>CM053505.1:7865289-8041448 GCA_028627145.1 Eidolon dupreanum
GCTTTGATAGTAAACATGAGACTTGGGGGTTGCTTATTACATAGCATGTCTTTTTAGCAATAGTTTACGAATAGACCCCAATAATGACTATACCAACCAAACCGAAGAACCACTCCATATACCCCCACACCATTTTTTTCTTTTTAACTACTAAAATTCTTAATTTTTGGTGTGCATGTCCCAATCCCAGCGCCCTCTGAGTTTTAGTTTTATATGTAAACTAGGAACAACATACAAAAATTAAATGCATGTTTTATAGAAAGTGCCTAGTACAGTGTCTGGAACATACTAGACACTCAATACATGGTAGCAGTTATTAAGATGATTTAGGAAGATAATTCTGCAGCAGCGTAATGGGTAGTTAGTGTGGAAAGGGAAGCTAACACTCTTATTGAGGGCTCACTGTGTGTCATACACTATTCTGAGTACTTTATATTTATTAACTCAAATAAATCTCACAACGACCCTCCAAGGTAGGTACTATCATCCCATTATATAGGTGAGGAAAGTGAAGCACAGAAAGATTAAGTAACTTCTTTGAGGTCACACAGCTAAGAAGCTGTAGACAAAGAATTTGAACACAGGCAATCTAGCTCTAGAGCCCTTGCTTTTTTGTCCAGGTTTTTTTTTTTTTTTAAGGTATAATTGACACATAATGCTCTATTACTTTCAGGTGTATAACATAATGATTCAATATTTGTATATATTGTGAAATGACCACCACAATCAGTCTAGTTAATATCTGTCACCATACATAGTTACAATTTTTTTCTTGTGATGAGCACTTTTAAGATTTACTCTCTTAGCAACTTTCAAACATACAATACAGCATTATTAACTATAGTCACTATGCTATACATTACATCCCCATGACACTTATTTTATAACTGGAAGTTTGTACCTTCACCCATTTTGGCACCACCCTACCTCCATCAAGAGCCCTTGCTCTTAATCACTATGTGTACCACCTCTAAGCAAGGGAGTATTTTAAAAGGATGGATGAAGAGTTCACATGAACCAAGAGGCAGACATGAACTTATCTGGAGCCCAAGGGCATGTATGCAAAGCAGAAAACAGAAATATACAATGCAGAGAGGATAATCTAGCAAACTAACTTGGCAACCAACTTCAAGTAGTGGGTGTTGGTTCAAAAGGCAGAGCTCACTCTACTGTGTATGACTTTCGCAAACTATGAAAAGATAAATTCTTAAACAGTTGCGAGTTCTAAGAAATTACATCATATCCTGAGAAGTTATGATGAGAGGGTTGAGAAACTTGAAACATCTTATGCAGTAGATGGAGACTCACTCTAATTTGGGACTGCCATTGTTGAACTGTGAGACAACAAATCAACTTCTACTTGGTCTTTCCACTCCAGAGATTCCACTTCTTCTATAGTTATTCCAAAGCCATTCATGTCATAAGTGTCTTCTGTGTTCAATTCTCAAGTAAGTGAAAAATAACGATATGTACATCTGACTCCAATATTAAATGTTTGCCTGAAGGTCAATCACAACTTTCCATCTCTTTCAGAGAATGACTCCCTCGCATGCCCTCCACCACTACTGCTCACCAACGACTCTTCTCTTTTCCTTTGGTGAGTTTAATAAAGCTTCCTTATATTGTGAATTCAAATTTATTTATTTTAAAATTGTTGTTTATTACAGAGGGAAACATGTTTTCATGGTTCAATTGATATATTTGTCTATCTGCAAGATTTGTTTTACTATCTGTGGTTAAGATAGAATATACCATGATTTTTTTCATTGAAATTAATGGAAACATTTTTTATTTAATAACTTTTCACTCAACAGCAAGGTTTTTAGGATAAAATGAAAAATGGTTTATTTTGACCATAGAGTGGGAATTCAGTATGTGTTTGATGAATGAACTAACTGGTGCATGAATGTCACAGGAAGAGGGAATTTCAAGATAGAGAAAGAGGGCTTTTGCTACCCCCTATGGGGAGAATACATAAATGGTACATTCTTTTCTTTCCAGTCTTTCATTTCAGTCTCTAATAGTTATTTGGGAGATGTTTTCTCATTTGGTCCTTTGAAATCTAAGATAATTAGATCTAGAGATCAATAATTTTTTATTTTTATAAATAGTCGCCTTTTGAAATGTTAAAATGACTAATCCATCTCCAAGTTCTACTAGGCTACCCTCCCTCATGAAGCAGGCCAATCCTCAAGACTGAATTATGTGGTTAAAGGCCTGTGTTAAAATGTGGAAAGGTAGAAGATGAATCCATCAGAAAGCATTATAATGTTGGTGTTAATTAGTGCCCTGGGGGTGAGCTGTCTTCTGCCACACTGTCCAGAGATTGAAATTTAGCCTGGGGAAGTGTACATGGCTGAAAAGAGGCCACTGAGAGGACTGGAGAAGCCACATGTAGATGCTGAATTCCTGGGCCTGGGAATGGGTTGATGCAAAGAGCTATAGACTGAATCCTTTTGTCCTTCACTCAAATTCACATGTTTTAAATTCTAACCCCCAATGTGATGGTATTAGGAGGTGGGGCCTTTGGGATGTGGTTAGGTCATGAGAGTTGAGCCCTCATAAGTTGGATTAGTGCCCTTAAAAGAGACATGAGAGACCTTGCTTCCTCTCTCTGCTCTCTACCATTTGAGGACACAGCAAGAAGGCTGCCATCTGTAAACCAGGAAGATGGCTCTCACCCAAATCCAACCATGCTGGCACCCTAATCTCAGACCTCCCAGCCTCCAAGACTGTGAGAAATACCTTTCTGTTGTTTATAAGCCACCAAAGCTATGGTACTGTGTTATAGCAGCCCAAAGAGACTAAGACAGGGAGCCATCAAAATAGAAGACAATCATGCTAAAAATAAACAGTTGACTTTATTAATTTCACTGGACTTGGCTCTACTGTTGTATTAAATATTGTTTAGAATGTGTTATCCATTGGTTAAAAATTAGAAATATGGTTATAGAGAATTTGCTATGGCATTTGTTATAGTGAGATTTGAATTTTTTAAAAGAAAAGCCAAGCAGCACCCACATAAATTAGAAGTCCAGTCTTAGACTTTGCCTATGGCAGACATTCTCGGCTGCCTACCCAACAGCCCTTTCTCTATAACAAATAGAACCTTGATTTTGTTGAGGTATTAGATAGCTATGTATTTCAAGGAAGGTTAAGACACTTCTCAGCCCCACAAGATGAATCTTGAGTACTCAAGGGCAATCAGAACAATTCTTCTTGCTATTGATTGGTTTGGGAATGAACTTGTGATAAATAGTTATGGTCAATTGGACATGAGAAAGAGTCTTCTGGGGGTGGGGTGCAGTCTTTTGGGAAAGGGCTTTCTTTACTCAAAGAGGGACACATAGGGAGAAACAGTTCTTTCTGCCTCTGTCTATAGTTGGGTGAAGACGTGATAGTAGGCACTGCTGCAGCCATCTTGCAGTTGTGAGGGGCAAATACACAGACCAATGCCAACATGTTGAGGGTGGCAGAACAGAAGAAAGAAAAAACTTGAATTCTTGATGATATTGTTAAAATTCTGAATGAACCAACCCTAGAACTTACTTCCTCTGGACTTGTTATATGAGGTAATAAAGGTTCTCACTCAAGTTGCAGTATGATTGCTAGTAACATTGCAGGCCTGGAAGCCTGTTAGAAATTCAGAATCTCAACCTGCTCCAGACTTACTGAATCAGAATTTGCATTTTAAAAATGGCCCCTAGTGATTCTTAGCCACATTAAAGTTTGAGAAGCACTGGTTTAAGCTGTTTCTAACCAGATTTTCTGGTATTTTCAGCTACAAAGTAAACTGATATCCTGTCTATACACCGATAGCAAAGATCTCATTTTCCTATTACCATCGAGAAAAGGATGCAGAAAAAGACAAAAGTGTTTCTACCTATGCCAGTCTTTGGGACCTGTTAGAAAAGTTCCCTAGCTCTTTAAACTGTTTTATTTCCAATATTGAGAGGAAACAACTTATCACATAGTGAATGCACTTTTTTTGGCTTCTACGGGTAGTGAAAACAGTTCTTAAATTCACTAGAAGTGCAGGCTGTGTGTATACCTCTTGAGTCAACATATTCAGGTAAATGAAGACTAAAAGGGGCAAGATATAGAAAGGGAACAAGGTGCCAATAGAAAAAAAAGTTCTAAACTGTTTACTAGGTTTAGATCATTAAAAGTTCTCAGATTTTCTCATAAATGTAGTTACTCAAGAGTAATTATGGTTCCCATCCAGATTACAAACATGTTAATAACACAATATGAAATAATTCTGAGTTGTAAGAGAAAACAAGATACTCTCAGCATTGTTATTCCTGAAAAGACTACTCGAGTTTCTTGAGGTTGTCCAAATCAGGAGATTTCATAACTCATTCTGTGTTTACACTGCATTTAAGCAATTGTTACAATAAAAGAGGCCACTAAGTATGATTACTTAATGGTCTATTGGTAGACTTAACCAAACCCAATTTCAACAAACAAAAATTCTGCAGCTTTTTTTTTAACGGAATCTTCACTGTTCTGTTTTGATTGCCTTTCAAAAACAAGCTATTGGGAAATCATTTAAGTTGGTGCTTATTATGAAAACACTGTTATTAAGATTATTTCATAGCCTGACTTTCTGAAATCTCATTCATTATATTTGAGAAGTAAACAACTGAGCAAAAATTATGCTGAGGATTTAAAGGTTAAACCAATGTACTGTTTAGTGATGATACTAAAAAAAATTAAGGCCTTGGGTTCATAAATTTCATTAGCATTTTAGAATGTAAAATCACTGTATTTCCACTACAGAATCACTGGGAGAAAAAAAATGGAGATATACCTTTCTGCAGTAATCAAGCAACATGATACAAACCCAAAAGAGACTCCATCACCACCACCACCACCCCAAAAATCAAGCCACTTCAAAACCTTGCTTCCATCAGTTTAAATATCTATGGAAAATGATAGCCAAAGCTAATAAAAAATAACTCCTGAGCTGAAAATTTGCACATTTCCCATTAAAGAACTAATAGAGACAACTTATCCCCAATAAGTCACTTGAAAGTTCATGGCTCTATTTGTATATTTGTCTCCATGACCTTTTCCACTCTGGCCGCCTGCTTTGCTTTCTTCTTTAGCATCTCCAATAATGGAAATGTACCAGAGAAAGGAAAAGAAAGAAGTTGAGACACATCTTTGAGTGGCTTCAAGGGTTAACTGAAAGATTTGCCTCGAGGAGGGGGCAAGAGATGGATGACATTTGTGCACTGCATGTGAAGCTCGTGAATCCGTATCCTCCTGAACTCTGTTCTCATGGGAACCTGGCTCTGTTTCTTCCACTACTTGAATCTCTAATCCTCAGTATTCAGACAAAGAGGAGGCTGAAGAGTTTCACGTGGAATTATCAAATACTTAAATTTACAATATACCTGCCATGAGACCCTCCAGCCTGTGGGGCATGTGGGCATACAGGTATATAGGACTTGTTTCCCTACCCTCAAAACACAATCTAGCTAGGGAATGAAAACTAAGTTGCACTGAAGTTTTTGCCTTTGTTTGTTTTCCCCCCAAATTTTATAGTTTGGAGAAAACTTTTGGATAATTGCATTTAGCTGTTCCTTTCTACAGGTAAACTCTTTGGGCCTCATTTTATTAAGAGACTTACTGAAGGTCTCAGAGATGATAAATGATGGAAATAGCAACCTGTGCTTTTGGTTTTTGGAGCAGTGCTCCTTTTCTGTCCCTCAGTGCCTCTCAGTGAATAATCCTCTCAGAATACTATTTTTTCATGCAGCTTCCAGGATGCCAAACTCTCTTTGTTTTCCTCCTACTTCACTAAAGGCTATCTCACGGTTACCCCTGTTGGTTCCTTTTCAACTCCTAGAACTGTAAATGTTGGAGGGCCCCAGGTCTCTATCCTCACATCACTTCATTTGCCCACCTCCCTTGGCGATCTCTTTAAATATTATCTATAGGACTGATGCATCCCCTCTTCCATTCCAGGTTTACATTTCCATCTGTGCCTACCTGGCATCTCTATTTGGATGTCTAATAATCACCTCAAACTTAACAAAACTAAACTTTACTAAAGTAACCCTACTTTTCACCCCTCAAACCTGGTTTTCACAGAATCTTTCCCAATTTAATCAACAGCAAATCTATTCTTCTGTGTTTTCAAGCTAGAAGCATTGGCACCATCCTTGACTCTTCTATTTCTCATACCTCCACATCTATTACATTAGCAGCTTCTCTTGGCTCTATCTTCAAAATACAACCAAGATCTGGCCACTTCTCAGCACCACCACTACTGCTACCATCCTGAACCAAGCCACCATCAGTTCTCAACTAGATTATTGCAATAACTTTATAACTGGTCTCACATTTCTACCCTTGATCTCTTAGAGCATATCCTTAACACAGAAGCTAGAAGGAGCCAGTTAAAACACAAGCCAGATCATATTCCTACTCTGGCTCAAAGCCCTCCAGTGGCTCTCCTTCCCACTTAGATTAAAAGGCAAAATCCTCATAAGGCCCCACCAAAAGTCATCTATGATCCACTTCCTTATCCTCCTCCTTCTTTCATCACCTCTGTGACTCTATCTCTTGCTCATCTCTCCTCACTTGCTCTGCTCCAGCACACTAACCTTTTTTTCCTCAAATAAGCTAGACATATTCCCACCTCAAGACTTTTGCACTTGCCATTTTTTCTGCTAGGAACACTCTCCCTCAGATATCTATACTACTTCATTCAGCTCTTTTACACCTTTTCTCAAATGTCATCTCAGTGAGTCCTTCAATTTTCATATTTAAAACTCCTCCCCCATCTTGGTATTCTCTATTCTCATTATACTTTTATTTTTCTCTATTGCATTTATCCCATCTGAAATATCATGTTTTATATATTTATTTGTTTGTTATATTAGTTAGGGTATTACCAAATAGCTATAAACAAGAAACCACAGAATGCCATGGCTTGCCAAATATAGAAGTGGACAGCCTAGACCAGTGGATTATCTCTGCTCCAAGCATTCACAGATAAAGTCTTTTTACTGTATTGCTCTGCCACCTCCTATGGCACTGTTTTCATATGCATGATTAAAGCTAGGTCACTACTAGATCTAGGTTTCAGCTGGTAGACAAGGGGAGAAGAAAATAAGGAAGCATAGCCAAAGTCTGAAAGCCCAATCTAGAAAGTAGAGTAAGTCACCGCCAGTGAGAACTTAGTCACATGACCACACCTATTTGTAAAGGAGGCTGAGAAATGTAGCTTAGCCAAGCATCTATTTTCCAAGGAAGAGGTGAAAAATGGATTTTTTATAGAACCATCAACATTTATTATCTCTATCCTTTCTCCTCTTTAGAATAGGAGCTCCATGAAGGTAGGGATTTTTGTTGGTCTTTTTCATTTCTGTATGCTGAGTACCCAGAATAGCTCCTGCACATTAAAAGAGCTCAGTAAATATTTGTTGAATAAATGAAAGAATTGTGACTGTAAAGGCTTTCTTCCTGGGGTTTACAACAGCAAACATCTCCCCAGGAGAACTTGACATTGATTTTTTTGACTTTATCGCATGAAGCTCAGTAGAATTCCTTATTCAGGGAAGTGGGGTCTAAGATTTCTCTTACTGTATTTCACTAGTGAAGCAGGTACAAATTATACATCTGCTAGTGTCGCACAAAAGCAGCTCCATAAAGGGTCCTCTATACATTGAAAGATGACTTTAGCCATAGGAATAGGAGTGTTCTCCCTGGTTTAGTAAGAGGTCCTAGAACTATATCATACAGTGATTCAGGATATCAGGAGTTATAAGAAGTTTTTGCATCAATAAGAGACTATTGGTTGAAATCTTTATCTATTTCATATTTCCTAACACAACAATTTTATATTAGAAATACATCTCCCTGTCTCTAGCAACAGCGGATATTTGTGCTGCTAATTAACCAAAATTAAAAGGGTCTAAAGAGCCTGGAGAGTGGCCACACAAAGGCTCCGATGGTCTGTGAACTTGAGCTTCTGTCTCATATTATCTTCCTCTGGCAGACAGAACCCTTCCTCAACTCACTCGCCTTTTCAGGCAGAGCATGCTCACACAACAGTCTTCCTGCAGATGTTCAAAATATAGCGTTTTAAAACTTACTGAGAAACCCAAGGCTCCTTGCAACAACCTTATAGGCCCAGTCGTATTTTACCAAAAGTTTCCTAGTGCAAACAGATGCCTCTGATGTAAGGGTTGGCTCTTTTGGTCTCCAACAGTGGCCGAGAGGAAATAACCATGAAGCCCAGGAACAGAAAAATAGTTTTCTTCCTTCAGCAGAAAAAAAAATCCCAACACCATTTTCAGCTTAAATTAAGCAATGGAACAAAACATGGGACTACAAATTTTGTCTCTTAACAGTATTTATCTAAGGTTTGTATCAACATTCTCAATGGGTGTTGTTTAGGTGATCAACTCAAACCCAAAGAATTAAGCTCCAAAGTGTTAAGCTTGCTAAAGTCATTTAAAACAAATAATGGTTAGGTGTTTGGGGGTTTTATTTTTGTTTTGCTCTTTACATCTCAAAGTGCAAAGACTTAAACTTAAAACTTCTCCAAGTGACTTTTATAAATGTAGCTAAGATTGAGGCATGATTCTGCCTCCTTTTCAAAGAATATGTTGCTAAGTCACAATATGCTGATGAGCTCTGGTGCAGAATCCATTTTATAAAGAAAACCAATTGCACATTTGTTTTTGGAAATTATTCTGAGATACTTATCTATGGTTCCGAGCTTTTTTCCCAGGTCTTTTGGAAAATGGCAAACACTTCAAAACTCATTAAAAATACTGACATTTTAATTTGTATGCTTCCCTTATTGAATATTCTGGGGCACCGAACAAAAATATTAGAGAGGAAAGCAGAAGTGAATAAATATAAAGAGAATGAAGACATGGCGTTTAAAAGAAAGGAGAAGTTAAACACACACACATGCACAGACACATACATACATCAGCACAACCTTTATCTGTGGTTAATGTTTGTTTCCATCCACTTCCAAATGATTATCTTTTGGCCTGTTTTTACATTATGCTTAGTTATCTAATATATTATTTTTAATCCATTCTTTCAGATGTTTAAAAAGACTCATATTCTTACATGAAAATATTGTTTTATTTATCTTCTCTTTATGTTTGAATTTCATGAAATCCCTGGATAACACTACCTAAAGTGGGGGAGCTGAAGGCAGAAACTTCTCTTCAGACTCAAATCTATGTGAAAGTATTTTACATTGGTTTAATGTTTAGTTAGAAATTTGTTAAAACTATTCTGAAGGGGAAAAAAATCTAACAGCTTCTATTGAACATATTATTTTTCTATTTTCCCCTTGGAAATACAATTAGTATTACCCTTTCTTAGTTTCCTTTTCATACTTCAGTTTAGATTTTGGGTGGTAAGGACTGTATATTAGACATCAGTAGAAAGCTTAAGTCCCCAATTTCCAAAGAGCACCTAAAAGTTGAACTATAAAGAATAATAATAATTTAAAAAAAACATCAATCATGAAGTATCCAGAATGGACAAATCCATAGGGACAGAAAGACTAGTGGTTACATAGACCATGGGATGGGGGCAGGAGGGAGATATGGAGTGACCACTAATGGGTGCATAGTGAAGGGGTTCAGAATGAGCCTCCTCACAATGTGCCACTTTGGCATGTGAATTATTTTGAGCTGAAAGCAATCAAGACCCAGCAGACTTAAGAAAAGCTTTTGCTACTCCTTTAACTAAACCAAAGAATTTAGATAGAGGGCCTGCCTCAAAAAGAGAACTATTAACAGAGATAACTTTTTATCTGAATGTCCTATCTGTATGGCAGGAAAAACATCTAATTACCAAACATCTACTCTTATTGTCCTGTGAATTGTCTTCCTCCCCTTTGAAGCCCCAGGATCCTATCCCATTCCTTAGCTCAGGATGGCATATAATCCTCAACTGCCCAATTTATCCTTGGGTCTCATTGTCTTTGTGGGTCTCCCATACATATGTAATTAAATTTGTTTTTCTCCTGTTAATCCATATATGTCAATTTAATTAACAGACCAGCCAAAAGAACCTCGAAAGGTAGAGGCAAAATTTTTCCTCCCCTATAGTAGTTTCTTTTGGAAGAGATAAAAATGTTCTAAAATTAGATTGTGGTGATGATGCACAGTTCTGTAAATATACTAAAAAACATTGAATTATACACTTTAAATGGGTGAATTATATGATATGTAAATTGTATCTATCAATAAAGCTGGGTTTTTTTAGTCATGAACCATGACAGTCTTAAAGCAAAGCTCTAGGTGGTGCCAGACACACACACACACACACACACACACACACACACACACACACACACACACATCCTTCTTGCCTCTCTCCCTTACCAACTCTAGCCCCAGCTCCACAAAAGCAGGACAGATGTAGGCATCTTCTAGGCTGGCCTGAATGGAAAGAACAGGCTCTCTTCAGCAAGAAAGACTGAAAATTTTAAACAAAAGAAATTTGGATCATTAGTGTTTCCATTTGTGAGAATATTATCATTTTCCTAAGTTACCTAACACATTTCTTAGACACTAAAAGCAAAAGTCTGTGAGTCTCCTTAGAAACACGAATGATAGACAAAGTCTCACCCCATATAACCTTGTTCATAACTCTGCTTAACCAAGTGACAGTGTCATTTATCTTCAGGGATGGACAACAGAGGAATATTGGAAATATATTTTAAGTTTTATGAGAAAAACTAGCACGTGAATAGGGAAGAATTTTACAAAGACTCCATAGAACTTTTTGGGTATGAAATGAAGAAAGTCAAGAAAGAAGCAAAAGGGATCCTCAATATTTGATCTGCATACAGCTAATCAGCGTTAAAGGAAAGTACAATGGCCACATTTTCCACCCCAACCCTCAGTGCCCGCTTCAGGATTCTAATTCCAGAAGTGAGGAAGGTTAGCTGGTCCTCAGGAAACAGGAGTGTTTATTTGTGCATTGGGGGGTGTTTAAGATGGCCTGTGTGAATACATGTTAGTTCTGCATTTAACACTTTCATTATAGCCTGCCTTAGGGAGGAAATGAAAATCATAAACCACTCAAAATATTTGAGGGTAAGATAATTTTTTAAAACTATTTTCTTGAATATTGAATGAACATTTGTTAAGAAATTAATGTTTAACATCTTAAAGAAGTTATAATGGTATCATTATTATATATTTTTAAAAGAGTCCTTATTTTTCTGAGATACATACTGGAGTATTTATGGATGAAACAATATTATATTGGGGATTTGCTTCAAAAAATTTAGACAAAGAAGAAGTAGGCGGGAGTAGGGGATGAAACAAGATGGCCAGGAGTCCTTAATTGTTGAAGCCAGTGCAGCAAGCAAAGGGGTTCATTATATTATTCAGTCTACTTTTATAAATGGTTGTTTTCCATGATAAAAAGTTTAAACATTTTAAGAAAAACAGATTTAACAAATATTCAGAACAAAAGTTAGGGCCCAAGGCCAAAGATGCTAAAAAGGGTGGGAGGGCATTTAGTAGAAATGAAACACTTGTCAAAATAATATTCTAGCATTACAATAAAAGAATTGTTGCCAAACATGGATGGAAATGTTACTCTATAAGCAAGTTCAAGTGGATAACAATATTCCAGAAGTGTCTACTTCTGTCACCTATTTTAGAAGGGAGTTGACCCAAATAGGAAGTTGCCCAGCTGAAGCTAATTGGAAGTAGCAGGCTGACGCCGGGCAGTGCAGAGAGCACTGGCCTGGCGGCCTCTTGGACTAAACACACTGCCAATCCAAGAAGAGTTTCCCAGCTGAGAGCAGGAAGGAGGGATTTAAGAAAAGAACAAAAAAACAAACTTTCCTTAGGCTGGAAATTATTCTGTTTTGTTTATTTTGTTTTTCGAGAGAAAGGAGAAAATAATTAAAATTAAATTCTTACAAACATTAATGTCTCAACAACATAAATGTCCTCTTTCATAAAATTTTTATTCCTTCACTTCACATTTATGAAGTTTGACCTGTTTATACTGTGACACACATTGAAGTTTCAACTCACTAGCATAAAACTGTCTAGGGCCTTCTGTTAAGTGGACTTTTGATACATTCTCTGTGCAAAATGAATTTAGACTACTAACCAAAAAAAGAAGTATAGGAGACTGTTCTTTTTTTCAAAGAAATTTCGTACATTTTTACACCTAATTTACATCCATAGTTATAGTATTGTGTTTTAATTATACTCTAGATCAGAGGTCTCTTTACTGTCTTACGGAGTCAGACAGTAAATATTTTAGGCTCTGCAGACCCAATGGTTTCAGCTGCAGCTACTCAACTCTGCCATTGTAGCAGCCATGGACAATATGTGAACAAATGGTTGTGGCTGAGTTTCAATAAAATTTTATTTACAAAAACAGGTGGCAGGCCAGATTTGGCCTATAGGCTATTTTTGCCAATCCCTGATAAACTTTATCAATAAAGGGCCTGTATTAGTTTCCTACTGCTGCTGTAACAAATGATCACAAACTTAGTGACTTAAAACAACACAAATTTTTTATCTTACAGTTCTGGAAGTCAGAAGTCTGGAATGGATCTCTCTGGGCTAAAATCAAGGTGGTAGGAGGGCTGTGTTCTTTCTGGAAGCTCCAGGAGAGAATCCCTTTCCTTGCCTTTTTAAACTCTTTTAGACTGCCAACAGTCCTTGGCTCATGGCCCCTCCTTCAGCTTCAAAGATAACAATGACTGTCAGTCTTCCTCACATTGGAACTCCTCTTCTGACTCTGTCTCTTCCACATTTAAGGATCCTTGTGATTACATTGGGCCTACTTGGACCTACCTTTTAAGGTCAGCTGGTTAGAAACCTTAATTCTATCTCAATCTTAATTCCCCTAATTGCCATATATTGTAACATATTCACAGGTTCCAGGAATTAAAACATAGAAATCCTTGGAGGAGCCACTCTTTTGTCTACCACAGGACCCAAAAGGAAATAACCCATTTACTAATCACACTCTGGGTAGGTTTTTGCTCATTCTTGGCAATTGGCTCATGTCATCGGCAAGGATGAAGGTACATCAGCAGCAAAAGAATAACACTTCCAAGTTTTAAAAGCAGGGCAACTAGTTCACTGTGATACAGAAGACTGTGTGTACATCAGTGTGTATCAGAGTATACTGGGAGGCAGCATGGGACACAGCTAAGATTGTGGGCTCTGGAGTACAGTGATTCACACCTTTATTCCAGCACTTATGAGACCTTGAACCAATTATTTGCCTTATTTGTGTCATCAGTTTCCTCATGTATCAAGTGGGAATAATAACACCTACTTTGCAGGGTATTGTACATATTAGATAAGATAATGAATGGGGAGCAACTAGCACAATGTCTAGCCTATAATGAACACTATTTCTGCAGAACTATGGGGTTCTACTTTGAGTTGAACCATGTCCCTATGAACACAATAACCGCATGGAGAAAGTGTGCTATGGCCTAATTTCCCTGCAAGGCAAATTTTGGTTCTACTCCACTAAAGCATTATAATTGGGTCCTAATTAAGTCTAAAGCAACATTCAGAGGGCCTTAAAATAGCACTATACATAAGCACCTGGTTAATAAGAACCTTCTGAGGGTGATAATACCTCTAAATATTTACTCTCAAACTACTCTGGCAGACTATTCACTGGGGAAAATGCCGAGGGCTTGCCAAGTACAGCACGTGTCATATGTTAAAAATAGATGTCAGAAAGCCATTCAATTAATGCAGCAGTTTTTATAGTCTTAAGAGGTTGTATTAAATTGCTTTAGCCAGGGTATGGGATAAAGTTTGTTCAAATACATACTTTTCTTATTTTGAGAGTCAATCGTCATATGCTTTCAGTATGCAACATTTCAGCTATTTGGTGCATCATACATGTCCCCTGCCAGTAACGTATTCATAAAAATCTTCTTGGAATCTCTTAATTATTTGTGTTTTAGCATTTTACAGAACCTGAAAAAAGGGCAAAATTAGTTGCCCAAGGCCACCCAAAAAGAAAAAAAAACTAACAGCAAACCAGAGAAAGGAATCTTAAATCCCCTTTTGATGTCTCAACCACTAACATAGTCATTTGTAGCATCAAATGAAAACAAATCATCCCCTCATACAGGACTTCCATAACCTCAGGAGAAATACTGACATATTGTATCTGAGTCATTTTTCTGTGGTCTGTCTGAATATCAAAATCGGAAGCTCTCTGAGCTGCTCCAGGATGCACACCTATTTTGTTTTTATCTAGAATAGCATTCAGAATGAAGAGAGCATTCTCAAATGCATACTAATTTCAACATTCAGATGGTTTTAGAGGCAGTTCATGTAGAAAGGAATTCTTTTCTTTGAAGAAAATTATTCCAACTACTAATAGCTTTCACTTTCACCATCCCTAGGGCTTCCCATGTTTTTGAAATCTCCACTTCAGATTAAAAACTTAAAGTGAAGCTGACTCATGTACCCTATGATTAACTGTAACTTCTCTTTCTTTCTTCAGATCTTTTCCACAATGTGAATATTTCCTGTGGAAGCTAGCCAAAATTTTTTGGCTAGCCAAACTAAGTGAAAGATGATCACTTTTTCAGCAACTGACAGGTCTTTGAAAATAGCTTCAAGATTTCCAGTGAACTTGGAGATAAGCTACTATCCAATTATATTTTTAAAAAGCCAATTATAAATGCAACAAAATTAGGAAAGGGAGCAAATGGATAAAGTTGTTGACTATTTCGCTTAGCTATTTAGGTCTGCATCAGTGGGTTTGATGATTTGCTTATCAAAATAAATTTATAAAATATAATCAAAGGTTATCTTATAGCTGAGGAATGTATGTAATTCAACCAAGTCCAAATTTTAAACCCTTGGAAGAACTGGCCGTACACATAAAACAATGATGTTTCAATGCTGTGAATATTAAAGAATTTGTTCTTTTTTAATATTTATCACTATTGTTTCATAACTATCTTATTCTAGTTTCTTTTAGCTGACACGTGTGTTTAGAAGTATGCAACTCTCAAAAGAATTTTTTAAATGATATCCATTGGTAGGAAGAACACAAAATGAGCCTCAGAAGCATCTGATGGGAACTAGAATAACCTTTCTGCTATTTGGCAATAGTATATCAAATGCCTTAAAACTATGCATCACCTTTAATCCAAAATTCCATTTCTTGAAATTTATTCTAATAAAACCATCAACAAGGCACCCAAATCAGCTTACCAAAGGCCTTTCTCAAACAAAGACAGTTCCTTCTCTTAGAGAAACTTGGGTACCAGCTGGAAAACATGATATTTTTACTCATCCCTCTGAACATAGACATAGATAGCCTTTGTGTCTAAATTTACTAGGAACCCACTAGAATGGCTAAAATGAAAATGATTGACTATATTAAGTGTTGACAAGGCTATAGAGATAGTAGGAGTGTAGAATGATAAACTACTTTGGAAAACTGATTTCCATAAGGGTTAATGCACATCTATCTTGTGACTCAGCAATTCCACTACTAGATATTTATTCAAGAGAAATAAAAACATATGTTCCCAGAAAGATTTGTACAAGAATGATCATAGCAGTCTTAATCATAGTAGCACCAAACTAGAAACAGCCATATGTCCATCAACAGGAGAATAGATAGATTGAACTACATCTATACAATGAAATACTATACAGCATCCACAACATGGATGAAACTTATAAACATTTTGCTGAGTGGAAAAAGAAACTGGATACGAGTATGTATTGTACAATTCCATTTCTATGAAATTCTAGAATAGACAAAATTAATCTATGGTAATAAATATAAGAAAGTGAGGTAAGAGAAAATTTCTATATCTTATGCTGGGTGGTGGTTACACAGGTGAATATAATAGAAAAACACTAGTCTAACTGTACTTACAAACTATGCATTTTATTATATGTAAATTATATCTCATTTTTTTAATAAAAAAGAATCACCTGACATATGACAATGATAAGAGCTCCACTGACTCAAAAGCACACCAAACAAAATAATAAAATAATAAATTTTCCTTTGAACCATAATAGATCTTTTAATAGAATTTTATTTCAAGAATATAATAATCCAGGAAAATTCCAGAGGTTCATTTTATAATGCCAAAAGGAATACTAGAACAAGAATAACCCATGAAATAGAAGTTGCTCTTTGGGAGAAAAGAAATGAAATGCTCAAGCAAAGAGAAGTGGATTTAGAATTTCTTAAGAGATAAACAGAAGATGGAAGGCTCTTGATGAATGGAATCTCTTATCACTGAAATTGCTGACCAGCTACACAGATATGACCCTTGGCACTTTAATTTAGTGCAAAAAGATATCCATGATTTCAAGGAATTTATTTTTTACTGTCGTTTCATATTTATATGACATCCTTTGGAAAGAAATGAAAAAATTATTTACTCTCAACTGCAGTACTTTTCCCTTATCCATAAAAGAAAGTCTAAACTTTAAGCCTCATATTTAAAGATTTGTATAATCTGACCCAAAGTTATCTAACCCTTATTTCCTACTGCTTTTCTACACTTACCCTTTGGCCTGGCCTTGATGACTCCAAAAGGACTTACCATCTTCACCTCTAATTTTTGTTCATGTTATTATTCTTGGTAAGGTGATGAAGTGAAAAGAGTATGAATTATGTTTATTTTCACTCTCCTTTTAGTTATTAATTAGCCATGTGATCCACTCATTAACCATGTGAGTTTAGGCAGATCTCTCAATCTTTCCTAACATCAATATTCTTATCTGTGAAATATGTATATTAGTACTTACCCTTATTTTGACATTTTAGTACTCTGTTCTGAGTAGTAAATGAGATGGCTGATATGCCTGACATATCATACATGATAAATACTACTTCCCTATCAGATTTCATCCTCACTACTGCCTAGAATTCACTGCCAATTTGATGCTTTCCTAAATCATATCTTTCCTTCAGAATCCAACTGAAGTTTCACATCTTGAAACCTTGCCAAACTACCCCCTTTATCACTGAATTAGTCCTTTATGTCATACTGTCCCTTATTGCTGAAAACTTCCTAAGTTTGATGAAATACGTGAATATAAACATCCAAGAAGCTCAACAAACTCCAAGAAAGATTAACTCAAAGAAACCCACACCAAGACACATTATAACCAAACTTTCGAAAGACAAAGACAAAGGATTTTGAGAGAACCAAAAAAGAAGAAACTTGTTACATACACAGACTCCCCAATAAAATTATAAGCAGATTTCTCATCAGAAACTTGGGAGGCCAGAAGGCAGTAGACTGATATATTCAAAATGCTAAAAGAAAAAAAACTGTCAATTGAGAATCCTACAACTTAGCAAACCCGTTCTTCAAAATTAAGACATTCCCAGGTAAACAAAAGCTAAGGGAGTTTGTTACCACTAGACCTGCCCTGCAAGAAATACTCAGGGGAATCTTACAAAACTGTAGGAAGAAATAAAGATCTCAATACAGGTAAATACATGGGCAATTATAAAAGCTAGTATTATTGTAACAATAGTTTGTAACTCCACTTTTTGTTTTCTACATAATTTAAGACACTAATACATTTTTAAAAACAATTATTAATCTAAAAACTAGTATTATTGTAGCTTTGGTTTGTAACTCCACTTTTCGTTTTCTACATGATTTAAGACACTATTTCTGTTTGGGGGCACACAATGTATGAAGATGTAATTTTGTGACATCAGAAACCAAAAAGGTAGGGACAGAGCTGTTGTAACTTTAGAATTTTAAGTGCAGAGCAATGAACAGCCATATTTGTCATGCCATCCATTTCTGTCATAGATATGAGAAGATAATGTGACTGGAAACAAAAATCCCCATGTGGAGCTAGATCTAGTTCACAGTGATCCTGAAAAACCACTTGTGGTCCAGGGTTACACCATGATTTTGGATTACATAAACTCAATCTTCATTAATAAAAACACAGAAGCTGATTTTATACCTAAAAATAAGTGGGATTTTAGATGCAGCATGTTGTGTGAATATGCTCTATTTCTTTTCATTATTCTCCTTACCCCACAAAAATCCTTGGTGCATTCAACTGACAGTAAGATGATAGGCCCTTAACTACTGTGTAGAAATGCAACTGATTTTTGCAAGTTGATTTTTCTTCTTCTACTTTGCTAAATTCATTTATTAGCTTTAACATTTTTGTGGAATTTTTGATGTTTTCTACATATTAGATTATATTATCTGCAAACAGAGATAACACTATATTGGAGGCCTTGAGAAAACCATCTGACTTTTTCATTTAGTTTCCAGCCCCTAGGATTTTCAAGTCTTAGATGGAAATTCTAGAAACAGAATTTGTCCTTGTGTTTTGAAGTTTACCTATCAAAATCAGAGTTATTCTGGTGCTTTAGAAAAAAGAGTTTGAATGTGATCCTGTAAAACATATTAGTATATATTGAAATGATTTAAAATAATCTAGTAAAGTTATTTTCTGCCTATAGTTGGCATGATTACAATAAAACTACATTAAAGTGCAGGATCTGTAAAAGAAATATAGAATGATCAGTATTCAAAATTATCTGATTTCTTAATGAAGAATGATAGGGCATTTAGTTGGTTAAGAAACAACAGTTCCTTCAAATTACAAGTTAACTCTATATTAGTTTATTGTGGTTTTAGTGTATTTCATCACAGTAGGAAGTTTACCAGGCTTGACGTAGGAAAACTGAATTCTAATTTCAGATCTGTTTCTACATACCTTGTGACTTCGGACAAATCAGTTAATCTCTCTGAACCTCAGTTTCTTTATCTGTAATATAAAGGAACTGGGCTAAAATATTCTTGAATGTTTCTTCTTGCTCTAAAATATTGTGGCTCCATTTCTCCCTCCGCCCAGGGCCCTTTTTGATTACCACATCTCTTTTGTCTATTCCAGGTTCCTAGGCTACTCCTGCTGCCTCTACTTCCCTCGCTGCCCAAGGTTATCCCCTGTGACATCTGCCCATCCTAGACAACAGCACCTGTCCCAGGCTTCTTCCTCAAGGACACTAATCAAAACTTACTCTCATGTGTCCCTGAGTCATACTATTTGTGGATTTAAAGGAATGACATGATGCTGAGGATTTGAGTTAATGTGGCCAGGTCAGGGTGAGGAAAAGATGCCAGATGCCTGTTCTTTGAGAATTGAGGCTTGCGTGCTTGCTTCTAATGTAGGTCTATCTGTAAGGAGGGTCCTGGTGGGTTGAAAAACTAAAAGAGGGAGATGCTTTCCTTGCTTTAAATAAAATAAAAGAGAAAGCCTTTTCCCAACATGCATAAAAGCCATTCTATCCAATCACTTAAAATTTTAATTTGCGTATATGTGAATGAAACAAAGTATATGGAATTACATGTATGTACATAATTCCTCATTATATTCATAATTTATAGATCTATACCTATATTGAAAGTAACTAAACATATAACATGAGTGATTCCCTTTTGATTTTTGTCTATGGGAAGTCTCACCCAAGACCATTTTGTGTTTGCCTAATTCCCTCTCTTAGTTTTCTTCTCCCCACTGTGGGCTGAGAAGGGAATTTGCTGGGCAGTGAAGCCACTGAGATATTAAGAGTAAAAATTACTTCATAATCCCATATATTGTCCCTCCTCCCAATTTTCATGAGTTGGTGGGCATATTTATCCTATAACCCTGCTGCCACAACATCCCTGATGTGACCATGACACAAGGTTAAAAAAGTACATGAGTGACATTCACAAGCTCTTTTGAACCAAAAGTCTTCTCCCTCCAAAAACCAAGTTACAATGAGCATCTCTCTCCTGGCTGGGTTGACATGATGGTAGCTCTTCAAAATCCAAATGTCAGTGTGTATTTGTGCACATGTATGTGTTTATTATACAGCCTAGGTGATTACATCTTTTCTTTTTAACATATTTAAGTGAGAAATGTCTCTGGAATATAGCCTAAAACTTGATTTTTCATTTTAACCCCAAAATTATCTCTCACTTATCAATATCTTGGCCCATGTGTTATTATGCCAAGGCAGAAGTACTGAGTCCGAGAAAAACCAAAGTCAAGGAAATTCTGTGTCGTCTCCCTTGGTACTCCACCTCCCAACCCCCACCCTCATGTCTAGACATTGCCGCAGGCTTCACAGTTACCACCCTTTTTTTCCACATTTCATTAATAATTGTATAAGTCAAACAATAGCTAATCTGGCAATTATGCACAAGTTAAAACACTGGAACATGTCACCCTACTTTGCCTGCCAAATCACACTAAAATTTGGATCGATGAAGGTGCTGAAAGATTTTTCAAAAGTTGGTCCTGTCTTTCTTCCTTCTTTTCAGGCAAAACTTCTAAAAGGGACTGAAGTTAGTCATTTTAAAAGCAAAAAAACAACAGCATGAAACCTGTCTCCTTGCATCTCTATTTTCCACAGTTAAACCAGAGTTTGAAACCCAGAGTTTGGGGGTGGGGAATTTAAAAAGGGGGGGGTGAGACTGAGAGTACCCACACCCTGCGATAATTGCATCAGGGTAAAAGAATGAGCACCACACCCCAAGCAGGCAGATTTCTGGGGTCACTTAATCATGCTCTGTACACCTGTGCTATGAGGGCAGTGCAGCTGCAGAGACAAACGCTGTTAGGCTAAGAGGCCAATGTTCCCATTCCCCCCTAGATTTAGCTACTTCCAAATGTCCAAGATTAGCCACAGAATTTTTGAGGAGTGAAGTAAAACAAAAGCAAGACTGGGTCAGCAGTGTGCTCTTCCAGAGTCAGTCTCAGGGCCAAAGCTTTTTTTTCCACATGTCTCCAACCTGTCCTCGGGCTTCCAACTGCCCACAGGACCTCAGTTGCCCGTAGCCATGGTGTCCTTCAGCTGTTGTGTGCATGGGGCAAGCTGTATAGACAAATGTCTCCAGCAGCCTCCAAAAGTGCCTTCAGAACTCAGATTCAGACCCTAAAAATAGCATCAACACCTCCTCCTCCTAAGTTCCCTCCCTTTTGGTACTCCCAGTAGATATTACTAAGAGGTGAAAACATGAACACGTGCAGGAAGTAGAACATTGATCATTCCTTCATTAATGATTTCAATGGAAATCTTAGGGAAGAAACAGAAAGGAAGTTGATTGAAGGGCTGCTTTAGGCTTGAAGTCTGATTCTCATGAAAGGTCAGTCAGAGGATCTTACTATACCATCACAAAGGCCAATTCAGACCTGAAATGCTTCAATTCCTTGCCTGCACACCTGACTGAGATTTGGATCTGGATTGGGAGCAAGATGTAATATACCAAAGTCATGCTTGGCTCCATATTCAGGTGATGGAGCCAGGCTGCTGAAGTTCTCGGGTTTGAAGGACATACTTGGTTGTGGGGTCCCTCCAGAGGTACGGTATACCTCACAGTTAGAGGCAAACACCCTGCACTTGGGCAGGAATCCTGGGAGGGTTCTGAGATTGTCCTCAATCATCTCAAACTTACCTTGGAAGTTTCTAGAAGGACCCGTCTATCCATTCTATCTAAGGAACTTAGATAGAAGAGGACCCAGGGTTGGCCTGGAGCCTCTGGAAGCATTCACCAGCAGACCCTCAATCCCTCATGGGAATCCACTTCAATCTTTACATTCATCTAGGGCTGGCACAGATAATAAAGTAGGTTTGCCTTCATTGCCCTGTATCCTCTTTTAGAGCCCACATCTCCCATCTTGTTCTTTCTCTTTTTTCCCTTCAGGTGCCTAATATACTCATGTGGCTGCCAGATGTCTCAGGGAATTCCACTCTGGTGGTTCAGCTAGATGAACTCTGGTGCTCCCCAGCTACTATAACTTCTTACCTGGATTCTGCAGCAACTTCTGGTCTTGAATCACCTACAATTCATTTTCCATTCTAAAATATAAATCTCATCAGGACATAGTATTGTCTAAAAACCCTGATTGGCCTTCCATTATCATTGAGTTAGATTTGATGATGCTTGTTTCCTGATACGCTTGTCATTTAAGATGCTTATCTTATCTCTACGCTTATCTCTCCAGTCTTTTCTTGCTACTTCCCTATGTACACCTCAATACATCATAGAGAATTTTCTTCAGTTCTTTACTGTACCATGCCTTCCAGCCTTCTTACCTGCTATTTACTCACCTGAAACACCTTTTTCTTCTTTCTTTGTCCAGGCCACTTTTGGTGAGGAATCACCCCTCATCTATCTCCTCCATGGAGCCCCCTAATTCCCCTGCATAGGTTTAGATATGGAAGTTATCAACTTGTAAACTGTAGTTGAAGCAAGAAGAATGGATGAGCTCACTCATGGAGATTGGAGGGTAAGAAAAAAGGACCAAGCCCAAAACCTTAAGATGAAAGAAGTAAAACCAATGAGCTTTAGTCCTCAGAGGATTAAGAAGAAACATCAGCAAGTATGTTTTTAGATACAAGCAACAGAATATGCTAGCTTACATCAGCTTAAACAATAAGGAAACTAAGGTTATGTTATAGGAAGTGGAGAACTAGTATGGACTCCAAGCACAATTCATCAAGGCTTCAACTTCACTTCTCTATAATTTGTCCAGACTAGCATTGGCTTCCTTCTAAGGTTGGAGGGAAAATGGCTGTAGAAGTTTTTAATATTAATTGTCAAGAAGAATAGATCTACCATGATTGGCTTAAATATTCAGATTTAAATTTGAATGAATGCTGAGGTGTCAATTCACTGTGACAATGACAAAAGGGAAGCAGGAGACATGGGTGTCAGAGAAGCCAAAGAAGAAAATAGGGTGACTAACAGAGTCAAAATGTTGTATCAAGGTCAGAGTATATACCTTGCACATAGTAGAATTTAATTATCTTTTTAAGAAAACATATTGTTTGGTGATTGATCATGATAAATTTGCCTTATCCAACTGGAACCATGTATATAACAGCTCAAAATTCTAGCAGGTTAGTCAAAGGAAGAGATTGAGAAACAAAGAAGATCATAGCAAAAGAAAAGGGAAAAAACAAGGGAAGGTCAAGAGTAAGAAAAACAAAAAAAGTGTTTTGAGTTACCATTAATAGCATAGAAGACATCCCCCCACCACATCCAGCCAAGAAAAAAAAAAGTTAAAATAAATCAGAGAACACATATTCCATAGACCCAGAATTATGAACATGCTGCTGTAACTTGTGACTTATGATAAATTTAAAGAACTTCGCTGTCTTGTTTTACTTAGTGTTGTTAAGGCAACCCCATAGCCTTGAGAACTTTGGCAAAACACTCCTTGGCCAATGGAGAAACCATCTCTCAGAGGCCTCAGCTGGCCATTGCCCACTATGTAGATCAGTTCCTTGATGCTATTCTCAGAACGAATTTTCCAACAGATGCTAAGTCAATGAAAACACACTGAGAATTGTAGGATAATTTTTTTTCCATCTGTTTTCACCTGTACTCAATTGAGGATACCAGCTCATAGCCCAGGCAATACACAACAGAAGCCATGGGCTACTCCACCTGTATTTTATAAAGTGCCTATGGTGCCGGTTTTAGCATTGCAGCTGTAAATAACAAGACCCTAGAGTCATATAGAGTGACCTCATTCTCCAACATACATCCAAAGCTTAAAGAAGGCCAGTGTGTCCTTATGGATCATTATGTTACTGGTATTGCTGAGCTCACCAAAGCTCATGTGGCCCAGCTTACTTTCCTCAGGGATCCTCTGTACATTCTTCCCTCCCTTCTCCATCTGGGAATTGCATACACTGTTTTTCAGGGACCAAGCTCTAAGAAACCATGCACTAGGAAATTTGGTAAGAAGTGGAGGAGCCACATTATCTCCATTGGCATATTCTGGTTGTTCTTTTTTTGTGTTACTCAGTGGGAATTTAATAGCAAAGCATACTGAAGACTTGAATTGAAAACTCTCCTTAAAATCTGTCAACAGCCTTCCCATGGCTTTGGAAATAAGAATCAAATTCCTGAAGTGGCTTATGAGGTTCTCAGGGTCTGCCACCCCCTTCAGCACCTTCCATGCTGCCTCCCACTTCTCACTGTCCTCTGTCCTCTGTCCTCTCTTTCCTTGGCAGAGGAGGCCCAGTTTCCTCTTTCTGGAACTCTCTTGGCTTCACACCCAGTCTTAGTTTATTCTTAATAATCCTCAAAGCTCAACTCAAACATCACTTCCTCAAAGAAGCTCTCCCTCCCTTTCCAGATTACATTAAGATCCTCCATTACACCTTTTCCTACTATCTGTATTTTACTTCTAGGACATTTATTCGATTATGTAATTAGTTATTTAATGTGTGTTTTTCCAGCACATTCTCAATACTATGAGTGTGGTGACCATGCCTGTCTTGTTCACTACCCTCAGCCCCCAGCCCAGTGCCTGGCTCATAAATATCTTGCTAAGACTTGCCATTTCTTATGTCCAGTAGCGCTAAGGTGAGGTGATTCTAAATTCTGATGTGTTAAAAATCAAAATAACACAAAAGTTTTTTCCTATGCTAGTTAAATTTCATGCTATTTCTTTCCACTTTATTCAAACATTTTAATAACAGTTTCATTTGAATATAATTCACATACCATACATTTCGCCCATTTAAAGTGTACAATTCAATGGTTTTTAGTATATTCACAGTTGTGCAACCATCACCACAATCAATTCTAGAACATTTTCATCACCCCAAAGGAAACCCTGTACCTATTAGCAGTCACTCCCCATTTTCTCTCAACCTTAGGCAGCCACTAATGTACTTTCTGTCTCTATAGATTTGCCTATTTGGGATATTTTATATAAATGGAATCATACTATATGTGGTGTTTTGTGACCGGCTTTTCACATTGCATAATGTTTCAAAGTTATAGATGTATCAGTACTTCATTTCATTTTATTGTCAAATAATATTTATTCTATGGATTTACCACACTTTATTCATCAGTAGATGGACATTTGGGTTGTTTCTGCCTTTTAGATAGTATGAACATGCTGCTGTAAACATTGATGTATAAGTTTTTGTGTGGACATATATTTTTATTTCTCTTGGTATACACAAAGAAGTGAAATTTCTGAGTCATATGGTGACACTATGTGTTACCTTTTGTGGAACTGCCAAACTGATTTCCAAAGCAGCTACATCATTTCATATTCTCACTGGAAGTACATGAGGGTTCCAATTTCTCCATATCCTCACAGAACTTGTTTTGATCTGACTAGTTGTTATAACCATCCTAATAGGCGTGAATTGGTATCTCATTGTGGTTCTGATTTGCATTTCCTTGATAACTAATGATGTTGAACATCTTTCCATGTGCTTATTGGCCACTCATCTTACCTTCTTTGGAGAGATGTCTATTCAGATCCTTTGTCCATTTTTTAGTTGGGTTGTTTTTTATTATTGAGTTTTAAAGTTCTTTATATATTCTAGATACAAATCCCTTATCAAATCTATGACTTGCAAAAATGTTCTCCCATTTGTGGATTGTCTTTTCACTGTTTTGATGCTGTTCTTTGAAACATAAAAGTCTAATTTTGATGGGATCAAAATTATCTATTTTTTCTTTTGTTGCGTGTATTTCCACGTGGTGGGGAAGGATGACCTGGCTTTCTGAGGTCTCTTTATAAGGGCACTAATCCCGTTCATGATGGCTCTACCTAATTGTCTCCTAAAATTCCCACCTCTTAATACCATCACCTTGAGCTTTAAATTTTCAAAATATGAATTTTGGAGGGGCATGAGCATTCAGACAATAGCAGTTGTTATCTTCATTAGTCCCCTTTAATACAGATCAATTCTGCAACATTTGTCTCTTGTAACATTGACTTTTTTAAAAAGTACAGATCTTTTTTTTTTTTTTTTCACAGACTGTTTCTTAGTTTCCAATTACACATTCCCAGCCAGAATAGTGTATACGTGTTGTCCTTCTCAGGGTATTACGTCCATATTGCATCCATCTAATGTCTATCTGACCCTCATTTGTGATGTTAATTCTGATTTCCTAGTTAAGGTGTTACCCAATTGTTTAGTTACTAATATTCTAGAATTTTAACATTTTTCTTTTCTTCTTTTCTAACTGTATAACCTCAAGCTTTTTCTCTGTCAATCATTTGATATTTCACTTTGTGTCCATTCTTCTTACTCTTCATAATTAATTTATTCAATTTCTAATCATATCGTCTGGTCCTCGATTTGTTTCCTTAACTCTGACATCTCCTTTTTTAATCACATCTGGAGTTTTAACATTTCATCTTTTTCCCCTCATTCTCAATGTTGGCAGCTATCTAGACCTTCCGTTTTCTCTGACACGTATGATTAATTTTTGACCCTCTTCTAAGTTCCCTAAAACTCATTTTATCTTCCTCTTAGAACTCTAGTTTCAGGTCTAAATGAGGTGTCTTATACATTTTTTCCTGCACTGATGATAAGGTCATAGGGATAAAAATAGGAAGTTCAGCTGGAGTTGTGTGCACCTTTTGTTGGAGGACATAAATTCTCTTTAAAAAGCTGCTTCTATGTCCTGTACTGGAAGTTCAGACCTCATACTTGGGGACATATCCTATTCTTAATATGTTGTATCTTGGTGCTTGAAATTATACCCCTAATTTTGTATGAATCTATAGTAAATGACACACTGTAGAGTCATGCAGTTTTCTGTCTGATGAAATACTCAGGTCTTTTCTTTAATTTTTCCTAGGATTTCTTACTTTCCTCATCAATGAACTTCTCTCTGAATTGAGAGTTATTAGCAAGAATTTGGGCTTTTGTCAACTCAAGACTAAAAATTCCTAATGAATAGTGTATACCACTTTCCATAGTATAAATATTCCCACCATACCCAATTTCAAGCTACCAACGTGGCATTACTAAATGTGGAATTGGAGCACACATTATTATATGGCATAGCACATCATTATACAGTATTTTCATCATATAGAAACAATAGATGCTAATAACTTCTACAGTATAGATGATAGTAAATAAAGTAAAACAATTAGGAAGTGATGATTTTTTAGTATTTACTATCTTTGTTTTAAATATAATTTATTTTAAGTTTATATAATTTAATTTTCAATTATTGTTCTATTTAATACTTGGCTTGAAAAATCCCCCCAAATTGGACTATCAGCTCTTGTGAACCAGTGTGAACCCATTCCAAGCACTCCACTGAGCCAGAATAAAAGCCCAAATTATCCATTTCTTCCTCTGGCCACAGTTTGTTCTTTTGAAGGGCACCAGGTTATACCTCTTTTCTTCTATGGTTGCTGCTGGTAAATTTTTGCTATTTTTTAAAATCTCTTTTTCCTCATATTAAGGTAAAGAATCTGTGGCTCCATCCTACTACCTTATCTCAAGATTTTACTTTCCTTAAGAGTTTCTTTGGGTCTTTTTAGGTTTTATGTACTATTTAGAACTGAGAAGATAATATCATCTGAGACAGTAATCATAAGCCTTCTTCTAAGTACAAACACTACCAACTGGAGTTGGAAAAATAGTAAATAAACACTCTATTTAAGAAAGTTCACGGAGAAACAATTGCAGAACTATGCAATTTCAAATACACAATTTGAGGGATAATATTAGAGGTGATTCACATTAAAGAAAGAATGATGTTCTAATACATGGCAAACAGCCAGGCTCTTATACATTCCTTTGAAAGGAAACTCAAAGGGTCAGTTTTGGTGAGAGGTGCCTTGATGTACCCAGAGCATAAGTAAGTTGCTCAAATATATATAATGTATGGTGTGTATGTTTATGCACACACACATATAAAGTTCATTTTGAGAAATTAAGGTTGTTTTTAAAAGATTCCTTATTCAATGATGCTTTATTGAAACAAATCATAGATTCTTGTCTATATTTCGAACAATACAGTTGTTCTCTGCTCTGGCTGGAGATTAAAATCACCTGGGGAGCTTTTAAAAAACATTGATGCCAGATCCCTACTCCCAAGAAATCTAATACAATTGCTCTAGAGTGGGGCCATGCCATTAGTAGGTTTGAAAAGCTCCCCAGGTGATTCTAATTAGCAGCCAAGATTAAGAATCCTTGCCATAATGTAACACTTAGTGTCCTATCAATACTCTGGAGTATCTACTAAAATAAATGTATTAACCCCCTAAGATGGATAGTAATGAATAGGAAATTTTGTAAAGTTCCTGAAGATATTTAAATACAAGATAATCATAATGTCATTAAATTCATTTTTGTCTGGGCCACCAAATGTTTTATGATTTTTAAAAAAGCCTACACAGTGACTTATGGAACAAAGGTTTATTAATGTAAATAGTTTGAAACCGAAGACTGAAAAATAGTATATTTCCAGTTTTTCTTTTGGAAATTCAGGATTGTCCATGATCAGGATATCAGCATGTCCATTTATTCATCAGGCTGAGAAAAACATCGTGAGAAATATACATTTTCTACAATAAAACCCCACTGATGTGTTTTAGTTAAGATGGGAGTCAAAATGTATTATTTCAGAGCAAACTATTTCCCAGGAGCACAAATTAAAATCATAAATAAGATTGTAAGGGGGAATCTCTAAAATATTTAAGCAAATAAACTTCCTCCAAGGAATCGATTACGAGGGAATTAATTAGGTTTATTAGATGCCATAATTATCTAATCACTGAAACAGAGTCCCTGGAGATCTCTTCTACTTTTTAGCTTACATTTAATTATTGCATATATTTAAAATAATATAGATCTTTTTCTCTATTAATCAGGACTTTTTGGTTGTAAATAACAAGTCCAATAAACTAAAGTTAAGGAGAAAAGGAATTTATTGATCAAATAATTGAAAAGTCCAGAGATAGATTCAGGCAAGGCTCAATGTAGGGCTCAAACAATTTCATCAAAAACTGGTCTTGCTCTTTCCATGTCTTTTCTGTTTTTCCCCTAAGTAGACTACACTCTCAGGTGACTGTCTCCCCATGATAGCGTGATTACTTTCAGTAGCTCTAGGATTTCATATAATTAACTGTTCAGCAACCCCAGCAGAACATCCCTCCATCTCAAAAGTTCCAACAAAAATTATGAAATTGAGTCTTATTGGCTTAGATTGGCCTGACTTTTGGTCATGTAGCTTTCCTTGAACCAATCCCCATATTCAGTATGGCTCATACTCTGATTGGTCGGGCTTGTGTCACGTGCCCATCCTGGACCTGCGGTGGGGTCACCTGAACCTGAATTACGCAACTGAAGGTAGAGTAGAAGATAGCCATCCCAGGAGAGTCAGATTGTTATCAGAAGATTTAGAGATGGACACTGAGCAAAGGAAAACGGGTTCACCGCAATTTAGAAAAACTATTTCAAATTAAACTTCCCTGACTCTTTCCTCTAATTTCCCATTTAGCCATAACCAGTGAGGTTTATTGTATATTAGCAATTATTTTGTTTTTAAAAATTCAGATACATCTTATAACCCTTTGATATAGTGAATAAACATCTGATAAGAGTTAGGTGCTTAAGTAATAAATGCTATAGGGGTTGTGCTATGTCAAACCATTAGGTAAGTTTTTTTTTTTTGCCTCAACCAGAGCTAAAATTTATTTCATATGAGAAATGCACGTTTTTAAAGAATAGAGTAACATGGTTTAAGACAGTGCCCTCTAAATACTATTTAGCCACAGAGACACAGAGCCTTATGTTCAAGTTTCCCTTGAACCCAAAGCAGACATCTTGATATTATTTTCAAACTGGAAAAAGGTACCCCCTGGACTGAATGAGGATATGAATATGCACTCCCTCAGAAACACCATCAACTTCCACAGTTCTGAGTGGGACTGTTAGAAGAAAGTTAGTGACCAGTATTGAAAGAGTTCATGGTTTGTATTTTGTTAGTTCCAGTCGTCATGACAACCAACTGGTTCTACATAAAGCCTGAAGCCAGCGGACTTGTAATGGAATACATTCCTCCAAGTGAGTCAAAGCCTTGTTGAAAAGGAAGCAATCACACTGTTATGGAAATAAATTATAAACTATGAACTGCTCGGGGTTGAAATAAGCAACTTTTTTGGAATCACATTTCCCCCTCCTCCCACATATTTTTGATGATAAGTAACTTGGCAATGCTTCATTTCTGATGGGACTGCCCACCACATCTTCGAGAAGAGGCATGGTAACATGTGGCCTGCCTACCTCACAAGGTTTTAAGGAGGACCAGAAGTGAAAGTGTGTAGGAGGATACGATGAAAACTGCAATGGGCTACACTAATATAGCTTGTACTATGGACTAAGAGTCCTTAACATTCAGAAATGGAAGTTTCAGATATTATTTTAACCCACCCCTAAGCCTTTAGACATTACTTCCTATGACACACATACTAATATTTTGTTCAGTCTAAAAACCCAAGTGACGAAATTTCTGCTGTTCCCCTGGGGCATCCTACTCTACCACAGAGCCAGAAAGTTTATGCCAGTAGAATAGCTTGGACTTTGGAGTCAAACAGCCATGGATTCAAATTCCAGTTCTGCTGCTTTGTAGGTATAGGGACTTGGGAATTTACTTAATCTTTGCATCTCAAATTCTCATCTACAAAATGGAGATAATGGTATCTACTTCATAGAGCTGTGAGAAAGATTAAATACGATAATGTTAATAAAAGCACCAAGCAGTCTCTGGCACAGAAGAAGGAGAAAATAAGTGTTAGGTATTACTGCCATTAGCTTTATTCCTGTTGGTGCATGACCATCTTTACTTTCTTGCCAATCTTTGCTGGAATTTTTTCTACCATATTCAATTCTTGTTTCTTCTTGATTTACTCTGTTGCTTTCAAGTACTACTTCAATACTTTCTGCTATTTTAATCCCCACCTTTTGTTATGATCTCATTGATTAAGATAAAGCATTGATTGCTTTATCTTCAAAAAGTAGATTCCATAACAAAGATCATTAGCATTTTTAGTTACTTACTGTCCAATGTTATTATTGACTTTGCTGGATGTTGACCGCAACTCTCCACCGTAGTCTTATGGTACCTCATTGGATTGGAAATGGAAAAGTATCAGCGGGAGAGCCCACTTCCAGCAGCCCGCTTAGGAGGTGGTCAGCCTTGACAGTCACACACTCCCCCATACCCTCACCTGGTTTGGATGGTCCACAAAGCCAACGTGCACAACTTTGGCAGTGAGTTTCATCTACTATTTATTTACCCATTATTTGGACAATCATGTTAAATTCCTGAAGCTTGGGCCTATCTGAGCTCTTCATCATTTTAGTGTTGTCAGCCTGAGCAGACCAGTTTCTGCTTCTAGGAATATTCCTTTGGAGAAGAGCAGGAGTTTCAACAAACTCTCAAGTGCTCTTCAAACTCCTGAACTGGTGAGGCCCTTGAGCTGATTTCTCTAATAGACTCAGAAGAACGATATTTGGAGCTACAAATTTGCATAGAGTCAATTTTTCCAAGAAATTCATTATGAGAGTTTGGCATTTCTTTCTACCTGCCCACATTTGTTTTCTCCATCTTGTTGAAGACTGACCTTAAAATAGTTTCTCTATCTCCATCCTTCCAGCATTTTCATCTATGCTTTTCCAGCCTCTTCATTAATTTTAATACCAGACTGATTTTTCTTTGCCATAAAAGACTTTTAGCTTCTTTAATAGCTTTTTGATTCCTCCTGGACCTGCTTCTCCAGCACAGAGTAAGGTTTAACAAAAAGGTTTTTTTTTTTACAAGCACACCAAGTCCCTTAGTGACAAACATTATAAGTAAGACATTCTTGGTCTCTTATTTCACCAGCAAACTTCAGCAAAGTTTTTCTTGTTGTTGTTTTGTTTTGTTTTGTTTTGTTTTTTGGTGTGTGTGAGGTGGGGCGGGTAACAGTAGTCAGTTCCTAGAACACATTTTTTCTCCTTACTTGAAGACACCTTGAGAACCTCATGTTCAAGCCAGAACTATTTTGGTTGGAAAAGAGACAGATCATTTGATACCTTTGTGTCAAGTAAAATTCTTCCCAAATAGCCCTAGAGTCTCATATCTTCTTTGCAGTTGCTAATGGTTAAGATGCTAATTCCACTACTCTGAACCTCATACCACTTCTTTTTGAGCTGAGCATCTCTTTAGTTAGAAACATAATCTGAAGAGAAAATGTTTTCGATTAGACAATTTTTAAAAAAGACTCCGTGTGCTCCAAAATGATTTTATTCCATCGGACCAACTAGCCTGGTTTCCATTTTGAAAAACAGTAATTACATACACAGAAAAAAAAATACAGTAAACTTACCATTTTCAAAACACTACAGACTCTAAGGCAATACCGTGTAATGAGTGATTTATGATGATAACAGTAAACACATTAGAGTGTGGTTTTTAAATTGCAAAGTTATGAAGATTATTTAACACCAATTTCCTTGCTTAATTTTAATTTTAATGCAGAGAAGAGTTTCTCAACATCATCACTATTGACATTTGGAACTGGATCATTCTTTGTTGTGGGGACCGTCTTATGCATTGTGGGATGTTTAGCAGTGTCCCTGGTCTCTCCCCCACTAGATGCCAGTAGAATCCTCACTCCAGTGATGATAACCAAAAATGTCTTCAGACGTTGCCAAGTGTCCCTATGGTGGTGGTGGTGGGGGGGGGGGACAACAGCCCTTGGTTGATAATCACTGATGTAGAGGACCTGGTGAAATATTTTTTTCCTTTGCTCGCTTTTCTGGACTATGAAAATCTTAGAGGCCAATGAAAAATAAGAACACAGGTCTTGGAATGTTCTATTTTGATTCTATTATAAAATTCTTACTTTTCTCAATTGATATTTTTAGAAAAACAATTAAATTTCCGAATGGAGCTACGATATATAAACATTGGTCCCTGGCACATCTCACCTCTCTGCTAATGGGTCAACAGAACAGGACTTTTCATGAGGTTTTCCAAGAGTTTGCAGGGTCCTTCTCTGGCCTAGTTCACTGAGGGCCAGGGTAAAACTACTCATTAGCAAAGTGACTAATCCACAGGCCTATTAGTTGAAATAGTCAGCAAGGGGAAAAGAAGAGTAATATTTCCTGTGTACTGTTTTTTCTTTTAAAGTAGAATGTTCAGTAGTTTAATGAGTGGCCATATCCAAATTGGTTTTACAAATTGGCAAATTTGAATTTTGCTGTCCAGTACTTGCTTCCAGACTAATCAGGATTTCCACAGACCCTGAAGTGGAAGGAAAATGATGGCATCCCACCATTCTCTGCTCCAATGAGCACTCTTCTGCCCCATTCCCTCTTTTCTCTCTACCCCCTGCTTCCTGATTGGGCTTCACTGCTATTCTGAAGGGAGTTGAAAAAGAAGGGCTGGGAAGCGAATGTGCATTAAAATCACCTAGAGAGCTTTTTACCCTGCGCAGGCCCTCCAACCATCCCACCCACTCCCCACTTAGCACCCACCAACTGGGTCCTGGCTGGAAACAAAAGGTATAGTCAATTAGGAGAAATTGAGAATAGTTTAACAAAGGGACTATTTGCAGAAGTGTGGTCAGGGTTTAGAGAAATCCCAAAAGAGAGTACAGTAACTCAAGGCAAGTAACAGCAGGGAGCTGGTACCACTCCAAAGGCTGGAAGGGCAAAGAAGAGAGTGGTAAAAAACCCCAGAGGACAGCAGTGGGAACAGCCATCCTTTGGGAGCTGTCTGGCAAGGCAGGTTGACCTGGCAGGGAGAGGACCTGGAGAATAAATCTCCCAACCTCACTGTCCCCCTGCCCTCCAACTTCCTGCCACTACCATCTATTGGCTGAAGCCAACCAGAAGAGGGAGGGCAAGAGAGCCTGGTCCATTTAGTGACACAGTTCACGTGAGGCATAAAGTAGACTAAAGGAGGATGAAGAATGGATCTGGGGAGCAAAGGGAAGATATCCAGCCCACACAGCAATCCCAAGGAACATCAGAAGCTCTCAGAGTGGGGAAGGATGTCCTTTGAAGACTCTCCCCTGGTAATTTGGCCATGTCCCCCAGGGTTGAGACCATCTGCCCTAAAACGTGATGGACTTTTTAAAAGCTCTCTAATTCCCTCTGAAGGGGTCCATTGCCAAACCAACCAGAAACAGACCCAACTTCTACAATCACCATTCCATCCCCTGCCTTTCCTCTAACTTATTGTTCTGATTTCTACATGAGTCCACAGGGAAATTATTTGCCAATCTATTTTCTCCTCACTTTAGTGTTCACAGCCATTTAAACTCCCTGTAATAATCTTGTATAAAGTGAACATTTCACTTCACAGTGGAGGTCGAGAATATTACTAGGGTGCTTCCAGGACAGGCATTGGGGAGTGAGCCTTTCTGAGTGAGAAGCAGGCTGGACAACACTCAGAGTTAGGGCTGGGTGGAAGTCAAAGCCAGGACTAACTGCTTTGTCATCTCATCTGCTTCTTAGAAAAGTGCAGGCATTGTTAGCATGTCAAACTCTGCGTATACTTCTGAGGGGTTAGTTTTTGGCTTTTTTCTGACATGCACACAGTCGCACTGCCTTCTGGAAAAGCTTGTATTAGTAGCATTACAAAGATACGAAACCCTGGAGATCAGGAGAATTCCATTTCATAGACCACATAAATTGAAAAGTGTCTCCCAAAGCATCCCCACTCTTCAGAAATATCAGTGACAATGTGGTTTCTTGTCAAGTGAATTTTACAAGGCATGATTTATAAGCTAATTTAATTACAACAATCTCTTCACATAGAAAAGTAAGTAAATCGCACAAAGAAAATGGATATGGGGAACTACTGTAAAGCAAGAAGCCAAGTTTAACCAACTTCAATGCCTTCAATTTTAAAAGAAGTCAAACTAAGAAATATTTACTTTCGCAATTGAAGTACAAAGATAATTCTTGAATATTGAAATTGTTTATATTCTTACTGTTTAATTTTAACTATTACATTCACAGTTATGTGTATGTTTGATACACATACATATATAATGATGTAGCTCTTGTTTTTGAGAAAATTATGCTGCTAGAATTATACTCCAAGAGACCTGAATTCCCTACTATACTCGAAGTTGACAAAAAAATCTCCTAATCCTTGTACTTTTCAGAATCTGCTATAAATTTCTGATTTTTGGTGGAGTGGGGGTGGGGCATGCAAGCAAAGCTATATACGAAACCAGTTTTACATGTAGGTGGAGTCAGTGATTTATTATTTCAACAAATATTGACTGAGCACCTACTAGGTGCCAGTCCCTGCGTTAGATGCTAGGAATGTGGTGTAAATGTGACAGGACAGGTCCCAATCAAATTCTGGTGGAGGAGACAGACAAGTAAACAAATAAATAGGCAGTGTCATTCCAAGGGGTGACAAGTGTTATGATGAAAGACACAGCAGGGTGAAAGGGTAGGAAGTGACCAGGAGGTGGTTGTCTTAATAGGATGGTCATAATAGGAAGGCCTCTCTGAAGAGGTGATATTTGAGCTAATAACAGAATTAAGTGCAGGAGCAAGCCATGAGAGTATCTGGAGAGTGTACCTGGCAGAGGGAATGTCAAGTGCAAAGGTCCTGAGGTGAGAAGAACTGCTTTGCTCTTCAGAGGACTTTGCAAGCTGACTTCAATATTTGTCAGTATGTGCACTGTGTCACTTCTCATAGAACTTGAAATAATAGGGGTTATTTTGAAACATAGAGCACTGTCTAGTTCTTGAGTAGGTCTCTCTTCCATCATCTAATCCTGTCCACTGATGGCCCCAGCTTCTGTGGCTAGAAGAGAGACACGGAATTTACTCTAAAAACAGTGCTGAACTTTAAACTGCTTCTGAAACTTCAACAGGTACATGGTTCTGATTCAACAGGTCCAGGGTGGAGCCTGAGAGTCTGCATTTCTAACAAGCTCCCAGGAGAGGCCTATGCTGCCGAGTCATGATTTGAATAGCAAGGACCTCAAAAACTCAGAATTGGGCAGTAAGGAAACAAATGACTCTGGACCAGAAGTCAGGAGACCTGGGTGTAAGTCTCAATGATGACATTCACCAATGGGGCGACCTCAGGTGAGTCACTTAGTCATTTCTTCATTTAAACTTTTCTAAATAAAAAAATCTAAAAAATCCAAGAAAAAGTATTACTTTCAGATAAAATCAAATTGTGCCTTCTGTTGTGCACAACCTATAAAACCATAGTCATCTTGGGGACTGTAGAAGAAAATGACAGAATCATAATTCCTAACAGATTTATGAATCATTTCACTTTATCACCACACAGACAAAACATCCTTTTTTATTAGGTAGCATAGTCTAATGAACTTAATAGAAGGCCTTGCTCTGCTGGGAACAGTCGTAGTTTTCATAGAATACCTCAGAATGTTCTTTTATGAAGCATGAGTCTGCAGCCTCATGATCCCTGCTGCTTTATTAATGCCCCAGGAAGGTGGCAAAACTTTAGAGGGCATAGTTGTGTGGTACACTTAGGGACACTGGGTCCCAGGGACAGTGGCTTCAGCTTTGCCAGAGTCCTGTGACCCAAGTATATCTTGGAAGCACCAGAATTGCTGGGCTCAAAAGGGAGCTAGGACCCTCTCCAGTATGAGAAAATTGTTGATGACCATAAAAAAACTGTACAGTTCTGACATGGGGAAGACTCAATAATTGAGTTCAAATTTTTCTCCACCATTGATATTTAAAATTAAATTGAAGTTAAAGTAAATAATAAAATGATGTTTTTATATTTGGATTTTTGGACTGAGAGTCATTTCTATTATATTAAGTAACATACTTTGAAATGTGTGACATGCTAAGCACGCTATATTATCTCATTTGTCCTCACAACAACTTTATGACTTAGGTAAAATAATCCCCATTTTACAAATGGGGAAACTAAAGCTTAAAGGAGTTCATAGGTACTTGCCTAAAGTCACTCAGCAAGTAATTGGGGGAGCCAGTTGAAGCCAGGAAGCCTGACTTCAGCATCTAAACTCTTAGCCCTTTTACCATGCTTTTTGGTGGCTACCCGCCTACCCATAAGGCTACCTATCCTCCCTCTACCAATTCTCATTTCTAGCTCTCAGCCTACAGAATAGGGCCTGTGATTTATTAAAGGAAGATGGTACTCTGTGGTGTACCAGAAATGTAAGAAATCCTAGCTCACAGAGCACAAGAAAATCATTAATTCTATCCTTTTCAATAGGCAGCCAAGCTTTCCATACTGCAGATGACTAAAAGATAGAGCTGATTGTGTCCAGGAGGGTGTGACTCTACTGCTAAATATCCTGGCTAGTGATGTTCTCCTCTCCTACAAAGAGTGGGGTTCTTCCAAACAACACTGGTGTTCTCCACTGGCCCCACGGATGCATAACTTAGGTAAGCCTGCCAAAGTCACACACTGTGCCTCATCCAGGGCCTGAAAAGAGCTGGTCCCACACTAAAGGCAATTTGTGAAACATAATTAATCGCAGATTCCTTCTGGAGCTGCTTAAGCTCTTTGATGTCTCAGATGTATGGCCAGGAGGAGTGCTCTTTGGCAGCTGAGCATCCTTTCGCCTCCAGCTGGAGAGGAGGTCCGAACGACAGAAACCAAGGGCATCACTCAAATCAAGTTTGGCTTTCTCAAGACTTGGTGGGGCAGGTTCGGATGCATGAATGGGGCTTTGGGGAGCCTATCCTTTCAGTAGATCCAAACCACACAGATCATAGAGATCTATGGAAAATAATGTCTTCCTCATGAGCTGACTGTTAGTGATAGTCTCTTTTTGGCTTCATGGCACTCTGGGTGGGAAAATGAACCAAAGAACCTTTTATTTCAGTCAAAGGGACAATGTGATCAGCAAAAGACATGGCCAGTAACTTAATGGAAAGGCTTTCCCAAGAACACATTTGCTTTCAGAGAAGTACAGTAGGCTTTGATTCTGCTACTGTAGTGTTTCTAATTGTATTTATATTATTTTCAAATCACAAACTCATATGACTACAGCTACCTATAAATTTAATTCTCCCCAAACCCTAACATGTGGCTGTCATATATCCCATTTTATAGATAACGAACCAAGTTAATATAAACCTGAAATGATATTAATCTTGATCAAGATCAAATCAAACTTAGAAGCAGAGAACATTTAACAACATGGATGAATCTCATAGATACTGAACCAAATTAAAGAAGCCAGATAAGAAAAAGCACATACGATATGATTTTATTTATATGATGTTCAAGAACAGACAAAACTAATGTATGGTGACAGAAATCAGAACAGTGGTTACTTCTGGGAAGGTGGTATTGACTGGAAAGAGGTATGAGCAAGACTTCAGTAATGTTGGAAATGTTCTAGATTTTGATTTCAGGGGTAGTTCCACAGGAATATACAAATGTACACATTCATCGAGCTGTACTTCTAAGATTGGTGCACTTTACTATATTTAAATTAACTCTCAAAAAAAAAAGAGAGAGAGAGATAAAACAAAGATGGAAAAGAGTAGTGAGAACATGATCTTCAAGAAAGGAAAAAGACAACCAGACAAGAGTCTTTGAATAACATCATTTCAAATGATTGTGTAAAAGCTTCTGAAATAAACAGGTGCTAGGTTGAACATCTGAGTCTTAAATATACCAAATTATTGTATCAGTCACGGTACTGGCAGGAAACAAACAGAGCATGTAAACTGGGTAAGTTGAAACATGTTGAATAAAGAGCGTATTCATAAAGGATTGGGCAAGTGCTACAGAGTTCCACAGGGAGCACTAACGCTGACTCCTTGGCTCCCGTCTCTTGCTGGTGTCGCCCACTGATTGGACCCAATAGGAAGCCCAAGAGTGAGGGAGCCTATGAATGCAACTCCTGTGGGTCAGCCTCCTGGCCACAGAAGGGAGAAGGGAGAGAAAAGTGGAGTGTGGACTTTAGGGAGTGGGAATAAAATACTCAGCACCAGAAGGAACCCAAACAAATCAGAAGGCTTCCGCCCTGCCTTTGCCAATCAGGCATCTGCTGGGACTCCCCCTTCTTCATTTCCTTCTGCCCAAACCACCTCCCCATTTCCTGCACATTTTACAGCACTTTATCTGTGTTTGATGTCCAGTTTCGGGATGTCTGTGCCTTTTGTGTGCTTTGACCATTTGATGACATCCCCTTAAACTTATTAGTTTAGTTCAACATAGGCCAGCATGGAAGTGACATTGGAAGTGACACTGGAGCCAGAAAATGAATGATGATGAGGAGCTATCCATGCAGAGATTTAGGGGAGACCATCCTGTGCAGAAGGAAAACGCTCTAATCTATGGTGACGGAAATCAGAACAGTGGAAAAAGCTTAAAAGCTCTTTTCCCAAATAAATGACTTGCACTTGAATCTCTATTCTCTAGACCATTCTATGCAAGTTCAAGGCTGAGACAGAAGGGTGTTTGGGGTGTTCGAGGAACAGACAAAGCCCCCCAGCATCCAGAGCTGAATGCTTTGCTACTTGTTAATTGTTGCAAGGCTCAGGTCTATCATGCGGCACTCGGACCCAGGGAGTCCTTCATCGTTGGGTGGAGAGGAAGCCTTGCTTTGACGAGCTATTCCAGTTCTCTGGACCTGTTTTCTCATTTGTGCAGTGGAAGCTTACTGGGATTGTGCCTGAGGTCACCTCCTACTCTAAAAAGATATGACTCTTCCATCTTATCAGAAGAAAAGGTGCAAAGTGTCATTAGTTTAATTGAAAAATACTAAGTGGGCACCTACTGTGTTTTCGCTATGGTGCTAGCATAGCCGATGCTGTCAGTGCACCAACAAGTAATACACTTGGCGCTCACCATCCCCATGCCTGCTGCTGGCTTCTTCCTGCAAGCACCAGTCACTCTCCAGGCAGGGGCCGTTTCTGGCCCTGGCAGCACACCCAGCCTGCATGCAAGGAAGGCCAGAGTGGCTGGGGGCGCCCCAGGAGGAGCCCTGGACCGTGATGAATGAGAGTGGGAGGGTCAATACCCCCGGGCTCCTCCCCCTCGGGTGGGACAACCCCCACTGTTCTGCACGCCTACTCCTGGAGCTTCTCAGTAAGTGGAACCCCGGTTGCCTTTAGAGGTGGCCTGCTCTTTAACACACCTTGCACTGGCTTCTCTTCCTTCCCTGTCTCACTTCCTCACTCCTTGACTGATGCTTTCCCTAAATAAATGATTTGTACTTGAATCTTATTCTCAGATCCACTTCTGAGGGAGCCCCACTAGCTAGTCACAGTGAGGGATACTGAAGAGTGTAAAATATGTCTCCACCCATAACGAGCTCACCATCCAGTTACTAGTTTTTAAAAGTAGATATTAAAGCCTTGAAATATAACTTTTGATCCAGCAGTTCAATTTCTAAGACTATATTTTACTAAAATAATCATAGTTGTGTACAAAACTTAGATACCAAAATGTTCATCTCTCATCAAAGCAATGAGAATAATAGATAAAATTAGAAAATGTAAATGTAAATGTCCTATGGCTAAGAAATAATTCAATTAATAATGTTACATCCATACAACAAAACACTACGCAGTCATTAAAAATCATGTTTCAGAATAATATTTAATGACATGAACATAGTTCATGAAGCACAATTAAATAAAAAAGAGTTAGAAAACAATATCTCCAGAACATATCATTTTTTGTCAATAATAATATATATGTGCATAGAAAAAAATGCTAGAAAGCTAAAATACCAAAAGATTAATAGTTGCTTATAGTTTCTCATCTCTGGATTTATCTGTACTTCCAAAGTTTCTATAAATAACATGTATTTTCTTACTTTTAAGGCAATGCGTTATTAGTTTACATAGTCTAAGATAAAGATAGCATTTCTCAATCTTAGCGCTATTGACATTTTGGAATGGATCATCCTTAGTGGTGGGACTGTCCTGTGCATTGCAGGATGTTTCACAGCATCCCTGGCCTCTGCCCACTAGATGCCAGCAACACCCTCCAAGTCATAACAACAAAAAATGTCTCCAGACATTGCCAAGTGTCCCCTGGGAGCAAAATCACTCCCAGGTGAGAATCACTGGTCTAAGAGAACCTAAAATGGTAGCAGTTAATAATCATAAAGAGAAGTAAGATTATTCAACATCTTCCAGATTTGCATGATTTTTTTTTCTTTTTTGAAGAAACCAATACCATGTCAACATTTAACCTAAGTCATATTCATTCCAGAAAATGAAGCCACTTCCTCAAATCTTAAAAGAGCAGCAAATAAGAGATTCCAGGACATCATCTGTTTGGTTTCTGAGAGGTTTAGACTTTTAAAAGTTGAAGTCATGCCAGCCTCCTCGGGCATTCATTTCCCATCTGTCCTCACACGGGACAAAGAACATGAGATAAACAAAAGCCCGCAAAATGTTCAGTATCAAAGACTTCCCAAGTACCATAATTTACAGTGATTTAACTGTGCTCCCATGTACGTACACGAATGTAACATTCAAGGAAGTTCCCTAGGGAGTTTGTGATAGTTATATTAGCCTGACCGGAGAAGATCCCATCACCAAGTGCTTGCTGAGCACCTGCTGTGTGCCCAGGACTGTTCTAGGCCCTGCGGATAACAAAGGGAAACACGATGCACAAGACAGCTACCCCAAGGGGCAGACGATAAACAAGGGCACGTCCACCTGAACGAGATCGTTCACGGAGAAGATAATTAGATCACGTGGAGGAGATTCGCCCAGCAGCACAGAGCGCCTTTAGCTGGCACAGCCTCTCTGAGTGCAGTGTGCAAAGACTGTGGCATCTATACAAGGACCTGGGCATAGAACGCTGAAAGCTTGATTGGATAAGCCCTGAGTCAAGAGTGAGTCAGAGTATTTGAGGGGCAGAAGAAGAAGTGGCTGGACTACAGCAAAGAGAAGAAAGGGAAGCGAAGAGGGAGGATGTTGGGGGCCAGGTCAGGGGATTCCTTGAAAGGTCTTAGCAGGAAATTTCGGTTGCAATTTAATTCCCCTGGGAAGAGACTGGAAGGTGGTAAGCAGGGGAGAGCAAGATCCGGTTTATGCGTTAGAAAGATCCTTTGACACTGTGTGGGGAGTAGACTGAAGCAGGACGAGAGTGGCACTAGGAGGTCTGCCATTTGACCGTCGCAGAAGCTCAGGTGTTAGACACGGGGTGGTGGCCCAACTAGGTTGGAGGGGTGGGACGAAGCAGTTGCATTTGGAAGAAGATTCAGTGAAAGGGTTGGAAGCCTGCGTGGGCCTCGCAGTGCTGGTAAGCTGAGCCAGCTGTGGGAGAGGAGAGGCGAGAGTGTGGAGCGCTTGGGGCTTGGCAAAGCACTTGGGTTGCCTAAAGCTGAAGCTCCAGGGAATGAAGGAGTGACTAATGACAGACAGCATGAAGGCCAGGGCCTTGTAAACCCATTTTTATTTTTAAATAGGCTAACAGCCAGGAAGTAGGGCATTTTGTAACTTCCTCGGGAGTCAAAGCCAAGTGGCGCCAGGAGCTCCCAGCTGTGCAAGCAGCACAGCACACATGCCAAAGCGTGGCCAGCTTGTGGGGAGAGCCTCAGATTCTTTCTGAAAAAAATCCCTATTCAGTGGCCGATGCCTGAAACTCCATCATTTGAGATTTCTTTTGGTTTAGGTTCTTAGTTCAGGACAAAATGCAAATTCCTTTTCAAAAGGAAAAACAGAAGTCAGTGATGGAGACTGGGCCCTAAGAAGTAGTGTGACCATGAGCTTCGGAGCAGTCAGGAGTCACAAGGGATACAAGATTCATTCTGGTTTAGAAACAGCTTTAGGGCCATGGAACTGGAAGTACTGAGGCTGTACAATGGGTGACTGCTGGGTCATCAGGTTTCGATGGGATGAGTGGAGCTCAGAGAGGAAGAGGCACCTATTAAAACCCGAAAGAGCATGCAGAAGGGCAGGAAGGCAAGTGGCCTCTGTCTAGTGTGCAAATTGGAAGGCTCTTACTTCCTCCTTCCATGGCTGCTGGTCTAGTTCGGCCTCTGGCAGAGTAGGAAGCTCCTTTGGGGGATAAATCCTCAGGAAACTCATACAGGCATTTTCCCCAGGCTCCTTTGGGTGAACTACCCCAACATTTAATTAAAAAATCAATTTCCAGAACAATTAAATGACTGAAATAGTTTTGATGCCTTTTGAAAACTCAGTCAAATGTAATTTTCTCACTAAACTTCATAGTTTTTAATAGACTTTGCTAATTCTTCTTATCTTTTAATTCACTAATTTTTTTAAAAAAAATTTCAACTTTGGAAGGCATTTAAATAAAACTCAACGTTATTTCAGTCTCAGTCACATTTTCCTCTACATTTCACCCTGTCCCGCCAACTGCAGGATACAGAAGACCTAGGGATGGAGCTCAAAAGCTCTAGATTTTGATTCTATTCATGTTGTCTTCCCTCCATTTATTCCACCTTCACTGGCCTCACCGATTTATTCATTCTTTCTTTCACTTATTTGATAAATATTTATTGAATTTCTATTATACATCAGCTATTGTAGTAAAGGCTGGGGAGGTATAAAAGTTAAATATTTGGTCTCTGCCCTAGAAGACCTGATAATGGTGGGTACAAATAAGTCATTAAAATGAAAAAATAAGCTCTATAATTAAGATATGTCTAAAACACTTAAAATATATGTGCTAAATTTTAATTTATGCTTTAATTTACTACGTAAATAAATTCTATAAATTTATCATTATATATTTCATAATAATATCTTTTTTGGATAAATGCCAAAAAATTCCTTTTCCCCTCCCCCCAAAAAACTTTTTATTTCTTATGTTAGATTGCCATCTAGTGGAAAGTTCACGCAACTACCGCGCCAATTATTCTATTTCTTATGTTAGACTGCCATCGTGTGGAATTAATGTGTAACTGCAGATATACCTTTTTCTATTTCTTGTGTTACAGTGTCATCGTGTGGTTCGTTCTTGCAATTGCAGAACAGATTATTTATTTATTTTTCTTATAGTTCCACCTAGTGTATTTGTCAAGTAATTGCAGAGAAGGGTTTTGTTGTTTTGTTTTGTTTTGTTTTGTTTTGTTTTGTTTTGGGGGGGCCTATTACTCAATTTGAGCGCTGCTGCTTGGAACGTTCATGTAATTCCAAATCAGACATGTTTTTCCAACTGCAGGGATACCCTACTTTCCAAAAGTTTGTGTTACACTTCATTGCTTTTACTAAAGACTTACATTAGTACCTGTTTTTACTAATCAAAAGAAATCCAAAGAAGATTTTTGCTTTTAGGAAAAAGGTGAAGTGTGAACATTGCATTTGACCTTTGTTTTGCAGCAAGCCATTATCAGTAAGGTTTCCCCTCAATAGGAGGCTATTAGTAGCTGTTTTGGAAGCATCAAAAGTTATACTCAGATTTTCGATTGCATGGGGGTTGACGTCCCTAACAACTCTCCTTATTCAAGTCAACTGTGTGTATGTGTTTTTACATACAAACATAAAGGGAACTCTGTAACAGAAAAGTATACCTGATTCGTAATTACATGAAAATTTCACCAGGTGGCACTCTAACCTGAGAAATAGCAAAAATTCTCTGATCTGCAATTGCAGGAAAATTCCATCGGGTGGCAGTCTAAGCAGAGTATTAAGAAAAACTTATCTGTGTGGTATTACATGTAAATTCTACCTGGTGGCATTCAAACTGATTAATAGGGGGGAAAAAAACCTCTGCAATGACATCATAATTCCACGCAATGACACTCAACATAAGAAAATAAATAATGCATTCTGCAGTTACATAATAATTCCACACGATGGCACGCTAACACAAGAAATAGAAAAAGTTGAGCTGTAGTTACATAAGAATTCCACAGGGTGGCAATCCAATATAAGAAATGGATGCTTTATCTAGATTTCTTTTGTGAAGTGGGAGCTGAGAATTTGCATTTCTAATGATTCCAGGTTTGTGTTGATGCTACTTGTCTGAGACTGCACTTTGAGAACCAATGAAGTACCCACTCCTTAGATTTTAGTTTCACTGGGTATTTTTCCTGTATAATTTCGACAACTGTTCCGCTTTACAGTTGAGGAGCTATAGAAAACCTGTCTCCTGAATCTTTCCAAAAACTCAGAATACCTTTTTTATTAAATCTACCAGCCGCTTTTGATATTAGTTTTTGCAAACTTATCTAAGCCACTTTACAATAGGGTGCCATGTTTCTATTCCTTTCTCTCTGCATCGTCTTGTTTCAATGTGCAACTTAGTGGCTAAACACAATAAACTTTTATTATCTCAGTTTCTACGGGTCAGGAATCCAGAAGCAGCTGAGCTGGATGTTTTGGGCACAGAATCTCCTGAGAGTGCAGCCCAGATGCAGGCTGGGCAGCAGTCCTCCGAAGGTCTGCCTGAGACTGGAGGAGCCATTTCCAGCTTCTGCAAATGGCTGCGGGCACCACGTGGGCCTCTCCGCAAGGCTGCTCAGACAGAGGTGGCTGAAAGACAGAAAGTCACAGTGCCTTTACAACCTAGTCTCAGCAGTGACCGATCATCACTTCTGCGGTATCTACTGGTCACACAGACCAACTCTGGTACAATGTGTGAGAAGAAGAGGCAAGGGTGTACCGGGAGGTGACACCCCTGGGGTGGGCTTGGAGGCGCCGCGCACAGACGGAATCCCATTTTGCGGAGGGATCTCGGGTGAGTGATATGTCCATTAAGTTCTAGAAGTGCTGCCAATGAGGCAAATACCGTCCTCCTGGGGGCGAAGGAAATCTCGTCTCCCCCAGTGCGCTTTCTCCGATTCCTCTCACTTCTCCCTCTTTCAATAATCTTCTCTCTAGAAAAATCACCACTTTCCCCACTTCCAGCCAAGTCCTCCTAACCTAGTCCCCGCACTGCGCTATCTCGCTCTCCACCTCCTTTCTCTCTCTTTCTCTTATTATCTTAGCATCACTTTTTTTTCTCTCTGATTTATTCAGTTTTGAGAAATCCCAGGAGGATTTTCATTTCGAAATGATTGCCTGGAATGAGTCCAAGAGAAATGACAAATATCAAAGTCCTCTGGCCTTCGGAGATTCTAGTTCCCGTCTCTGAAAGGACACAGACGACTTAGGCTGCTGAGAGCCACTATTCTTTTATAGCAGAGGTCCCAGAACTACCAAGAGTTGGATATAGCTTTCCCCAATTATTGTAATGTTTTAGCAAAGGCTCCTTCGGGGTGAATGCTATCGCGTGGGGAGTAATCACTGATGACTCTGCCCCCAGGAAAGGACTCACGGGGACACTTTCCACGAGGTAGTCCTGCACTGGGCTCTATTGCCTTAGAAAACTGCAAAATTTCTTAAAATGCGGGCGCTTTGGAAACTGAGCCAAATCTCGTGGTCTCATGATATGAGGCTTATAAATACTGCCCGCGCCACACGACAATTTAAGGTGGACCTTGAGCTGATCCTGAAACACGCCGCAGCAGTGTTACCTGCGAGCTGGCGGGAAAGGGAAAGGGGCCTGCCCAGGCCTGGGGTGTAGGGTGTTAGACCCCGAGGAGGCACCCACCAGCCCTGCCTATGAGGTGACACGCTCCACTGGAGAAGCACCACTTTGGGTGGGGGTGGGGGAGAGGAGTACAGGCTGGACCTTCCTGTGAATGGAGGGAAAGTGCTGAGAGACACCAGCAGGTAAGATCAACAAATAATGGGGTGTGGCGTGACACTCATCTTTGCCTGCGTTTTCCATCTGTGAACAGATACGTAGGGCTGGTGTTCTTTCCCTTGGCCCTGCTGTTTTCTCCATTCCCTCCACTCATCCACCAGCACGCCGCCCCTCCTTCCCCAGAAATTACCAGGGTTCACTTTAGGGAATAGTAGCTGTGTGGCCAGGGGGGAATCCAAGTGACGACAAATGGGAGAGGTGACCAAGGACAGCTCAGGGAGTTTCGAGTCTTGTAAGAAGGGTCATTTGTTACCAGTATCAGAGCCAACAAGCTTTTAAGCCCAAGAACCCCCAACTGAGCAAAGCGATGCTAGAGTGTGCCACTAGGGACTACCAGCAAGTCGCTCTCAATCCGATCACAGCCCTTTGCTCTTTTTTATGGCAAATATGTGTAAACACTCTCTTTACAATCCCGAAGTGCAAGTCATAGTTAACATTACCTACCTACACACATAATTTTTAGATTTTTTAAAAAACGCTGTCATGTAAAGAAGTAATGAAAGCAAAAGTAATGTGTATGACCCAGCACGTCTGCTAGGACAGGGCCACATTAGAAACACAATGAATTGGTCGGATGTTTGCACCTGAACATAGTAGAATCGCAGTCATGGACTGTGGCTAAATCAGTGACTCAGATACCACTAGCAGCATTGCCATTGATGATAAGATTTTCCTGTGGTAAAACAAGTCTTGGAAAAGCCTAGAACAAAATAAATCATTAACGCAGTCTTTCCTCAGTTTCTGGGAAATCCATTCAAAAACTATTTTTTATTTCTCAGTAAAATGGAGTTAAGATCTACATCCAGATATCATACAGATTTTAGATGAAGGTTTTTCTCCTACCTGAAGGTCCAGAGAAACATTTGAAAGTCATGTGAGAAACAAAAAACGTTTTCATTGCATGGGGTATCAGGCATCTAAGTTCAAGAGTACCCCCACCATCGTGACAGCAAATCCCCACCCACAGAAATACCCATCGTGAGTTTTAGGGGCCAACTCTGCTCCCACTGAGGATCACTGGGGTGAGAGGAGCAAACGCCTGAATGGAGAGAATAAGAAATCCATGTCTAGGCTCAGGATTGGCAGAGGGCCCCCAGCAGTGCTGCAAGGACTGCCACCTGGGGCACACACAGCGACGGTGTGTGGGGCAAGAGTGTGCAGGCACTGTGTTGCCTGTCAGCGTGTCTTGGAAGCAGGTGATCCTGCAACAGCATTCGCTTTTTGTCCAAGTCCCACTTTTTGGCCCCTTTACCACCAGCCTTAGAATCAACAAAACTTAAAAATATCTAGAAATCCAGTTTTTATAGGTATAATGTTCTCTCTGGGCCCCAAGCAGATTTCTGAAAATGGCTTTAAGTAGCAATATGAATCAGATATCTAAAATGTTTGCATGTCGTGGACCCAGCAATTTCACCTCAAGAAATGTATCCCAAAAAATAATAGCAATAATTTGGATGTGGTGATAGCTACAAATATGCTCATCGAATATGGTTTACAATTGTAAAAATGGAAAACCATCTGTGTCTATATCAAAAGGATTGATTGAATGAGTCATAACTACAACGGAATATTAGAAGTTAAAAATCAGTTGGTTAAAAATATTTAATCACCCGTGGGAGAGGGTTACAAAAATATAAGGTAGCTTCTGTTCTCATTTCTATATTTTTAAATGTGTATACATGTAGCAGAAAAAAAAATCTCTGAGATATAATATATTGTCTTATTAATGAGTTTATGTGGGCTGTATGATTATAGAATATTTTCACTTTTAAATTTTGGTTTATCTTTAGTTTCCAGAATTTCTACATAGAACATTTTTCTTTTATAATAAAAAAATGCTAGTTATAAAATGATGAGAAAATGCTTTGTGAGAGAATCCTATTATAGCTATCTGGTAAAATCTGTGATTGCCCCTACCTTGTGTGTGTTTGGTCAATCCCAATTTTAGTTTTGTACAGGTTGGCAAGTTTATCAACTGTTAAGCCAGTTATGCAGACAGCTGATGAGGCCTGGTGGATTTTTGTGAGTGGAGAACTTAACACAGAAAGAAGCAGCAAGCTGAGCAGCCACCACCGTCCTCACCTTCCACTGGACAGTCAGCCTTTGGCCTGGTTATTTAATTAACAACTTTGGCCAAGTACTCCAGTGATGCAGATTCTGTCCCTTTATTTAGTAGCACTTGGTGGCCCCCAAATGGTAGTTAACTATTGACTATAACGATAGTAGTCACTCCTTAAATCAGCTGAGTATCCAGCTGATTTATACTCAAAGCATACCTGGAAGTAGAAGTTTTTAAAAGTTGCTTTATTAATGAGGACAGCAAGTGGTTAAAAGATTTGCATATTTACCAAATTCTAGTACAGGACTTAGATGGGTCAGGCGGTCTTCTAAGTGCTTGGCAAATATGAATCTGTATAACTTTTGTAACAGCCCTGTTAGATGAATATTGCCCTTATGCTCTCTTTAAAAATGAAGAAACCCAGACACAGAGAGGTTAGGCAACTTGCCCAAGGTCGCACAGCTACTAAGTGTTTGAGCCAGGATTTGAGAGCAGATGACAGTTTCCAGAGACCATGTGCTAGGCTGCCTCTCCCTAAGCCTGTTCCTAGCTTTCCAAAGGCCGCTTCTGTTTGGGCATTAGCCACAAAAAGTTATTGACAGTAACTTCAGGCTAATTAGCCACAGTCTGCATGATGGGAGAACAAAGCCAGATGTAGGAGGATTTGCGATGTGATGCCATCTGTGGTCTGGTGAAAAAGCCATCCCAGGGAGATGCGACCCGCAGACGAAAGGAAAGCTTTGCCTCTGCACTTGTCAGGCCACGGAGCACAGGTCAAAGGCAGCACCAAGCCTGAAACACAGATCTGGTGGCCCCAGCATGTCATGCTTACATTCTCTCAGCCTGAGCACACTCATATTTCAAGAGGGAAGATTTGGAATCCACTTTTTCACATTTCCACATTGGCCGATAAAAAGAGATGATTATATCCACCACTATTCTCACATCTTACAGTGGATTTTCCCAGGAAACCCCTGCTTTCATGAAAACACCATGACACTTCTTTCGATTAACTTCCCTTGGGGTCCTGTCTTGAGTAGGTATATCTTATCTTCCATATTTATAAAATGCAAAGTTAATCTTAAAATCCTTTTTTGGTGTCTCATTTTTCCTAGGACAAATGTTATGAGTCCTCGAGGAGTCTAAAAGGACCATGATGACCTATTGCCAATCTTGTTTCCATTTCTCAAAAGTGTCTTTGACCTGGGACTGTGCTGGGCATACCCTTCTCCTCCCCCACCTCCACTGGCTAGTCAGCCAGCTCAGTGGTCAGATTGCTTTTGAAAGGCTTTTCTCAGCCTTTCCTGACCACCTCCAGCCCCTCAGCCCTCCACGACACTTCTTTACATTGGAAATGCATTCGTTATATGTATAATTATGTGTGTAATTTATCCATTTGATATCTGTCCTCCCTCTTAGACCACACGCTCCATGACAGCCTTGATGTCCCTGACCCCTATAACTTCAGTGCCTGGGTTATAGGTGTTCAATACATATTATGAAATGTATGAATGTTCATAAATGTTTGTGATGGCCCGACATGAGCAAATCCCTCTGTAGCTTCAATATGTTGCAGCAAATACCGAAAGGTGGAATGTGCATTTTGTTAAATCAACTAAAGGTAATTGTTTCATATGTGATCACTAATGTTTGGCATCTATACTGCTCTTTCCTCAGTGAGAAATTTTCAAACATCCACAAGAGTAGAGAGAAGAGTACAGTGAACCCCTGTGTGGGCACCACCAGCCTAAACAGCTACCAGCTCACAGTCATCTTGTTTCCTCTGGGCGTGTCCTGCAAACGCCCCCAGCGCAGCCACCACCCATACCGGCTTATTTTAAAGCACTCCTGGATATCATATCCTCTCAGCCACACAAACTTCAAGATCTGTAAACGATAAAGACTCTTGGTAAATTACTTTAATACCATTGGCACACAGCAACAATTCTTTAATATCACCAAACATCTAGTCAGTGTTTAAATTGCCCAAAATATCTGATAAATGCATTTTTTTTTTTTTTTGGTTGCGGCTTTTTAGTTTTATAGCCAGGATCAGCAGGTCACCTTTGGCCGAGCCTCTTAACATAGGACAGTTCTGTGTCCTCTTTTTTTTTTCTTCTCTTCTCTTCTCTTCTCTCTCTTTTTTTCTATCTTGCCATTTGTTTATTCAAGACAACTACGTCCTCTCTCCTGTATGTTTTTCACTACTTTTGACTTTGCGGATCGCTTTCTTCGCATCGGTAGGAAGCCTAGAGACTCGAAGGCATTGCCCTGTGATTTGAAGGCGAGGACATCCCGCAGCTGCTGGGTTGCGGCAGGAGGGAGGGCAGTATTGATCGGGTCATTCTCAGTTTGATCTTACATTGTCAAGTTTGTCAACAGCTAGATCCGTTATCTCCTTGATTGCTGGACAGGGGTATTAAAACTCTCTGATTCCTTTTTATTAGTAGAAAGTGTTCTATAAAGAAATTTCCCTCATTGGCTATTGGTTTACTTTGAAATTGAGTCTGTACAACTTTTTCTCTTTACCAGTTTTTAGAATAATAACATTTGTGCAGCTCCTTGCTTCTAGATTTTTCCCATGAAGAGAATTAGGATGTATATTTTTTTAAGGGGAAAATATTCATGAGGTTATGCTGCTATTTTCAATTCAAATGCAAGACCACCAGGCTTTTACTTCAATTTTATATTTGGGTCTTTCTTCTTTTACACTGAAAATCTTGGTTCCTAATGACATTAGCATAATTATCTATTCACTTTATCCTCAGTCTCAAGTAACAATAACACTGATAACTGAAAACAATGTAAGGTATTTTTGGCAGTTGGTCTTGTTCTCGCCTTGTCACCTTATCACTGCATTGTTCAATACCATGGAGTCATTCTCTGCGGGGTTATGTCAACAACTTGATATATGATTTAATTCGTTTTTGCATTTCATTTCCATTTTTGTTTCATTTTGTTTTATGGTTATGTAAAACATTTATAGGGTTCCAAAGTCAAAATAGCCCCTAGCCATAATCTTTCGCCAGCATGGGGCCTATCACATCAAAAATACTCAAATATTCATCGACTTTTACAACCTTTGTTCTGTTGTAAATCATCCACGGGGGCGGGGTGGGGGACTCCCACTGAGAAAGCCCAAGACTTGGTAAGGACCATCTTTTGCCCTAAAGTTCAGCTAGACTGAGTATTTACAGGGTGATCTGCAAAGGAAAAGCATAGTTTAGGATCTGTAATCTAAATCTTCTGGCTTCACTTAGAGAAGCTGATCCTAAACTGGCTAGCAATGGAGGCAAGAGTCCACCCAAACCTTGAAGCCCTCCTCTTTCCTTTCTTCCTCCCTTCTTTCCCTCCCTTCCTTCCCTTTCTTTCTCTCCCTTCCTCCCTTTCTTTCTCTCTTTATTTCTCTTCCTTCCTTCCTTCCTTCCTTCCTTCCTTCCTTCCTTCCTTCCTTCTTCCTTTCTTTTTCCTTCCTTCTTCCTTCCTTCTTCCTTCCTTCCTTCCTTCCTTCCTTCCTTCCTTCCTTCCTTCCTTCCTTCCTTCCTTCCTACATTATTACAGAGACTGTCAAAGCTTATTTTCCTTTAATAAATGAAATTATTCTTTTTCTTTTTAATTGAGATATAATTGACATTTAACATTATATTAGTTTCAAGTGTACAAGATAATGATTTGATATTTCTATACATTGCAAAATGATCACCACAATAAGTCTGGTTAACGTTGGTTACCACGTAGAATTATAATTTTTTTCTTGTGATGACATCTTTTAAGATCTCTTAGCAACTTTCAAATATGCAATACAGTGTTGTTAACTATAGTCACCGTGCTATACATTACATCCTCATAGCATTTTATTTTATAACTGGAAGTTTTTACTTTTGGACTCCACCTATTTTGCCCTGTGGCTCCCCGCACCCCTGGAGACCACCAATTTGTTCTCTATACCTATGAACTCATTTTGTGTGTGTGTGGGGGGGGGGAGTGTTTGTTTGAGATTCCACATATAAGTGAAATCATACAATATTTGTCTTTCTCCGTCTGACTTATTTCACTTAGCACAATGCCCTCAAGGTCCATCCATATTGTCACAAGTGGCAAGATTTTCTCCTTTTTATGGCTGAATAATATTCCATTGTATATATATACTGGATCTTCCTTATCTCTTCATCCACTGAAGGACATTTAGGTTGCCTGCATGTTTTGGCTATTGTAAATAGTGCTGCAATGAACATGGGGGTGCAGACATCTTTTCGACTCAGTGTTTTTGTTTTCTTCAGATAGATACCCAAAAGTGGAATTGCTAGGTCATAAGGTAGTTTTATTTTCAATTTTTCCAGGACTCTCTACTGTTTTCCATAGTGGCTGCACCAATTTACATTCTCACCAACAGTGCACGTGGGTTCTCTTTCTTTATATCCTCACCAACACTTCTTTCCTTTCCCTTAAGACTTTCTTTTCCTCAGATCCCTGCCTTTTGCAATTGTTTTTCCATCCTCCTGGCCTCCCCACCTCCAGATGCAAGAATCCTTCGTTAATGTTCTAGCACAGATGACATTGCTGGGGCACATAGCCAATGATTGTTAACTCTAACCTTACCATGTTACCACTCATGTAATACCTGAAGCTTTCCTCACCTTCAAGGTTACGTCCAACTCTGGCTTTGAAATTTCTGACCAAAAAAAAAGGGTGCAAAGAAAATATCCTAGTAATTAAAACCTGGATTGCCTTGTTTCTCCACTGTGAAGTTACTATTTTAACCTCTGTATTAATCAATACCTTGTAGGGAGATACTCTGAGAGTATGCAAATATACTGTTTCTCATCATCTTACTTTACCCTCTAATTTTAGCCTTCATTGATCATTCTGGCCTGCAACAATTATTACTGTGGTCTTTGCCAAATGATGATTTTTTCCATTTCCATCATTACTTCTAATATTAATTAATTGGAATTCTCCTGTGACAAAAAGTTGTCCTTTTCCCCTCACTTATTTATTCAATTATGTGTTTGTGTCCATATGAATGCATGTATATTTATTTTCTTCTATGGGTTACAATCTACTACTATCATTTATTTTATAACTCAAATACAAGCATACCTTGTTTTATTGCGCTTTGCTTTTTTGCACTTTACAGGTGTTGCTTTTTTTGTTTTTTTTTTTTAACAAACTGAAGGCAAGACCAGCAAAAAGGTTATGACTCATTTTATTGTAATACTTCATTAGGATGATCTGGAACCAAACCTACAATATCTCCAAGGTATGCCTATAATAGGGGGTTAGAGTAGGAGGGAGAAGAGATAAAAAGAACTCAAAAGATATAAGAATAGCAGATATAAGAAGCAGCTACTGCTGAGATAAGAGCACCCAAAGAGGAGCCCCATTGTTAGAGAGGGCATGGCTTACTGGATGACGGAATGGTTCACTGAACTGCCATTTCAATGGGTAACTGTGTGCTTAGGATAGGGGACTCTCAGCCAAAGCATTTTAGAGTCATCATGAGACATTTCTGAACTCTCTTCTTCCCTGCTGCATTGATCATGGAGGTCACATACTGAAATATTAGAGCATCTGTCATTCTGGGTTCCTGAGTGACATCGTAGAGGGAGTCCCTGGCTAGTCCATGTTGGACATGAGTAAAAAGTGAATGTCGGTTGTAGTAATCCACTGATAATTAAGGTTAATGTTTCACTGCAACATAACCTAGTCTATCCTTTGTTGTTCTCATAGAATCCTACATCTTAAATCTCTGTAGTGTTTAGGTAGTGATGACACACGGAATGTGTAGGATTCTACTTATTGTAAATATGAAGCAAAGAACAACTCACATCCAATCTGTCTATAACTCTGAGTGCCCCTAAAGGAAGCAGAAGCTACTTGGAACTCAACGAACACATAAGCAGTAAGGGAACTCTTGTTCCCATGTGGTCAAATCTTCACTCAGCAATCAGAATGGTTTTAAATGTCCAATGGAAACAAATTAAATCACGTCATTTCCCTGCTCCCATCCCTCCAGTGGCTTCCCATCCCACTTAAAACAAAATTCAGTTTCCTACCAAGAAAAAGGAAAAAAAAACCCACTAAATCCCTACCTGTTCTGGTCTCTTTTCTAATTCATACCACTTTCTGCCTCTTTAATGCCACTAGAGTCACTTGCTCTTCTTGTTATTTCTCTAATATACAAAGTTTTTTTTCCACCTCAGGGTATTTGTATTTGTTGGTCCTTCTGTCTGAAAAGCTTTCCTCTAGATCTTTGCATAGTTTGCTCCCTGATTGCATTCAGATCTCTGCTCACTTGTCCCCTCCTCAGAGGAGGCTTTCTGATGCTCCTCCTCTTACTTTCTGTTCCCTTACCCTGTTTAATTTTTTTCACACTACTTATCATTTGTATTATATGTTCATATAGTGTATATTTATGTGCACTTGTTAATTACCCTCATTCAACTGTAAGGTCTGTGAGAGTAGGGCTTATATTCTACTTGTTCCTTGCTCTATCCCTGGTGCCTGATATGGACCTGATGCATCACCAGTATGCAATAAATGTGTTGAATGAATGAATTTATGTCCATATGTCCTACAGTGCTCCCGGATACATACAACCAATACGATCCCTATGCATATAACTCCAAAATTCATATTTTCAGCCATATGTTCCAGACTTACAACTCCAGCTTTCTAGGGGACATCTTCGGATAGCTATCCCACTACTAACACCAGATCGATATGTCCCAAATAATCCAAACCAGGTTCTTCTGGCCTCCAACTCTTTTCATTCCCTTTCCTTCATCCTCTGCATTCAATCACCAGCAGCATCTGCTGAAGCCATGCTGTGCAGTGGATCTCACTTCCGGTCCTGCCTTTTGACAACCCCATCTTGCTCTTTGAAGGCATGTTTTTCTCACTGCAACCAGGTCGTAGAGATGGAAGGAGTCAACAAGGTTTCTCAGTCCAGGTGTCTGCCAGTGTCCAAATCCTTTCTCTAGCCATTCTGACAACTGCTCATGCTTTGAGTTACTTCTTTGAATACTTTTGGTGATGCCGGCAGGGAATTATCTCACTGAACAATTCTCATTGTTAGAAAATTCATCGTTATAATGAACTGAAATCATTTTACACACACAGCACACAATAGCTCTTCCTCCTGGAACATTACAGGTCTGAAAATGTGTGAAGACGTAGCTAATCCTCTGTGGCTTTACAGTTCATCCAATTTCCGCATCTCTCTCCCAGCAGGAGGGTTATACCTCATTCTTTTGAACTCGGCCGTGGCTGGGTAACTAGCTCTGGTCTATGGAAATTGAAAGTGATATGTATGACTTCTGGGTAGAATCTTTGAGAAGCAGTTCAAACAATTCCTTTTCCCTCTACCATGAGACAAGCTAAGTTCTGGATTGAGGCTGCTCCATCAGTCTGGGTTTCAGAGTGAAGATGATATGAAGCAGAGCCCCAGCCAAGCTGTGAGAGACCAGTAATATGAGCAAGGTGACTTGTGTCACTTCAAGTTCTCAAAGTGACTGAAATGTGAAGGTTGATTGTTAAAACATAACCTAGCCCGCCCTAAGTTAGTCTGCCTTTTTTCTAACTCCTTTAATCATTCTTCACAAGTCACGATTTTAGCCCCTCACCATACGTTTTTTGTCATTCCCCTGTGTTGGAGGTCTCATAGCTGGTACATTAAATTAAGAATATGCAGATTACGACCGGCTGAATGATGAGACACAAACCATCCACATGGGGGCAGCGGGTGGCTTCTCCAGCATCCGAGTTGTCACTTTATACGGGAGTGAAAAACCCCGGGTCGTTTTGATTGAAAGCGCAATACACTCACACAAAAGAAGTAAAGTCACAAGATTTATTACTTACAGATCCCAGAAAATGCCCACCGCAACCTTCCCCCTGCCTCCCCCTTCCCCAAGAGCCAGGGGAAGGGCAGTCCTCTGTCCCAGGTCATGAATGAGCAGAAGGTAGAGAGCAGGGTAGCAAGCACTTATTACTTATAAGATGATTGAGGCGGAGGTCAGTAACTTTTCGCAGGCTCAACTCTGGTTAGTTTAAAAGGTGCCCCAGGAAAACCAAAGCAGGAACTTGTGGCAGGAATCCTAAACTCAGGTCCTTATCTAAATGTACAGACTCTGGGTGTAAGCATGATTGTCGTGCTGTGAAATGCCTGGGAAGCGACTCAAAATAGCTGTCTTCTCATCACACTTCCTTAAAACACGGAGCCCAAATTTGTACCCCAGGTGCAAATTCCACTAGTGCACAATTAGCGTTTTGACCTGGGAACTCCTCTGAAGAGCCCCTGCCCCTAGAGTTGTTTTCACATTTGTTTCTTTGTGCTCTTATCATCAGCCGTGTCATGCTGTTAACTCACGTTGAGTATGTGCATCAATAATTAGAGCCAAAACTCTTTCCCCACTAACCTCTCAACATTTACTTGGGAAACCAATATTTGGATCCTAGCTCAAGTAAACGGTAACATTTAACAATTGTTACGTGATCTCTTAAAGACAAGTTAACGTTCTGTCTTTTGGCCCCGACCATACTGTTAATCTTTATCATCTCATGTACTGAGCGAAGGCAGCACGGACAGGACTGGGCGCACTGTAAAACTGCTCTACACGACTTCCAATCGTGCACGGCCGATCTCTGGTCCTGGATCCAAGAAGGCTCTTTCTTCTGCGGGGCTCCGGAGGCGGGAACCCCACTTCCTGACGCATGCGCTCTCGGATCCGTGGCTCCGCACTCGCCCGCCGCGGGGTGAAGGAGAGCCCTCCCCAGACCCGCCCCCTCTGGAGCCGACACCCAATGGGCGTCCGCGGGCTCCTCAGGTGGGCGGGGCATGCCCTAGGAATTGTCCCGGTTGGCCCGCGGCCCGGCGCGGCGTATGACGTCTCTCCGTCACTGTCACGTAGGGCTGTGGTTAAGGCGTGCCGTCCGCTCCCGGCCGGTGAAGGAGACTTGGAGACCTCTGGGTCGCGCGGTCTGTGTCGGTGGGAGTCGCCGCCGCTGCAGCTGCTCTTACTGCCCTCAGTCCATGAGGAAGATGCTCGCCGCTGTCTCCCGCGTGTTGTCGGGCGCCGCCCAGAAGCAGGTGAGGCGGCGTGAGCGACCCGGGGTGGGGGGCTGAGAAGGGGCCCAAGACCGGAGGACGCGTAGAGCGGGCCAGACCTCGGGGCACGCAGCGTGGCACCGCTTAGGGAGCGGGGGAGGCCGACGCCCCGAGAGCCACAGACCTTCGTTTTACCTTTAGGTGGTGCGCTCCATTCCGTGCCCGGGTTGCTCGGGCACCTGCGTTGACGGGGGACGGGGACACTCTACAAGGTCCGCGTGGAGGTCAGCCACGGCTACCGGCACGGGGCTAGGAGGTGTCTTCTAGAAGTGCCCGTGTATTTATCGCAGACAGAAAAAGGGGCCTTGGGCATTCTCGAGTCTCCAATTGACCCTCCTTTCTCGGCCCACTCATTTAAAATCTTCCTAACTACGTTCCTCTTGAGCCAGAGGCCATGCAGTATGTTAAAGAGCACGGAATCTGGAGACCGAGTGGCTCTCTCAAACACCAGCATCACCATTTACTAGCCCTGCGACCTTGGACAAGGTGGTGTGTGTGTGTGTGTGTGTGTGTGTGTGTGTGTGTGTGTGTGTGTGTTTTAATTTCTTTAAATAGGCCTGTGCTCACTTTCATTTCTAAAATAGAGATAATAAGTACTTAACCCGTGGGTTTTTTGTGAGGCTTAAACGAGTGACGCGTGTGTAAAGTTTGCCAAATAGTGCATTGTAGGTGCCATTTGTGTAAAATATTATCATTTGAGTGCCAGTTTGGTATACATGTGTTGAACACGTACGCTTGGCTCTATGGAGGGCTCAGACAGGGTCAGGCTCCCGAGAAACAAACTTCTTCCCCTTTCTTCCATTAACGTTGAGTTTTTCTTGGCAGTCAACTCCAGAGCAGTCTGGCAGAACACGGAGGAAACTGCCTTCCCCCTTACACACACTCACTCACTCATTCACGCACTCACACTCTAGGGTAAAGGTAGCTAAAGAAAACTGCAGTGCTGCTGGAGAGGGTGGAGTTAGAGGTTAGCACTGTTTCTGGCTCCTGCTTCCAGATGTGTCCAATGCCGCAACTACTAGCATTTTGTCCTCTGGGCACAGAGAAGTAGTGTTTTTGGTATAACTGCAGGCAAGCTTCGATTTGCAATTTTGGCTCTAGTAACTCCCCCAGGTCTTTGTGGTAACTCGGCTCAGTAAGGGTTAGTAAGAGATGGTCAAAAGGTAGGAGGAAGTGTACCCCTCTAGGAATCCCACTGCTTTCTGGCACTCATAATCTTTGACTTTACCTTCCTGCTCTCGATTACATAGAACTATCTGTCATTTTTTTTTTAATTGTTTCCACTTTAGGATGGAGAAAAGAACAATTTACCTGTTCTCAGTTACTGTTGCCTGGATGCTTTCTAGTTTTAAATCTTTCCAAAACTACAGTGTCTGTAGCTGTGTCTGGAAAATTATTTCTCAATACAAGAAATATTTCTGGCCCTACAAATTAATTTTTTATTTTTAAATTTATTTTTCAAATTTTCAGTTGACATACAATATTATATTAGTTTCAGGTATACGACATAGTGATTAGACATTTATATACCTTAAAATGTAATCAAGAAAAGTTTAGTACTCTTTTGATATCATATATTGTTATTACAATATTATTGACTGTATTCCCTATGCTGTACTTTATATTACCATGACTTTTTATAATTGCCGATTTTATATGTACTTCCCCCCTTCCCTTTTTTCACCCATTCCCCTCAAACTCCCTCCCATCTGGCAACCACAACTTCGTTCTCTGTATCTGAGTTTGTTTCTGTTTTGTTTATTTTGTTTTTTAGGTTCCACATATAAGTGAAGTCATATGGTGTTTCTCTTTGACTTATTTCACTTAGCATAATACCCTTTAGGTCTATCCATGTTGTCGGAAGTGGCAAGATTTCATTCCTTTTTATGGCTGAGTAATATTCCATTGTATATATGTACCACTTTTCTTTATTTGTTTGTCTATCAGTGGATACTTATGTTGCTTCCATGTATCTTGGCTATTGTAAGTAATGCTGTAATGGACATAGAGGTACATATAGCTTTTCAAATTAGTGTTTGGATTTCTGCAGATAAATACCCAGAAGTGAAATTGCCGGGTCATAAGGTAGTTCTATTTTTAATTTTTTCAGGCACCTTCATACTGTTTTCCATGGTGGCTGCACCAGTTTGCAATCCCACCAACAGTGCAGTAGGGTTCCCTTTTCTCCTCATCCTCGCCAGCACTTTGTTGATTTATGATAGCTTTTTGACAGGTGTAAGGTGATATCTCATTGTGGTTTTGATTTGCATTTCTCTGATGTTTAGTGATGTTGCACATCTTTTCATGTGCCTGTTGGTTATCTGTATGTCCTCTTTGGAGAAATGTCTGTTCCATTTCTCTGCTCATTTTTTAATTGTATTTTTTTTTCTTTTTTTGGTGGTGGTGGTAATGAGTTCCTTATCCATTTGGGGTATTAATCCCTTATCAGACATTATCATTGGCAAATATCTTCTCTCCTTCAGTTGGATGTCTTTTTGTTTTGATGGTTTCCTTCACTGCACAGAAACTTTTTAGTTTAATGTAATCCCATTTGTTTATTTTTTCTTTTGTTTCCCTTACCCAAGGAGATATGTATAAAAAAAAAAAAAAATTGCTGAGAGTGATGTCACAGTTTACTACCAATGTTTTCCTCTAGAAGTTTTATGGTTTTGGATCTTACATTTAAGGCTTTAATCTCTTTTGAGTTTATTCTTGTATATGGTGTAAGAAAGTGTTCTAGTTTAATTTTTTTGCATGTATCTGTCCAGTTTTTCCAACATCATTTATTGGATAGACTATCTTTACCCCATTGTATGTTCCTGTTTCCTTTGTTATAGATTAATTGACCATGTAGGCATAGATTTATTTCTGGGCTCCCTATTCAGTTCCATTGATCTGTTTGTCTTTTTCTGTCAGCACCATGCTATTTTGATTACTGTAGCCTTGTATAGTTAGATATCAGGTAGCATGATACTTCCAACTTTGTTCTTTCTTCAGATCGCTTTGGCTCTTTGGGGCCTTCTGTGATTCCATATAGATTTTAGGATTATTTGTTCTAGTTCTGTCAAAAACAGCATTGGTATTTTGGTAGGGATTCCACTGAATCTGTAGGTCGCTTTGGGTACTATTCTGTGAACTGAGGCTAGCTGCCACTAGTGTCAGGCTTGGGACCCTTTTTTGGGCACCATGACATGTGCTGAGGCCAGCTGCCTCTTGTGCCGCGTTTATGGCTGCTCAGGTTGAGGCTACGTTCCAAGCCAAGACTGGCTGCTGCTTATGCCAGACTTGGGGCTACCTGATAGGAGTTATAATGCAAGTTGGGACAGGTCACCATTTGCGCTGGGCTTGGGGTAGTTTAGCAAGAGGTACAGGGCACACCGAGGCCAGCCACTGCTTATTTGGGTTTCATGGTCCTTTGAGAGATTTTAGGAAAGTCTGCAGCTCTAGCCAAGGCAGGCTGCTTATGTAGAGGAGCCTATGGAAGAGGCTCAGGCCTGGCGCTCAAGTTGAGTGGGTTCTCAGGGAATCACCAGGGCTGGGCAAATGGTGTTAGCCAGGTTAATGGAGAGCTCAGATTTGGTGCTCTCTCTGTGCTGGACTGGCTGTGTGGGATGAGGGCTCAACAAAAGAACAATGGCACCTGCCAACACTTCCTTCCCCAGAGAGAGCTGTCCAACCCCTGATCCTCTAGCCCTCACCCTGAAGCTAGTCAGTTTAGTCCCCTGTATGTGCCTGGTGCTTTTTCAGCTGCTGTCTTTGTGTTGGAGTCCAGAGCAAATTGAGTTTGTGAGTCTGTGTGTGGGCCCCTTAAGAGAGGAACACTTACGTCTCCAGCAGCCCTCTGTCTCATTTGGATGCAATCCCTAATGGTTTTCACAGCCAGATGGTCTAGGGACTCCTCTTTCCGGCACTGGAGCCCTGAGCTGGGGAGCCTGATGTGGTCATGGGAAGAGGTGGGCACAGCACTTACTTACTCTGTCATCTTGACCGCAAGTCTAAAACAATTTTCTTAACTGCCAAAAATAACATGTCTGTTTCATGATTGCCAAATATAACATTTCATTTGTCACCTTGCTCCTCTCATCTCTATTTCTTCCCAAATTTCTCACTTTTCTTCACTTAAATATGTTAATGAACTCTGTCTACCTCTAAGTTAACGGAAGCATTTTTTTCTAGTATTTAAGCATTTTTCCTCCAGCAACACCATTGTCTTGTTGGGTTTAGTAGATAATGGTATATATATTGATGGTTGAAGCATTAAGTAGATAATAGCCTTCCGCTTGCTGGTAGGCTTGTATACTTGGAGGTACACTTAGGTCAATCTTAACCCTTCTCACCAAGATCAAGTCCAACACTAGAAGCTGGATGACTGTACGAACATATCAAAAGTACTTTTTGTGGGGTCTGAAGAATGTGCTTCAAGTCTCCATGAAAAGAAGTCATGTTGGTTTACACATCCATGTGTGAAAACATGACAGAATTGGCTAAAATAGTACATTAACACTAATTAGTTCAATGTTTGTGGTCTAACCTGGACCATAGCCATCCCGTAGAATACTTTTGGTGCAAGCAGGTATGTTTGATTGTAAGAGTGAAAAGGAAACATTTTTCCCAACTTTTTACCACACCCCCAAGCACTGACAGCTACCCAGACATCAAGAAGGAAACACTGTTGTAGAGAACCTCTCTCCCTTCAAGGGGTTCAGGAGGAGCTACCCAAGATAGAGGCTGTTCAAATTATAAAACCTCCTTTGAGTCCATTGTTTTTAACTCAGTGCTAGGTATCTTTGGTGCATTTCTCACTAACATATTTATTTCATACTTTGAGCAGTTGAAAATATTTTTCTTATCGATCCATTTCATAGAAAGATGGTTTTCCTGAAATAAAGATTGAATCATAGTTTTATTTGAAGAATAATTCTGAAACTGAAACTTTAGCTTGCTCGGTATGTCTGTTTATGATGAAGAATACCATAAAAAAACAAAGCCCACAGATTATCAGTCTCTTTAGCTTGGCCATTAACTTCATTATATTCTCACTGTAATTTCTTTGAAAACAAAGTGACTAAGTAGATTAGTTTGGTTTTTGCATCCATTCTCTTCCTGCTGTTTGCTGTCTCATAGGGTTCCCATCGTGTTTTATTAGCCAAAGCATGGAGTTACTTTGGAAGACAAGATCTCAACACACTGAACAGAATAGAACATAAGCCCATGAATATGTCGAGGCTTATTCAAGTTCCAGGCTTATCAAGTTGCATCCTGATAACCGAGTAATAATAATTACTTTTAAAATAACTGACAATAAAAGTATTGATATATTTGTATATTTTGGTCTTTCAAGGCAAACAGAGTGCTGGTGGCATCCCGTAATTTTGCAAATGATGCTACATTTGAAATTAAGGTAAGAGGTATTTTTCTGTGTGTTAATTTTTCCACCAGTACACTTTGATATACAGTTTTACCTTGGGAATAGAACATTTTGATATGCTTTTTTACCATTTTCTTCCAAATGTTCTAGAACCAGAGGTTCAAAGAAGTTTAGCAAAAATTAGAATTTACACTTAGCAACTTGCTGGTGTTTCATGGTGTGTGTGTGTGGGGGGCGGAGGTGAGGTAAAAAACATTAGACTTACTCCAAAGTTTAGAATGTGATTTGGTAAAACATTTGAATGGGAAGATTCTTAGAATGCTTCTTTGAAAGTATGGCTTTCAGCCTATAACCCACTTGACTTCTAGGGGTTTTCAGTGAAAGTCATCTTAGAAAGATTTTCTTCCTCCAAAACCCTATCCCATTGCAGTGAGCTTTATGATGTAAGGAGTCAGAAGCAATATGCAGCATTTCTGATGTGCTCCTGTGGGTTTTTTGAGTGAAATATTATTTGTGATGGAGTTAGATCTTAGAATGGGTTAGCATTGTTTACAATGCAGTAACTGGAAGGTAACTGATTTTCAGAAGTGTGATCTCCACCGGCTGGAAGAGGGCCCTCCTGTCACAACAGTGCTCACCAGGGAGGATGGGCTCAAATACTACAGGATGATGCAGACTGTTCGCCGAATGGAGTTAAAGGCAGATCAACTGTATAAACAGAAAATCATTCGTGGTTTCTGTCACTTGTATGATGGTCAAGTGAGTGATAGTTTTGTAATAAAACTGTTTTTAGGAATTTAAGTGTGGTTTGTATTTAGTGGCTTTTACCCTGCCTTATGCATCCAAAGGATTCTAGGCTGGTATTTTAGAATAAAAATGAGAATGCTGAGACCTGCTATGAAGCTTATGATAAAGAATTTATTCATGCATCACATTGCTGATTTCCTATGCCTTTATGGCATTGTGATCATCTTTACTGGGTATACTTTTGGGGGAAAGGGTTTGTTTTTCTTTTTTGTTTGTTCGTTTTGTTGGTTTAGACCAAGGATTATAAATTCAGATGCCTACAGGGGCCAGCTAGGTAGAATAAATGAGTGAAGAAGGCCAGCTATACAAAAAATAGACATGGACTGGCGGTGAAAGGGACTGATGGTGAACTGGAATGGGCAGATCCCACCTATAAATTATGTCATGACTTGATTCTAGTCAATGGTGCTGTATAGAAATATGGAGCTAATGCTTCCTATTGTTTGTTTCTTCAAGATAAGACAGAAGTCTCGATTTTCATGATATTCTCAGGATTTTAATGTTGACATCTGATTCAGGATTTTTTTCCCCTAAATTACTGTACAGGCTAAAAGAAACAGCACATCTATGGATTGTCAGTTTATGGCTTCTGGCTTGGGCCTTACCCTCCACTCTGTTTCTGATTAAAAAAAAAATTAGAGCTACTTTCTCTGGTTACTAATGAAGAGTTCGACTAGGCCAAATGTTTGATAATGATCTAGGAAGGCTTTTGTCTAGAAATGTGTATTGTATTGACTCATCACTGCTTCTTCCTTTAATGCAGGAAGCTTGTTGTGTGGGACTGGAGGCTGGCATAAATCCCACAGATCATCTGATCACAGCCTATCGGGCTCATGGCTTTACCTTTACTCGTGGGCTTACTGTCCGAGAAATTCTCACAGAGCTTACAGGTTTGCTATTGATTTACAGAAGGGGAAATTAGTGAATTAAGTTTTCAAATCTCTCCTATGTAGTCAGCAGTAATGTAATGGCTGTGTGTAGAGTCAGATGGGTGTTAGAGTCAGGGGGATCATTTCGTAAATGATATAAATGTCTAACCAATATACTGTATACTCGAAACTAATAATTAAACACTAAAAAAAATAAAAATAAAAGGTTTTCTGGAGCCTTTGCCTTAACCCAAAGCAGGTCCCATGGGAATGGGAAGCCAGCACAGCAGCCAAGGGGAAAAAAAAGATGCTAACCATTATAAGTTAATATTAAAACCTTTATGAGTTAAAAAAAAAAAAACCTTTCTTTAGGTGCTGTTATTTTTATTATGCTTTTGACCAAACTGACCATTTTTGAGGTCATCTGGCTCCTCAGGTGTAAGTTTTAAAAGGTTAGCTCTATAAAATCAGAATTATGTTTCTAATCACTCAGACATGCCAGCAGAAATATAGCAGCCACAGAAAATAAATTGAGTAGAAGCATTTCATGGTATGCAATTTAAATTCTAGGAATCTTCTTAATATCCCTTTGTCTTTGTCCCCTTTGACTCTTGAACTGTTTAGTGTGCCAGTGTAGGAGATAAAGGAAGATGTTTGTAACTGGCAAAAAAAAAAAAAAGTCTAGGGCACCACACCAACATCCGAAGGAAACAGTGATTAGAGAGCCGGAAAGACTGGAAAGGTCAAGGACACGAGACTGGTCTGACCTTCATTACAAAAGGACCTGGAGACAAGGAGGGATATGTGTTTGCATAGAGGGGCAGGTGTTTATACAATTGAATCGGCCTGAGTTCTAATGGTTGAGCCTCTTGAGTAAATGCTTGGGATATGGTTTTGTTTTGTATATTTGGTTTTTGATGCATATGTACGTGTGCTGCCATTTCTAGGGCGAAGAGGAGGTTGTGCTAAAGGAAAAGGTGGATCAATGCATATGTATGCCAAGAACTTCTACGGGGGCAATGGCATCGTTGGAGCTCAGGTAGTCGAAGATTAAGGATTACATGCTTTTCTAGATTTGGCCCTGGCCTGTGTCTTTACAATAGTTCATACCCAAGGTCTGTATGAACCTCTGTTGTATTTTAGTATTTTGGGGGCTTAGTGTGCTTAAAAGACCTATTGCTTCATACCCTACCATTTGATCACTTAATAGATTTGGACCATGATTTAAAATTTTTCCTTTTCGGTATTTGTTTTGTAAGTAAGCAAGAGCCTCCAACAGTGGAGCTATACCTTCAGCTTTTTATTTATATTTACATTAATTGCTTTGTCACATTCACTTTGCCCTACCTCTTCCTGCTGGAGACAGGACTCATGCCGGATGAGGTCAGGCAGGTGATCAGGATCTCAGGGCCTAGTTAGAATCCAAAGCCAACTTCTATGGATATGGAGTCTGCCTTGTTTTCATTTTGTGAATTATGAAGAAGTAACAGCATAAAATCATATTTAGATTGTTTGGTTTACTTTCTAACATATTGAGATTTTAAAGTATGTTTTTTTTTTAAACCTAGGTTTCATTTTTAGAATTAGTAGTTGAATCTTTGCGTGCAGAAAGGTTATTGCTTAAATGGTTGGAATGCAGCATAATAATTATTCATCTTTACTGGTTTATTTATAATATTGGTGGAATAAGCAGAGATAGGGTTGGCGTAGAGAGAGTATATAGCAACAGTATAATTTCTATCTCAATTTCTGGACAGGAGTTAAGATTCAGAGCATTAATTTCTCCCCTCATGGATTTCTGTGGTTCCTTTCTTGATTGTCCTTAATATTAGGTGCCCCTGGGAGCTGGGATTGCTCTGGCCTGTAAGTATAATGGAAAAGATGAAATCTGTTTGACTTTATATGGCGATGGTGCTGCTAATCAGGTAAGTACTTGTCTCAACTTTCTAATAATGTATAGAGTTTTATTTTCAAAGTGTTATATGTTCATAGGTTAGTTTGTAAAGAAGTATTATGTTACTTATTAGTTGAACTAGCCATTCATATGGCAAGCTGAATTTCAGTTTTATGGCCAGATTAGAGATTTGCCACTTGGCACATTTTATAAGTGCTTTATGGGGGCGCACTCCTGAGGGAGCTCTCCTTAGCTCTGTCTACCTCAGTGCTTCCCAAACTGTGGCGAAGGATCTTTTTCTATTTTAACCTCTTGTAAACCAATTCTTAAACCAGTACTGTAATGTTCAGACTCAGTGTCTTCAGTGCCGTGGCATTGTCAAACTTCTCTCATGGTCTCTGAGCCCTGACTGCCCTTCTTGTTTCATGGTCCGAGTCATTACCTGTCCGTGGATGACACTCTTGAGGACCTGCTGTGGATGCTGGTGCTCATTTGCTGGTTTGCTCTGGGTACCCAGTAGGTCTCATAGAACTTAGAACAAACATAAAACTAGGTACCACATGTTTTTACATGGTGATCTTTTCCCTGGTGCGGTCTGTACTCCTCTGCCTTGACCTCACAGAAACAAGTGGTGGTGTTTTGTCACTTCTTAGTTGCAAAAGAGATGATGCTTGCTGCTTCACTCTCCCTCTTCCTGCCAGGACACACACTCTTTTCCTGAAAAGCTTGGTTATAGAAGATGAGGCTTTTTATCCTTTATGAAAGCTTTCTCTGCCAGGTAGAGCAGTAAGCTGTTAAGATGTTGAAGTCTAGAGAAAAAGAGCAAAATGAAACCACTTGAACTTTTTACACACACTTCCAGGGTCAGATATTCGAAGCTTACAATATGGCAGCCTTGTGGAAATTACCTTGTATTTTCATCTGTGAAAATAACCGCTATGGAATGGGAACATCTGTTGAGAGAGCAGCAGCCAGCACTGATTACTACAAGAGAGGTGACTTCATTCCTGGGCTGAGGGTAAGGACACCTGTCACAGAGCTGGGGCTATACCCTTGTGGCTCAATACCTCTGTGCGTGCCTTTGATAGTCGCAGACAAATTGAAGTTATGTTTTCTTAGTGCAGGAACAGGTCACGTAGAATTAAAATGGCTTTAGGTAGGTGATTTACGCTTTGCTCCCTTTCCTGTGCATTAACAGGTAGATGGAATGGATGTCCTGTGTGTCCGGGAGGCGACGAAGTTTGCAGCTGCCCATTGTAGATCTGGAAAGGTAAGCCTTCTCTTAGGCCTCTGGGCAGGAGGTTTCTAATGATGTTTATCTTAAAGTTGAAAGAATGCCTCCCCCATGTCTGTTGTAGCTATTCAGGGGAAGCTGTTGATGTGTATAACATAGAAGCAGAAGCCAGTCAAGTGAATCAGGTCCCTTCATAAATAGTGTTGTCTTGGTATCTTACCTCCTGGGAACATTCCATGTTGCCCCCATGTGGGGTAAACCTTTTCTTCAGTACTTCCTCAGTATATTGCTTCCGTCTTCATCGTGACAATCTATTTTGCCTTTTGGTTTGGTTATATGTCTCCAACCCCCATTAAGTATAAGCCCCGTAAATGAACAGATTGGGGACCCCCCCAGTGCTCAGCACAGAACTTTGCTTGTATAATAGACATTCAGTATAACTTTGTCTTCTATAAAGTAATTCTGGTTAAAGTATATAATCGCAGTTTTGGTGTTTCAGTCCTAAGAATCTCGACCTTTCAGTTTTAGCAGTAGAGTGAGACTGACCCGAAAAGAGGCTTACGTGCCATCGGAGCTAGTGGAAAGATGTTTTTCTCCCTAGATCAGTGTTCCACAGCTCAGAAAGCATGCCCCTGAGGTTTGCCTTTCAGCGACTTCCCCCGTGTTTCTGTTTGGCCAGTAATGCAAATAAAATTTGGCTAGCGGTGATGAAACTGGGAGAAAGGGGATGAAGCAGGAAAGGAAATCTAGAGCAGTTAAACAAGAGGAAACAAGAGGAGTAAAATGGAGTACGACTAAGATGGCAGGTTGGTGCCAGTAGGCTCAGCAGTCTGTATCAGGACTTCAGGACTAGGAGCCCAGGCCCTGGGTGATGGATACCATTCCCCTCTCCCCCAGTTCTGAAAGAATATGTGGGGTCCAACCCTATATGGAAACGGGATCAGTGGTTTATAGCATGTGTTGAGTTTCCCAGTCTGACCAAAGCCTGATCTTGGAATTAAGGGAGGGTCTGGAAACCCCCTTCTCACCAGCCCCTTAGCCCAACCCACTGTACTTCCACATGGCTGCTGGATAGGTGACTGAGGGGTTGACTTGTGTTAGGTAATACACTAAGTACTTTTTATGTATTATTTAATTGGAACAGCTCTGAGCTAGGTTATTACTGTTTTGCCATTTCGCAGATGAGGAAACCGAGGCACAAAGCAGTTAAGGGTACATAGCTACCATATATACAGCCATATTGGAACCCAAGCATTTGGACTCAGAATCCCCGTTTTAAACTACTACACCAAATTGCTCAGGGATTCTAGATCCATCCCCCTTCGTCTGTGTTCAAAGTTGTCTTCTACAAGTGAGCTAGTGTGGCATGAGCAAGCTACCTGGTGGTAGCCAGGCTAGCCAGACTCCCAGCAGTCACTGGGTTACGAATCAGGTCTTCAGTGCCTGCCAACTTCCTGTTACACACTAGCCAGATCCGTGTGAAGTAGGATTGGTCACCAGCTTCTGTGAAACTGAAATGGATATTGAGGTGGAAATTCACCTACCCAGCCTATCTTTAGTTCTCCCATCCTTCTGTACTTCCCAGCACATATAGATGTTTGCTTTTAGTCTGTTAGAATTTGTATTAGCATTTTTCTCTAGAGTTTTAAAAGGATGAGAGTGCTTGTAGATCATTTCACCTGTGACTAGGGGGAAAGACTACCCTATTAACCCTAAAGATAAAAGCCATGCCCTCTCCTGCTGCCATACCTGCTTTCATATATATGGATTTTTCTTCCTTAAATCTGTTTTTTTAGGATTATGTATCAAATGCAATGCTGATGAAATAGATGATTCTTTAATATTAATGGGCCGTATAGCATGCTGAATGCCTTTTTGATTCAAAACAAGCGGTGGCAGGTTGCTTTTATTAGGTTCCTGTTAAAAATGAGGATGAAACATGCAATAAATTGGTATTAGAAATGAGAACAGATAACTTAGTCAACTAATAAATTCTTGACAACTCAGCTGATTTATAGGTCTGATGAGTGTATCTTTAATCCTGAAAGGGTGTGCATTTGAGGCTGTGGATTGTTGGTGTGCTGTGCTTGTTGTCTCACCTACTCTCCTTTGGGTTCTGTTTTAGGGACCCATACTGATGGAGCTGCAGACTTACCGTTACCATGGACACAGCATGAGTGATCCAGGAGTCAGGTATGGTCATGGGAAATCTGAGTGTGGTGGGCTTTGAGTGGTGCTACTCACATGGAAAAATAAAGCACTTCAACATTTGCTTTTGAAGCCAGACACCAGTTGGCTTCATGCATTGCATTAGTTGGCATCAGGTAGTTGATTCCTGGTTTGAAAGCAGTGCCTCCCACTAAACTGGTTTCAATACAGAAAGCCTTCTGAAAATCCCTACTATGTATAGTATCTACATGTTAGCATGAGCAGCAATAAAAAAATTGTGGAGAGAAATTTTACCATAAAGCAGGTCTGATGGTAGAGTAGTATACTGGGGGGCACTTAACTTTTGTAGGCATTGCCCCAAATTTCTTCATGGTATATTCCTCCTGCATAGCCAGAATTTGAAGATGTTCTGGCTGGCATGGAGCAAGACCAACTGGCACATGGGATATTCAATATTTTACAATAGAGCAGTCACAAAAGGACAGGGTACACTAGAAGATAGGAGTTTTACTTGTCACTTTTTAACTCTTTGATGTAATGCTGCAGTCCCAGAGTGCGACACAATAGATTTAGTCAAAATAAGCCATAACAAGCCTTTGAGTATAGAATGGCGCTCTAAGGGAATATATTTTATTATAAAGAACAACTTATATGGAAAAATGCACTTTGTGTATTTCTACTGTTTTCAAAAAATGGTAGAGCCCTTGCTTTTAGTGTTATTTCAAATGATGTGTGGGACGAGGATGTATTACAGATTTAAGAACTGGAAAACCTATCTAGGTTTTTGCTGGCCACATTTCTCTGGAGTCTTAAGGAAGAAAGGCAAGGCACATTTATATCCTGCTTGACGTTCTGCTGCCTCAAGATCTGTGGTTATATACCATACGAGAACCATCTCCACTGTCCCCACGCACGTGAAATGTAGGAGCTCAAAAGGATGGGACATTTGGCACAGAAAAAGGCTTCACCACTTCATACCCTACATCTAGATCAAAGCAGCAAATAGAAACTTGGCCCCTATTGTCAGAATGCCAGAGAAGCCAGGTGAATTGCCAGTGTAGAATTTTTGATGAAAGATATAAGCAGCTCTTACAGAACGTTAGGTTTTCTTGTACTTTGAAAGTGTAATTCTGCCATTCCCTCAGTGACATAGGTGCTGACGTGCTCCTTTATCTCAGAAATGTACTCTCGTGTTTCACAGAATTGTCTTTGCTCAAACTGGAAGTGTTTCCTCCCTCTAGTTATCGTACACGAGAAGAAATTCAGGAAGTAAGAAGTAAGAGCGACCCTATCATGCTTCTCAAGGATCGAATGGTGAACAACAATCTTGCCAGTGTCGAAGAATTAAAGGTACCGTTACTCTCAGTGGTTTAAAGATGGGCTCTCCTTTCTGAGCAGTTTTTCTCTACACAAAACGCTGCCACTCCTAATGGGAAAGTATGTATGACCATGGGACATTCAGTCATATTGACAAAGCCTGTAAACCCCTCAAAAACACAGTTCTTTTTCCTAGAAATAGACTTTGGATTTTCATAAATGTTCCCTCACCAGGGTATGTGTATATCTTTTTTTTAAAGTTGATGTCCGTTCTCCAAAATATTCCTGGGTAGATCATTCATTGTGTCGTTAAAAAATTAACATCTTTGAAAATAGAGGCTATTAATTAAGTACTTCTGTTACTAGAAGAATATTAGCAATAGGCTCTGAGTAGACAAGTTGGACCTAAACTGCTTATTCAAAAATCTCTTGAACTGTAATCTGATTTTTAGGAAATTGATGTTGAAGTGAGGAAAGAAATAGAAGATGCCGCCCAGTTTGCCACATCTGATCCTGAACCACCTTTGGAAGAACTAGGCTATCACATCTACTCCAACGATCCACCTTTTGAAGTTCGGGGTGCAAATCAGTGGATCAAGTTTAAGTCCGTCAGTTAATGGGAGGCTGCACATAATGGATGACTACACCTTCAGTGGGCTATTGATAGCAACTATAAGGAATGCTTGTTCTCAACTTAGTTAAGGAGGGAAAACCCATAAAAAGTAGGTAGATTAACATAGTAATTGCATGCAGTTTATACAGTGTTGCATTAAAAGATATTGTACACTTAAGTATTTCATGTGAATGTTAAAGGTTATTTGAGATTTGTATAGGTCTAAAATAGGTAGTCTGTGCAACCTTCCTTCAAATTATTTCCTAAAACAGTTCTATTTGATTTAGTTGTATATTCTCTTAACAAGTACTTGTATGCCTGTGCAACTCTGCCACCTGTCATACTTGCATTACCCCACAGCTAACACTGTATGTGTGTGTCGGTGCCGAAGTCTCATCACACTGATTATTTCTCAACATTTATTAATTATAACCAGGACAATTCCATTGTTAAATACGCCATCTGCTCCTTGCCGTTGTAACCACGCTACAAGCTCTTTACCCTAGATGTCAAAATTAGGGTTCACAATCAGTGTTCTCACAATATAGTTCTAGTCACGTATAAAACATTGATGAATAACAGGTTCAAAAAAAAAAAAACAGTAATGCTTTAACAACAAAGATGTTGGCTCCTTACTCCCTCTCTTCCCCTGGCTTAGCTGACTGGTTAAGCCTCATCTTCGGTGGCTGGGGTCCCCCGAGCCCGTCGTCTGTACTGAGAGACTGCGGCCCAGAGCCTGCAGAGGAGCCCGCCGCTACAAAACAACAGAGATGTCTTTAGAGTCAGAAAGAGACTTAAAAGCAACACTCCAGAATACTTCTTCAGGAGCCCTTATGGCAGAAAGTATATCATTCTAGGCTTGTCTAGAGTTGCCATCTAGTCTTAAAAGCCTTACCTAAAATAAAAATATGTTCTTTTCGTGGGTGGAGATGACACTTGTGCTCCAGAAGGAGTGGAACATGGCCTTAGAGGCATGTACAGGAGTACTGGTGGGTCTGTTTAGAGCAGGCCGTTTAATATGATATGGGGACAAGAACGCAGATTGCAATTTAAAAAAGGGTGTGGGAGAGCTATTCTGTTTTACCTTCCTACTTTTCCCACCAGGGCTTCAGCTCCCATCACCTCTGGGCTTTTCCCAACTTTAAGCTGGGAAAACTCCAGAGTTTGGAGCTTTCTGATGAAGCCATAGGAAAATGTACCAGCCCGTTGTTTTCTACTGCTTTATTTAAAAGCACAATCACATGCAAAAAGTCATTTTCTACTCTAAAAAGTGTTTTGAGGCTATTCTTACCGTAGTCTGAGGTGTCTTAGATCTTCCTTGGTGATGTCATTGAGAATATCAGAAAGTGTATAACCCTCTTCAACAATCTGAAACAAATATACAGGAGCTAAGCAGCTTTGTAATAATAGCAGAGGAATGTTTTTTTTTTTTTTGGTTATGAATTTACCTTTTCAATTGCATTTGCATCTACTCCTTGCAGTTGTAACCACTCTATAAGCTCTTTATCTTTTTTCTGCCAACGAAGGGGCATTGGGATCTCTGTAATGATTAGAAATTTGTTATACATCGATGTGTAACGGTAAAACTCTTCACAAGTAACAAGTTGGTTGAAATAAACTTCCAGAAGATTAATGTGGCATGAAAAGGAAATGAATTCAATGTGTCTCGGGTCGAATACACATACATTGCACACTGATCCATAGTTCTTGGATTCACACCTCACAAATTCAGATTAACCTTATCTATAACCTTTAGTTTGGAATGCTTATTCCCATCTTTAAAATGCTTATTCCCTCCCTTAAAATGCCTTTTCTAAGGAATCACATCCCTAACTGCACTGGATTTTTGTGTCAGAGCTTATCCATCCCACATTCTAAGAGGTAGCTGTCGCCCTTTAGTAAGTGGCACAAAAGGAACAAGATAGGTTTACTGAAGTGTAATTTATGAAGTAAACTTTTTTTTTTAGGTACAGAGCTCCATGAACTTTGACAAGCAGTCATTTGACCACCAGTGCAACAAGATACAGAAATTTCCATCACCCCAAAAAGTTCTGGTGGTCTTTTATAATGAATCACCTGCCCCACCCATTGTGATTTGTTTTCTGTACCTACACTTTTGTCTTTAATGGTGTATAAATATTCTATATTTACGGAGTCATAGTATGTAGCCTTCGAATCTGGCTGCTTTTACTTAGCACAATGAATTTGCGATTCATCCATGTTTTTTAATGTACCAGCAGTTCCTTTTTATTATTTATTAGTATTCCAGAATCTACTGGATTACTTACTGGTTCAATAGAGAATAACCTCAACTGTGTCAAGGCTGACTAGAATTTTAGCTACATTTTAAAGGATCTCACACGTGTAAGAGCAAGTGGAAAGTAACTCACCATTAGATTTGGATTGTGACTCAAGGTGATCCAATTCATGAGTTTTCTGTTCTAAGGTTTCCCGTAGAAAAGTCTGGTACTCTTTCTCTTTTTGAACTAGGTTTTCCAAAAGTCTGGTTAAAAAAAAAAAAAAAGCCATCATTTAGAGAGTGTCTTAACACCATTTAATTCAACTCTAGAGATTGAAAAAAAAAATGGCAGAACCCCAGTGGTCAGTCTGGTTTCTTCAAAGTTCCATGATTAGGTTTCAGCCTATACATGGACACCTTCATTTGTCTCAAAATATGTCATGAACCAAAAGATAACTCAAAAGAACTCAGCCAGAAGGATAATCTGACAATTTCAAGTTGTCTCCCTAAGTCAGGTCAAGTCACTGACATTAGTGGTCAGGCTCTTCCTTCCCCGGGGATGAAACCAAGACAGCTGCTCCTGATAGAACAGCTGGAGGAAAGGAGGGAGGAGGGAAAAGGTGCTGATCTGAAGGTGGGAGGAACGCTACTGCAAACCTTCCAGAACCCAGGACTGTACTGAATGGCCTCACAGGCACTAGTCTCACACCCATCAGGACAGACCAGTTACTCCCAGTCAACGTCACTTCAGGAGGTAGGTGCCATCCTTCCACTCTGCCCAACAACAGCTAAGCCACCTCCATATCACAAGGACGGGCGTGCTTTGTAGGGACTGCATGTTTGTCAGCCATCTGCAGTCAGGTGCTGGCTATTTAATTATTAATTCTACCGAGACTGGAAGATAACATAGTAGCAATAGTGGAGAATAACCTTTGAACTCATATATAACATTTTATGAATTTGATTTTAAACTTTACCAGAAAAAAACATTTTAGAGTGGCTAAGTATTACTATCAATGTTCACATTTATCATATTTTAACAACTTTAAAAATTTTGCCACCACTACCAGTTAATGAGAAACCCAGGTCTTTCTAAAAAGAAATGATTAGATTTGCCTAAGATCCCTCCTCACCCCCAGAAATTCTTAGGGGTGTATACAACTTTTCTTTCAAAACATAAACACCTGGCACCTTATCTCCCTCCCGTTTCATATTAATCAGCCTTACCAATTCTCATATGGCAACAAGGCATCATTTGGAACCAGTACCAACCAGTTTGCTGTAGCTGTGGCTTATACTTTACATAAGCCCATTGATTATGTGCTTCCCCAGAGCTAACAGGAATCACTTATTCCTCTATCAAATATTTTTGAACACCTATTATGTGCCAGGAAGTGAACAAAACAGACCAGCTCTTGGGAGAATTTCACCGCACTACCAAGGTCCCTTGGCTGGGAAGGCAGTCCATGAATGCCCCCTTAGGGATCATGACAAATCACGAGATTTAAAGAGCAGAGGGCAAACTTTTTTGGGGCCAGGGTTATGGAATACAAACTATCAACAAAGTGCTAACCAATCCCCAACTTGGCTACTTCTGCAGGGGTGGGGTGCAGATGTCCACTGCTGGACCTGCTGGACCCTGGCCATGCGATGCCAGGGGCTCCATTTGCTAAAAAGACCCAGAAAACTCTCAGATGCTGCTGCCTTTAGTGTGGCCTGTGGCAAGGTACTGTATCTCTCTGATTCCCAATATTAAAGAAAGGGAAGCATTTAGTTCACACGGTGAGAATACCCCTTTGCCCAGTTCCTTGGTGAAGATGGTTTTCTGAGACCTGGGTGAGGCACCAACAACTAAACCCATTGCCTGCTGGTCTAAGTCATTGTCCCACCCCTGCTGACCTGTTGGTCTCCTGCTTGAGCTTGCCCAGCTTGAGGTTCAGGTGCTGCTGGTAGAGCTGCTGAAGCTGGACCTCCCGAACAAGTGTTAATGGGGGTCTGTTCCCTCCATATCTCGCATGTGCTTCACTTCTGGGTGGGTCTGCTGCGGGAGAGTCCTCCTTCATCTCACTTGGTTCCTTATCCACCTCTTCGGTCTCTGAGCCAGGCTCAAAGTGGGTTTGGAGCTCTGAGAAATCACAAAAGAAAAGACCACAGTTCAACAATGTCAGGACCTCATGTAGCTTGTGTCCCATGCCAGCAAATAAGGCTATTCAGGAGGCTGGCCTGGTCATTGCAATGCTCTATCCAGAAACTTGTGACTTTATAAATGGAGAGGAGACTATTTCACTCAGTTCTCTCTGTATGCAAAGATGATCACTCCAAGTTCACAGGTGAGGAAACTGAAGCTTAAAGATATTAAGTTAGTTAGCTAAGGACAGTTTTAAAGAGGCACAACTAGGATTCCAACCTGGCCTGTGTTCTTTTACTGCAGAAAGTTGCCTGCTTAGAGTGGGCAGTAATACAGACCTGGGGATGAATGAACCTTTCTAGAAGCTGAGCCTGGGCTCCAGTGCATTCAGGGGAACAGGAGGAAGACAGGGAGGGAGTAAAGTCAAGAGAGGAAGTGGCAGTGTCAACACAAGTGTTGTAAACCTCCCTTCATAGGAAGAAGTCACCACAGAAGGGGAATCAACTTCTGTACTAAGCTGTTTTCATGTAGAGTCGACAAAAGCCAAAGGTTTCTATAGCTACTACACGGTGATTCTGAGAGGAGACCAAGCCATTAAATCATCAACCAACAGCAGGTGTTTCTGAGCACACCAGAAGAGGTGCTGGAAGGTCATGCTCCCTTTCAGATCAGCAGTTTAGTCTACATGCAGTCTGGGCTCTGCCCAGAGGGTGTGGAAATACGGCATCAGGAGAAATTGTTAGAATCACAGAATCTTAGTCCCAAAGGGTCTGTCACAGCAGTACTTTATTGTAGAGAAGCATACAACCAAAATGGGAATGAGAAAGCAACAACTGTGGAGTGCAGAGGACATTTCTGATCTCTATAGCCTGAAGGTGACCTTAACCAAGAAGCTGGCACTTACCTGGGATGAGAATGGTGACTGCAGCCTGCACCGCTCGCCGGATGATGTTATCCATTGCAAACATCCAGTGGGGTCTAATTAAGTGGTTTCTCAAAATTTTATTTACCTAAAAATCACAAAAATCAATTTCTGGTCCATTGTACTTCTAAGAAATATGAGCTCTTACTAATTTGCTTCTACTCTGAGATAAAGTGTTAATCATGCTACTCTGGATTTCTACGCTAAGTTCCTTCTGGATTGAGTCTCCAAGCTGGCCCTAAGCCATACCTGGGGTCCAGGAGATGGGTACAGTGAGCAGATCTACCTGAACTGGGCCTCTCTGTTGCTTATTCAACGAACACTTACTAAGCACCTATGAAATCTCAGATTCTGTGTTGGTGGCTTGGGACACATGGTCTTAGACCTGGAGCAACCCACATCTGTTTGGGGGACACAAACTGGCAGATGCCACTTGTTCCCAAATCCTATATTCCTGCTCTTCATGGCCAAATGCAGTCGGCTTGTTCACCTGCACTTGCACATTCAGTATTTAAAAGGAACTGCTGAAACTTGGGATTCAGGTGTAAACAGGTGAGCAGAGATGGGGACTATGGGAGAAGATGGTAATTGAACTCCAGCGGTTTGGCTATGAGCTGCTTCAGTGGGCATCCTGCCTTCTGGCGTGTTCTCTAGGGCCAGAGAGAATACTTACAGCATCCTGAAATCCAAACAGTACCAGATGAATCTGATTGATGGATGAGCTGTCAAAGTCCAGGTCCACCTTTAGCTCTGATATTGTGGATGCCATCACCTTGTGCTCCGGGGAGCGGATGAAATCCCTCAGGATCCCAATTATTTGCTTGATGTGGCCAACTGAGAGGTGCAACTCTCCTGAACTCTGATTGCAGACACACATACACACAAATCACGTTTACTGAGTAAGTCAGGAAGGGAAAATTCAAGAACTATTGTTACAATCTACGTTTAGATTCTCCATTATGCATTTGCTGGAGGAACTGAGGACACCTCAGGCGACACAGGGTCTCTGTTCCTGAAACTCAATCTTTCCTGTTAGAGGGTTTTGTGGCCTCGTCATCTCGCTGGCCCACACATACTGTCATAACTAAGCCCCTCTAGGATGGTTCTGTCATCCTGTTTAACACCTTGTAAGGCTACCCCCTTGAATGAGCCTTGTCAAAAGGGGCAGAGTAGGGCAGTGGTCTCTTCCTAAAAGGCACTTTCCCCATCCGAAATAAGTTAAAACTCTAATATTTTCATCCATAATCTTTCTCCCCAAAGGGGCTGTTCTACCAGAGTTGGGCAAAAGCTGGGAGCACCTGGGCTTTGTGCTGCCGTTTGGCTGGTTTCCACCAGGGGGCAGAACTGCCCCATCCATGCCTAGATTCACTGCAGTGTTCTGCAAACTAGTTTCAATGGTCTTTTTTTTTTTTCTTTGTATTTTCTTTTGTGGTGTTGGAGGAGGGAAGGACGTTGGGAAATATTTATGGTGATTATTGTAACCGTGCAAATGTTCTAAGGTAGCAGGAACCTTGGTCTCATTGGACCTGTTCAAAGACCTGGACACTACCGCCTCCCTCTACTGCCCCAAGCCTGTACCTGGGCCACGCACTCCTGCAGGCTGGAAGCCACCTGGTTCTGCTCCTCCCAAAGGATTTTGCACAGGATGGCACGGCGCTCACTGTCCTTGCTCAGCAGGAACAATCCCAGGTACCTGTCGTCAGAGTTGACTGTGCTCCGCTCTTCTGAGGCCAAGCTCTCATCCGGAACACTGCGGACAAACACAGGTAACAAAAAACCCGTACCTGAGCAAAGTCTCCAAGCTAGAACCTCATGGGGGAAGGGCTGAGAGGTGACTCCTTTGCAGCCCTGCCCTCAAGGAGATGAAATTGCAGGAGGTGGACTGAGGGAAGAAGGATGCAGTGTGTTTTCTAATCCCGTAGCACCAGTGTTGGGAGAGGAAGGGAAGGGAGATGGGATGGGGAAGGGAGATGCGGGAGGAGAACGGAGAGGGGAACTGATGAACGAACACAACGCCCTCCCCGCGCACTGCTGGCAGCCCACTGCCCTACTGACCAAGCAGAATGAAAGCAAAAGCCCTTCACGACCATCTGGTTTTGACCTGGGAGGTATTCTGCCTCTAGGAATGAGCACTCTTCACAGGCCTACAGCTGACCATGGAGCTGGCTGTACCTGAGCAGGTTGCTGAGTCTGTCCTTGGGCTCATCAACCTTTTTCAAGAAAGAGTAGGACTGGATGTCTGAGACCAGGGAAACAGACCTGAGTTCGGTGCTGTCCGCAGGATCATCCAACATGGGCAGGGACAGGGTGGTGTCCTCGGCACCCTCTGCATGGGGGCAGACATGGAAGGGTTCAGAGAGGGAAGATGGGGGCTCAGAGAGGGAGGTGGGGGGCTCTGAGATGGGGAGAGTCAGAGAAGGAGGGGGAGGCTAAAAGAGGACCCATGCTGGGGCTTGCTAGCCTGTGCTGCTCTAACTGGTGCATGTAAACACCCAGGGATCCTGGTGAAACGTAGCTTCTGCTTCAGCGGGTCTGGAATGGGCTGAGGCTCTGCATTTCTTACCAGTCTGCAGGAAAACGCTGACATAGACATGCTCTGCAAGCAAGATGCTGAGGAGCTCTGTCCTGCCTTCTGACTCCATCCACATCAGGGAAAAGTGAACAAATGGCTTCTTTTTCAGGAACCACTCTTAGGTCACTGCCAGTAGGACTACCATAGAGGGGTCACTTTTCTACAGAGGCCTGCCGGACAGTAGCCACAGGCAAACTTCCCTGACACGCCCTTTAATCAATGTCAGGAGCATCCCAGGGGGACAGGTCATGCTCCAAAAATGAAGCACCCCCGGCCCTGCAGGTGGGGAAGACACAAAACCCAAGCTAGGCCAGGGCCCCTCTCACCTCATGCCACAGAGGAAAGATTTTAACAAAGGTGGGAGGAGGGGGCATTGCTGTCACCTGTGGGGCTCCTGTGCACCTCCATTGGGAAATTGAATGACATTCATTAGTTGGGTTTTGATGACCCAAGACTGCTACACCCACTCCCCTGCAGTCCCCGCCTCCCACACCACAAAAATGGATGCCATGTGGAAAGTTCAGGACTCTGGAGAGCTGGAACTCTTTGAGCAGCAGAGGAGCCTGGGGCCTGGGGGTCACCCAGCTGTTCCAGTAGACCTCACCTGATGGCCTGGAAGCAATTCGGCTCTTCTTGCCCTTGTTCACCTGCCTTAAGAAAACGTCTCTGAGTAGGTCAGCAGCGGTGACACGTTTTTGAGGGTCAGGCTCAAAACAGGAAAGAATGAAGGATCTGGCTGCCAATGAAAGGTTGCTGGGAATCTCAGGATGGATCTTAAAGAACCCCACCTGCATTTGAGAGAGAGATGACTGGTGTGAAATTGAGGCCTCAGGTGAATCTGGGTATACATGCCTTCACCACAAAGCTACTATACCTGCCATCCTTTGAGGGGCTGGGGATAAAGCATAATGACAGCTTTAGTGACCCTTACCGTGATCAAGCCCCTGCTGGCCTGCTGGGACTTTGCTTTTCCCAATAGATTGTGGGGGAAGCAATGCTAGGAGAGGTTCAGAGCCTGGGCCTTAAGAGGCCTTGGGGCTTCTGCTCCAGTTTCCTTGGAACCCTAAGACCATCATGCAGGGAGGATGCCAAGGGTGAAGGGCCATGTGGGTGAGGTCCTCTGAGAGCATCCTGCCCCAGCCAAGCCAGCACATGAGTGGAAGAGCCAACAGTCAGCCAACAGAATTGTGGGAAATAAAGTGATTGTTTTCAGCCTCTAAAGTTTTGGAGTGGCTTATTACACAAAAGATAACTGGGATGAGGCTGGGACCACAGTCTGCAGCAGGATGCTCTGAAAGTGTTCGAAGGCATCTGTGCTCTGTTTCTTGATATACAAGGTCCCCAAAGGATGCCCCACTCACCTCAGTGTCTATGCATTCACAGCCCAAATCCACCCCCACCAGCTGCAAACCACGTGCAGGCCAAACCTGGAGGCTGGTACCTCATGGCCCATAGCCTCATCCCCATGGGGTACAACAGGCCGAGGGAGGGGCACTGCCCTTTCCTCTTCAGGCTCCTGCTACAATTTCTGCTTCGGCTCCCACTTCTGGCCAGTTCACCATTGTCCTGCTAAAGGCTCTCTGTCCCTGTGACCTGGAGGGGAGCAGGAGTTTGGGCTGAGTTGTCACGTGTCACTGTGACATGACAATGCTTCCACAGGTCCTGCTTGTCCATCTTGTATAACTCCTGCATAACTATGACAATCAGGGGTAGCTCTCTCCTTAGGAATTCTCATCTTAAAGTTTACTGTCTTCCCCACATCTTTTCTGAGTCTGGGTACAGCCCTCTGGCTTCCAGATACACCCCACTCCCAGCTCCTTGGCACCCCTGAGGACTGGCCTGGCCTCCCTTTCCCCCTTAAGCGAAATCTGGTTGCTGCAGAGAGCGAACCACAAGCCTTCTGACTTCATATCCCCAAGTCCTTTGACTCGGGGGCACAAAAGACAGCTTGAGAGTTTGAGATGGGGGAGGGGGAGATGGGGAGCTGCTAGTTAGTGGGCACAAAGTCTCAGTTAGGCCAGATGAACATGCTTGAGAGGCCTGCTGCACAGCATTGTACCTACAGTCACTGAGACAGTGCCGTGCACGTAAAAGTTATAGAGGATAGATCTCATGTTAGGTGTTCTTACCACAATAAAATAAAAATTTAAAACAAAATTTTGGATTTTGAGAACACTGAATGTTAAAGGGAATTCAGCCCCTAAGATCTGCAATGCAAGGCACATTATAGGCAGCACTCCTTATCTGAGGGGTGGGGTCATAAGAGAACTAGGGGGACCAGACACAAAAAATCAGGACAAGAACCCAAAGAGGTAAGGGGTGGCTTCTCCCCTGGCTCTCAGAAAGAACATGGATAGCATCCTGGCATCCTGCAAGTACAGCTTTTAAGGGTGTTTTGCTGTTACTCAAAAGTACTAGTTTGCCAGGGCCGCTGGAACAAAGTACTACAAACATGGTGGTTTAAAATGACAGAAATCTAGTCTCAAAGCTCTGGAAGCCAAAAGTCTGAAATCAAGGGGTCAGCGCAGCCATGCTCTCTCCCCGAAGGCTCCCAGGGACAGTCCTGCCTTTCTTCCTCCCAGCGTCTGGTGGTGGCTGGCCCTGCCTGATGGGCCTTGGCTCATAGACGCGTCACTGCAGTCTCCACCTCCACTCTCACGTGGCGTTCTTTCTGTGTCTCTTCGCATCATCTTCTGTGAATGTCCATCTCTGTGCCCAAACTTCCTCTTTTTATAAGGATATCAGTCTTCTTGGATTAGGCCCAGTGTGACTGATCCTAAGTGTGACTTAGTTATCTGTGTAAAGACTCTGTTTCCAAATAAGATCACATTCTGAGGTGCTAGGGGTTAGGGTTTCAACACATATATTTTTAACACAACTTTTTTTTAGAGGACACAATTCAACCTAAAAAAAGCCCCTTTGGGGAAAAATCAGTTCCTTTTGCTTCAGACACTGCCCAGAAGTTTCTTAAAATTTTTCTGAATGATTCTAGAGTCTTGAAATAATTTCTATAGCTTTACAAAAAGAACACAGGGGACATTACTTATTTAATAGTAGCTTTCTAGTTTGCAATGAAAACTGACCTTATACACCATCCAAAAAAATCAATGGATTTCAAAGACTTTGTATAGCTAATTAGCTAACCAGAAACAGGAGGAAGAGAGATGGGACTGACTCGTGCCTGACTGATGAACTGACCAAGTTGCAGGCTTCAGACAGGTGTCCTGAGTATTGCAAAAAGTTGGCAGCAGATCAGAAAGCAGAGAGCCATGGCTCTCAGGTGGGCCCTGATGTATTTCTCAGTACCAGCTACTATTTATTCCAAGGCCTGTGACTAAAGCAGCAGGTAAGACTGAAGCCGCCCCAGTTGTCTCCATCATGGACAGAAATTAAAGGGCTAGGGAAGGTCACTGCTGTCCTCTAGACTTTTTCTTCACGGTTTTGTTGGGATTGCACTTGTCGACCTGAGGTCTTGGCTTTGGAGCTGACTGAGAGCTGTTGGGAGGGTGGCAAGCTCTGAGAAACTTCTGCGGGGGCAGGGCCTAGGAGAGCAGCCACGGCACAGCAGGCTGCACTCAGCTCATGGCCAGAAAGAAACTTGCACTTGTGCCTTTGAATTCTTTCTGCCAAAGAGGCTGGGCTGGAGGCCCGGCAAAGATACAGGCAGGCTGAGAGGTCATCGTGCCTGGCAGCGAGGTAGGAAGGAATCACATTTGGAATTGTGTTCAATCAGGCTGCTTCGATGCACTGCAATCTCATTGTATATAAGTAGTGGCCACTTGGCCTTTTGTGGCCCCCTCTTCCATCTTAGCCTTGGGGTGAATAAAAAGGCTTCATGCAAGGTCAGTGCTGGTAATGGACTCTTAGGCTATAGCCCTCTCCAACTTTTCCAAGTATACACAGAGCCTGAAGCCACAGATCTGACCTTGGACACACAGGGCTATCCTGGCATCAGCTTCTGTTGGGGTCACCAGCAAGTAAGTCCCTTCCTAAGGGAGTAGTTCCAGCAGTGAAAGCCCTTCCCGCAGTGGCCAATGGGTTGGGTAGTCCAATGTGGGCCTTGATGTGCATGGGTTGCCCTTCCTGTTAGCTCTGGGAGGGTTTTTAGAATGACAGCGCAAACATCATCAGATACCCAAAGCCCCTGCATCTCCCACACTCAGGCAGAAACCGTCTCTCCAAAAACAAAGACCCATGTGGCCTTTGCGCCTTACCCAGTGCAAAGGCAAATAGATTCAAAATGAAAGGCTAAATTCTCCCTGCTGAAAACAAGAGACATCCTCTCTTTTCTTAGAGCATTTACTTTAGAAAACTTGTAAGTTCTCTGTCTCTTTTAGATATATGTCAATATTTTTAAAAGCTAAAATAAGCCTCTTGCCAGGAATGTCTTTCTCAAGGACCTGGAAGCCATCTGTTTAAATGTCATCATCGAGGAAGATGCGGCCCCCTACCTCTCAGTTTCTGTGGGAGGGTTAGGATAATGGTCCCCAACCTTTTTAGCACCAGGGACCGGTGCTCCTATAAGAATCTAATGCCTGATGATCTGAGGTAGAGCTGAGGCTATGATGCCAGTGCTGAGGAGTGGCTGCAAATACAGATGAAGCTTCACTCACTGGCCCACCTCTCACCTCCTGCTGTGTGGCCTGGTTCCTGATGGGCCATGGACTTGGGGTTGGGGACCCCTGGGTTAGAAGATCAACTTTAGTGGCACCTTGCTCTAAAACTACCTCCTGTTTTAAATATTTGAGGATATTTTTCCTTTGGGTAAAGCTTATTAGCTAACACAGATGGTCACCCCAACAAATCTTGAGTGAGCAATTGTGACCAATGCTGCCATCCAGTCTTTGTACCTGAGGACGAGGTAGCATTTCTCTTGAGAATATGGATGGAAAGGGTTGTACTGCTTGGCTCAATAAATGGTTGAGAGTTATTTCTATCTTTGTAATCTCTTAGTGAATTGCCTATGATGCATATCACAATCTGATTTAAGGCTTATTCAATAATAAAACTCTCCTTTTTCTTCTACCTTTGTGGAGAGGTTTTTGGATTGGGAGATTTTGATTTTAATAACATTTCCCCGACACCAACAACTTGAATCACCAAACATCTTACTCTGAACATTGCTGCCTGTGGCTCGCCGAACTCATAGAATGGAGGCTTGCCAGTGGCCATCTCGATGACAGTGCAGCCCAGGGACCAGATATCAGCTGGGGCACCATACCCGCGAGGTCCTCGATCAATAATCTCAGGTGCCATGTACTGCAGAGTGCCTATTGGAAAAAAAATTAAAAAAAGATTGTGGGCATCCTCTTGCTTAAAAACTAAGTGAACCATTAGTAAACAAGTATGTGAACTTTAACTCTCATATGAATGACAGATGGGGGTCTGCTCTCATATATAAATGATGTGGCTGTATCTTTGACCAGAGACATGCAACATGCCTTCCTTTAATATTAATCATGTTGAGAGAAGATTGCACAGCCCCGTGAAGGAGAAAGGGGTCCAATTCAATAAGCACATATTAATGCATCCCAGATACAGAGACCAAAATGTAAGAAACACAGTGCCTGACCTTTAGGAGCTGCCTAGAGGAGCAGACAGACATGATGATGATGGTGATGATGGTGATAATGGTGGCAGCGGCAGTGGTGATGGCAAAATGTAGTAAGTACTATAACAGAGGTATACACAGGGGGCTCCAAGAATCTGGATGTGAAGTGCTTGAATTCTGCCTGGTTCGAGTTAGGGAAAGCTATGGCTAAGTCAGTTTGGGTCTCTGAGAAGTAAATGCCAAGAAAGGATTAGACATATGAGAGATTATTGGGGAGAAGGTGCATGGAGGATAAAGGGGCAGGGGGCAGGATGGGCAGGGAGACCTGTCAGACTGCAGTGCAGATGACACCTGGGGAAGGAAGAATTGAGTAGGAAGAGTCTCAGATGGCAGAGCAGCTCTGAGACAGCTTCAGCCAGGCCAGCGAGGGGTCCCTGACCAAAAGTAGCCCAATGGAAGAGTCCCACATTCATTCTAATACCCCCACCATGCTCAGTCATTGGCTAGGAATAGTCAGGGTGAACCATGACCTTGCCACGAACATGGTGTCAAATCCAAAGGGGCAGCAGCTGGGACTTCCAGTGAACCAGACTTGTGCTATGAAGGCCGAAGAGGCAGACCAAAGGATGGAAGGATGCCAGGCAAGGGGAAGAGCTCCAGCAAAGGCCCATGGGTGGGAAGTACTGAGTGAATTCAGGGAGCGATAAGCCATATCTGACACAGGGTGGGAGGTGGGAACCAGGAAGGAGGCAGTGGCCAGGGTGCAGCCTAATGGCAAACTGTGTGTTCCAAAGGCTCTGGCTGAGCCACCAGAGGTTATCACAGGGAAGGTGGTGACCAGACATGGCACAGAGAGGAGAAGAGGTTGTTGAAGGATTGTTGGAGATGCAGGGAAGATAATCAAAGGCACTGGGAAGTAAAGTCTTTGGTTTTCCTTGAAACTAAGCATGAGGAAAGGGGAATGTGCTGACAAAGAGGTTTATACTAAATAGCGAACTTGTGGATGACATTGGCCAACGTGTGAATAGAGAACACTGATGCCTGGAGAAATTCAAGTGCCTGTCTCAAGATCACACAACCAAAGCTGGTTTCCTGAGTCTTGATCGATGAAAACAAAGGGATCACTAGTTAAAAAAAAAGTCTGCAGATGCCACTTGCTACCTCCTTCTCTTAAAAGATGCAGTGTCTTATTAGCATTCTTCCTTCCTATGAGCCTTTGAAAGGCTCTAGGGAAATTCTGACCAATAGAATAGAATTTTCAGTAATGAAAATATTCTATTCTGTGCTGTTCATTACTGTGGCCACCTGCCACATATGACTGTAAAGCCCTTGAAATGTGGCTGGTGAGACAGCAGAAATGAATTTTAATTTAACATTTTTAAAATTTTATTTAATTCTTACTAAAGTTAAATATAAATTGGGTTGGATCAGTGAGTGCAACAGAGCGGCGGGGCAGAAATGACAGCTTTGGTTTCCCAGCTGAAAGCCTGGTGGCAAAGTGTTCAGCTGGTTGCAGGGTTGGGCAAGATGAAAGCTCATAGTACTTGCTGCATTGTTATTGTTAGGCAAGCTCAGAGCCCCAGAAAGTGAACTTCCAGGGACACAATATCCCCTTCCAGGCTCCTCCTGCTACGAAGAACAGAGGGAGAGGCCTTCACAGGGAATGTGCCTTCTAACTAATCCATAATCCATTAATTAAGGAAAAGTTTGACACTGTGCTTTTTTTTTTTTTTTAAGATATTGTCTCAGTTCTGCTCCCTGACACTGGGTTTGGCATTTGGCAAACCATCTTTTTGCCACTACTCCCTGTTAGGCAATGCTACTAGGGCAGTGCTAGGGAGTGAGAGAGCCTGAAAGGAAGGAGGCAGGAGAGGTGCCTCCCAGTTTGCTCGCCCTTCCTCTGAGCACTGGACCATCAGTTGCTCTGGACCATCAGTTGGTTCCAGTGGCAGTGCTTGGCTCCAGCTTCTAGCTTTTGTGATCCCCTTCATTCTTCCAGAACCAGCTTCATCTTGCACCACCAGAGCTACCTGCTCCAGCCTATAGGCACCCTCTTCTGAGATGTTTGAATCCTGCCCTCCCCTGTGCTCCCACAAGCCCTAGGGCTGCAGGATGCTTTCTGAAACTTCAGTCTCAGAAAACAGTTTTTTCTATTAAATTCTCTCTGTAAAAATAGCTGGGTTGATTTCAATTTTCCTGCCTTGACCCTAACACAATCACTAAAAGTTAATTCTTAAAAGAGCAAGCGAATAAATTTAGTTATGCAACAGTAGGAAATAGTGCTAAACTGCAGTGCAATGGTTTGTTGGCCCTGATCGAATAACTGTCCACCTTAGTACAACTGTTTCGTAACTGGAGGAATTAGTCTGCTTAATGATAAATTGGGAGATTTTCCTGATATGGAGTCATACTGAATACCACCCTTTCTAAAGGCAAGTTATTTATCGCTACATAAATTACCCCCAAACTTTAGCAATTTAAAAAACAGTTATAATCCCATAGTTTCTAAGTGTCAGAACCCAGGAACAGCTGGACTGGGTAAATCTGGCCCATGGTCTCTCATTAGAATGAAGTCAAGGTGTCAGCAGTGGCTGCAGTTATCTGAAAGCTCAACTGGGCTGAAGGACCCACATACAAGCCCACTCACTCATGCAGGGGTTGGGAAGAGGATTCAGTTCTTACCATGTGGGATCTTCCACACAGAGGCTCAAGACATTGCTTCCCCAGAGCAAGTGATCCAAGAGAAAGCGAGTAAGAGGGAGGCCCCACCACCTTTTCGGACCACCTTTCTACTTTATTGGATTCATTAGATGCAAGTCACTAAGTCCAGCCTGCATTCAAGGGGAGGGAATCACACAGGCTGTGAATACCAGCATGTGGGGATCACTGGGAGCCATATGGAGGCTGCTAGCCACAACATCTAACTTCTGATTAACACTCAATGGCCTATAAAGCATCTTCAGGTAGCGCTGTCCATCTGACGCTCACAAATCTGTTAGGTCAGGCAAAGGATGCACTATCTACTGTTATTTGTATTTCACACCTGTGGAAACTGAGACTCAGAACAGCTAGGGGATTTTCTCAAGCTAGAACCCAGGTCTCCAAATTTGGATCTATACACTGTGACATTATTGATCTGTGTCATGAATCCAGGAAAAGCACAACTAAAGGAAAAGCTGCCTGAATAAGAGCAGCTGATGCAAAGATTTATAAAGACAAAATGTGACTTTTTCCATGACTGGAAGGTGTAGAGCAACAGTGGAAAACCAGATACTCCATTTTATTTACCACTGCACTCATAGCAAGAAACCATCCTCTCACAGTAAACAGCCAACACAGAGAGATGGATCCACATGACTACTTCAAATAGTCAAGGGGCTGTCCCCGGGTGGTGTGCATGTTGTGGGCTGTATCCAAAGTTGGCTTCTGTCAAGAAGACCAAGTGAATATGCCATGAGGGACATCTGGATAATACAGAGATGCTGGGAAATTTGCTTGCGTTAAAGATGGTTCTCTAAAGAGCTTCATGCCCTGCCTAAACCACACTTCCCCCAGCTGTGCCCACATACTGCTCATTGGATCAGCCACCGAGCCACGGCTCTCAGGTGCTGACACCCATGCACGGGTACAGAGTTCGGAACAAGGTGACCAGGAGACCTGCAGGTACTGACCCAGCCCCTTTGGGACATGAAATCCACTGGGGGCTCCTAGAAAATCACCCAAGCAGGATTTTCAAATTACCAGCAAAGAAAATGCATGGCATAGAACAATAATTTCGAAGTTTTGACTGAGGTGCCAAAATCTGATCCAGATATCAAGGCAAAGGGTGAGAGAGAGACTCCAGGTACATACTTCTAAAGGGATCTCAGACAACTGGGCCCTCAGCCCAGGAGCCTCCCAGCCAGATGAAGGGGTTCAAAGGGTTGAGGGAGACTGGAGGTGGGGGGAGGGGTGTTAAAAGCAACCACTTTAGAGAGCTGTGCTGGGAAGTTTACCCTCTCTCATCAGGGAAGTTGGGGAAGGGCTGTCCTCAGAAGGGTGTGGGCCCATGGTGACTCAAGCAACTCAACCTCCACTCAACATAATCACACTTGAAAGGAGGCCACACATGTTAGCATTTTCTATAGGCCCCATGAGACAGCGTTAGAGCCCAAAGTTTCAAATTTTAGTATTAATGAAGTACAGAAATGAGAAGTAAGGTACAGCTTCTCACTGCCCTGCCTAAGGGATGAACCTGGTGGGAGGGGGCTCTACTTCCTAACCCAAAGCCTTCATGGGATCCTTGGGGGCCCACTCAGAGTTCCATATGTATGTGTCCCCTGCAGGTAAGCTACACAGATGGCTAGTTTGCCACCCTGCCTCTGGTGCTGCCTGCCACTGGGGCAGCAGGGGACAAGGGAGAGAAGTCTGCCCTTTCAATGAAGACCAGAGTGTTGTTGAGTATAGGTGGCCTGAACTCTTTCAAGTAGTGCATTCGGACTGTTTGCTTCTCAAAGTGCCATTAAGACTTTCTCTTTGTTTTCTAAGGGTGGCTGAAAAAGCCATGGGAAAGGACTGGTGCTCTGCACAGGATGTAATGGGCAGTGGGAGACAAAATAAAATGGCTGTTATAATGAAACCCTCTGAGTCCAACGGGTTCAACATGTTAGTTGCACTCATAAACTCGATTCTTTCAAAGGCTCCTGCCAGCTCTAATAACCCCTGACTTCTAAGTGCGAATTAGTACTTATTTAATTAACAAACACTTCAGTCACACTTGCTGTAAGTCAGGTACTACTCAAAGCACTTCATCAATATTAACTCATTTAATCCTCATAAAAGCCCTATGAAGTAGGTACTCTAAGCATCTGTTTTACTTATGAAGAAACTGACACACAGAAAGGTTAAGTAACATACCCAAGATCACACAGCTATTAAGTGGTTGAGCCTGAATTTGAACCAAGGATGTTTATAGCCATAGACAACATCAGAGTTCCAGCCCCGAGTTCCACAACTCTATCTACCCAAGTGGGATGAAAATACATGTCCACACAAAGGTGTGTATGTGAGTGTTCCAAGCCGTATTATTCACAATAGCCAAAAAGTGAAAATAATCCCAATGACCAGTAACTGGTAAGAATGTGGTCTAGACATACAATGAAATACTATTCAGCCAGAAAAGGAACCAAGTGCCAACACAGGCTATAGCACGGGTGAACCTCAAGAAGATTATATGTGATGAAAGAAGCTCGATGCAAAGGACCACACGCTGAATCACTCCATTTCTATGAAATCTCCAGAGTAGACAAATCTATGCAAACAGATTAGTAGCTCCTGGGGCTGGGTGGTAACAGGGACTGACTGCAAGGTGGCACAGGGACCTTTTTGGGGTGATGGAAATGTTCAAAACCAAGCTTGTGGTGATGAGTGCATAGCTTGGAAAATTTACTAGAAACCACTGAATTGTGCACTTCAAACAGGTGCATTTTATGATTTGTAAGTTATACCTCAATAAAGCTGTTAAGAAAACAAAAGCAAAGGGGGCTGATCCTGACCATAAGGGCCCTTCCTCCTGTTCTAGCCAGTTCACAGCATGTGAAAACCCTTCTGAGGAACAGTGAAGGGAGTAATGAGGGAAGCGCTTTAGGCCAAGAAGTTGCCCAAAGCCTCTGGATTTCCTTCCAGGTTCTAAAAGCCTCTGGGAAGCTTTGTGGAAAGGCCCACTTCATCCACCTGCACCGAACCAGAGTTCTGCACCAACCAGCTGAGATTTCTTTACAGAACTTGTTTTGCAAAGAGTAATTATATGCAGGGGAATTTCCTACCCAAAGTGAGACCCCATATTTATTATTCACCAAACACCCCTGCATTATTTTGCAATGCAAAATTCATGCCTCCTCAAACCAATTACTTGGGAAATGTGATATGTGATAATGAATTATACATGTGTTTTCTTTGTGAATTTTTTTTCTCTTTGGGGATGCTAATTATGAGATAAATTTTGGGGGGGGGTTATGTCTTGAAATAATTCCTTGTCATATAAGAGACCCTCTTGCTACACAGTGCCAAGTTAACTGGTGGCTTCCAAAGAGGAAAATGTAAGTCATTTTCAATTAAGGTAGTAAAAAAAAATGTCCCACTCATACATACATATATACGTACTCATATACCTGTTGATATATGTATATTTATTTCAGAAAGAATGAATGCAAATTCAATACACTCTCTGTTTGGCAGATTCTGGTGGAGCCCTTGGTGTAATATTTTTCCATTTAGAGGTACATGTATCTCCCTTGGTTTACAACTTGAGAAGTCATTTGTGATGCATAAAAGTTCCCTTTACGTAGGGAATGTGTCTCTACTGCGGGTGTCCAGTGGCTGACATACAATTCCCTTGTTGAAGAAAAGTCTTTCAAAGCTAAGACATTATTCACCCAAACTAAGGCCAAATCAGTCCACTCACTGTACAGCTTGATGCTACAGGGACAGAGAATAGTCATCTGGCTTTTATAGCTTATTTTGGAGCTATAACATTATAAGTGCTGTTTCATAATTCTATCAAGCAAGATCTTTGTGTTTCTTTTATTATACCTTAAGAGATCATAACCTTTACTTATTCAAAATTGGTACTTCTTTCCAAGGATCAAAGTTTTTGCTATAGTTGCTTTTAAGCTGGAATTTCAAAAAGCCACAGGTGGGTTTTGAACATCATTCTACTCATTGGTCTTATAAATGGAAAGCTAGCTGGCAATTTTAGACCACTCTGAATCTAGTCCCTCTCAACACTTAAATGATTCCATCACTGACATAGAGAAAAGGAAATCCAATTCCTCAAACACACTTAGAGTACCATATTCTCCAGAAGAACTGGACATCCTTGGAAACACAATCCTATCGAAGCACAAGGTACCAGAATTCACTCAAGTAACAGGCTATTTTTATGACAGACCAATAAAATATCCTGCTTAATTATCTGAGGAATACTGTTATTCAGAATTACTCATGATTCTGAATAATGTGCTATTAACTTAAAAGAGATGCCAGTATTTTGCTGACTGGTTAGAACCCTCAGAAAACCTCAAGCAGAGCACTATACCTACTCAACTTTTGAAAACAAAGAAGAAAGTAAGACAACCTTGTTGGCATAAGTAGCTGGCTAAGTGTCATCATGACAAAGTGTATACAATTTGAAGTTGGGGACAATACACCATCTACTTTAATTATCAACTGCCCAAACTGCACTTAGGCACTCAGTAAATAACTCGTGAAGGATTGCAGCCTGTGGAGCAAGCATAACTCCTAGAAGGCCACCCTATAGCAAGCTCTGTTCTACTTACCAGTAAAAGTCTCTGCACGTGGATTCACTCCTGCAAGACGTTTAGAGGTTCCAAAATCGGTGATTTTCACCACTCCACTATAGGTATTCACCAGAACATTATCACCCTTAAGAAAAGGAAGAACATTAAATGCTTAAAGATGGATTTCAACAAACAAACACAACACAGATTTGAACCTTAAGAAATAGTCACAAGTCTATAGGAAGACCAGACTGCACTTTGGGGATTCCCATGCTCAATCCTTTCTCTTCTGTGGGCTGGTGTGCCTCCAGACACTGCCAGCAGCTCATGTGATCTGAGATACACAAAAGAGGCCTCTTTTGCTCAGACAAGCAGGTACCTTTATGTCTCTGTGCACAATCTGGTTTTCATGGAGGTACTTAAGGCCTTCCAGGATCTGCCTGGTGTAAAACTTGATAGTAGGCTCCTTCATTGGCCCCCATTTAGATTGCAGAAGAGCAGAAAGGCTTCCTGGAAACAGACACAGCAGAAAACTCATCAGGGTGATGATTCAATTCTAAGAGTTCAGGGAAATAAAATCAGGTGATGCTTCTAACTTAATGTAAGCAATTACACCAGCATCTCTGTATCTGGGCTAAATATAACACCTTCATTCTCTCTCTGTTGCCTGTTTCCCAGATGTGTAAGCAGCGCAGAGAAGGGACTATAGGTGAAACAGTACATCAGCTTAACCAGAGGTGCCCTTGTGACCCTGGAAATTCAGCGGGGCCACCCTAGGGTTTAGCTCTGTTCAGCTGCACAAAGTCAGGAGGAGAGCACAGCAATGCTCTCTGACCTTAGGTGAGGTGGCCCAATGCTTCAGACCTGGCACAATTGTCTCAGCATTCAGTGTGGGTCAAAGCCACATTTCATACCTTGCTGAGATCAGAGGTGGACAGGACCAGAGTGAGGGGCTCTTCAGGGTGACAATGGACTAGGACCGGAGGAGATTGAGTTTCTCCATTCTCATTGTGAAATGCGCTCAATGCTAGGTCACAGGGACAGGGCTGTCTTAATAATTAAAGGAATTATACTAATAAACATTGAAACTTTAGGCCAAATTAAACCCCCATTCACTGCATTCCGACGTTTTAGAGGTCTTCGCAAAAGAGCAGAAAGGCCCTCGGGCATCAGCCAGTCTCGGCTTCCCCTATTAACACAGTGCTGTAGCACCTTGCTATGCCTCAGTTTCCCCATCTGTAAAAGGGGATGCACACGTTCCTCTCTAATTCTATTGTCATTCTTAAACTTTATGCTTGGAATAGCAATTAACGTGAAAACCAACTGACATATTTCCTGCTAGACTGTGAGCAACCTGAGGTAAGAAAAAAACCACTTTATTTCTCCTTAATGTAACCCTCAAAATCTAGTCCATTGTCTGGCTCTTAATATATATAGTTAGGCTTCTAATATAATAGTAATCTCTTAATAATTGTTGGTTGAATGAATGGATTTCTAACTGAAGTTTTTATATTTGTATTATGATCATAATTATCGTTATAATTTATTTTTTTAAATGAGCACTTAACTGAATTCTTACTCTCTGCCAGGTACTGTTTCAACTGCTTTACATACATTTTCTCATTTAACCCATCGAACAACCCACTAAGATAAGGTCACTATTACTCCAATAACTATTACTATTCCAATTATCACAGTAATTATTACTCTAATTTTATAATTCATTTATTTAGAAGACTGAGGACACAGAGGAGTAAAGAATTTGCCTGAACCTAGAGAATACCATGCTAAGTGAAATAAGTCAAAGATCAATACCATATGATTTCACATATATGTGGAATCTAAAAAAAAAACAAAACAGAAACACACTCATAGATAACAGAGAACAATCTGATAGTTGCCAGATGGGAAGAGGTGTAAGGGGATGGCTGACAAAGGTGAAAGGATTAAGATGTGCAAATTGCCAGTTATGAAAACAGTCACAGGGATGTGATGTATAAAATAGGGAATAGAGTCAATAATATTGTAATAACTATGTATGTTGTCAGGTGGGTACTAGACTAATTGGGGTGATCACTTCATAAACTATATGTCAATTCACCATGTTGTACATCTGAAACTAATATAGTATATGTCAACAGTAATTGAAAAATAAAAAAAATATTAAAAAGAATAATTTGCCTGAGGTTATACAACTTGTAGATGGAAGGACCAATTCTAACTAGACAGTAGCTCCAGACTCAAGGAACTCTTATCCTTGCATCATACCGCCTGCATCTGGGGACTTTGTGGATAAAGCACTGGTGTTTGATTTCACTGTCAACATATTATTCTGCAATGTCATTTTAATAAACATGTCACCTCTTCTCTGGACCACCTTTAAACTCCTAGGCTGTGAAGGCCTCAGGGCCGGAGACTATGCTTTATTCATCTGTCTACAGCGCTCAGCTCAGCTCAATGAATATTTGAGACTGAATTAACAAACCAGAAACAGACTGTTCATGTGACATTGGAAAGTCTGCATCCGATTCCTCTGAGAAACAAATGCTTTCCAACATCTAAAAGGTCTGTAATTTTTAAGATGATAAGATGAATAATGATGCACATATTACATTTCCACCAGTGATTTGCAGCCTGTGAGACCAGAAGACCAGGGACTACTCACCCCCAGGGACCTGTTCCATGAATATCTTGACATAGCCGTTCTCGGAAACAGAGCCCAGGTACTGAACAATATTGCGGTGCTTGAGGTACTTATGCAGGGCTATCTCCTCATGCAGAGGCTGGGAATACCTAGTAGGAAAAACAAAGCCAGTGTCACCTGCCAAATCGCTGGGGCTCAGGGTCCACACCACACCTCACCAATACCTGCCCTGCTGGGGCCAAAGTGTGTCAAGTTTCTCAGGCACCCAGTGGAGTGTCTGGTGTGTGGTAGGTATGCAATGAATGGCTGCTGCTGCTACTATTGCTATTGTTAGGGCCTGAACTCTCCAACCATCCTTTGCATCTTTCATTAATCCACATGAAAGGTGGTGTTCTACAAGGTTCTGTACTCAGCTGCCTTTGAGTTGCATTCAACAGACTCATACCACACTACAGCAACAGTCACTTAATGGACCTCCAAGCCCCGCCTCTGGCCTCTTTAATCTATTCTCCCCTGGCCACTATATTCCCTCTTTCTAAACCACACACTTCATCACATCACTTCCCTTCACAAAGTCCACACAAAGACCATATTGCTTAACATGGCATACAAGGACCTTCAAACTCAGGTCAAATTACACCTTTTAAAATTTCTGCCTCATCTCAAAAGCCCCCACTGCCTCAATCCTACATTCAAGTAACAACAATTTGTTGTTCTCTGAACAGTGTTTAATAGTTGTTTGCCCCTTGGCATAGAATGTTATGGCCTCCTTTTCTGCCAAACTCCTATTCATCCCTCAAAGACCAAAGAAGATTTATTTTCTCAAACTTGCCACAACTCACCCAGGGAAAGTAATTCATTCCTCTCCTATGTTCTACCGAGTGTACCCCTGCCTCTTTCTTTATGGCATTTGTCACTCTGGCTCCCAAGCAAGGTTTCTGCATTCCCTACCACACAGGAAGCATCCTGGGATAAGGATGCTTATCCTAGTCACCTTTCACTCACCAGAGCCAGCCCAGAATCTGGCACAGAGAAGGTGCCCAATATCATAAGTTCCCTGTAAATTTAGGGAATGGGACAAAACAGTCTCTAAGGTCCCTTCTAACTAAAATTCCAGGAACATCTATTGGCAATGGAAAGCTGACACAACTATTTCAACCAAATGAAGGTGGCACTTGCCAGCAATTCCCCTCAGAAAACTCTCATGATGTATATCTATCCATCATGAGAATAAGAGAATACTGAACAAGGAATTCAAGAGACTGAATGCTAGTCTTACTTCTTCATGTCCTTAGTGAAGTCATTTAATCTTCTTTAGCCTTGGAAGAAGTTGGATGAGTTCATTTCAGGTGTTGACTTATAATTCAAATATGGTAAGATGCAATCCCATTAAAAATGAACAGATGAACGAACAAGTGAATGAATGAATGAATGATGCAGAGTCTTAGAGCTGCTAAAAATTATGTGTAACCCATCCCTAATAATTCACTGCCACCTGGATAGAATTTGCATATAGCCATCAGTGTCTAGCACTGAAGGCAACACTGCAGATGTGGTCTGACCACACCTGTGGAGCATGCAACTATTATTTCTTATGCTTCAGCCATTACTGTATATGTAGCTCCTCTACAAAAACACTTGACAGTCGACACTACAGTGTTCTTGTTTAGAATTAGTTGGGTTATAAATTTAAAAAGGAAAAAACTCTAAAAATGTTGAAGAAATAAGTTCATAGTACTGGTGGTTAAAAAAAAAAATAGCCCAAAATCTATGGGTGAGAGTATAAAAAAGGTCTGTATTGCAAAAAGCTCAATTTCTTTTTAACAAATTTGATTTTCTGTAATGATACATCTGAATAAATAAGTTATTTAAAATTGTTGCAATGTGAATTAAAGTACTGAGTCACATTTTTAAAGTATTTGCAAACAACTGTCTACATAAAAATGTAAAACTTTAGACATAGTTGATGAGTAAAAATAAAACCAGTTTTCTTTTAAAATATGACTGCTATCCACATGCCTCTAAGTGAAATGGTTCCATTTTCTCAATCTATTTACAATATACAGAGAACAAAAGCAAATCCCCCTTATTACAAGAGAATTACAAATTGTTTGATGGCATATGCTTTCATCCTTAAATCTTCTGCGCCGTCAGTGGTGGACACAGGATTTAGGAATGGAGGTGGCAAATGAGCAAGGTAGAAGGCCCTCCCTGACTTGCCTGCTATCTTTTTCTGGGATTTCTTTGATGGCTATCCGCACTTGATTACTCAGATCTCTTCCAGCATACACAACCCCGTACGTGCCTTTCCCCAGCACAACTCGAGCACCATCTGCATCATAGTCATACTCGTACTAAAGAATGAAAAATAACAAGATTAAAAAAGCATACAATTTGTGGAGAAGCTTCATAAAAGCCCAAACACTATCCTACCATTTAAAAAAATTTATAAATAACATTATTTGAGTACCAGGTAGGTCACTTTGCTTAGGTTATATACTTTTCATTAAATAACCACTTTAAAGGGGTAGAATTCTCAGTTACTCATAAATTCACAACATGATTTTATGAAATGGAATCTAAGAAATTTACAAATATGGCTCATGTGTAACGCAGCTGGCTCATCTTTTGGACATTTCTCCCCACTTTAATGTTGTAATTTAAAAATCCTTCTTAGCATGTCGACTTCCCAAAATAGGTGTCTTCCTGCATGATCCCTTATCAATTTGTCAGGAAACAAACTTCTGCAGCCCAGAAAAGAACTGAAGATCAATACAATTAAAACTGTCTTAATACAAAGTACATATGTTGGGCTTCCCCCCAATACCTTTTACATGTATAGATCTAGCATTATACATACTGTAAAAATTTGACCTGCAATTAGGATTGCTATTTTGTTCTCCAAAACTTATTATCAAAACTTGGTACACAGCTGCATTCCCGCTGATTTTTCTCAAAGATTAAAACAAACAGAACTCTAGGCTGAGCAATACTTATTTAAAGAAGAGACAGCAACAGATTCTCTCCTTTTCTATACTCCACAGTGCCAACTTACAAAAGCACACAGAACAACCTGTGTGCATAAGTATGCGTGTTTGTGTCACTTCCAAATCAACTTCTAGGAGTGCTCATGATGATTAAGATTACTAATGGGTCCCTATCACTGTCTGACTTAACCAGACATCAGCCTGCTCCATAAAAGGCTTTTATCTCATAACTTTCTCTGGCCTCACATCTGTTATCTTCAACGTATATCATTTAGTTTGTTTCTACAATAAACTTTGATTCTAAGCTACAAATTCAAGTACCTGGCTCAATTATTAAAATGAACCCCTTTGATATTTTCCTGAAAGAAGCCTCAAGGAATTAATTTTAGTCAAACTTTATAGTAAAATTTCATGAATCATTAGGAGAATCTAAATTAATGGCAAATCTGAGTAGTTGCATAAGATTTAAATATATGTGTAATGGGGGACTACAACAGTGCTGTCCAAAAGAGCTTATAATGATCCTACTTTCTTAAAAATGAATTTAAAATTGTTATATTTAATATATCATATGTAAGCAGATATAACTAAAGTCATTTTAAGCATAAATGAAAAAGTCTGCTTCCGATAAGTCAACCATTTCTCTTGTAATCTCACAAACATTAGTTAGTTGGCTGAGTAAAAAACTTTTCCATCTGTTGTGCACAAAAGGACATTTGTGTATAACCCATGCAATTTTTTCTGGCTGACAGGATCCCAAAGTAATAAGGTTTTCCTTTGGAAACAAATTAAATTTAATCTCTGAGAGTCACGGATAATGACGGCTAGCTTGTTTACAAATGAGTTTTTTAAAATATACATATAGACTTCCAGTCATGATAGCTGAGTGGGTAGATGCTGTACTCACCTCCAAGACCACATCAAAATAACAACTACGGAACCATCATTGGGAGTTGCCTGAGGTCTGGCTGAACAGTTCAACTGGTGACAAACATAAAAGGCCACTTCGAGACCATAGGAGGGGTATAGATGCAAAAGGGGCCTGAGGGGCCTGTCCCACACCCACGTGTAGCAGTTGAAAATCAGGAGGTATGTATGTCTCAGCTGCAGAGGCACCCCCCAGAGGGGGGAGGGGTTCTGGCCCCACACCTGGCTCCCTAGCCCAGGGCTCTAGTGCCAGGAAGAGAAGTCCCCACAACCTCTGCCTGTAAAAATCAGCAGAGATTGTGGCTGAGTGAGATGGAGGGCAGCTAGAATCGCAGACGTTCATCTTAAAGGGTATTATTCGGTGATGGACTCACTTGCTCTGAGGTCCAGTGCTGGGACAGCTGCTTGAAAAATGTCAGAGACATATGGGGAGGAACTGAACTGACTGGCATTAAGATGAGGGCTGGAGGGGCAGCTTTCTCCCAGACAGAAGTGCTCGCAGAGGCCATTGTTCCTTTGTTGAGCCCTCCTCTGCTCAGCTTGCAGACATAGGTGACTGCCATATCTGAGTCTCCATCACTCTGGCTAACACTGGTCACCCTGCCCAGTTGACTCCCTGGGACCCTGCCTGTCTCAATTTGCAGGCCCACCCAAGCTGTTGCAAGTGGCTTTTCCATACAAATAGCCTGTCCTGGCTCATGCTGCAGACTTTCCTAAAATCTCTCAGAGGTTCACAAAACCTAAACAAGCAGTATCTGGCCTCGGTGTGCCCAGTACCTCTTCTGAGTGGTCCCAAGCCTGGCACACGCGGTAGCCAGCCTCGGTTTCTATCTTGGCCTCTCGAGGCACCTATAAGCCCAGCATGGGTGGCAGCCATCTGTGGATTGCTTGGTGACTCTTACCAGGTGGCCCCAGAGGTATACAAGCTGTCGAACTTAGCCTGCAGCAGGGTTCCTCCCAGGAGGCTTGGGGGCCAGCACACCTGATAATCTGGTGGTCAGCTTAGAGGTGGAGTACCACCTGGGGCTGCATCCGAGAACACACCCAAAGGGAGGAATGCGCAGGCACCAGGGCCTTTCTAAAGTGAACCCTGCTCTGCAGGGTCATCCCCTCACCAGCTAGTCCTTACAACCTATCAGCCCAAGAGTCAATCCCTCCTACTGATGTGCAGACAGCAACTAAGGCTCAACTACAACAGGAGAGCACACACAACCCATACAAGGGACACAAGTAGAACACCCAGCTCAGGTGACCAGGGAGACTGTGCCACTGGGCCACACAGGACACCTACTATATAAGGCCTCCCTACTAAGACTAGGAAACCTAGTAGCTCTACCTAATAGAAACAAATGCAGGGAGGCAGCCAAAATGGGAAGACAAAGAAACATGTCCCAAATGAAAGAAGAGAGCAAAGCTCCAGAAAAAGAATGAAACAGAATGGAGACAATCTACCAAAAGCAGAGTTCAAAATACTGGTTATGAAGATGCTCAATGAACTTAGTGGAAGAGTAGATGAACTCAGTGAGAACTTTAACAAAAGATAGAAAACAGAAAAATGGAGATGGAAAACAAAAGGAAGCAGTCAGAAATGAAGAATACAATAACTGAAATGAAGAATACACTAGAGGAAATCAACAGTAGATTAGATGAAGTGGAGGATGAAATCAGCGATTTAGAAGATAGCATGAAACACACAATCAGAACAGCAACAAGAAAAAAGAAAGAAAAAGAATCCAAAGAAAACAAGGATAGTTTAAGGGGCCTCTGGGACAACATCAAGCATAACAACATTTGCACTAGAAGGGTACCAGAAGGAGGAGAGAGTACAAGGAATTGAAAACCTATTTGAAGAAATAATGATGGAAAACTTCCCTAATCCAGTCAAGGAAATAGACATACAAACCTAGGAAGTACAGAGTCCTTAATAAGATAAATCCAAAGAGACCCACACCAAGACACATAATAATTAAAGTGCCAAAAGCAAATGACAAAGAGAATCTTAAAAGCTGCAAGAGAAAAGCAATTAGTTACCTATAAGGGAGCTCCCATAAGACTGGCAGCTGATTTCTCAATAGAAACTTTGCAAGCCAGAAGGGCTTAGCACAAAATATTCAAAGTGATGGAAAGCAAGGACCTACAACCAAGACTATACTACCTAGCAAACCTATTGTTTAGAATCAAAAGACAGATAAAGAGCTTCCCAGATAAGAAAAATCTAAAGGAGTTCATCACCACCAAGCCAGCGTTATAGGAAATGTTAGAGGGACTTCTTTAAGAAGAAAAAAAAGAAAAATATGAATAATAAAATGGCAATAACTACATATCTAGCAACAATTACTTTCAATGTAAATGGATTAAATGCTCCAATAAAAAGATAGGGTGGCTGAATGGATAAGAAAACAAGACCCCTACATATGCTGCCTACAAGAGACTCACTTCAGATCTGAAACACACGCGGAGTGAAAGTAAAGGAATGGAAAAAAATATTTCATGAAAATGGAAAAAAAAATCTAGGATAGCAATGCTTATGCCAGACAAAACAGACTTTAAAAGACAGGCTATAACAAGAGACAAAGAAGGACCTATTTATCCCAATTCTGGGTACTTATCTGAAGAAACCCAAAATACTACTTTGAAGAAATATGTGCATCTATATGTTTATTGCAGTATTATTTACAACAGCCAAGATATAGAAGCAACCTGGGTGTCCATCAATGGATGAATGGATAAAGAAGAGGTGGTACATATATACAATGAAATATCACTACATAAAAAAATTAAAAAATAAAATAAAATCTTGCCATCTGTAAAAACATGGATGGACAGAGGGTATTGTGCTGGGTGGGGTAAGTCAGATAAAGACAAGTGCCATATGATTTCACTTATATATGGAATCTAAAGAGCAAAATGAAAAAATAAAACAGAAACAAACTCATAGATACAGAGACCATTTTGAGGGCTACCAAGTGGGAGAGAAGGGATTAAGAAATAAAAATGGGTAGTTACAAAATAATCATGGGGGTGTAAAGTATAGCATAGGGAATACAGTCAATAATATTGTAAAAACTATGTATAGTATCAGATGGGTACTAGATTTATTGGGTGATCACTTTGTAAGTGATATAAATGTCTAATCACTATATTGTACACCTCAATCTAATATAATATTGTATACCAACTGTAATTGAAAAATTTTTTTAAATTATTAAAATATAAAGAATTTGCACACAAAAAATGGGACATATTCTTTATGCATCAAAGATACAATAAATAACTTTTTCCATGTTGTAGGTCTTCTGTGACTCACCTCTAAAGTCTCCCCATCAGCCTCTACTTCCAGCTCCACTGTACTGCCCATTGCAATGGTTATCATCTCTTTGACCAAAGTGCAAAACCTAGGAGAGCAAATGTCACAAAAATGGTAATCATGATCACTTTTGTTCCCTACCCTTACTTTTAGCCTTCTTACATTAAGCTGTGATTAAATATAAACCAAACTTTCACAAGTTCATGAAAGCATTAATTTGAGAAAGACAAAAATTGATAAAACTTGTTCTAGATAAAGGGGACCATACAGACATGACAACTAAATGCAACGTGTGATCTTGGATTGGATCATGGACCAGAGAAAAAATCTTTTGCTTTGCTATAAACAACATTATGGGAATAATAAGTAAAATTTGGATAAGGTTTCTAGATTACAGTACCACATCAATCTTAATTTCCTGTTTAGATAACTGTACTGTGATTACATAAGTGAATCTCCTGGTTTTTAGGAAATTCCTTGTTTTTAAGAAGTATTTAGAGGTGATGGAGCATAATGTCTATAACTTACCCTTAAACAGTTCAGAAAAAATAACCCTATGCAAATAGAGAGAATGTAAAGCACATGTGGTAAAGGGTTAACACTGGGGAATTCTGGGTGAAAAATATAGGAAAATTCTTTGCACTGTTTTCTAAACTTTCTTATAGGTCTGAATATTTTCCAAAATAAAAAGTTAAAAAATTGTAATTGGTAAAAGGATTTGAGTAGATATTTCTCCAAGGAAGATATATAAATGGTCAATAAGCTCATGAAAAGATACTCAGTATCATTAGTCATTAGATAAATGAAAATCAAACCCACAATGAGATTCCACCTAACATCCACTAGGATGGCTATAATCAAATGAAGAGACAATAACAAGTGTTGCAAGGATGTGAAGAAACTGGAACCCTCATGCATTGCTGATGCGAATGTAAAATGGGAAAACAGTTTGGCAGTTCCTCAGAAGATTAAACAGAGTTATCATAAGACCCAGTAATTTGACTCCAAGGGAAGTATAAACATATGGCCACAAAAAACATGCATGAAAATGTTCATTGCACCATTATTCATAATAGCCAAAAAGTGGAAATAACCTAAATGCCTTTAACTGATGAGGAGATAAATTAAATGTGGTCTATCCACACAATGGAATACTATGCAGACACAGAAAGGAATGAACTACTGATACATGCTACAACATGAATGAACTTGAAAACTTTATAAGTAGAAGAAGCCAGTCGCAAAAGACCACATGCTGTATGATTTGATTTATATGAACTGGCAAGAACAGGCAAATCCATAGAGACAGAAAGATTATTGATTGTGTAGGGCTGGGATGGGGGTGTTAAGTCAAGGAAAAAGGGGAGTGACTATTAACAGATACTGGGTTTCTTTGAAGGGTGATGAAAATATTCTAAAATCAGATGATGGTGATGGTTGCAAAACTGTAAATATACTTAAAAAAGATTAAATTGCATATTTTAAATAAGCAAATTTCATGGTATATGAATTATCTCAATAAAACTATAAAAATAATTTTCCATGTTAAAATTTCAGGAAAGCTAATATAGCAAATAAATATTTTTCACAAGAGTCCTTTAAAGGGATTCACCAAAATTAGATTGCAAATACTTGAATCAGTTATAACTCACCTATGACAGTGGCCTTCGGTGGGAAAGCAGATTTGAAAGTCATCAGAATTATCATGGACATAAAGAAAACAACACCGTTCATCAAACTTGGATGTGCTGTAAAATTTCAAAACATAAGAATGATTATATTTAAGTTATGATATCAATTTTAAAATTTGAGAAACATCTAGGAACAGATTTTCTTCCATTTTACAAATTTGAAAAATTCATTGTTTTAACAAATATCCCCAAAATTTGACTTCTTTTCTCTACGAAATTTAAATAGCAGGAATATTTATCTTGCTTATGTTTGAGTTTGTATTCATCAGCTGACTTAAATATGTATTAAGAACTTACCACATATTCAGTGCTAAGCAAAGCATATGGGGCAGCAGAAAAAGGAATAAAATATGGTCTCTGTCCCCAAGAGTTTATAATTTAACAAAAAAGACAGGACAGGTAATAGTGAAATAATTTATTATGGTATCAAAGGAAGTTCTAGACTTGAAAAATAGCAGAACACAGTATTTGTGGCCACAAAGGGAAGTATAAACAAACATGGCATCTTAGGTAAAGAAAGGCCTTTAAATATTTTCTGGTCCATTCCCACCTGGTCTGGATCTAACTTTTACAGCTCCTAAAACAGGCAATATTCAGCTTGCCTGAACATATCCAGTGAGAAATCACCATACCCCATCTGCTGATGGATTTCACTACTTGAAAGTTCTTTATCCATACTAAGTCAAAGCCTACACAACGGCCCTCAGTTTATCAAGTGGCACTATGGAAAAGGCTAGATTCTCTTCTATGATTAGCTCTTCAAACAAATGAAGCCACTTTTTCTCGTCCTTTCTAAGTCATCTCTTCCTGAGATCCACAGCTCCTTTGATCATTCTTCATATGTTATGGATTACATCACAAATACTGAGCTTAAACAGCAACAGTGCAGGGTGATTCAAAAAGAATTAAAAGTAGGTTATACATGAGTAAGTTTTGAAAACCAGTCTGTAAAGAAACTACCACAGTTAGGTTGGATAGCACATGCTCTTCATATCACATTGGTCCCAGGGTCTGATTCACCCCAGGCCCTTTGCACATCCCTGTTGATAGCTAAAATGACAGCAAGAAGTATCTCTATGAGAAGGTACAAAAAGCAAGTTCCTGACTACATGTTCTCATACAACTGAGTTATTAATACATTTCTGAAAATGTTAAACACTTTTTGAATTATATTTTCTGAGCAGTATTATTCAAGTACATTACTCTGTCCTTAAATTATTTCCCTCCTTTTAAAGTGATGTAAACATTATCCTAATTTAAACACTGATGTGTCTAGGACAGGATCATACTGTGTCTGGTAGTAAGGGGATTCATTCAGTGGCCTATGGACTCAGAATCAGAGAAAGGACACAGGGCTGTAGTCCAAGCTCTTAATTTGATGGAAACTATGGAGAAACTGAGACCTAGAGAAGATGAGTGACTTTCCCAAGGTCAAACAGCAAAAGGGAGATTAGAACTTATATCTACTTCAGGGCCATTCCCATCTTTGGATATGTTGGCAGGGTGAGACTCAAGAGTGTAGCCACACGGTTCAGGCCCAAATGGTTACCATTCCTGACCCAAAGAGCAAGTGCCACACCTCTCCCTGAAACACACCACCCTACTCCCTCGCTAATAACTACGGCTTTGGCTCCATTACTCTGCCCAGGAGACCCCAGCCAAGTGTCATTACCAAGTAACTCCCAGTTTCAGTTCTGGGAATTCCTGAGTATTTGAACATCATTGGATGAAAGAAGAAACACTTTCTCTTTCTACATATATAACTTCATTTTTTAAAAAAAGTTTGAGACAAGAGTTTGGTCTGTTGCATACAAAAAAAAAAACTATTCTGTTATAACAAGCTAAGAAGCCCTTACTAGCAACACATTAGAAACAAGCTCAGGCAAGGAGACAAAAGAGAAAATAGCCCATTTTGGGTTCTGTTAAAAATTGGAACATCACATATTATAAATAAGTGGAAACATTAAAGTAATAAAATATTATCACCATCATTTGTATTAAAACAATAATTACATTTTCCTTATGTTCTTACCTTATTCCCCTAATGGAAGTGGCTGTAAAATTCCATTCATGGATTTGTTTCTGCAGGTATCAAAGACAAAAGTCAGTAACTTGATTTCTTTCATGCAAAGAATCATTTTCGGTTTCATTCTATGGCCAATCACTTCTACTATTTAACTTTCAATAGAGATTTAGGGGTTAAAACAACATATTTTGCATAATTTTGAACACCGGAAACATTTTCTAATGTATTATAAAAATTCATTTTATCTCTAATCCAGTTTAGAGCAAATGATCTAAATTTGAAATAGAAACAAGCAGCACACATAAGTACATAGTGAGTGGCCTTTCATCTTCTGTCAACATATCGGGAAAACTCTAAAATAAAGGTGGGAACAGCCCACCTAAGTTGAGTGACCAGCAAAAATGTTTGAAGAAGAATGTGTCAGACACCAAGTAAGTATACACCAATCTTTATTTCTTTTTCTCCCTGGAATACATTTCCCAGCCTCCCTCACAGCTAGGTGGGCCATATGATGGCATTCTAACCAATTAGATGGAAGCAGGAGTGATGTGTGTCGCCTGCAGGCCTGGTTCATGAAACCCTCCACAGCAGTGCTCTATATTCTCTTTCCCCATGTATTACAAAAAGGAATGGGGACACTGCCAACCCGGATGGGACATGAGGCAGATAATTTGGGGGCTATATATTTTAGCGGCTAGACTACCATGACTAATACAAAGACTAACTGGGATTTCAATCTGTACAAGATGCACTTCTTAAAAATAATGCTGTCCCCTCCCACTACCACCATTCCCTACCCTTAAACTTTGCACAAAACTAAGCTTCAGAAGGAATGTAGAAATCCCAGTTCCAGAAGAGCTGTAGGCTAAAATACCAATACATCATAACAATAGATAATAATCTTAAATAAGAAAATACATTTGGTTAGCCTGAGGAATGTCATAAATGGTGTGAGCTAAGCATCGCTCCCCTCCTCACCCCAGAGATGTATAAGAGCTAAATTACCAAGCGTATGGCTCAGAACAACAACCAGGAATAGTCAGGTGACAAGTTTCCTGCCATTCTGGAGCCATGACGACAGGAATAACTGGGAGGATGGGTCCAAATGGGAAAATATCCATTCTTACATACAGATTAAGCACCTACTATGAGCCAGGCCAGGTACCAGCACTGAGGACATAACAGAGAATGACAAAGTCCCTGCCTTCATGGGGCTTACATTCAAGTGAGGGGAGATGGGCAATAAATTAAATAGTAAATTAATAATGTGGTGAAAACACTACAAAGAAAAATAGAGCAAGGAAGGGTATTAAGGTGGAGCAGGAGGTCATGATGTTAATCTAGATGCTCAGGGAAGGCCTCTCTGATGATTGAGCAGAAAAAGTAGGGGTAAAGGAATGAGCCAAGCAGATAGCTGGGAGAACAGTACCAGGCAGTGGAAACAGCAAATGCAAAGGCCCTGAGGCAGCAGTGTGCTTGGCATGCTTGGAGACCAGCAAGGAGGGGTGTGAGTGGAGTGAGGGGGGAGTAGGAGAGGAGGTTGGAGAACTCATGAGGGAGATCATGCAGGGCCCTGGAGGCCATCATCAGGACTTCAGCTTCCACTCTGTCTGGGATGGGAAGTCACTGAGGACTGTGAAAAATTAAAGTGTACAAAAACATGAAAGCCATCACAACAGACTCAACATGTGGAAAGACTGAGCCTATTTCAGAGAAGTATGTTCAAAGTCACTGAAAGAGGGAAGTAGTAGAGAGCAGGAATCTGCCTTTGGATTCAGGTACAGAACTATGAACCAGGGCAGATTCAAAAGTCTTGTCCAACCCACATAGCCTACAAGAGGCTGCATGTACGTAGAAAGCTCAGTGACATGAGTTTTCAAAGTATTCGCAGATGGTAGGTTTACTCTAGGTTAGCTTTAGGGAATTTCTTGATTTGGGAGGAAGATTTACTAGTTAAGAAGTGAACAACATGAACCTCCCCTCTTTCTCTTTATATTATAATCAACGGGCATTTGGGGTGAGGGTACCTGCTCTGCAGGTCCTACAGATATAAAAATATAGAAGTTATGCATAGGCTGGCAATGCTGTTGGGGAGAAATTTTTGAAAACTGATATACAAGCCACAGGACGTATTTTGTACATGATACAGGCAATCAGGCAGCCTATAGATATTCAGTGGAAAGACTGAGAGGGTGGTCTAAGATGCCTTTGCAAAAGTTAGGACTTGGGTAATAGGAAGAAGGAATTCCAGGGAGGAAGAAGGATGAGGACAAAAGCAGAGTGTGCCCTGTAGGGCCAGGTCCAGGCAGTCAGGAGACTGAGAGTGGGGGAGGAGGGGGAGAATTATATAAGGGCTTGACAACTGGTAAAAAGAGTTTGGGCTTTATTTGGAAAGCCACAGGATCCAGTAACCATTGGGGAAATCTCAAGAAAGCCAGTACAAATGTTTTTTAAATTATTATTAAAGTTTTTCATTGAAGTATAACATACATTTAGAAATGGACACAGTGATCATCTCAATACATTTCCACAAAATGAATATCCACTGTAACTAGCATCTAAATCATGAAACAGTACATGAGCCGCAGCCCAGAAGCTTCCCTCATAATCTCCACCCCAGTCACTCCTTTCCACCCAAGGCAACCACTATTGTGACTTCTTCCACCACACAGACTTTTGCCTGTACTTCAATATTACATAAATAAAATTGTCAAGTCCATGCTCTCTGGTATCTGCAAGTGGAGTTTTTGTGAACTCTCTGGTAGGGAAGGCAGGACTGGACTCACTGTTTCTCATTTGGTGTCCTGGTGGGTCAACTGGCACAGAGTACTCAATTAGGAAAGCTGGGACTGTTTTCCTCCTGTTCTGAGCCTTCTGTTAGGCAGTGTCCTAATCTTTTCTGAGAGGGGACATTTTACCTTTTCTAAATCATGATGAGGAAAAAGGTTCAAGATTGTAGCTTTCCACATCACTGACAGAAGCCCCTAGTAAAAGTACATTGGAAGCAGAGCCAGGGTAGGCTACGGAGAAATGCGCCAGGAAGCTGGAGGTAGGGGTGTGTACTCCAGGATTCCCTAGAAGCTGACTCAGCTTCTGCCCTCCTACCTCCACACTGCAGACTTTTGGGGAGGAATCTTGGGTGTCTGTGATGATTTTGTTAAGAGCACAGACTTTTTATATAAGTTTATCCTGTTTCTGACATAAGTATAAAAGGTATCAAAAAAGCTTTCCAAAACCAGCAATCCGATCTGTGTGGACAGCATTGGTGGCCACCACACACCTGTTGGTGACTTTGGGGCTCATGAAAAGCTGAAGGCGAAATGCTGCGTTTGCACCTGCTCTGTGCAGTCTCCTTGCACTAATGTGCTGGTGCAGCTTGCACCAGCCTGGGAAAGCCAGTTCTGCATATCTCTTCCTAACTCCACACTTGGTGACCCGATGGAGCTTGCTTGAAACTGGCCATGGTGAGAGATTTTATACTACAGAAATCAGCAAACATGACAAATCAGCCCTCTGTTCCTGTGTCCCCTGGAGAGTTAGTTGTTAAACATTTACCAGCATAAGTTCCTGAACCTTTGGCTAATAAACCAAAACTTAATCTCGTCTTATAGTGATGTTGCATGTAGGTGAATGTGTATGTATGTGTGTGTGATCTCTCCCACCATCTATAACCCACCAGGAAAAAATGCAATGCTGTGTAGAGAAATGTCATCTTACTCCAGGCAAATATGCTTGCTTTCACAATCTGCAGAATTTCAAAACTGTAAATGAAGGCAAAAGCAAAGGCTTCATCTCAGAGAAAAAAAGCAATTTATATTTCTCTCAGACATTTGCTCTGACAACTCTAAGTACTTGTGTAAAACATTTCATCAATCGAGGAAAACTAACATTTGTTGCTTATATAGTTCTTTTCCATTTCTTATTATGGACTATATACAAAGTAAAACATTTACAACTAGCAAGATATTATATATACCAATGGAAATTTCCATTAAAGGCCAGCAACCATTAGAGGATTCAAATGAAGTGTGCAAAGTTTGTAGAATTCCATGAGACTAAAACCAGTTTGTTTTTCCTGCAACTACTTGTCAAAATATGAGGTGTTTTGTACATATATCAATGGAATAGTGAGATTGAAGATCAGAATTTTGAAAATTCTCTTGTATCACAGTGGCATCAATGACACAAAGAAAATAAGCAATGCTGGTCTCTAGTACAAGAATTCCAACACTGAGAACTTGGTGCTTCGTGGAGACAGTATCTGGAGAGGGGCACGAAGGGAGCATGAACAAGGTTTTGGTGGGTGGGGTCTGCTGATGTCTCCTTCTTGACCTGCACTGGGTACCCAGGTGTGTCCACTTAGTAAAAATCATTCAAACTATACATTTATGATTGATATACTTTTCTGTATATATGTTATACTTCAATAAAAGGTTAAAAAAAGCCCAAAGAGGAAAATTTAATAGAAGATGAAAGCATTCTTCAAATGATATATATCTGTATGAACAGCATGTATTTTATTATAGCTTTAATTTTTCTCTTTAGCACTCAAATATTTAAGGTACACAGTGCAGGAAGAAAAAAATCCAAGCACATTATAGCAGCTCATCTTCACTAATGGCTGCTGACTCTATTATCAATGAGAAGGGTGCTTCACTGTTAAATACTAGACAAGGCTAATTAGCTTAGGCTTGTGTCATGGACTGAATGATTGTGTCCCTGTAAATTTATTCATTGGAGCCCTAACCCCTGGTGTGATGGTGTGATTGTGTGAGGTGGGGCCTTTGGGAGGTGATTAGGTCATGATGGTGGAGTCCTCATGACTGGAGTAGTGCCCTTTTAAGAAGAGACAGCAGAGTGTTTTTTTTCCTCCCTTTCTCACTCACCTCCTTCCTCCCTCCCGCCCTCCCTCTTGCTCCCTCCTCCTTTTTCCTCTCCCTCCACCATGTGAGGACACAGCAAGAAGACTACCATCTGCAAACCAGGAAGTGGGCTCTCACCAGAATCAGATCATGCTGCCAACCTGATTTCAGACTTCCTAGCCTCCAGAACTGTAAGAAACAAATTTCTGTTGTTTAAGTCACCTCATCTGCAGTATTCTGTTACGGCAGCTAAAGCAGACTAAGACAACTTGAGATATCATTTATGACTATTTCTTTTTTTATACTTTAATAAAGTATAATTGATATACAAAAAATGCACATAATTCATCACCTCCCCAAATGTCCTTGTGTCCCTTGGTTTTTGCTTTTATTTTGTGTGTGTGTATATACATATAATACGAGATTTACCCTCTTAACAAATTTTGAAGTGCACGATACCGTTTTGTTAACTATAGGCACTATGTTGTAAAGCAGGCTGCCAAAACTGATTCATCTAGCATAACTCGAACTTTATACTCATTGAACAATGGGAAGTTGTATAACTATTTCTGATAAGGAATTTCTAATATGACTTTGAGCCTCTGCTTATTCTCCAATGTTGCATTTTATTTTTTAAGATATTGCTTACTTTCACCTGATTATTTGCTCACATACTTGTTTCCAGGAAAAAAATAGTCCTTCTTTGCCAAGTTAATGGCAGAACTCTCCCCATACTCCATGAAAACACAGACATAGCAAATAGATCTATCTAATGCACTTGTCAAAGGTGCTACATCTTTTTATTACTACAAAATATTTTATTTACAGCTTAAGGAATGTAGTCAATAATACTGTAATAACTATACTGTAATAACTAATTGGGGTATCTCTGAAAATTATATAAATATCTAACCACTATGCTGTACACCTGAATCTAATATAAAATATTTAATGTCAACTCTAATCAAAAAATCAAAAAATATATTTTATTAAAGCAAAAAGCTAGTGAAATACTTTAGACACATAGAAATGAAAACATAGCTGTTATCATAAAACATTAAGCCAGGCCCAGCATTTCTGTAATCTTTTTAATAGGCAATTAAATTGTTTCCTTTTCTTTATTGTTGGTGTGAGCATAAACTGGAAAGGTACAAACATGACAGCAGCTATTAAATTTAAACGTGTATAGTCCTGAATCCAGCAGGTCCATTTCTAGGAATCTCTGATCCTGAAACACCTACACGAGCATGGAAGGGTGCACTGACGTGTCTACCAATGGCTAGAGTGCAAAACTGAGACCTAAACGTGCATTAGTGATAAAATAAATTATAGTTCATCCATACCCAGAAATATACCACATGATACAGGAATATCAGGAATACTACACTTAAAGAATCAGGTGTATTGGTGTGTGCTATATGAAAACCTGTCCAAATATCAGTTAAAAAAGAGCAAGTTGCAAAATAATGAATATATACTATATGATCTCACTTTAATAACAATGCTTGTCTCAAACATATGTATTATATATTAATATACATAATGTACATGTTATATATACATTATACACATACAAATGAGTTTAGAAAAAGGTATAGGTGGATAGCCACCAAATCACTGGAGAGAGGAATGGGGACCAGGTTTGGGGGATTTTTAGGGACTTCCCTTTTATTCCTTATCTACTCCCTCATGGTTTAACATTTTTTCAACAAGCTTATATTCATTCATATATATACACACACATACACATATTCACACACACATATATACATACATACATATGTATATATACATACACACACATATAATGGAAAAACTTGCTTCCTTTCTTTCATCTATGATTATACTCTCTCATATACTCATATAACTCAGAAGTGAGGCACAGGTGCCTGCTCATTCAAGTCCTACAATATAGACTCCTCTACTTGAAAGTCAAATCTTTGATTAAATAATACAGAATAAAGAGAGAGCTGTTGGTGATTCTTTTCTTACCATTTCTTCAGGTGAGACATGCCACAGAGAAACCATTCTCTCCTCAGCTTCACTGTTCACAGAGATGTACGAAGGCTGGTAGACTTTGGTTGGTTCTATCACCAGAACCTAAAAGAAGGACAGATTTCTGTAATGTATAGAACATATAACAGGTTACCCTGCCCAGTGAGGAAGTGGGAAGCGGTGCTCTCCACAAACACTCATGAAGTACCTATAGTATGCCAACGCTGCTCTAGGACCCATGGACACAGAAGTCCCTCCCTTCAGGAGGTCTTTCCTCTGTTGCAGCAGACAGAGGAACAAACGGATTAATAGATTGGGATATGCAATATGTTATCATATAGAGCTCTGAAGAAAATAAGGCAGAATAAAGGTGAGAATTGGAGGGGGGCATTTCTTTAGACAGGGTAGTCAAGAAAGGCCTGCCTGAGGAGATAAAGACAAAAGAGGAACACTACAGGTTTTGAGAGAAATGAGGAAGTAAACTAGAGCAAAGGTAGATAGCAAGTCTGTAAAAAATGCAAGAGGATAAAAAGTGAGGTGACATTCCATCAGCAATGTTTGATTTTGTTGGGGTAGAGAGGGAGGGAGGGAAGAAGAGAGGAAGAGAAGGGGAGGAGGTGAGAAAGAAAGTGATGGAAAGAGAGAGAATAAATTTCCAAAGCAGATAAAGTAACATGTTTAAAATTGCTAAATGTGGGTAGAGAATACCTGAGTGTCTGTTCCATTATTTTTTTGTACCTTTCAACAGGTTTGAAATATTTTGTAATTAAAAGAAGATTTTAAAACTTATTACCCTGGAACAAAATCATTATCATAATCATTTCAAATAACTTAATCCTTTATTAGCTGTTTAATGAAATTCTTGAACACCACATGTTCACAAAATCTTATGGTATAATTATGAAACACAATTAGCTAAAGTTCAGTTTTCAGGATGCTTAAATATCTTATTTATGATTCCTTATAAGATGGTCATATAATTGAAATAAAAACTCAATGAGAAGATTAAAGCAATTCTGCTTTTCAATAAGGTTTTAAAAAGTAATTAGTGGCATTGGAGGCAATCCAAAGCTCAACAGGAAACAACTTGAATTCCAAAATTTCACTATTAGTACCGCATTGTTTTTGAGCAGGGTTTCTCCACCTCGGCACTACTGACATTATGGGCTGGATAATTGTCTGGGGGATGGGACTGTCTTGTGCATTGTGGGATGTTTAGCCGCATCCCTGGCCTCCACCCAAGGAGCTGACAGTTACAACACCTCCCCACAACTGTGACAATCAAAAATGTCTCCAGACATTGCCAAATATCCTCTGGGGGACAAAATCACTCCTAGTTGAGAACAACTATTTTAGAGAATACAGTACTTGTTTTTAAAAATCTACGTACAAGGAGACCCCTGAAACTGAAACCCGTGTCGTTCAAGGGTCAATTGTAGTCAACTTTTTCTAGTGAGCTGATCTATCACCAGCTGATTTTACTAAGATTGATGGGTATCCTAACTTTTTAAATTACTCTAAGGTTTTCTTCCTTTCAGAGTATTCAATAATTAGCACCAATCCCCAGTTTTTTTTTCTCTTAAAGAAATAGATTTAGTATATCTTACGGGAAATCTGAGTCCATTAGTAACTTCATTTGTTGCCTCAAAAATTATATCTAACCAGAAGTTAAGCCGTTCTCGCCTGGGTGAATGTTCCATAGCGGGTTTCCTGAAGCGCTGAATTAATAACAAATTCTGAACTAAAGATCGCAGGTACCTAGAAAAATCATAAGCACCAATAAATTAGATTCCAAAAGAAACTGAATTCAATTCCATTTAAGTTTCTCAAAAATTACTTAAATTCATGTTGTATAGTAAGTGCTTCTTAATCATTTGGCGGCCACATACTTAAAGAAACCCAAACAGTGGGCAAAATAAGTTTGTCCAACAAAATCATACAACATAGCTTTTACCAACATTGGGCTAAACCTCATTTTGGAGCAGTGTTCAAAAAACAGAGATTGGCAAGCATTTACCATCTTAAATAACAAGAGCAAGTAGTTTGAAGTTCAAAACAATTGCAAAATGACAAAATTTCAAACTTACTGTCTTTTTCTTTTCTAATTCAACTTTTTTGAAATAATTGTAGATTTACATATAGTTGCAAGAAACAATACAGAGAGACCTATGTACCCCAATGGTAACATCTTGTCAAATTCTAGAACAATACTGCAACCAGAATCCTGACATTGATATAGCCAAGAAAGAAAACATTTCCATCACTAAAAGGATCCCTCCTGTTTCCCTTCTACAGCCACGCCTACTTCCATCTCACCCCCATCTCCTCCTTGACCCCTGGCAATCACTAATGTGAAACTTGTCTTCTCTTTTTAGAAAATTAGATCTGACCATGTAGACTTTGATGTTATGAGATCTTGAATCTAACCACACCTTTATTGTCTTCAGACAAATTGAACTTTTTGAAACATAGCTGCCAGGCAGTGGTGGTCACATTTTCTCTGATACAGAATGGGGATGTTTCTGCTGAAAGCATCAGAGTATTATTTTGCCCTCTGAGGATAAAGTCTGGAGCTATCCTGGGAAGACAGATCAGTTAGAGTCTGACTTGCTTGGGTGCTGTGCAGTAAAGGATTAACTCAGCAAGCCTGGGCTGTCCAAACTCTACACTTTCCAAAGAAATGTCTGGCTCTTGACTGGCTTCTGGAAGGTCATCTCTAAGCCCTTCAGACATCTTGCCTGCTAAGAGTCTTTTTTTTTACTTGGGGCTTGGGTCATACCAGATAGTTTATGCTAACAACACGATTCATGGTGGGAGCCTTGGGTCACACTGTTATCAATGTGATTTCCAGAAAGACTGGGAACTCTGTGACCAAGGTCAGCTACATGGATGCTCCATGCCTACATGACTGACCCCTAATAAAAACCCTGGACACCAATATTTGGTGAGCTTACCTGGTTGGCAATATTTTGTGCATGTTGTCACACAACACTGCTGAGATAATTAAGCACTGTCCATATGACTCCAGCGGGAGAGGACAACTGGAAGCTTGTGCCTGGTCTACCCTGGACTCTGCCATATGTGCCCTTTGTCTCTGATGATTTTAAGCTGTATACTTTTTACTGTAATAAGCCATCATTACCATGAGTATAACAGCTTTTCTGAATTCCATGACTCCTAGCAAATCATGAACCTAAGAGTGGTCTTGGACTTACAGCAATCGGTATCAACACTATAAGTCAACTCAGGTGTTGATGTAATGGGAATGTATTCAAGCGTTAAGTCTGATCCCGATGGAGTCAGTTAAAATCAGGATTCTGGAAATAGCAGCCACTCCAAGAAGGCTGAATGCTCAGGCTGCCTTTGTGTTCTCTTGGCCTCAGAGAACTTTCCAGAGGATGATATGGTTTGGAGACCAAATTTAAGTGTTTCAGACTGGAAAGAAATGGGGTCAAACTAGATATGACTGAAGAGAATCCTACCTCTGGGGAATCCAGCCTGACTCACTAGGCTGGGAAATAAAGGGGGGCACTCATAAAGACAGATTGTTAGTGTAAAGTAATTTTTTTTTTAATTATACAAGTAATCCAAACACATTTTTGACAAAGCAGGAAATAGAAAAGAGGAGGAAAAACAGATTGGAAACTTATAAGGCTATCACCCTGAGATAACCACTGTCAATATTTTGGAGAAAATCCATCATTCATCATTTATTCATTACACAAATATCGACTGAGCATCTATTATGAGACTATAGCAAGATAGTCTCAACAAGATAACCACAATTCTAATGGAGCTTAATGTCTATTGGGAAAGTAAGATATTGCCTAATCCACTGAGACCTTTCTCTGAGTCACATACCAAACACGTATTTGTAATTAAAACGAGTCCATACAAAACAGTGGTTCTCATAGTGTGGTCCTCAGACCAGCCCCATCACCTTGTAATTTGTAAATGCAAATTCTCAGGCCCCACCCTAGACCTTTTGAACCAGAAATCCTATGGGTGGACCCAGCAACCTGTGTTTTAATCAACACAGGTGATTCTGACACATGCCAAAGTTTGAGAAGCACTGATACAGAAAAGTATACCCTGCAGCTGGCTTTTCTTATTCTATGATAAACTATAAATGCATTTCCATGTTTACAGGTATTGTTTCTTGCACATTTTTAATGACTACATAATGGGCTAACCTATGGCCACTGTTGTGTCACATTTTCTTCACCACGTACCTATTACTAGCCTTTTAGATCCAGTCTTCATTTGTGATGAATGCCATTTTCTTGCTGTGCATTTTAGCTCTACTATCTGCTTTTCACAAATGCAGGATACGTACTAGTCCTAAAGAATGTTTTGCTCTTGAGGGCCTAGATGACCCAAAGAAATTAATAGGACTGAGGGTTTCATCTTGGAGATGTAGCATGTAGGGATATATCCTGTGTGTGTGTGTGTGTGTGTGTGTGTGTGTGTGTGTGTGTATCTGTCTTTCTCTCCCTTCACACAAAACCAAGTGATCCCTAAGAGCTGTTCTTTCTGCATCAACTTTGTATTAACGAAGAAGCCAGAAGGAGAAACACAGAAACTGTTAGTCATTCATTCATGCATGCATGCATTTATGCATTTATACCTTTTCTCCCTGGCAGAAACATTTTAGAACAAGATCGGATTTTCAGATGGTTAATGACAACATGCAGATACAACTCACCAGACTGGAGGTTTCAGTTTGAACAAGCTCTCTGCTGCCTGGATGGCCTTCCCGACATCACTGGCCAACATGCTGACATTGAAGAACTGACCCACATCCCAGTAATTGTTCATTTTTTCCAGGCTCCCTTTTCTTCCCAACAAAGTATTCAGCTGGACACCTTAAGAATTTGAATTTTAGATAAAGTTATTAAAAATATTTCTAGTTTCTATCATATTATGCAAGTCTTTAGCTAGAGAAAAAGTGGGTATCTTATTTTGGCTACCATCTCAGGTGTGCCATCAGAGAGTAATTGTTCCTTCTGAAATACAATGCCAATTATTTGAACATAATTTTTAATGCTGAATTTGTGTTACCAAGGCATCAACATCTGCAGTAATAAATAGCTTTACCTATTTTCCTTAGTTCCAAGGATGTTTCAAATTGTTGTCCAGCAACTATCAGTAAAATTGCAAGGTTAATTCCCGAATAAAGAGATGACTGGAGCTCGAACCCTGTGCGATACCTACAATTACAGAGCCAATAAATTCTTATTGTATCATGTTATTAATGGTAGAAGAAAAAAATGTGTAAATAATATTATAAACCAATGTTCTCATAAACATTTTTACTACTCTCACTTATTGGTTTCCAGCTTCCTCCACCTCCCATCTTTACAAAGAGCTACAGGCAATACCCAAACAGCTACTTTAAAATGTCATAATTACAACACAGTAAATTATACTAGAGAGTTTTAGAATTTTTCTTCATCAGGTTTTTAAAAAAATAAAACCATGATCTTCGTATAAAACAAGGAAACTATATTAAAGTGCACAAAAGATATTTAAAACCTATTATAATCCTATCCCCCAAAGGAGACCACAATTTGATGTCCAAATCTCATTTGTAGGGTTAGGCTCCATTTCTACATTGATTATTTTTTATTACATAGAAATTGCATTAATTATGGGCTATTTCTGTGCAGGCTATTTGTTTGTATCACAAATTAGAATTGTTTTTTCACATATGAAGCAGTATTGCCAGAATCCTGGATCTCAAAGAGCTAAAGAGCAGTGGCATAAAGTGAAAGAAGGCACAGGGATCTATTACATTAGAATAGAGAACAAGATATGAAACTGGGAATACCTTTTTTTATACCAGAAGGTTAACAGTGCTATTTGTAATTCTCTTATTTTTATTCTATGCATAAAAAGTTTCTTTCTCTTCCATGAGTGAGTATGAATATAATGATCAGAAAAAAAGAATATGCTCAATGAACTAATGACACAAAAATGTCTTTAAGTGGCACAATTCATATCAAGGACTTGCAAACCCAGTCATTTTATCACTGGTGTGACAAATTACATAGCAACAAAATATTGATTGTGGAAGGGAGAACTTATCAATTAAGGCAGCTAAAATCTAGTTTTATTAACTTTAAGGAATACAAATACCTTCAAATAGACCAGAGAACACCAAGAAAGTCCTTCCAACTGCAGCCAACAATATTCCAATAAAATTGAAACACCAATCCTCATATGTTTCGGGGATTTTAAACTTCACATCCTATTGTATTTGATTTTTTTTTCATTTTCCTTTACTATGAAAAGTTACTGGGAAGAGGGCAGACAGGGTGACTTCTTGCCCTCCAAGAACCTCTACTATGGTAGAGGTGACAAGATCCACACACGACTAGTGAAAATACAAGAACAATTGTCATAGTATCCTAAAACCACATAATTTCAAGTCTAGAAGGACTCACTGAAAAAGTATGGCGATATGGCATGAAGATGGATAGAACTGTAACAGCAGAGATTTGGAAGGGAACCCCCAGCATAGAAAGTGGTATGAGCAGAGATGGGAGTTTGGGGAGCTCCGATGGAACTTTGGTTTAGTTGGACATATATCAGGACATGGGGAACAGGACTAGAGGTGGGCTGGGGAAAGTTTACAGAATACCTAGAATTATAATCAAAGTTTGAATTTTTATTTAGTAGGGAGTGAGAAGACATAGTAGGTCTCTGAGCTTTAGGAACAGCAAGGTGTCAATCACTGAAAGATAGACTGAAGAGACACCAAGCAGGGAGCCTACTTGGGATACTGTTAGGATATTCCTGGCAAGAAAGTAAAAAAAAGACACTGATTGGGGGTGGTGATGATGGGAAAGGATTGGCTTGGAGTGAAGGAAGACTCATGAAAGGGCTGGAATTGGGAACTGATTGTATGGTAAGATTAAGTGAAAGTTAACAAACATTAACCTTAAGATTAAGCCTAGGAAGCTAAAGAATGGTAGTAAGAAAGCAAGACATTGGAAGTCATACCTTGTGGAGATGAAAAAATGACTTGAGCCTTGGACATGTTTAGTTTTAAATACCAGCACCATCTTGAGGTAGAACAGGTATGCAAAGGGGGAAAAATGAGGGGCCACAGTTTAGGATAGAGGTTGAGCCAGAGATCCCTGGCTAAGGATCCAAAGGTGTGGGAGTGGCTGGAATCACCAGGGAAGAGTGTATGGACTGAGAGTACAGGACAGAGGACAGAGCCTCCAACATGCATGGAAGGAGAACAGAGATGGAGAGAGAAGCAGCAGTTAGAATTAAATGACAGTGGAACAGTAATGCCAAGAGCTCTTGTGATGGAACTGGATGATGTGGGCTATTGGCTCCACCTTCAAAATGTTTGGGTTCTGACTTACCATTTTCATTACTACCATCCTAGTTCAAGCCACTATCGGTTTTACCTTGAATTACTTCAATAGTCTCTCATCCCCTGCTTCTGCCCTTGTCCTTGTGGTAAATTGTTTAAAGGTCACAAATGTCTTCCATTCCACCATGCACACACCTTTGCAATGCAACTTTGCCATTTCTTCCACCCACAGGTGGAGTCTATTTCTCCACATAATTTACTTTGACCAATAGCATGTGGCAGAACTGACCTTACATGAGTTCCTGATCCTAAGCCTCAAGAGGCTTTGTGGCACCCACCTCTTAGAATGCTGCCTGCCATGTAAGAAAGCTGGTCTACCAGGATTAGAACCACATGACAGAGAATGGAGGCTCACCACTGGCCATCAGCTGGCAAATATGCCTCAGACCATCTCGGACCTTTCAGCCCTGCTGACTCTCCAGCTGACTGCAACTTTGGGAGTGAGGCCAGAGCTTTAGGAGTGGAACCAGCTGAGGAACTGCCTGGCCAATCCACAGAATCATGAGAAATTATAAATCACTGTTTTAAGCCATAAGTTTTAGAGTTGTTATGCAGCAAATGATAGCTGATATACCCCCTAAAATGTATTATTTGCATAATAATGAGAGTACTTCAGTTAAAACTCATGTCAGATCTTGTCACTCCTCTGCTTAGAACACTCCAATGTTGTATCATCTCACTCAGAGTAAAAGAGTCATCTTTGCTCCTATTTCCTGCAATTCTCTGCTTGCTCATGCCTACCATCCTTGAGCGTGCCCAGCATGCTTCCTCTTGGGGGTCTTTGCCTTTGCTATCCCCTCCTTAGAACACTTTCTCCACAGTGTTTATCATTCCCTTATCACCTTCACTGACCACCCTACCTAAAATTGCAGACACCTCCTCCCAACCCTCCTTTTATCCCTCCCTGCTTAACTATTCCCCATAGCCTTCACCATCAGCTCACATTTTATATATTTTACTTTGTCTGACTTCCCTTACCAGCAATGCAAGGTCCATGAGGGCAGGAATTCTTATCTACTGTGTCTCTATCCCCACCACCTGGAAAAGTTTCTGGCACACAGTAAACCCTTAATAAACATTGGGGAAATAAAGGAATGACTAGCTCACCGAGAAGATAAATACCCTGACAGCGGTAGAACAAAGTTCTAGAAGGAGAGTACTATGCCTTCTTGCCCTTATAAATGAGTGAACTTGGGGGAAGAATGTCACCAGTAGAAAACCCTGTTTCTAATGATTTCCTTTGGGAAAAAGGAATGTGGAAATCCCCAAACCACATTTATGGCATTTTTTTCACTGCCAGCAGACAGGCAAACACACAGACATAGGAAAAAGACCTAGATCTTTAGCCACTGCAATTCTCTTCTTTGCAGAGATGCACATGCTACTGACTAGGGATAAGAGTTTACCACTCAATGGCACTGTCTCGGCTGGCAGAATCCTTGCAGTCTGAATCCAAAAAGATGTCCTTGTAGATCCTTCCACACAGGCAGAACATGTCGGGGCCCGGGCGGTCACAGGTGTGCAGAACCTGAAGCATGACTTTCAGAGCCTTCTCACGGTCGCCTGTACTGTTTCTCCTGAAAGATTTGTGTGATAAGATCATTTACAACCGAATCAAGACACAGGAGGATATATGCATTCATTCTGTGAAGGGCTGGGTATAAAGATACTGTACTTTAGCAGAAAAAATCTAAATTATATTTCATTTTTCATATTCAAATGTAACAACTGCTTAATATTCACACAAGGAAATCTCATATAAACATACTCAGTCCCTACTTGATCTCTTCTCTTTAAATTAGACCTAGGTTGTGGCTGAAAGCATAAGCAGATAAATGAATTTGGAAAGACAGAAAAAAAATTATATGGCAGCCTCTTGTAGCTGGATGGAGAGCAAGGATTTCAGAAGCTAAGCCTGAATCATGAGAATGAGACAGTTTGATGAAAGGTTACCTAGAAAAGTGGCAGGACCCCCAAATTCAAAGCCAAGATGAATTTAAAAATTTACCTTGGCAGTCCTTGACCTGAAATGCCTTGCCATCCTCAAACAGCAAAGGACCTTAGTAATTCCTGTTTTCCTATCTCATGTTACAGCCACCGGAACAGAAAATTTAGGAAATTATTTCTATATTCACAAATCACAGTCTTCTCTATCATTTGACTATATGGTAAAATTTTCATTTTGCACACAGGAAATGGATTCCTTAGACAGTTGTTAAAATAATTTTTGCCACAAAATAACCTGAGTTTGTGGCTGTGAAATATTAAAAGTGTTCCATCAGTAGTGGTGACTGATTAAATCAAAATGGAAGGATAAACCAAAAGGTAATAAAAGTGACTACCAACAGATGGAAGGAGAAAGAAAAGTATGACAGAGGCTACATTTATCAGAATTTGACTTTGAAACTACAGAACTTTTTATATAATTATAAAAGAAAATGAAATGGTTGTTTAAAAAACTGTTCCCTAAAGACACTGTATGCTAATAAACATACCATATAAATTTGTGGTCAGGGTAAAACAAATGATGAACCTACACCACCTGATTGATGGCTTACCCACAAAAGAGAAACTAATTCATATGATCTTAAACTATAGCAATTTGACTGTATTTTTCTAAGAGATATAACCTAAGGAAAAAAATATAAATGCAAGTCTTAAACAGTTGCCAGTAATCATATTTTTAGTGATAATACTGGTACTGGTATTTTGAAAATATATATTTATAGTATAGAATACAATAAATAATGACATTAATATTATTAGGAATCAGATTTTTCAACATAAGAGATACAAATATAAAACCAAATAAGTAAAAATCCTATAGTCCTAAATTTGAATCGGAACATCAGTATGATTTCATGAACTGGTTTCCCTAGCTCTGTCTACCAAAAAAGTCCCAATTACCTTCTTAGTAGCAATGAGAACCTCCAAACTCTGATTAGGGTCTGTAAATATCATCTCTCACTGAAAAGAATCAGGATTCCTTGGAGGAATAGCTGATTCCAGATATGCCTAAATGACTCTGGAACATCTTAACATGCAAAAAAAAAAGAAAAGAAAAGAAAAGAAAAGAAAAGCCAAGAAGCTACTAAGCTCATATTAAAAAGACTCAGAAGCCAGTTCGAATCAGGTTTTGGCCAAAGAGGGGTTGATCTGAGCATTAAGAATAACTATAAAGAATTGAAACACATCAACTATGTTAAAAAGATGAGTTCATAATGATCTTATAAACCCTCACTTGTCATCTTCTGAGGTTGCTAAGAAACCAACTCATTGTTTTTGAAAACTGATCAAGGCAAAAATCAAGCATACTGCTTCTTTTTCCTATACAAATCGTACACCAGGGTATCAAGTCACTGATGAGGGGAAATTTCTCTTTATAAAGTATTTGTGCTAATAACTCAGGGATTAATTATAAAGTTCAAATATCACTATTTTGCAACCACTAAAAAATGATGAATCTAGGAAATGATTGTCAAGGGCCGCTAGTATCACAAAGAGAAAAAAAAAGACTAGATAAACTACACAGTCAAGTATTCAGTATTTGTTTAAAAAAAAATCAAATCAGAATCTGAAATAAATGTCCAGATCTAACTACCAACTTACAGACAGAAAAGGGGACAGAGGAACTTACTAAACCTCACCACAGGGATATGATCAGCAAAATTTAGCACTCTGGAAACTGTGCAGGCCAAATGCTTCTTCAAAAAATAAGACAAAGAAAAAAATAAGAGAAGGGAAAACCTTATACTAAAAAAGACTTAAAAGTCATATTAACCAAATGCGATGTACAGACCTTGTATAGATTGTGATTCAAATAAACCCAATATATAAAAAAAAAAGACAACTAGGAAAAACTGAATACTGATATTAAGGAATTATTGTTAATTTTTAGGTATGATAACATAATCATGACTATGTTTATAAAAGTGTCCTTAACTTTTAGAGACACATACTGAAATATTAAGGGATAATATGGCATGTCCTTGCTTCATAATAAATAGTGTTGGGGTATGAGAGTGTGGGTGAGCAGGAAACAAAACTGGCTGTGCAATAATTACTGAAGTAGATAAGGGTTCATGGAGTTCATAATATTGTTTTTTACTTTGAATATATTTGAAATTTATATAATAAAAAAATACAATGTACCCATCCTGACTCAATTATTCCACTTCTAGAGTCTATAATATAGAAATACATATATTTTCAAGAATTTTAGAACCAAGATGTTTATTATGGCATTAGTCATAATAGTGAAAAACTGGAGGAGATCCAAATGTCCATTAACATAAGAATGGTGAAATATACTATTTTTGATCCACAGTTGGGAATTCAAGGATGCAGAGGGTCTATTTAAGTTTTACATGGATTTTCGACTATGCAAGTAGTCAGCAACCTTAAGCCCCAAGTTATTCAAGAGTCAACTGTATTTTGTAACAACCAAACTATGGAGTATCACGCAACCCTTAGAAAGAAGCAGATCCATATATAATTATACAGAACATCCATAACAGTTTATGAAAAAAAAAATTGCTGAACTAAATAGTGTGATCCCATTCTTTGTAGTAAACACTATTAACACATTTATGAGCACAGACAAAAGTCTGAAAGGATACACATTAAATTGTTCAAAAAATCATTGCTGGGATTTGTACAAGGTGTTCCTTTACTAATAACTATTCTAATAAATGAATAAAGAGATTACTCTTTTATTTCTTGGCAATTATACAACAGGCTCTTTTATGCTTTCTTTTCTAAGGACCTGTACCTCAAAAAACAGTGCACCATCCAAGAAGGCAGATTAGTATCTAAAACAGCCCTTCTCAACGGGTTCTCCTAGAGAATTAAGCCCTAGAGAAAATAATTTGATTATTTGAGTGACTGTTTTCTCCCTTCTCCCAAAAATGGTACACAGCTAGCCCCATTCTGGATGCATCTACAAATCCATTCAATTGATACAATGGATACCTTAGGGCATTAGGGCTTTAATTCTCTTTTGGAACCCAACATGGGTTGAGGAGGGCTAATCTAGACATTTGGCATTCTTCTGGAAGCCTGCAATAATTAAGCCTGCATTTCAATTCTGACTTTTTCTATTTTCTACCTTGGTCTTGTACTGATATATTTGATCTTTCCTCTCTTTTTCCACAGACTAAAATTTTACCAGCCTGCAAACCAGATCTCTTGATGAACAGCCCCCCTATGATATTCTTTAATTTTTAAGAGCCAACAAATATCAACCCAACTCAAATTTACTAAAGGATATAAATAATTTCTAGAGTCTATGGCAAGAAAATGAAAAAGATTAAAACTTTAATGAGGTACAAAATTTCTACATTTATTATGAGCCAACTTCTGAGGTGTGAAATACTCAGGATTCAGGAAAGAATGTATTTAACTTTAAATGTTTAATTATTGATATGAGTTCTGATTTGTTTGGTTTTCTTTAAACCAATACATCAAGATTTTCCTCATATCTTTTTCATTAACTTGAAACTTATTCTTGTTACTCAAAATAAAAGGTCTTTTGAGGATAAAACAAAAAAAATCAAACATTTGCAAAAATGTCAAAGCAAAGACATTTTCGGACTTAGCCCTTTTAAGACAGGCGCTAAATAGCTAATCCCTTTAGTGGTTAATAATCTGTTTTCAGATCTGATTATGATTTTCAGATCCCAAAGTATCCAAGAACAAGCCTATAGATAAAAACTCCTACATTTAATCAGTCCAGCAACATCTGTTTCTGACAATAGGCCATTTCATAATTTAAGATACGGGAACGATCTAAGACAGTGAGGTCTTAACCTTGGCTGCATATTAGAATGCCCTGGGGAATTTTAAAATCCCTGGTGTCCAGACTGCACTTCATACCAATTAAATCACACTCTCCAGAGATGAGATCCAGGCATTATGCTTCTTATCTTGGACATTCTGATTCACTACATCTGTATCATTGCTAAATCCACTGATCAATTCTCAGCCTTTGTCTTATCTGAACTACCAGCAGCATTTGACAGTTGATTACTCCTTCCTCCTTGGACCACCTTCTTAAGTTGGCTTGCAGGACACTAAGCTTTCCTGGTTTTCCTTAGTCTAATTTTCTGGTTCCTACTCATTTCCCTGATCTTTTAACACTGGAGTGTGCCTAGACACAAACCCTTGGACCTTTCTCTTTATCAGTAACAATACTAAATCCCTTAGTGATATCCAGTGTCATGATTTTTCAAATCATCTATATTCTGACGACTCCCAAATTTCTATTTCCAGTTCAGAGCTCTCCCTTAAACTCCAGATTTGCATATCAAAGTGCACTCTTGACATCTCACTTGTGTCTGATACCTCAAACTTAACATGTCCAAAACCAAACTCTTGACTGTCCGATCAAACTTGTCTTCTTACAGTCTTTTCCACATTATTTAATAATGGCCACTCCATTTTCCTGTTTTTCATGCCAAAAATGTTGGAGCCATGCTTGATTTCTCTAAAACCCTTTATTCAATCAACGAATTCTGCTGGTTTTTATTTCAAACCATACCCAAAATTGGCATACTCCGCATGACTCTCATGTTTACCACCCTGGTCCAAATCACGGTCATTTCCTGCTTCCACGCTCACCATTCTAAATCTTTTCTTAACATAGCAGTCAGAGTGATCCTACTAAACCCTAAGTAACATTATGTCACTCCTCTACTCAAAACTCTTCATGCAAATCATCTATCTGATAAGGGGTTAATATATAAAAAAATATATAAATACATAATATATAAAATATATAAAAAACTCATGCAACTCCACATAAAAAATATGATTAAAAAATAGGCAGAGGATCTGAATAGGTGTTTCTCCAAAAAAGACATACAGATAGCTCACAGAGAAAAGATGTTCAACATCACTAATCATCAGAGAAATGCAAATCAAAGCCACAATGAGCTATTACCTCACATTTGTTAGAATGGCTATTATCAAAAAGTCAACAAATAAGTATTGGTGAAGATGTGGAGAAAAGGGAACCTTCATGCACTGTTGGTGGGATTGTAATTGGTGTGGCCACTATGGAAAACAGAATGCAGGTTCCTCAAAAAATTAAAAATAAAATTACCATATGATTCAGCAATTTTATTTCTGGGTATTTATCCAAAGGAAACAAAAACAATAATTTGAAAATATATCTGCACTCCCATGTTCACTGAAGCATTATTTACAATAGCCAACATATGAAAAAAAAACTAAGTGTCCATCAATAGATGAATAAAGAAAATTATATATACACAATAGAATATTATCCAGTTATAAAAAAAAGAAATTTTGCCATTTACGATAACATGGATGGACCTTGAGGGCATTATGCTAAGTGAGATAATCATACAGAGAAAGACAAACACCATGTGATTTCACTTATATGAGGAATCCAAAAAAGATAAAAACAAAACTGCCAAAGGCAGAGGGTGAGAGGTGGGCAAAAAGAATGAAAGGTGTCAAAAGATACGAACTTCCAGTTATAAAATAAATAAGTCTTGGGGATGTAATGTACAGCATGGTGACTGTAATTAATAATACTGTATTGTATATTTGAAAGTTGCTAAGATCATAAAAGATCTCATCACAAGAAAAATTTTAACTATGTGTGATGATGGATGTTAACTAGATTCATTATGGTGATCATTTCACAATATGAACATATACTGAACCATTATGTTTTTTATCTTAAACTTATATACTGTTATATGTCAATTATATATATGTATGTGTTTATGTATATAAATGTGTGTGTATGTAGATAGATAGATAGATAGATAGATAGATAAAACAACTCCATCAGTGGCTCCCATCTCAGAGCAAATGCCAATTTTCGTACAGTGGCCTACAAGGTTCTTCAAGATCTGGTTCCCAGTTATTTCTCCAACCTCATTTCTTACCACCCACTCTTCCTCACCTACTCTGTTCCAGCTGCACAAGCCTCCCAGCTGTTCCCCGTGCTGATCCCTCTACCTGGAATGCTCTTCACCCATATATTTACATGGTATGTTCCCTCATCTCTTCCTGATTTTTCCTCCATGTCATTCTCTAGTAAGTGAGGTCTTCTCTGAGCAATTTATAATTGCAACTTCCCTGCCCTACTAGCCATCCCTACAATCTTTTTAAATTATTTTATTTTTTTATTGTCCCTCCTTCCCATTAGACAATGTAAGCTCTGAGAGAGGGATTTTATTTTTTTGGTCTGGTCTGTTTACTGCTGTGTCTCAGTCCTTAGAAGTGGAACTTTTCAAAGGAGGTACTCAATAAATGTCTGTTAATGACAAACTGAGCAAGTCTAAATGTACTGACATGGAAATATCTCCAAGCACTGATTACTGAGTGAACAAAGAAAAAACAGAACATATCCTATATGGTCGTGTATTTTAAAAACCCTGCAGTATGAAATATTTTAATAGTATGTAAATGCATAGAAAACTGAGAGGATATATGCTAAACTGACAAAAGAGGTCACTTTTGGAATATGAGTGAAATCAGAGATTGGAATTCAAGAGACAACTGCTTTGTTTTTTTTTTGTTTTTTTTTTTCAAAATTTCACAAAAATATATAAACATATTCATATAGCATTTACTCAATAAAATGCACAAAGTAAAATCAGAACACTGGACTGGGAATCATATAAAGTGAGATTCTGGTTATTTTTACATCATTTACTACCCATTTAAATTTTGAACAAGTTACTTATCCTTTCTGTGCCTCAGTTCGTCATCTAAAAAGCATGTTTGACTTTGTTTACCTAATAAGGTTACCATGAGCTACAGGTCTGCCAGAGTATTGATTTGTCACTAACCATCCTGTCTGCCTGCCTAAATTTTCTATATAGCATGTCTATAAGAGAAAGTTCATAGTGTAAGAGACAGATAAGAGTTCCAAAAAATCTTTCTCCTAAGCTGGGCCTGAGAATTAACAAGCAAAAAGTCTCATTAGACTAGTGTCCTTCCTAGAACAAACTTTTTTTGCCCATCAAAAAACCTTTTAAGAGACTTCTTCCAATTAAGATGCAGAAGAATTGAAAGGCCTTCAGCTCATGTGGTAACAATAACAAATACAGAAAACAAAAACAATAATACTGACTAGAAAGAAGAACTTCCTTGATTAAGTGATTTCCAGAGAAAAATAAACTTTTTAGAGGTGAGCAGAGAGCCATGACAGCTTCCATACTTGGGTACCTGGTATAGGTACTGGTAAACGGAGGAAATAGCCTTTGATAGAAAAGCTTCACAAGGACAAGAAAATCAGCCAGGCTTTGGATAATAGTAACGAGCTGATAGGACAGAATGGAATCTGGAAGGGTCTCCAAGAAAAACCAAATCACTTTGCATAACAATTCTCTTGAATTTTGCCAAGAAAGCCACAGCGAAGGAGAGGCACAAAAATAGAAAGCTGTCACAGGCATTATCACAGCACTTGGATTCTGGGGCTCTGCAAAACCTGAATCCAAAGATAACAGAAATAGCAGTCCCAAGCTCTCCCTGCTCAAATACTTCCAAGATCAAAAAGGCAGTTGAAGGGCAAGATATTGGGGATTGGGCTACTCACAAGTGAATGAATTTTAATTAGAACTAGGGTCTAGTCCCAACCCACCTATCCTCTGGGAGAAATATGTAAAAATCAGTCATACATGCTACTTGGCAGACCTAACAAAGGTCTGAGATATTCAGGATAATAAAACAAATTGAAATTATATTTCAGTCTCCGCTGTTCTTTTAGATAAAATGTCTAGAATAAAATTGTGATATGTGCTCAAAGCAAGAAAATGTGGCCCATAATCAAGATGAAACAATCAATAAAACCAGATCCAGAAATGACTGTTATTAAAATTAGCAGATAAGAACTTCAAAACAACTATTATAAATATATTGTTTCTGTAAATATAATGTGTATGTATGTGTGAAGAGATAAGGTATTTTGTGAGAGAAATGGAAACTTTCAAATAAATAAAAGTTCTGTACCTGAAAAACTCAAAAATAGAAAAAAAAAAGTCATTGAGTGGGCATAACATCATATTCAAATACTGCAAAAGAAAGGATCAGTGAACTGGAACACAGGTCAATTGAAGTTATCCAAATTGGGGTTGTGGGTAGAAGAAAATGACAAAGAAAGGGCAAAAAGAAACTTTTGGGGATAAAACATTTCATATCTTGATTGTGGTGGTAGTAGCACGGATGTATTTATTGACCAAGGTCATCAAATTGTGTACTTTAAATGGGTGTATTTTATTGTAAGTTATACCTTAATTGTAGCTTAATAAATTTGACTTAAAATACACAGAAACTGAACAGTGTTTCTGAAAGCTAAATGTCTTGCTAGGCCAATTTCTGGTCTGTTTGTCCTCAGATACAGTCCTCTTTCCCCTGCTTTGCTCTGTATCACAGGGTAGCTGACTCCTCCAGACTGCTTCCCAAACTTCCAAGTGAGCTGACTGCCAGCAATGAGCAGACAGTGGGAGACACTGGTGAACAAATAACTGGAAGAGGGGAAGAAGGAAGAAGCCAGAGTACATTCTCCCTCTTTTTGTGTTTTGTGTGGTAGCTCTAGCAAAACTGCATCTCTTCTATAGACCTAGATCCCAACAGGCTGGCTCACAATAGTTCCAGGTGATCCTGGCTCCTGGGTTCTGATAACATCATCTCTTTCCTGTGTCCCTCTAGCCAAGGGAGAGATGATAGCAACTTCCTGTTGATGTTAATTTCTGAGCTGTCTCAGTTCCCTGTTTGGCTTCTCAGCTCTTCCATCCCCTGTGTAACCAATTAATTTCCTGTATTAATTTTTTTCTATTTTAAATAAAGTGGTTTCTGTTTCCTGATTGGATCTTGACAGATATACACCTGCCATAGGAAAGCAGGTATCCTCCGGCCAGATGTCTTATATTTACATAGGGAGAAGGGAACAATTAGAGGCAACCTGTGTTTAAGTGTGAACAATGCCCAGAGCCAAAGAAATACACAAACCAGAATGGCTGTTTCCCTACTCTACGAATAGGACCTAGTTATGTATCAGGGCAGAACCACGATTAAATCATCCCACCCTTGTTCCCATCATCTCAACTTTTCCCAGTCTCTTGGAACCACAAAGCAATATCTGTGAAGACTGGGCTCTAGAGTGGGCTGGCAGTTACTGATATGGAGCTAGGCATTTCTCAGGCTGTCTTTCCCATTCTCACAAAGGCAAGAGGAGCTGAAGTATATTCCTGCCTGAACTCTTGGTTCTGCTATCCAACATGCTCTCAGTGATCTCTATATGGATGGATCCAGTCAAACTATCCTTATTTGCAAGTTGTAGCAAAGACTACGATGTGTTCACTAAACCCCATTTTTTTCCTGGGCATTCAGTCAGACCACATTTCCCAACTTCCCTCGCAGTTAGGTTGAGCCATGAGACTGAATTTTGGCCAATGAAATGTGCTAAGAAGTAACAAACATCACTTTCTGACCAGGCTCATACAAATCTCCCTGGTACCGTCAAAAAGTGGAAACAACCCAAATATTCAACAACTGACAAATGAGTAAATAAAATACGGTATATCAGTACAGTAGAATATTATTCAGCCATTAAAAGGAATAAAGTACTGATACATACTACAACATAGATAAACCTTGAAAACATTATGGAGACTTCTCTTCCTGGCACTGGAACCCTAGGCTGGAAAGCCCTGTGTGAGGCCAGGACCCCTCATTCCTCAGCGTCGGAGGGAGGGAGTGCTGCAGCCTATACAGCCCTCTCGATTCTCAATCAAGGGACTCTCGATCAAGGGACTGAGTCATTTCAAGTCTCCACCCCTCTGACAAGTTGAGGTAAACTTTTATTTTTGTTCTCAGTTGTAGGGCTTCTATTCAGCCAGACCTCAGGTGACTCCACAAGCTGGTCACTCTGTAGTTGCATTATAATTTTGGTATAGATGTGAGGAGGCATGCACAGCATCTACCTTCTATGTCATCTTGACCAGTCTTCCTGGTTACTTTTTTTGTAGTGAGAACACCTGAGATCTACTCTCTTTGCAAACTTCAAGTATATAATACAGTATTATTAACTATAGTCACCAAGCTGTATATTACATCCCCCAAACTCATGGATCTTATAACAAAGTTTATACCCTTTGACCAATATCTCTCCATTTCTCCTACCCAGCAGCCCCTGGCAACCACCATTCTATTCTCTGGTTCTATAAGCTTGAAATTTTTAGATTCCACATATAAGGCAGATCATACAGTATTTGTTTTCCTGTGTCTGGCTTAATTTATTTGGCAAAATGTCTTCCAGGTACTTCCATGTTTTTGTAAATGGCAGGTTTTCCTTCTTTTTTAACTGCTGAATAATATTCCATTGTGTGTGTACATATACATATATACACATATACACACGTACATACATGTTTATTCATGTTTATGGACAGTTAGGTTGCTTCCTTATCTTGGCTATTGTGAATAGTACTGCAATGAACATGGAAGTGCAGACATCTCTTTAAGATACTGCTTTCATTTCCTTCAGATACATACCCAGAAGTAGGGTTGCTTGATCACATGATAGGTTCCAATTAAATTTTTTGAAGAATCTCCATACTGTTTTCCATAATGGCCATACCAATTTATATTCTTACAATCAGTGTACAAGGGTTTCCTTTTCTCCACAACTTCATCGATGCTTCTTTTTATTTATATAATAGCCATCTTAACAGGTGTGAGGTGATATCTCATCGTGGTTTTGATTTCTATTTCCCTGATGATTAGTGATGTTGAGCATCTTTTCATATTATCTGTTAGCCATTTGTCTGTCTCTGAAAATTTTTCTATTCAGGTCCTTTACCCATTTTTAATCGGGTTGACTTTTTGACTTTGTACGAGTTCCTTACATATTTTAGATATTAACCTCATCAGATAATTGGTTGACTATTTTCTCCTATTCCATAGGTTGTCTTTTCATTTTGTTGATTGTTTCCTTTGTTACACAGAAGGTGTTTAGTCTCATTTGTTTATTTTTGCTTTTATTTCCTGTGTTTTCAGTGTCATATCCAAAAAATCAGTGCCAAGACCAATGTCAAGAGCTTTTCCCCTATGTTTTCTTCTAGAAGTTTTATGGTTTCAAGTCTTAGATTTAAATCTATAATCCATTTCAAGTTAATTTTTGTACATGGTATAAGATAAGCATCCAATTTTATCCTTCTGCATGTGACTATCCAGTTTTTCCAGCACCATTTATTAAAGAGACTATCTTTGCCCCTGGTGCCCCTGTCAAAGACTAGTTGACTGTATATGCATGGGGTTATTTCTGGGCTCTCTATTCTGTGTTCTATTCATCTATGTGTCTGTTTTTATTCCAGTATCATACGATTTTGATCTCTATAGCTTTGTAATATAGTTAGAACCCAGGAAGTATGATACCTCCAGCTTTGTTCTTCTTTCTCAAGATTGCTTTGGCTAGTCAGGGTTTTTGTAGTTCTGTACAAATTTTAGGATTTTTTTCTATTTCTATGGAAAATGCCATCTGAATTTTGATAGAGATTTTGCAATATGTTTATATCACACCAGGTAACCTCCTCATTCAAATTAAGAAGTGAAAGTAGGGGAATAAATGAAGGAGATACCAAACTTTTATTTACTGCTTCCTAGATGCCAGGGGCTGTGCTAGCCATTTGCAGATGGTGTATTTTATTTAATTCTTACCACAGGCCTCACCATCCCAGTTTACAGATGAGCAAACTCAGGCTTAAGGAGTTTAACTACCTTGTCAACATCATATTACTGGTACAAGATTCAAATATCAAAACGTGCTCTTTTCACACCCCAGAATGCCTCTCTATAAAGCAGTAGTATAAAATAAGGCTGATTTTGTTTGCTATTGGACTTTTGACAATGTCTGGATACACTGTTGGCTGTCACAACTGAGGAGGTGGTGCAAATGGCATCTAGTGGGCAGAGACTGAGATGTTGCTAAATATCCTATAATACATAAGACAGCCTCCACCACAGAGAATTGTCCAGTTCCAGGTGTCAATAGTGCCAAGTTGAGAAACCTGCTATAAAGTAATAAACTCTGAATTTGACCAAACACACTATTCTTTTTCTCTATATACATTCAAATAAACCCTGTCCCATTCAAAATAGCGACCTCAGAGGACCATATACTTATCTCAGTAACTTTCTCATGCTAACAGCATTTTTAGCAATATTTCTTTATGAAATTCCTTCCTTTTTAATTTCTTCTGTGGTGGCAAATCTCTGCAGTTTGCTAGTACTTTTGATATATGGAAATGGTCAAAAAAGTTCTCTAAAACTTGGTAAAAATATGGATGATCACAGCCATAATCAAGCAGCTGCTTCACGCCAGGTGTACCCCAAGTAATATTTACTACATGATAGATGTTAGTATCTCATTTTACCGATAAGTAGGCTAAGGCTTCAGGAGATATAGTGGCTTGACCACAGCCATAACATACAAGAGTCAGAATTCAAACCCAAATATGGGCCTTCAAAGCTCACAATAATGATACTGATTTTCTATGTGCCATGTAAGCTGGCCCTTAAGGCAATTCCAAAGGAAAAAAATCCTCTCGCCTCACAGACATGAAGATATTCTGAATAACAGCAGCCTTGTCAAAACAAATGTAGTGCACTGCAGCACAATTAGTTTGAAGAGAACAAGTTTACCTGTCTGCAGAAGTTCAAGAGTGTGTGTGTAATACATATACATGTATGATTGTATTTTTAATCACTCATTAACTTTAGTTACCCTTCATGAGCGCTTTCCTTCTTTAGCTCAAGCTCTTCCACTAAACAAATAAATGCATAAACAAATCAGAAAATGAAGGAGGGAAAAAAGGGAGAGAACTGAAGCAGAAAGCAGAGAGAAAAGGAAAATATCACAGGCTCAGGGAGACCAATGGAGAGGACAGATAGAAGTGGTAAGTCATTCAGATACTTTTCAAAAGGAAAACATGAATTACTGGCAAGGCCACCTCTCAGAAGAAAGGAATATGGTTCATTTCTCAGGCAAAAATGTGACTGGTCTTTTGGTATAAAAAGTATATATTATGAAAATGGCTTTAGTATTCAGCTACTATGTAATGCTCTCATCATGTGACAAAGCATGACATAAAAATATGGCCCTACAATTCCAAGTGGCCCATGGCTGGCTTTGGTTGTCCTTCAGGCAAACAAAATATAAGGTAAAGCTTTCCAGGAAGAATTTCATTGATTATGCCATGATATTAAATTAGTGGGTGTAGAAGAGTGTGCTAAAATTGGGGAGTTCTGGTCTCAGCTCTCTTAATGACCAGCTATTATATTTTGGGCCCTTGAATTTCTTTCTTCCTCTTCTCTAAAATAATGGGTTTGGAATAGATGATTCCTTGTAAGTTCATGGATTGTGTGGTTCTCTTCACTGCCAGGGAATCAATGACCACAAATATGTATCTTTCTTTTACAACATGGTTTTAAGTACCTAGAGACAAATACACTATAAAAATGGGGAGATGTTATCATCTCTCTACTTCACAACATGTAATAAAGTACGGCTATATAAAAATATAATTTATAAATTAAGATGGTAGGATTGAACAGTGAACATAAACAGAAGAGGCAAAGAAAAGGAGGCTGGTGATTACTGCAGAGACAATGAACGCATGGTGCCCTCCTAGGGACCTGTATCCCTCCATTCAAGCAATGACCTTCCTGGGTAGCCCAGAGACTGAGGCCGAGGTGAGTGCTATAACTTCTGGAACAAGCCTGCAGACCCTGTGGCATGGGCTGGATTCAGTAATATTCATCTAATATCCCCTGCACATGTTTCTAGGGTCCCCTAAGTTATCTTCCTCTCTCCATCACTCCCCTTAAGTTACTTACAGAATAATACATCAGAAATTCCAATAATTGCATCCTACATTCAATTTCCCTTCCACTTGCTCAGTAATTCAATGAGTTAAATTTTGCCAGAGTTGACAGTCTTGACCCAAAGATACAGGGAGCAAACTATGCATATACTTCTACTTTGCAACAGGTAAATTTTGTTATTTTTAACCTAGGACTTTGATTCCATTATTTTCCTTCCAAAGCATCTTCCTGCCTAGATCCCTGGTTAGAACCTTCTGGCTACATTAGCATATCTAATAAAGTCTTATCTGGAAAAGTAGCAACAAAAATAAAAATTGCTCAAAGGATTCCATGCCATTGAGAAGCCTGCCAATTTAACCACTCAGTGGAAACTTGAAGTGGCTTTGATCGGGCTTCTGAATGCAGCTATGGGGAAAAGATGGCTAGCTCAAGCCAGCTTTCCTAATAGCGGGAAGCCCTTGCCATCTGAGGGTCAATCATCATTCATTACTGGCAACCTTTAGTAACTAAATTATGGCCTTGATTTGTTCCACTTCCTAAGAGTTAAAGGTCAACTGTAATGCAGAAAAATCCACTATTTGTCCATGACTATTTCCTCCTTTATTGATACAAAATAACTCCATAAATTCCTCAAAACTGTATATAATGACAAATTCTATTGCAACTATGCTGACAGCTGGCCAAGTTATGCCTAAAGCAAAGATGTGAAATTCAGGATTGGATCACATGTATAAAGGAAGCAACTATTACAATTCTACAGAAAATCCCTAGTTGGAGAAAATGAGGTTTCCAACATTGAGGACCCTGCCATTGTCTATGAAGGGACAAGTAGACTAGAAGGACAAGACCCACTGTCAGAAAGAAAAATGGCTCTTTGGTGCACGATTCCAGCCATTCTGCTTCCAAATAGGAAAAGTATTCATCTAAGGATCACTTTATCCTGCCACACCCATTTCTCTTAGGTACTGATTTTCCATTTTAAAACCCGTTTTACCCTTTTATTATTTTGAATGAATGGTAATCAGACTGTTTCAATATGTTTGACAAGTTATCTCGACCTTATCAGGGAAAAGACATGGTGGTGAGTGACTTAAACAGCCCTCTTAGTTTTAATTTAACAACCCCTTTTTTAAAATAGCACTTAAAGAGTGTGCCAGGCATTCTTCCAGGTACTTCACCAATGATTATTTAATCCTTATAAATCAAGGATCGATCAAGTATAATTAAGTATAAATAAAAGTGGAACCCACTACTCTACAGGAACAGAGTTATTGGACTTTTTTTCTTTTACAGGCTTAGCCAAGATGGCCTTCCCAATACTCCCTGCTTTGGGGATGCTGAGTTTAAAGACCACTGGAAAGAGAGTAGGCACATTTTCATAGATACCATAAAGCCTTCTCCCCAATAGGAATAAAAATCCTAACTACCTCTTTGTCAGTGTCTTCTACAGTAGGCCACATGCATAACCTAACAGAAATGTGTCCATAAGCATATAAAAATCATGCACAAAAATATTCATAACACTGTTCTTAGTATCCCCGAACTGGAAACAACCTAAAGGTCTATAAGTAGTAAAATGGATAAATCAATTGTGACATATTCCATACAACAGAATACTCAACAGCAACGAGAATGAATGAACTACTAATACGTCCGACAATATAGATGAACCTCACAAACACGTTGCTGAGTGAAGGAAGCCACGCACAAAATAGTACATACTATGTGACTCCATTTATATAAAGGTTCAAGGACAGAAAAAACTCATCTATGGAGACAAGCACTGCAACAGTGGTTGCCTACGGTGGGGTGGCGATTGCTTACAAAGGGGCGCAAAGGAATTTTCTGGGAGAGGGGATGGAAATGTTTTATACTTTGATAAAGGTATTGTTTACATGTATATATCAAAACTCATCAAACTGTATACTTAAGTGCTATGCGTTTCACTACCTGTACATTTTATTTCAAAATGAGAGATGGGGGGAGGGAGGGGGAAAGAGGGAGAGAGAGAAAGAGATGTGACTTCTGTTTACAAGACTTCTGAAGCTGTGGGCTTCTGTGTTGCTGCTGTCCTGCAGATACTGCCAATGGCAGGCCCACAGTCTGTAGCCTAATCCAGCTGCCAAAGCAAATACAAGCCTCTGAGAAACCAGACACTAGAGTCCTCTGACTCAGGTCACCTCCAACCCTCACTTTATTTATTCCCTGTGGAAATGTTGGCCACGAAAGGTTGATGAGGAGGTGTCAGAACTCTTTGGCTCTCAAGCCAAGTATGAATTCCCTTCCAGAGTTTTCCGCTGTATGAGTCAATATGACCATTCTTGGCCCCAGCAGAGGACAGGCCCAGCGGGAAGTGTCTCTATCTGGGCACGGTTCTCACCATAGTCACCTAATGCTGCTCCTCTTCCTATATCTTTTCAGGGGAGGAAGGGAGACTGAAGGACGAAGACATTTAGGCATCTGGGATTTTGTGAGGTTGGATATGGCAAACTCCTAGTTATCCTCCAAATCCATAGTAGTTGAGTTTGGATGGCACATGGCTGCCCAGCTAGAGACTACATTTCCCAGTTCACCTTACAGCTGGATGGGGTCATATGACTATACTTTCTCCAATGGAATGTGAGGAGAAGTAGCTTGTACAAATTTTACTCACTTTAAAAGAAACTGCTTGCCCTGGGGTCTACTCTTTCCTCCTTTCCATAGGCTGGAACACAGAGTAGCAGTGACCTAACTTCAGCTAGAAGTAGAGGACTATACTCTCAAAAATGAAAGAGCTACAAAATGTTCAGAAGCTAGGTCCCTGTACTTTCTGGAGCAGCGCTATGCCACTAGCCTGGTCCACTCACCTCCAGACTGCTATGTGAAGGGGAAATTTCAGTCTAATTTAAATAACTGCATTTGGTGTCTCTTTGTTACAGTATTTTAGCTAATACCCCTATCATATAATCTTTTAAGGCTCATGGTCTCTAGGCCAGAATTTCCAAGTCTTACATACTCTACCTAGCCTAGGAATTCGAATTCCAAAGTTCAGATTATACTAGTACATAAAGACAGCACCCTCTTTTCCTATCATACAATGTTAATCCTGTTGCTTAAACTAGTCCCCCACAGTCTACAAGACACTATAAACTCATTATTCATGTATACAAGATCCTTTTAAGACAAGGCCCCACCCTCCACACTGAGCCTCATTGCATGCATTTGCTTCACCTGTATCTTGTGAACCGGTCACACTGATGTTTCCTGAAGGCACAGTGCACATGAAGAACTCTATGCTCACGTTTCTGTTCTGGCCAAGTGCAATGACCTTTTCATCACTCCCATCCCTCTCTCTCTCTCCTGAGTTAATTCATGCTAAGTCTTCAAAACCTAGCCCCAAAGACCCCAGAAAACTCCCAAGAAGAATGACTTCCCCCCTCTGCTATGCTTCCACAGCACTTTCAACAAACCTTCATTAAGACATTTATGCCTCTGAGCTAGAGCAATTTAGTTACATGGCTAATCTCACAGCTAGAATATGTTCCAAAGACGATGCCTCTGAAGACCAATACCATGCCTTGCCCATTTTCATAACCCTGGCATTGAGCATATGATCTAGTTCATATTCAATGAGCACTGAACGAATGAAGAAAGCAGATTTTAACAGGTAGCTTGTTTCAAAACTCTACACATAATCATCATTCTTACCTGTTCAGTGCAAATGCATAGTGGAATTTAATATTATGTTGGTCAGTCAAATCACAAGTAGGCATCATTTCCAGTGTTTCTACCAGCTTCACCATTGCATCATAATCCTGTTGGCAAGAGATCCCAAGGTAAGAAAGAGAGGAATCACAGATCTTCAGAGATTTTTCTAACAATTATAAACATGAGACAGCCTAAGTATTTCAATATAAGCCTTTACCTACAGAGAGCACTTAGTGAAGTTACTTGCAGTCCAGAAGCTAGGAAAAAGCTATCATGTTTTGAATGCAGGGGAGTTACCACTACCAGTACAGCTCTGGGTTACAATGAGCTGGATATAAACATACAAGAAATCTTACAGTCACTTGGCTCATACAGAAGGAAACATCCCAGCCTTTCCTATTTTGCCAAAAACAAATGAATTCATCTAAACCAGGGTTTCTCCACCTTGGCACTACTGACATTTTGGGGCAGATCATTCTTTTTTGTGGGCCTGTCCTGTGCACTGTGGAATGTTAACCAGCATCCTTGGCTCTGCTGACTAGATGCCAGTAGCACTTTCCCCTCCCCTCTGAGATGTGACAACCAAAAATGTCTCTAGATCCTGCCACATGTCCCCCAGGTGAGAACCACTGTTCTAAACTGCATAATTGCCCAAGGAAAAATTGCTACCGTGTTTGTATCAGCTGGGTCCTCTTTGAGTGATGCCATCTGCTACCCTTTCAGCTAGGCTTAGAATCACTGTTACTGGCTGACTTGCTGACAGCCAGCTACAGTTAGCAGAAGAGGACTTCCCACCGAAATCCCATGCCTGTTTTGTGCCTCTGCACCTGGATGCAGTTGCCCAAGAAAGGGAAGGCAGTGTATTACAAGCAGCTTCTGGGTTGCTTTTGAACCTGAAAGTCCCAATGAAATGTTATAAAGAGATGTGTAAAGGCAAGGACAGATGGAAGCCAGCAGCTCCAGAAGAATGACCTCAAATAAGACTATTCCCACTCTCTTGTCCTATGGGGCATAATTTAATCATTGTCATACTCCTTAACAGCATCGGCTATTAAAATCAATTAAATACATCTGTTTCTCACTAGGGGCATAAGTTCCTTAGTGGTTGACTTTATTCTTGATTCAGGTCATAATTGGATGTCTCTCTCATTTAGATTTAAAGACCTGTGGCCAAAAATCTCCAGTATGGAGATTTGCGGAATTCTGCACATAAGGGACATAGCCGGTGTTCCTCCAAAGGGAAGGCAGGCAAGGCATCCTCAGGAATGGCTCAACAGCATTATACTTGGAAGGAAAACATGTCTAATTTCCTTCATGGTACTGTATCCCACAAATTTTGTCTCAAGAACTCTCTAGATGTCTCTGATGCTTGTGTTAGAATAAATATCTTCGTTTCCTAGGTCCTGGACTTGTATGTGCTACTCCTGCTCTGTCACTGATAAGTGATAGTAAGTAAAGAATGAAGCGACAAAGGCCTAAAGGAAGCAGCACAGCAGAGGAGTTATGAGCAAGGACAATGCAGCTGGTGGCCTCAGTCTGATTCTTGACTTTGTCAATGGCTGTGTGACCTTGCGCAAGTCACATAACTTCTCTGTGCCTCATGTTTCTCATTTGTAAAATGAGGATAATAGAGTACACACCCTATAGGCTTGTGATGAGGATTAAATGAATTAGAATTTGCAAAGGGCTTGGAACAATGCCTAGCATAAAGTGCATATAACCTGTTAAAATCTAAGTTCTTTTTAGTGAGCAGTACCATGAGATTTTGTTGAAGTGGCTTTCTGGTACGACAAAACCTTCTCCAATATGCCCGCCACAACAGATATGCTAGGTGACCTATGACCTAACCACATACCTATTTTGTCTATAAAACAGATATCTAACCACACACCTAGTGTAAGAGTACTTCATATGAGGAATTCCTAATGCCAAGGAAGAACACAGCATGTGTTAATTTCAGGTAAGCAAATTTCATACCTGTATATCGCGATAGGACAGCAGTAAACTGATGATGATGTCTGGAGTCAGAACTTCGATATCATCCATGTGGAGTCTGATCTGAGCCAGCTCCTTTGCCAGCTCATATCCCTGGTATTTCTCTCTGGCTCTCCGGATGTCATTTAACAAGGTTTCTTTGTAAGAAGTACTAGAGAGGGAAACATGAAAACCTCTGGTTACATCTCCAAGCATCCATGACTCTGCTTCCTTTAGCAGCTCAAACAAACTTGGTTCTCATTGATATGACTTAGCTAACACAGGAGGGCTTCACCCAGACTTGAGCCTCCCTGTACCAGCAAACGGGAGACATGTCCTACTTGTTAGTCACATTTTGCAGAAAATAACCACTGAATAATAACATCATTTCATTAATACCTTGAAAGTATTTTCAAACTTGACCCACCTGTATTTGGATGACAAACAGGCCTTTCTACCCATCCCACCCACATCACTTCCTCTGGTATTTTCAAACACATAGAGGACAAGAGGGTATCTTACTTGAATAGTTATTTCCCCCACTATGAACAGATTATTACAAAGCCAAAAAACAAACAAACAAAAAACTCCAAGAACCATGAAACAGTAAAAAAAGAACTTTAAAATGAATCTATTAGGTGTCCCCCGCTAGTGATCACTAAGCTTTTTTCAGTTGGTTGAGAGCTGGAAACTGGATGTGTCCGTGAGCAATCCAAGAAGCCATGCCTGGAAGCTTGCGGCCACTTTTGTCCTTCACTGCCTCCTTGTCATTTTCAATTGCCAGAATGCTTTTCTAATGTAAAACATAAAACTTCCTTCATGTGGGCAACTAGGTGATAATAGGAATGTATGAAAACTTTTAAAGCAATTTAAATCCACACTGGAATGTCTCATCATAGCCTCTCAAAGAATCAGTGCTAGGATCTGGTACTTGGTTTAAAATCTTTAAAAATAACCTAATTTGCTGTACAGAGGCTGACTTGCAATGACCATAGATTGATTTAAATTTCTTGCCCACTTTCCAAGTAATTTTTTTATGGCAACTGGGCATTGCCAAGCAGTAATACTGTCAACCCATTAAACAGATAAAATGAGTGGACTGTAGAGAGTAAAATTAGGCTGTTCATTTAAAAAGATAAGCTCAATTAAATAACAGTCTTTGGAAAGAGAAGCATTGCTTTAATTTTTTTTCCTTATTTGTCTATTGCAAATCACCCCAATGATGAGCAAATCAACAGATTCTACCAGTGTTTAAAATTCTATCATTAATCTAATGAGTCATTAAGTTGGGCGACAGCCCTTGTCTATTTGGTGGATGATAAAGGCGTCGAAGCTATTAAGGTGTTATTAATTTAGCTTGACAAGTAAAAGTTATATTTAAGTCTTGTTTTCAAGGGTAATTCTGAAAAATGGTTTCAATAAACTAAGAAACCTAATAAGAACAGTAACTTTTAAGTAAATGTGCAGCTATTTCTGCCTCTGGGAACCAGGGAAGATGTTGCTAATCAATGTAAACTTGGAAATGGCTTCCAATCCCTTTTCAACTCAGGGCTCCAGGCAGCCTTTATCAATGTATCAGAGTTGGCACTTGAGCTAAAAACTTATCTGCCATCCTCATTATAGATGTTTTAAACTATAAGTACCATTTACCTTCTCACTAACCACTGTTATGTATCTGCCAGTTCAAGGGGTGGAATCAACTAACAGGTATTTCAAGTCCTTTGAAATTAAATAAAATAAAAAGAGTTGTTTTCCTAATAACACATATATACACTGAATGAGAAACAAATGTGAATCTACTTCTTGCAAAGACCTTGCTCATCTGGCAGGCTCAAGGTAACCTACCTCCTTGTCAGACATGAGAAGATGATATTAGGAAAGCTTTCTCTCTAAACTTCACTAAAATATTCATTGTACACTAAGACAATAGTTAGCAAGGTGTGACTGAATGAGGCTTTCCAGGAGTGTCCCACAAAAAGTTCCCCAATTGCTTTCTATGTTGGCATGTGGTCACATATGTCTAGGTTTCCAGTATTTTTTTCCCATAAAGCCTACAGAACAAAGTCTGTATCCAGAGAAAAGGTGATGGGATAGAAAAACAGGACAGGTGGTTAACAAGTGTATACCTCACACCAATACTACAGTAGCAATGCTCAACAATTCAGGGAACCATGATTTGAGTCAAAATAGGACATGCGGTCCTTTGCACTTCATTTTAAGTTGGCTTGCCAGCTTCGGATTTTCATTTGTTATGGAAGGACAAATCCTCCCCCTTGTGACATTACTGACAGGAGTAAATCCTTTAAATTGGCTGCAAAATGACCGGATCTTTTGGTTAAATAAAAGAATTTTTCTGCCTTCAAGTTTCAGAATTAGAACATTTTAAGGCATGGTTTCTTGAGCACTGAGGCACAAAGAGATGAGCTGACTTTTACAAGGTTACACAGCGAGGAATCTCCTGAGCCAGGATTCAAATTCAAACCTGCCTACCTCTGAATCAGTATCACCCCGCCCCCGTTCTCTAGCATTTATCTACAAAGAACAGGTCACAGGATGGCTTAAGCTAGACTCAATGCACCCTGGCTTCTATGGCACAAGAACCTGTGATCAGAATGACCTTACTGAGGCACACAACCTCAACAAATGATTGGAGAGGGGAATGGAAATCATCCTCATAAATGATCTTAAAACAGAATCTCAGAGTTGAAAGAGTATTAAAAAAATCAGTGACTTAACTTCCTTATTTTCTAGATGAGAAAATGGCTACAGAGAAGGTATTTATCAAGGTTACACAGGGAGTTGGGGCCAGACACAAGCTCAACCCTGACCTCCTAACTCCAGTTCTATTCTTTTGGCTACACCACAATGGCCCAACTTAGTGAGGTAGTAAGGAGCAACAAAGGATTTCAGGATGACTTAAAACTGATTGGCATAAGTTCCCAATTCTCTGGGTATTATGGTCTTTTGAGGGTGTATTGCCTCCAAGATTGTGGCATGGTGCCCAGGGTTGTTGACAGCTGAGGGACATTACCATGAGATCACGTGGATGTCTTTCAGGAAGCTAATAAACCTGTCCACCAGGGGCATACACAGCGGACCCAGGGCAGCATCTGAGTTGGGCTGTATATACTCTGAGGCATGTCTTTGGGTGTCACTTTCGCAGCAAAAATAATCAGCACTAGTTGTCACGACGTACGGGATGAAACAATAATTTCCACTAGATGCCTGGAAAAAAGAAACAAAAAGGTTTCACAAAGTAATTGATACAGAAGCAAAACTATGAATTTTAGCAGGTAGAACTTGGTGGGACGGAGATGGAGCAAATGTCCGATTATGAAAACAACTTGTTCAATATGACTATGAATCTATTAGGCACAAAACAAGAAACCACTCAATTTCACAAGCTCTAACACACAGATGTATGACAAACATTTGGTCTTAAATGCTGAACTGATCTGTGTATGTCTGTGAACTCTGACAGAGATTTCAGAGGTTCAAGTCTCAAAAATTTTATCATTTTATTACATGCCCCCCAAATAGAGGGAATTTGAAGTCACTGAAAACCACGAATTGCCATGGAAAGGCCATATTATTTGATAATTTAATCACAGGTAAACTATTATAAACTTTGTAGAGTAAAAACTGTTTTTGCATGAAGCAGATATTAATAAGTATGCTTATTCTCAGAGATACTTTTTAAAAAGATGTTTTTCAATTTTTATATTGTCAAGTAGTACTCAGGTAAGACAATATCTTTTTTTCTATGGAATAATTACACCTTGAATACAAACTGTGATCCTTTGTAAAGCATAAACATCACCTTCAAAGAGTATTAAATCAACACTTGATTTTTAACACACTAGAGGATTAAAATACATTCTTATATGACATTCTTACATCATAATCAATCTTTTGTATACACTGTCGTAAAAAACAACTAGCAACCTCTAGACTGTTTTCCATAGCTGCTGTACCAATTCTCAAAAAATTAAAAATGGATATATCTTTTGATCCAGCAATTGCTCTCCTGGATATTTATCCAAAGAAAACCAAAACAATAATTTGTAAAGATCTATGCACCCCCATGTTCATGGCAGCACAATTTACAATAACCAAGATATAGAAACAACCTAAATGCCCATCAACAGATGGTTAGATAAGGAAGTTATGGTTCATATATACAATGGAATAGTAATCAGCCATTAAAAAATGAAATACTACTATTTGCAACAACATGGATGGACCTAGAGGTTATTATGCTGAGTGAAATAAGTCCTACAAAGATAAATGCCATATGATTTCACTTATATGTGAATCTAAGGAACAAAAAGAACAAACTAATCAAAAACAGAGTCATAAATATAGAGAATAATCTGGTGACCACCAGAGAGGAGGGGGGTTGAGAGGCTGGGAGAATGGTGTGAAAGGTTAAAAAAGTACAAATTAACAGTTGATAGATGGTCACAGGGTTGAGGAGCATAGCATAGGGAATGTAGTCAGTAGTAATGTAATGACTAGGTAAAGAGCCAGAGGAGAGAAAGGGCAATTAGGGGGATCATTTTCTAAACTATATAAACATCTAACCAATGTACTGTATACTTAAAACTAATAATAAGGTAAAATTTTAAAGTAACTAGCTTAAAATTTCAGACTTTTAACTCCTATCTCTTCACTGTTTTAAAGAATTTATATGGTGCCAGAAATAATTCATCTGACTTCTTCCCTTTAATTTTTTAAACTAAACTAATGAAGCTGTTTAGGTATTTTGGCATAATGCAGACTTATCTTGGGAAACACTTTCTCCAAGAAAGAAGTCAAAAAAGAAATACAGCTTCTTCTACATCAAAAATAAATTCATTAATTACAGAGAAACCTATCAGAACAACATGACCTTATATCAGACAGAAGCCTTGGGAAAACTTACAACATTGGGGAACTAGTTACAAATACATAGGTGACATGCATTTTTAAGTTTTCCTTTTGAATAAGATTCACTTACACAAAGATAGGTGGCATTCTTATTTCTATCTGAACTCAAAGTATAAATAATTGTCCTGAAACTCTCTTTTGTACCTTGTTTGGCATGTATAACTCTGTTGATACATGTTTTTAGGCCCTAAAATATTTTAAGAAAAAAATTACTAGTGCTATTCCACTCAAACATATTTTATACCAGGTTAGCAAACTTTTTCTGTAAAAGTTCAAATGGTAAAAATTTTTGGTTTTGTAGACCATACAGTCTGTTCCAACTACTCAACTCTGCCACTGTATCATGAAAGAAAGCAGCCATAGACAACATAAACACATGAGCATGTCTCTGTCCCAGTAAAACTTCATTTATGGACACAAATATGAATTTCATATTTTCACATGTCCTGAAGTATTCTTCAGCTTCTCTTTCTTTCTAATCATTCAAAAATGCAAAAATCATTCTTAGCTCACAGGTCACACAAAAGCAGGTGAGGGGGGCATCCTTCATCTTACACTAAGCTTCCCGATGGTCCATTATTCCTGAAAATAGGACTTTCTGAGAATATTTACTCCACTGCAAAATAGCAGCTGGAGAATATCCCTGTGGGCACCAGGGCTAAACCCAGCAAAATACAAATGCCAATGTGTTATAAATAGAAGTGGCAAAAATTCTGGTGTGAATAATTGGGGAACAGGGGGAAGAAGACTCACAGCTACTTCTTAACAATCACTGGGGACTGCCTATACCAAAGGAACAAAGACTCCTCCCTCCCTGGTTATATATTCAAATTCTCAAAGACAAACTCAAATTGCCCAGCAAAGTAAGGATTTGGGTGGGTTAGAGACAACTTTCTCCCTATCTATAACAAGAAAGCCATGTTGCTGAATTAAATGCCATTTATACACTCAGAAGTGAAACCATTTGTTCTTCTATATGAAATTGATTGAGTTTATGGTAAAAAGCCTTCCTACTTCAGACTAAGAGAAAGAAAAGGTCTCTGTGGATCAGTGAAGTCTAAAAGGTAAAACTTCATTTCTTTGAAGAAATGGAGTTTGCTATTTTCAAAAAAATTAGACCCGGACTGGAGGTGTGAAGAGCTCCTCAGATTTTTTCCCCAGAAAAACAACCATAACAGGCAAAAATCTTTTTAAAAAATCTTTTAAAAAACTAAAATCACTATAAATTATCTTAAGAGCATACAGCAAATAGAGAAATGTTTATTCAAGAAAACTGACTAAATCTTAGTAAGAAGAGTGAGACTGTAGCATTTGAGATATAACCTGCTCCTCCCCTCCCTTCCAGCCTAGAGTGATGAAAATTTTTCTCTGGGTAGATACAGCCAAGAACATGGGGCTCCCTCTTACTTCCAATCTCCAGTCTAAGGTGACAATTTCTCTCTGAGAATCCCAGGCCACCAGCATTTTCACTCACCACAGCCCTGTGTTACAGAAGTGTTATTTCAGGCAAGTGTGGTCAAGAGTACCAGGGCTCCATTTCTCCACACTGTTCCCACTTGTAGAGTAGAAGCTCTACCCTAGGTGAAGCAGAGCCCAGTATCCCACATCTGCATGTGGTGGTTGAAAATTGGGAAGAATATCTCAGCTGTAGAGGTCCAGAACTTCCCCCAGAGTAGTGAAGAGTCCCAGCCCCATACTGGGATCGATCTCCCAGCCTAGGGTTCCAGCGCCAAGAAAAGAAGTCCCCACGACTTCTCCAAAACAGCAAAGACTGTGGCTGAGTGAGATGAAGGGGGGCTGGAGTCATAAATACTCCTCTTAAGGGACCCATATGTGAACTTGCTCACTGACGGACTCACTCATTCTGAGCTCCAGTGCTGGGTTAGCTGCTCAAAAGGCACTAAGGACATACAGGGAGAAATTGCTTCAGAGCAAGGGCTGGAGAAGCAGCTTTCTCCCAGACAGAAGTGCTGGCAGAGGCCCTTGTTCCTTTGTTGAGCCCTCCCTGCTTCCAGCCTGCAGACTTGGGCGGCCACTATATGAGTCTCCACATAATACTAGTTTCCCTGCCCAGGTGATTCCCTGAGACACTGTCCCTCCCAAATTGGGCCCACTCAGGCCATCTTCAGTGGCTTTTCCATACAAATGGCCTGTCTTGACTCATTCTTCAGGCCTTACTAAAATCTGTTTTCAAACTTAAACAAGCAGCATCTGGTTTCAGTGTGCTCCATACTTCTTGCAGAACAGCATCAATCTTGGCACTAGTGGCAGTTGGCCTTGGTTAGTGGCTTGGCCTCTTGAGGTACATCCAAGTCCAGCATGGGTGGTAGCCATCTGCAGATTGCTTGGTGGCTCATCACAGGTGGCCCCGGGCAGGATACAGGCTGCAGCTAAACATGGCCTGAGTGGGGGCCCTTCCAGGAGGCACCACCTACCTGCATGCCCAGTGGCCGGCTTCATTATGAGCCAGAGCACTACCCAAGGTCATATCCAAGGATGACACATCCAAAGGGCTGACTGAGAAGGCACCAGGGCCCTGCTAAAGTGAATCCTGCTCCGTGAGATCAACCCCTGCACAATGGCTCCTCCACTGTAGGTAGTCACTGGCCAGTCATTGCAATTGATCAGCCTGAGGGTGAAACCTTCCCACTGACATGCAAACAGCAACCAAGGCTCAACTACAACAGAACACACACAACCCATAAAAAGGAACACACCTGGAACACCCAGCTCAGGTGACCAGACTGTGCCACTAGACCACATAGGACACCTATTACATAAGGCCTCTCTACTCAGACCAAGAGACCTAGTAGCTCTACCTAATACCTAGAAACAAATACAGAGAGGCAGCCAAAATGTGGAGACAAAGAAACATGCCCCAACTGAAAGAAGAGAACAAAGCTCCAGAAAAAAAAAAATGAAACAAAATGGAGACAAGCAATCTACCAGATGCAGAGATCAAAACACTGAACTTAAGGGAAAATTACATGAATTCGGTGAGAACTTTAACAAAGAGATAAAAAAACAAACAAAACAAAAACGGAGATGGAAAAAATAAAAGGAACCAGTCAGAAACGAAGAATACAATATCTGAGATGAAGAATACATAGAGAGAATTAACAGTAGATCAGATGGAGAAGATCAAATCAGCAATTTAGAAGGTAAAGTAGCAGAAAATATTCAATGAGAACAGCAACAAGAAAAAAGAATCCAAAAAAAATGAGGATAGTTTAAGGCAGAGTCCCAAACCCCCAGGCTGTGAATAGGTATTGGTCCGCAGCCTGTTAGGAACTGGGCCACACAGCAAGAGGTGAGTGGCGGGTGAACAAGAGAAGCTTCATCTGTATTTGCAGCTGCTCCCCAGCATCACCACCTCAGCTCCACCTCGGATCATCAGGCATTAGATGCTCATGGAAGCACTGGTCCCTGGGGCCAAAAGGTTGGGGACCACTGCTTTAAAGGGGCCTCTGAGACAACATCAAGTGTACCAACATTTGTATCAGAGGGATACCAGAAGAAAAAGAGAGAAAGCAAGAAATTGAAAACCTATTTCAATAAATAATGACTAAAAACTTTCCTCACCTGGTGAAGAAAATAGACATACAAGACCAGGAAGTGCAGAATCCCAAACAAGATAAACCCAAAGAGGCCCACACCAACACACATCATAATTAAAATGCCAAAGGTTAAAGACAAAGAGAGAACCTTAAAAGCTGCAAGAGAAAAGCAATTAGTTACTTACAAGGGCGTTCCCGTAAGAATGACAGTGGATTTCTCAACAGAAACTTTGCAGGACAGAAGGGCTTAGCACAAAATATTCAAAGTGATGAAAAGTCAGGACCTACAACCAAGATTACCCTACCCAGCAAAGCTATCATTTGGAATCAAAGGACAAATAAGGAGCTTCCCAGGGGAAAAAAAATCAAAAAGAGTTCATCACCACCAAGCCAGTATTACAGGAGGAAATGTTAGAGGGACTTCTTAAAAAATGAATCAAAAATATGAGGAATGGCAATAGTTCCATATCTATCAACAAGCACTTCAAATGGAAAAGGATTAAATGCTCCAATGAAAAGATAGGGTGGTTAAATGGATAAGAAAACAAGACCCTTACATATGCTGCCTACAAGAAACTCACATGGGATCAAAAGACACACAGACTGATAGTAAAGGGATGGCAAAAGATATTTCATGAAAATGGAAACAAACAAAAAGTCTAGGGTAGCAATACTTATACCAGATGAAACAGACTTTAAAACAAAGGCTATAACAAGAGACAATGAAGGATCCAGTAAACCCATTTCTGGGTATTTATCCTAAAAAAAACCAACACTACTTCTAAGAGACATGTGAATTCATATGTTCATTGCAGCATTATTTACAATAGTCAAGATATGGCAGCAACCTAGGTGTCTATCAATGGATGAATGGATAAAAAAGAGATGGTACATATATACAATGGACTATTACTCAGCCATAAAAAAATGACATCTTGCCATCTGCAACAACATGGATGGACTGAGAGGGTACTTGTGCTGAGTGAAGTTAGATAAAGACAAATGACATATGATTTCATTTACATGTGGAATCTAAAGAACAAAATAAACAAACAAAACAGAAACAAACTCAGAGAGAACATTTTGAGGGTTGCCAGTTGGGAGGGGGTTGAGGGGGGTGGTTAAAAAAAGGGAAAGGGATCAAGAAGTACAAATTAGTAGTTACAAAATAGTTATGGAGATATAAAATACAGCATAAGGAATATAGTCAACAATATTGTAATAGCTATGTGTGGTGTCAGATGAGTACTAGGAGTTATTGGTGTGATTACTTTGTAAGTTATATAAATGTTAATCAGTATATTGCACACTTGAAACTAATATAATATCATATGCCAACTGTAATTTAAAAAAAAAAAAAAAGAAACGTAGATAACGCATCCTAGTTTTAGCAGGCCCTGGGACTTTGTCACTAATAGAAATTACAGAAGTTTTCATATCACATTACAGTTCCTGCAGATATCTCAAAATAATTTTATACCCATCACTACTCCAAAATTATAGTAGTTTTTAGACTGTTTGTTCTTATTAGAGACATCAATAAAGAAGCATGTAGATTATAATGTAGAACTTTTACAACTATTTTGATAACTGTGTTTCGGTATAAAAGATCTCCTTTTTAGTCCTTTGTATTTATGTAAGCATTTTAAGATATATTCTTAAAAGGAGTTCATAGGCTCCTCCAGACTAAGGGGTCCGATGCCCCCCAAAATCTAAATTAGGTCTCAACCTAGTTTTCCACTGGGTTCAATCACGGCCACTAACCAAGGACACTTAGGACTTGCCCCTTAGCTGGCTCCTCTGCAAGAAGGCCAAGGGTCTAAGGCCAAGACAGGGGCCTCATTGTACCAGCACTTATTTTTACTGATGGCTAGCTGCAGGTGGCAAAATTGGTCAATAACAGCCCAAGTTTTATATATTAATTCTTTGAAGCAAATAAAATATGTAAAAATTTATCCCAACGGACTTCATGATGAGACTTTCAGCTTGACCTTCCAGATAACATTTTTTATAAAGATACAAACATTTAATCAGTCAACAAATGGCCTAGTCAGAAGAGGGGAAAAAAATCTAAGGCAGAAGGAACATGGTTTAACACTACCCAAGAGAAATTGATTTCTGAGCACTTAGGGAAGAATGCATATCTTGATTGCTTGATTGTACAATGTGGTACTTTGGAGTTTGTTATCTTGTAATGCAAAAGGGTTATAAATCCTTTGTGAAAACTGATACTAGAAAAGCACAGAAAATTGTTCCCAAGAAAAATTGGGGAGCAAGTGAATGAATATGGGACAATAATTTTTTAAAAAATTATTTAACATGACTATGTGTGACAAAGTCTATTCATTAAGAAAATTTAAGTGGGGTGCTACTCCAAAACAATTACAAGGTTTAAGCCTAACAGATATTTCTTTGTCTAGTCATTTAAAGGACAATTTTTAAAAATCAGCACAGGTGCAGTCAGGGAAATGCATTTTTTTAAGATCAATGAAAATAGCATTCTGCATTGCTACTTTTCTATATTTGTCTGGTCAAAAGAGGAACAAGTATACAAAAGTTGAATAACAATTTCAACTAGATAATCAGGCTATTGTGGAGCTTAAAGATAAATGAAGATATTCCTGCTGAAAACATGTCATGAAGAGCCAAATGAACCACTGCAATAGTCCATCTACTTTGTTCAAACAAATGAATGGCTATCATGTCACAGAATTATTTCGGAGCTGGTATAAATCACAGTAATCACGTGATTAATCATCTCATTTTATAGAGGAGGAAACAGACCCAGCAAGATTAACCAACTGGCCCACACCTAACCACAGAGCCAGAGAAATCTCATGTCCTCCCCATCCCTTCCCAAGATCCTTATCACTAACTGCCATTCCAGGTTAATTCTGAAATATTAAAGAAAGCCATGATATGCAAAATACCCAACACAAACATATGGATGAATAGTGACTACTATGTTATTTAAACTGTATCTTAATTTAAAGGAAATAACTGGGTATTGTGGGACACCAAAGACTTAGTTGGTAGGAGGAATTAAACATTTATATTTTGGTTCTGACATTGGCCCTGAGATAATCAAGAAGTATAGAGAAAAGTTTTGTGGTTCACATCTCCAGAGTACTCCGACTGAAAAAAGAACAGGCATGGGGCGGGGGAGGAAGAACAAAAGATTTGAACAGAGAATTTAAGTTGAAGTAGAAATTAAAAATAGTTACACAAGTGAAATAAATATTCAAAGGGCAGAGATTTTTACATAAATCACATTCCATGTGCAAAATAAAATTTTTCCTCTCCATCTACTATGGGACACAGCTTTCTTGTTTGAAATTGGGCCTTCACTAATGAAAAGGATAAAAATTCTGATTTTGAACTCAGAAAATCCCAACGGATATAGAAAAGATATTTAATTGTCCTTTCACCAAAGTGCCCCTAAGCAATCTATATCATCTTTGATTATTTTAGATCCCAGCCCATAGCAAAACGAAAAATTGAAGGCAGGAGGGAAAGACTAGGAGAAATTCTGTTACTCTAAACCACAGGCCTAAAAGTGGTTGTAAGCCAGGTAAAAAACTTCCAATATTGTAGACAATATACCCAATACTGCGAATGTCTGTTTCTCAAAGAATTTCCAATTTATTGGGATTACAGAGATAATTATTTTGATTGGAGCAATAAGTTCCTATTAAATCTGACTGGCTTTGCAGAAAAAAAGTCTGGTTCAGGGGTCAAGAACTAGATTAGTTTTTTAATAAGGTATTTTTTAATAACATGATTCAACCTTGGAAATTTAAGTCCGCTTTTTAAAAACCATGAACTCTGTTTTTAGGACATGACAAATGAAAATAAGGTCTAGTGTACTTTTTAACAATTTCTTCTACAAGTATTGGGTGGAATATCTCATCTTCTAGTAATTTTCCTGGGGGACATGGAAGGTATATGTCCCTGTTTCCTCTCTGGTGAGGCTACATATAGCTTCCAGTAGTTACCCACCAATTTAACAGAAAAATTATTTCTGTGCCTCCCAGACTTAAAGATCCATTCCTTAGTCTCGGGGTATATATGATTTATATATTTCTCAAATGAAATGATTATAATATGGTGAACCCTCAAGCACACACCCAGACCCCCCTTCAAGGAAGAACGTGTTACCCCAGCTGCTGGGAGTGCTGCAGCTATCAGCCCCTGTTGTCAGCCCCTCCTGGAACTGCCTCAGTTGCAGAGAGTACCTCATGCCAGGTCACATTTCTTCCAATGAGGGATGAATGCAGGAGTACAAAGGCCTGGCCATCTCATCTCAACTCAGAAAGGCCATTCCAGATCCAGAGTTCCCCACAGGGTCTACCAAGGCTGTCATTGAGTCTGCACCCCCAGCTTGATTTCTCTCTGCTCACTCCTGCTTCCTTCCCTCCTCTTCCTCAGCATTAAACCCAAGGGCACTCCTTAATAAATCGCCTGTTCACTAAACTCAGTCTCAGAGGCAACTTCCAGGGGGAAATCAACCTGCAAAATATACCATAACTTTGAAAGTATGGTTATTTTCACAAAGGAAAATTAAAACAAAGTTAAAGAATATCTGTGGACTATGCACACTAATCACATACTACCAGAAAGTTCCAAGGTTGAATAGATAGTCTCTCAGGGTGGCTATTATTTTTACTCTTGTCTTCATAAAGGGAAAACCTGGATCTTTCATCATATAAACACGTTTTCTGAAGTGATAAAATGCTGCAAGTGGTTATCTTTGCTAACTCTAAAGCAGCAGAAAATAGCATAAGAATTTAAAAATGGATGAAAATGAAGTCATTTTTATGGAACTCTAATCAAATAATGAATAATGAAGTAAAATGTGATAAATGTTAAAGATTTTTGTGAAAAGTATTTTTTAAATCAATCCTGAAAATGAAATTAAGAGAACCATTTCACTTACAAGAACATTCAAAAGGACAAAATATCTGTAAAGATACTTAACCAAGAAGGTGAAAGACTTGTACTTGAAAACTACAATACATTGCTGAAAAAAAATTATAAAGGACCTAAATAGATGGAAAGACATCCTGTGTTCTTGGATTGGAAGACTTAATACTGCTAAGATGTTGATAACGCTCAAGCAATATACAGTGCAATACAATCCCTATCAAAATTCCAATGGCATTTTTTGTAGAAATGAAAAAGCAGATTCTCAAATTCATATGAAATTGCTAGTGGCCTGAAATGGCTAAAATGATACTGAAAAAGAACAAAGTTGGAAGAACCACATTTTCTAATTTTAAAACTTACTATGAAGTTACAGTAATCAAAACATCGTGGTACTGGCATAAGGGTAAACATACAGATCAATGGACTAGAATTGAAAGTCCAGACATAAACCCTTACATTTATGATGGGTTGATTTTGAGAAGGGTGCCAAGACATTCAATGGGGAAAGAGAATAGCCTTTACAAGAAATGCTGTTGTAACAACTGGATATCCACATGCAAAAGGAAGAAATTAGAGCCCTACACCTTATACCAGAAACAAAAATGAACTCAAAATGGGCCAGAGAGATCCTGTGGGATTTTCAGGCAAGCATTTTACATGTTTATATTTACAAAGTTAAAAGTATGAAAATATAATACTTACTTGGTTTTTCCGAGTTACCATTTCCTGAAAAGAAAAAGAAAAGGTGAATATAGCTTTTTCCCAAAATAGTTCATTTCCATAATCAAGTACTTTGTCCCAACTCATCATCTGGAACCCAATTAGAGCAAGAGTTAATCATTTGAAACCTCCCCCTGCAAAAAGCTTCAAATAGGATAAGCCTCAGAGAATTGTAAAATTCATCTTCTAAGGAAAATTTATTATAATTGGTTAGCTTCAGAACTACTGGGGACATAAATAGTTGTAAGGATTTTCCCACAGCAGTGGCAATGATTTTGTATCAAGATGGTTTGAAATTCAAGTTTGGGGCTCTGAATGTCCTACACCTCACCTTCCCAGTAAAGAATGTCAGGGACAGCAAGAAAGTGCATGGGAAGCCCCGTGGTATCTGAACCTCTTCTTGGCTCATAAATGTGAAGGCTGCAGGCCACTTCCACAGTCAGCCTTCCTACAGAAGGAGTGTTGCTGGTTTCCTGAAGGATTCCTGACACCTTACTATAAGTGTCTATGAATTTTCAAATTTAATGACCATGATTTTAGTCAGTTAACTTAGCATAATGGTTATACAGCCCTCAACTGCATCATTTATACACTGTAAGCCAACATTTGTCAAAAAAGAAAACATAATTAAACAGCTGTTCCGTGTTTTACATGTTCTGAGATTTCTATTATCTGATGACAAGCACAGACTGCTTATGGTATCAGATATAACTGACTACCCATTTCCCTTTTAGAAAACATATTTCTATATCATTAAAAATTAAAACTTATCTAGGTCATAGGCCTTTCCAGAGGAGTTCATTAAGACACAGCTGAGAAAAAAATGTATTGAATTGGAAAAAATATACTGTAATTTCATGTTTCTCATCAAAACATAGCTTAATAATCTATACTTTCATATTTTATAATTCTAAATATTTCCGAGAAAAACTACCTTAGTGAAAATCAGTAAAAGAAAATTAGTATCTAAATATCTAAAGTAATTGAGATTGGCTTATAGCCTTTTAAGAAACTATTCTACAATTCTACAATGTACAGTATGATAATAAAATAGTTTCTTCTTTCAATGTCATATGGCTTCTTAAAATATAGTGCTTTGCTATAATTATAGGACACACACACGTAAAGTGTATGTGATATATAACATATACATCACATTACATATCTGAGGCAGGTGGTGTTTCTAGCAGAAAATAATCTCAAATTATTAAAGAGTCCCCCAAAATCTGGTTAATAGTAAACCTCAAGAAACACAAACTCCACACTAAACTATTAGAATTGTGATGGGCATGATGTTGGCAACTTATTCTCAAATGACTCAGTAAAATAAAAGGTTTTTTACTGTATTTTCAAAAAAAAAAAAAAAAAGAAAAACAAAATGTCCATCACAAAACTGTTATTTATATACTACTGATTTTTAATGCTAAGGATGCCAGACATTTAAAAATGATGTCTGTGAAAGTTAACTCTGAACTACTGGTTCTCACCCCTGGATGCACATTTGAGAGTTTAAAAAATCCCCTCGAGATTGTGATGTAATTGGTCTGGAGTATGGCCTGGGTACTAGGATATTTACAACCTCTCCAAGTGATTCTAAAGTGCAATCAAGGTTGAATAACACTGCTGTAAATAAACTAATCTTTTAATCCTGAAATGACTTAACAGAGATCAGGACTGTCTGACCAACATTAAGATATTCAACAATATTCCTTAAAAATGGATATTTAACAATATCAATTTATTAACTGAATTTTGTAGTAACTCAATTTAGACATTCACATTTTACAAATATGCACATCTTTAAAGTACTAAGCTATCCAAAAAAGCGTTTGTATTAAATTTGCAATAATACATTTTTTAAAATTCTCAATAATTACTGAGTTGTGCATGAGCACACAACCTTTCAGTTCTGCTCTGATTTAAACTGGGGTAAAAAATAACATTAAATACTAATTATATATATGCTAAAACTTTCTGCCCATTTTGGTAACTGTTAAATGTGGTCTTATTATTATCCAAGTTGAGAAATGATTTTTTTAATGTGTAGGTTTGGATCAAATTGTCCATGAAAGAATTCAGAGTAGTACGTTTGCTTCAATGGAAACTAACAGGAGTTTTGGCTTCACTTCCCTAATGAGCCTGGAAACATTTAAGTTGCCTGCAAATGCACATCTGTATCATATATGCTCACACAGTGGCCGGGAACTTATCTGTGTGAGCTAGAACCTGTGGTAGGAAGGAAGGAATTGCACAATCATTTATCAAGTATTCAAGAGAAGGTGAACAATACCCCTTACCTTCAATGAAAGAGCAGTGTCAGTGTCAGTGTCATGGTACAGGATCACATTATTGGCCATGTCAAAGCTTTCTCGAACTCCAAGATGGTAGAAGAGTGAAGGCTGTCTGCAGACATCACTCACGTCCACCACAGCAACATCTGAGATGAACAAGAAGAAAGGGTGTCAGGGAGAGAGGTGATCTGTCTACATAACCCACTTCCTGATGATCACCAATGGGGAGCTACTGCAATTTGTATTTCTACCATGAACCTTTAGGCAAAGCACAAGCGAAGGGTGATTTGATTAAAATTACCCCATGAATTCCAGAAAAGCAATAAGAATTAAAAAAAAAAATAAACCTCTTCTTCAAATGCTGGGAATATAGCCTCACTTAAAAATTGCTGATGGATTTATTTTTAATGTTATTTTATTAGGAAATATGTCATATCCAAAAATATATTTAGCTTATATATGAAGCTTTTATACTCTGTCAAAAATGATGTTTTGAAATGGTGTCCAATACTACTAAGAAATTTAAACGTGCTCATTATCTATGTGATATGTTGTTCCCTGTTTTGAATAGGTCTCTCTAGGAAACAACTCCAGTGGCATCTGATCTTCATTGTCAAGTTGATGTCAGATATGTGAGCCAGGAACATGGCACAGGAATGTTATTACAGCAGTTTGAAATAGGAAAAAGAAAAAAAATGAACACAATATCTTTAGACAGGATGGATAAAGAAATTGCCATCATTTTTGACAGAGTATAAAAGCTACAAGTTTGATTAGACCTTCCCTACCACATGTAGAGATTTTGGAAAGTAATGCCTTAACTTATGCTTGCACTGCTATGACTCACAAGTAGTCACTGAAAATCCCAATGAAACAGAACAGAGGCAAGGTAAACGGGGTGTGAAGAAACCAGGCAGCATGCAGAAGCCATATCAGCACCAGGCACAACTAGCTCTGCAGAGACTCTCTGGGACCTGAGGCTAAACCTTTTACTCTCTAATTTATGGATTGCCTGCTATATGTCAGGCACTGTACTGAGTACTGGGATAGAAGTATGAATGAGGCATAATCCCTTTTCTCAAAAAAGCCTATAATACAACAGGGGTGGACAGGAAGGATGTGGTGGTTAGAATCACTGTGAGGAGGGCTAAAGTTAGGGAAACAGCGACAGAAGCACCTATGAGAAGGTACCTAACCCACATTCTGGTGGAGGGTGTTCAGGGAAGGCCTGGAGGAAGTGATGTTGTCTGGGACCTGAGGGTTCATAAGAATTAGGCAGGCAAATCACAGTGAGGATGGGGGGGAGGGTGGAAAGGGAAGGAAAAGTGTTATAGGGAGTAAAGACAGCAAGTAAGATGAGGTATAGGAGTTAAGGCCATTGCAAATAATTTCATGGAATCATAACACCTGAGAATGTGAACCTGGAAGGGTTAGTAGGTGCCAGGGGGACTGTGCCTGAAGGCCACATTAAGAAGGCTGGACTCCACCTTGAGGCAATGGGAAACCTATGGTAGAGTTTTTAAATTTTATTATGTAAAATTATAAACATATCTAAAAGTCGACAGAATAGTATAATGAAACCCCCATACCCACTCCTTACCTCCCTCAACAATCAACTCACGGCCATCCTTGTTTCATCTCTACTGTCATCCACACCACCCTTCCACATTATTTTGAAGCAAATCCCAGATATCATATAATTTCATCCCCACTTTATTATGTGTCACTAAATGGTGAGAACTCAAAGAAAAATAAATAACCATAGTATCAATGTTTCATCTAAAATGTTTTTTCAAAAAATAATCATGAGGGGTTTTAAATAGGAAACTAACATATCCAAATTTACCCTTTAGAGCTTGCTGCTCAAGAAAGGACAAATGGATATGCTGAGGAAACATTTTCAAACTAGCCTGGTAAATTTATCTCAAACGAATAACTGTTCCCCACAGATATTTGCTTGGAGTCAAAAATCACACTGCAGCTAAATAGACACTCTTCCTATATGATTGTTCCCTGGACTCTATTACCTACTCAAAAAAATGTGTTTTCTAGAGATGCTATTAAGAAGTAGTGACATAGACGCTAATTTCACAGCGGTGGGGACTGCTATAATTAGTTAATAAAGGAAAGGAAGCAAAGGGAGGAAGACAAAGGAGAAGGATGGGAAAGGGGAATAGGCAGGAATGAAGGACAGCAGCCTCCAAGTTACGCAGGCCATTTTTGTAGGAAATCTGCAACTTGGTGGAGTAGTTTATCATTGAGTGGATTAAGTTTTAACCTGGCAACACAAGTTCCTTATTTCCTTTGCTTTCTCAACATTCTCTGCTGGGACCTGTACAATGGCCTCATCACCTCCACTGAGGAGCCCCTCCATGGCTCCACCAAGAGTTGGGACAGACGTCTCAGTGCCTAATTAACATAAGACAGATTGATATTGCTATTCAAAAACAATTCTGAGTAATTCATGTTCAATAGGAAAATTATCTCAAACCTAAAATTTACGTTTTTTGCCTGACACTTGTCACTCCAGCCAGTAGACTGAGTTTACCTGGAGGATTCATACCACAATAATACTCAACCAGCTTATTTTTAGAACTCCTAAGATACTAATTTAGCAGGTTTATAATGCTAAATATGATAAAACACCAGACTGGAATTTTTATTATGTATGAGGAATCGAGGGGCTTTTTCCCCCTAAAGACACCATAAATTATCTAAAAGCTTCAATCATCACCATGGTCACTTGCTCTGCCATTTACAAAACACTTTCATAGACATCTTTGTTAAATTTCAGAACCATCCTGTGAGGCAGGTAGGGTAGGGGTCGGCTCCACTCTGCAGGAAGTGGAATAAAGCTCAGAGAGGGTAGAAGATTCATCCAGGGTCACGCAGCTAGGGCACAATAGTCAGGGCTGGAACTCAACCAAGCAAGGCCTGTGTTCTCCAGGGCCACCCTGAGGCTTACTACTTTCCTGACCCACTTTCTGAAACTGAGCTGCCTGGGGACAAACCATTTATTTATCAAACTAAATCTTAGACAAACAGATCACAGATAAAAAGAAAGCAATAAAATTCATATTTTCATTCACAAATGTATCCTGTGTTCTGAGCAACCATTACCTTCCAGTTTCCACTGACAGCCTGTATAGAATAAATCATTCGCTTTGATCAAGGACCACACACACCCACTCCACCTATCTCGGTTTAACAAACCTTAAGAAGTGATACCACATCTGGGACTGCAAAAAGCCAAGGCTTCTGTTAAAATCTATGCTTAGCAAAAAAGTGTCTGAATTTAAAATCAAAGAGCCCTTCAAACAACTTAAGGCTCAATTACAATTAACTCACTACATGCTAATATGAAATAAGATGAATGATGTATTGAATTTTAGCTCATTAAAAACTTTTGAACACTATATCTTAAACGTTATTTTTGTGAAATGTTTTATAAGTAATAAAACAATTTTCTAGTATGGTTTTATAGCGTCTGATTTCTAAAGCAAAGCATCATTCAATGAAATGATATGATGGCAAATGATTTACCATATACTAATTCTGTGATTGTACTGGCTCATGCAAGTCTTAACTATGTTCTAGGTTATCTATAAATCTATCCCACTCCTAGCAGAAAAAAGAATGAATATAAGTAACATTGGTTGTGTCTAAATGAAAAGAACTAGATTTTAGAATAATTTTCCTAAGACATTTAAAAACATTTCACTGGACTTGTGACAACATTGGCATCCAGAAGCTACCTAAAAGCAACAGAACCCAGAATTACTGGACGGGAGGCACCTCTACTAACTCCAATCATATTTAGATCTTACTTCACTCACTCTGCTCATTTCCAACATACTCGAGGGCAGGGTTTTGTGCCTTTTTTTTCACCTGTGCTCTTCATCACAGAACCAGGAATAGAGTTAGGATAGAATCTCCAAGATCAAAACTTTGGAAATTTTTATTTACCAATTGCAGGAGTATAATGTCACCTTGCTATGCAACGACTTTACAAAGAATTTGAGTTCTGAATCTTTACTATTTCACAAAGCACATTTTCTTTCCATACTGAGGTTCTGGTCTGATTATCGATTGGAGCAAGAGGAAGGGGAAGGCACAGGGAACTGACATTTATTGAGCACTTACTAAGTTCAGGGCACTGTGCTTGTACCTCTAGCTAGAGATTTTTTAAATGAGGCTCAGAAATGTTAATTAAGTTATTCAAAATCACAAAGCCAATAAAGAACAGGGAAGAAATTGAAATCTGATCTGTAAAGCCAGTGTCTTTTGCCCCTTGTCGCTTTTATCATCAGGAACACTGGGAGACAAATTTTATCATGGACCTGTTTGGGCAGTTTTTACTCCGGAAGACTGGCAATTTTCTTAAAGAGTAACCTGCATTTTCTATACTTTGCTGGATAGTGAGATGAAAGGAAAGCAGCTGTAGTACGGCCAAATAGCCTCAAATTGCCTGGAGGACTCACTAGAGGCAAGATCTATCTCCCAGATGTTTTAGGCAAAGTGTTGAGCTTGGTTTATCAAAAGTCACCTGTGTCCACCTTAATTAAAACTAAAAAGCTTTTAGAAGAACACATAGAAAAGTACTCACACAACCACAACTTGGAAACAAGCAAAGATTTCTTAGAGAAGACACAAAAGGCCCCTTAACAGAACAATATCTTAATTTGACTTCATCAAAACTAAAACTTTCTGCTCATCGAAAGTCATAAGTGGATGAATAAGCAAGCCACAGTCTGCAAGAAAATGTTCAAAAAATATACCTCTGATCAAGTGCTTGAATCCAGAATATATAAAGAACTTTTCTAAATCAATAATAAGATGACAACCCAATCGAATGGGTAAATGGCTTGAACAGACACCTCACAAAGGAAAATATCTACCCGGCCAAAAAGCACATGAAAAGGTGCTCAACATAATCATCAGAGAGAGGTGATTTAAAACTATAATGAGAAAGTATACTGGAAGCAACCAAGTGATTGACCTTCACTTGCTAAATTTGATAGTTCTACTGAATTCAAGACTCTCATCTTTGAAGATGGGTGATGGATGCTAAAAAATAAAAGTTGGTCCTCTGCTAAAGTGAATGGGACATTCCTCAAAAAATTGAACATAGAATTACCATATAACCCTGCAATTCTACATGAAAGCAGACGTTATATACCCAAGGTCATTACAGCATTATTCACAATAGCCAGAAGGTAGAAACAACCCAAATGCCCAAAGATGCATGGATTAACATAATGTGGTACATGCACACAATGGAGTATCATTTGGCCTTAAAAAGGACATTCTGATATGAGCTACAACATGGATGGACTTTGAAGATATTATGCTAAGTGAAAGAAGCCAGACACAAAAGGACAGATACTGTATGACTCCACTTATATGAAATATCTACAACAGGCAAATTCATAAGACAGAAAGCAGAATGGTGGCTGACAGTGGCTGGGGGGGCAGGGAAGAATAGCAAGTTATTGTTTAAGGGGTACAGTTTCTGTTTGGGATGATGAAAACATTCTGGAGATGGATATTGGTGATGATTGCATAACAGTGCAAATGTAGTTAATACCACCAAAATGCACACTTAAAATAGTTAAAACAGCAAATTTTATGTTATGTATCTTTTACCACAATTTTAAAAAAGCCATTGAGTTGCTCCTACCTCTCGCAGCCCATGGCAGTTTTCTTTCACAACAGCTTCTACTTTTCTTGCTTAGGATGAAGGCCTGCCTGGGGCTCTCCTGCAGCCCATCAAATTACCCAGGCACTGGTGACATGTAACTAGCTTGGACTTGTTATGAGAACAAGAGATAGGAAGTACTCATATTTCACATTTATGATCCTCCCTAGAATACCCTTGGGGTAGTTCAATAGTTCCCCTCCCCCACAAGCATTTTTCTAGAATAGCACTGTTTAATGGGACCTTCTGCGATGAGGAAAATGTTCTCTCTCCACTGTGCCTGTTGAGCACTTGAAATGTGGCTCGTGTAAAACAGCAACTGGCTTTATTTGATTTTTTGACTAGTTGAAATGTAAACTTGTGGCTACCATACTTGGACAGTTGTGGTTTTAGAACTTTTTACAAAGGAAGCAAAGTGACAGATCCGTATCTTTTGTGTGGAGATGCCAAAAAAACTGAGTGGTAGAAATCAGGAAGCCGAGAGGTGATACGGAGGGTCATCTGTTTACTCCATAAATCCACTTACCGGAGGTGTGTATAACCTTTATCAAACCTATAAAAGAATTTTAGTTATAATGATGTACCAAGAAATGATGTATTCAAGACCAGGCCAAGGTCAACCAGAGGTACATGGTACAACCAAAAATTCTAGGCAATCTGGACCCAGAGCAATAAAAGGTTAAATCCTTGTTGTGTAGCTCTGGAATTGAAAGCCCAAGATTTCTGGCTGGCTGAACCCTCACACTCAACCAGAAGGAAGGTGACTGTTAATAGATGGAGGCTTGCTACACATACACACACCACCACCGCCCCAGAAGCAATGCCACAGCATACCATTTTTCAGAGTTGGCACCAGCAGGCAGGAGGCTACAGTTGTGTTTAAGGGCAAAACGGACATTGAAACTTTCAGAGAAGGGTCTGTTCCAACTCCAATTTCAGAGGAGAATGAAGAGAAAGTAGAGAAAATCGAGTGGTTCCAGGTGAAGTGGGCTCCTGAACAACTTTTCTAAAAAGATGTTGTACTGAAGAGAATATACTCAGAGTGGTCAGAAATGGCAAGAGACTGTTTTGTACTGGCCCAGCTATGACTTGTTTGAACAAGTCTAACACCCCACCCCCCTTCCAGCTGGTGAGGATTTGCTCTACAGAAAACAGATCAGTGTCCCCCAGGCAAAGGATAAACAGTGATAAACCTAGCTTGCTACTTCAACATGGTGTGGCAGGTCTGCTAGAGAAACTCCTCTATTTACCTTCCCACATGCTTCCAGGTTTAAGGGAGGCACTGTAACTTGCTTTTGACCAGTGGAGAAACCAAGGCATAAGGACTCCCAGGTAATTACTGTCTCACAGACCATGCTCATGAATGTCACCCAAGTGCCAGAGGCCTGTCACATGGATTTCAAAGGGTGGGTAAGGAAAAGAGTCAAGCAACAAACAGTCCATGCCACACCTGGAGAAACTCTTGCCAACCAAAAGTGTTGAATTTAAGGCTGGGTTCTTATGGCACACTTATTACAATGAGCTTAGAGGTCTAGTGTTCCATTCCAGCAACAGAAGAGACCCTGATCTCCGAATGTTTGTGCATTATAGGATAAAAGCTGTCTATCACACTAGTGGTAGAGCACAGCCCCACTGTCGATGTATTTTGAGGGCCAGAATTAAAGTGTGTGAAAAAATGCTGGGACACTTCTAAGAGCCCGACCCCTCCCCCACCCCAGCCCACCCCTCCCCCACCCCAGCCCACCCCTCCCCCACCCCACCCCTCCCCCACCCCAGCCCACCCCTCCCCCACCCCAGCCCACCCCACCCCCACCCCCAACCCACCCCTCCCCCACCCCAACCCACCCCACCCCCACACACGTGCACTCAATTGTACAGTACCCATTCCCACCCTGGGCTGAGAATGGAGTCTCGCGGCAAACATTAAACAATCAGAGGCTTCAGATACTGAAGGTGTTGGTTTGGGATACAGTCTGGGCATTGGGAGTTTGAGAAGCTCCTCAAGTGATACTAATGTGTAACCAGGGTTAGGACCCATTGCTGTAAGACAGCAGTCCCCAAACTTTTTGGCACCAGGGATCGGTGCTCCTATTAGAATTTAATGCCTGATGATCTGATGTGGAGCTGAGGCGGTGATGTTGGAGCCGGGAGCGGCTGCAAATATAGATGAAACTTCCCTAGCTGGCTCGCCCACCTCAGGCTGCGCAGCCCAGTTCCTAACATGGAACGGTATAAGTCCGCGGTATAAGTCCGCCGCACGTGGGTTTGGAGACCCCCTGCTGTGAAAGTTGGATAACTGGTAGGAAGGGAGACGGCATTGTTTGGATTACAGGCTGTTTCTTCCGTCGTCTGATGTTTAAGCATAAAGAGGTCTAAATGCTGTACTCTATACCCTCGTGACTATTTTGTAACTACAAATCTATATTTCTTCATCCCTTCACCGAGTACAGCATAGAGAATATAGTCAAGTAGTAGGAAATGGCCGCGTGTAGAGCCGGCTGATAGAGTAATGGGCGATATCGCTTCGCAAACTTTATAAACGTCTAACCAATGTACTGTAAACCTGAAACTAATACAAAAATAATAATAAAGAGCTATAAACGCCGGTGGCCTCTGTTTTACTATCTGTAAAAGGGTACAATGCTACCTACTCTCCCCTTTCCCAGGGTCGTCGAAAACGGCAGGGGGTGCTAGAATGGGGAGGGACTGGCGCCATGCCGACTGTGAGGAAAAGGAAAGCCGGCAGGAGTGGGACTGGGGTAAACGGGGTACCTCCTCACCTGCATTGTAGAAGGCGTCGAGAACAGCCGTCTCCCCGAAGTCGAGTTTCCCGAAGGACACGATGCTGAGGTGGGCGCCCTCGGCCTCGCAGGCGAGCAGCAGACACTGTTGCGCCCCCACCTCAGGGGTGCCGGCGGCGCCACACTGAAAGCTATCGCTGCACACATATACTACCCTCAGAAGCCGCCGCGGCGCGCCTTCGCCCTCGCCTTCCGCGCTCTGGGCCGACCCGTCGAGCTCCCCAGGCCCAGCCGCGCCCTCGCCTCTCGGGGACAGCGGGTGCTGTGGAGACTCGACAGCCTCCCCGAGAGCCTCAGGCAAGGGAATCCCGCCACCGCTCTCCATGTGGTTTGCCTCAGCGCTCTCCATCCGTCCGAACGCCGCGCGAGTGACCGGCGGCTGTGCTCCGCTGAGGAGCACGAGATCCGGCACCTGCTCCCGGAGCGCGGGAGAAGAGCCGGGGGATGGGCGGCTACCGAAGACCTCGCAGCAGACAGAAGACGACCGAAACCCTCAGCTGCAGACGACGAGTCAAGCCGTACCACCCCCTGAGCGCGCTTTTTAAAGGCCCCGGGAGAGGCGGGGCTAAGGACGTCAGTGACGTAAGGGCGCGGAGAGATCTGGGAGGGGCGACGGGGCAGGAGCGCGCAGGGTGCCCCCTACCGCTTCCCCCGGGCAGCGCTCGGAGAAGGGCGGCTTTGTGAATTTTAGGACTTTGTCGGTTACTATCTCTCCAGCCTGACGAATTTTTGTTTTTCTCAAAACAACTTGAGGCTTTCCAAGCAGAGTAAAAACTCTTGCAGAGCGCTGGGTGGGCGTAAATACTCAATTCCAAACTAAGTAGAGATATAGTTTTAACCCTGAATGGAAACGAGAAGATGTTTACTTAAAACCCCTCAGATTTTGCACTCCTTGTCCCCAGTTGCCAGCAGCATTGGCCCTCCTGAGCACAATTCCGGAGTCCGCTCATCCTGGTTTTCACTGTGAAACTTGACAAAGCACCGGGATTCACCAGCAACAAATTTTGCCTGGAAAGTAGGCTTCCTGTCGGACTTATGAAATGCTGTGAACCCACAGAAATCTTTACTCTGAATCTTACCCACTTCACGATTTTAGACCCAAGTATTAAAAAGTAGTATTCCCACTGCAAGTAGTACTTGTATTTAAAAGATACAGTGCACTGGACGTTGTCACAAGGGTTTCTGTTTTTCATTAAAAAAATACAGTTTTGTTGAGATATGTTTCACAAACCATCTAGTTCACCCACTTAAGTGGTTTCTAGTATATTCAAAGTTGAGCAGCCACCACAACAATCAGTTCTAGAACATTTTCATCATCTCCTCCAGAAAAACCTTGTGCCCTTTAGCAGTTGCTCTCTATCCACAACCCCCGCCCCAACACCTCTCAACCCTAGGCAACCACCAGCCTGCTTTCTGTCCCTGTAGATTTGCCTATTCTCAACACTTCATATACATGGAACCACACAATGTGTGGACAGAGGTTTTCATTTGCCATGGGTACATACTTAGGATTAGGATATCTAGGTCATATGACAACTCTATGTTTAACCTTTGAAGAAACTGCCAATGTCTACCCAAGTGGCTCCACCATTTTACATTCCCACCAGCAGTATACTAGGGTTCCAATTTCTCCACATTCTCACCAACACCTGTTACTCTTTTTCATTATAGCCATCCTAGTGGATGTGAAGTGCTATCTCATTATGGTTTTGATTTGCATTTCCCTGATAACTAATATTATTGAGCATCTTGTCCTGTGTTTATTTGCTATTTGTATAACTTCTATAAGTCCATTCAGATCCTTTGCCCATTTTTAAACTAGATATTTGTCTTTTTATTATTGAGTTGTAAAAGTTCTTTATATATTCTGGATACAAGTCACTTGTCAGATATATAATTTACAAATATTTTCTCACATTCTGTGGGTTGTCTTTTCACTTTCTTTTTTATATAAGATTCTTTTTTTAAAAAATTTATTATTATTTATGCCTACAGCACCTGATCTTCCTAGGTGGTCTCCCATCCAAGTACGAACCAGGCCCAACCCTACTTAGCTTCTGAGATCGGACATCTAGCTTATTCAAGGTGGCATGGCCATAGACCATGGATTGTGGCTCCACTGGGGCATGAACCCAGGACCTTCTGCTTGTAAAGCAGAGGTGCTAACTGCTACACTATGGAACCATATCCATCTTTTCACTTTCTTAATGGTGTCCTTTGCAGCAGCATGTCACAAGCCATTTTGACATAAGCAGGATAGGATTTACCTTATAAAACAATATTTTGGCTTTTCTTCATGTTTCAGTAATAATATAGTCCATTCCACCACCCCACCCAAAAAGGAAAGCAGAAACTGCTAGAATAAATCTTTGAAGAAATCCTGCCCTAATTCCAGTCCTAGTAGAAATTAGGGGCTTCACAAATGGCATCAATGTGCACACTCTTCTGTGGCCAATGAATGGAAAATGGGCTCTGAAGAACACAGACCAGAACTGGGAAGAAGAAAGCCAGGGAAAACTTTCAACAACTCTGTTATAAGATTTTTTTAACATGATGGTATAAAAGGACAAATTTTCTTTGTAACTTTGTAATGCATAATAATAGTAATTTTCCTAATGTGCCTGTTCATCTGAGATTGTTCTAATGACTGGAACAGGCTTCGGAAGAGCAAAAATACCCATTTCACAATCTCTTGCCAGTGTCTTGCTGTTGCCCCCACTTCAATCTTCCCATGTTCCTTCCAGCTTTCACTGGGTCCCTGCTGACCGAGTAAGACACAAGAATTGTGAGTTCTAGCTTGAATAATATCCTCCTCTAAATACAAACCCTTCTGAGTAAAGAGCTCAGCATCCAGCTAACGAGCACCTACCCCGTAGGTGGTGTTGGCGTACACGGCCCACCTTCTCATCGTCTCCAGTCATTTGCACACCTGAAACATGCCCAACCCCTTCTCTTCATATCCTTCCTACCCTGTCCCAGCCCGACTGAGGAGAAAACTGGAAAATGCTGAATTAGTCTTTTCTGTTTAGTTGAACAACTGTCCTGTTCTGATCCCTGCTTTGCCCCTTAATAAGAGTACATCCTGGAAACCACTTTGCCCCAATGCAGAGGTATCATTTGGACTAGAACAGTGGATTGCAGAGTGGAGGCACTGTAGCTAAAGAGTAAGATTAAATCTAGGCATTTTCCTTGTTTCTCTTATTTTATTTTTGGCTGGTTATTCATTCATATCTACTGTGGTCAAACTAGTAAGTTCTTTGACCCATTCGACCTTATAAAAAATATTTTAGTTGTCATTCGAGTGCAGCTTCGTTATTTTTTTCATTGTAAGGGCCAAGAGCAAATAGTAACAAAGAGAAATGACCATGTCACACAATATGTATTTGTCGAAAAACTTTAACATATATAGCATTTAAACAAGGATTTATTGAACACTTATTATGTGTCAGGCACTGTCTCAGTGCTGAGGATATCATAGTGAAAAACACAGCCAAAGTTCCTGCTGTCATGTTAGATACAGATACTGAGGCTCGCACACACACACACACACACACAGAAAGGGAGGGAGAGAGAGAGAGAGAGATTAAGAAAAAGAGATTGAGAGAGATAAGGATATGGCTACAGACAGATATAGCTGTGTAGAGATGCTACAAGTATTGTATGGACATAGATTATTGTAATCTGCCATAAAATACAAGAAAAACAATCAGGGTGGATGAAACTGATAAGAACTATTAAGCATAGATTATATGTAAAATACTAGCTTATAAAATATAGGTAAAACTCATAGGATGTTTTAAATATACACAATGAGTAATCGGTAGTTTCTGAGAAAACAGACCTCATAAGGTGTATTAAAATTTTTAAGTTATTTCCCTCTAAGACATGCTACAGATGAAATACATGATAGAACAAACAAGAGTGTTACTTATAGATGGGTAGGGATGGAAATACCAAGTAATCAGGCATGAGCATGCAATCTCTGAACTGAAAGTTATATCATCGCCCCCAAATCAACCACTCACTGGTGACACCTTGTACAGCCCCATTCTTGTCCTACAAGTACCTCCTACATTCTTGAACATATGGAATGTAGTTACAATACTGTTTGAATGTCCTTGTCTACTAATATTATCTATTTTATTCCTGGATCTGTTTCTATTGATTTTTCTCCTGATTGATATTTTCCTGCTTCTTTGCATGCCTGGTAATTTTTCTTAGATGCCACGCATTGTGAATTTTACCTTAATGGGTATTGCATATTTTTGTATTTCTATAAATACTTTTGAGCTTTATTCTGGAACACAGTTACTTGAAAATAATTTGATCCATTTGAGGCTTGCTTTTAAGTTTTTTTTAAGTGTGCACTTCAATAATATGTCATGTGTATATTGCATTGTGTGTTCACCGCCCAAAATTAAATTTCCTTCCATCACCATACATTTGACCCCCTTTACCACTTGCGACAACATGGATGGACCTTGAGATTATCATGCTAACAGAAATAAGTCAGAAAATGTTGAGAACCATATGATTTTGCTCATATGTGGAATATAAAACTGAAAGCAACAATTGAACAAGACAAACAAACAAAAACTCATAGATACAGACAAGAGTTTAGTGGTTACCAAAGGGAAAGAGGAGAGCCGGGAGGTAGATAAGTTTTGTTTTAGGTGGTGGCATCAAAGCAGCCTTTAGGCTGGGGCTAATTAATTCCCTCTACTGAGGCAATATCCTTCTGATTGTTCTACCCGATGTCCCATGAATTACAATGTTTTCTCGTTCTGGCCAGGAGAAACATGAACTATTTGGGCCCTATGGAACCTCTGGGGATTGTTCTCTCTAATCCATTCAGGTGGTTCTTTACCCAGCCTCAGGTAGTTTCTTCATACACAGGTACTGGGCAATACTCTGCTGAAGATTCCAGATCTACATACCTCTAGAACTCTGTGTGGCACTCTCTCCACTCCAGTAATCAAGCTGTAGCCTCCTTGGCCTTCCAATTCCATCTACTCAACTCAGGACAGTAACTGTGCTGCCCCTGGAAGGCTCCCTTTCTCGGTCCTGTGTTGTACTCCTCATACAATTTTTGTGACATTTTTGTAAGTTTGAAATTATTTTAAGATGAAAAGACTTAAAAAGTTTTAACATCCTGAACAAGCCTGATCCTGTCTGATCTTGGAAGCTAAGCAGGATCAGGCCTGACTAGTACTGGGATGGGAGACCACCTAGGAAGACCAGGTACTGTAGGCATAATAAATAAATAAATAAATAAATAAATAAATAAATAAATAAGGAATTGTAAACTGACAAGGTCCTTGCAATCTGTGAGGTCAATCAAAGGTTGCCTCACCTAAAAAAAAAATATAACATTAAAAAGTACTTCTCTCTCTAGTCTAGATCTGCTACAGGCTAACCATTTATGGCAGGAAAAGGAGGAGTAGAGTTGGCTGCTTTCCTCCTCTCCACCTTACTAACTACCTGTCAAAGGTGGGAGTATGTAGGGAGAGTATTTAAAAGAACCCCACTGATGGCTTGCTTATGCTGGAACTACATCTGGTCCACAAGAAACACATATCCTTTGCCCCACAAACTTTGAGAGTACTGGCCACTCCCATCCAACCCCTCTCTTGCTGCAACAATTTGAGCAGCCAGCCAGCTATCTCACTTTATGGATTTCTAAGCTATGACTCAGACACTTGTCCTTTATGTCCTTGAAACTTCTTGGGACATATTGTAGCAAACTATCTTTGTGTCCTTTCCCTGCCCTTATGATAAGTGGTGGGCAACTCTTCAACATTCCTGCTAACATGGAGGAACTCATCAGCACACAAAATTCTCCGACATTCCTCTTTGAACTTCCAATTCCTTTTTCTGGGAACATTCAGCTTCACTTTGAAACTGAGCATTTCATTTTCAGTGCAAGACCTTCCAGAGCTTTCTTTTCTCTCTGCCATCAACTTTCTGCTACCAGTAACACTTCAGATGGTACCTGCTTCATCAGCCTAGGGCCCAGAGTGAGGATAAATGATAACATAAACCAGAGCCCCCAACTGACTTACAATGAATATTGAACAAAAACTTGAAAGACATGAGGAAGTTAGCCATGCAAATATGTATGGGAAGAGCATTGCTGGCAGAGGGGAAGAGCCAGTGCAAAGGCCCCAAGGCATCCTGGTATGCTCAAGGAACAGCAAGTCCAGTATCTCTAGATATTTAGAATTCTATCGTCTTATTTTTTAATAGCTTTAGTTTCTAGGTAGTTCTTCCATATATTTAAATGAAATCTCTTGTAACTTCTATCCATTGATTCTAATTTAATTCTTCTAGATGGCAGCTTTCAAAGTACCACTCTCAGGTCTTTTTCTCAGGTGACATCCCACCACCCAGACCCTTCAGTCATTTCTACATGATATAATTTCCAGGCTACTCACCACCTTGATGATTCTCTTCTAGAATATTCCCTATTTTCCTCCATTGCTGTTTTGTGTGTACAAAAGACTTTTTTAAAAATTAAACATTTTTATTTTGAGATAATTGTAGGTTCATATGCCGTTGTAAGAAATCATACAGCGAGATCTAGTGTATCCTTTAAACAGTTTGCCCCAATGTTAGCACATCACAACCAGGATATTGACATTGATACAATCACAATACAGAACAGTTCCATCACCACAAGGATCCCTTCTGTAGCCCTTAGAATGCCACACCCATCCATCTCCTGACCCACCATACCTACTCACTAATCTATTTTCCATTTCTACAATTTTGTCATTTCGAAATTTTATATTAATGGAATCATACAGTATATAACATTTTAGGATTATATTTTATCACCCAGCATCACCCCCTTGGGATTCATCCAAGTTGTTGTATGTATCAGTAGTCCACTGCATTTATTGCTGAGCACTAATCCATGGTACACATGTACCATGGTTTCTTTAACCAGTCACCCTTAGAGGGACACCTGGGTTGTTTCCAGTTTCGGGCTATTATGACTAAAGCTGCTATGAACATTCATGTACAGGTTTTTATGTGAAGATAAATTTTCATTTCTCCTGAATAAATGCCCAGGAATGCAAATTCTGGATCGTGTGGTAGTTGTATGTTTAATTTTGTAATTAAAGTTATTGGGGTTGACATTGGTTAATAAAATTATATAGGTTTCAAGTGTATAATTCAATAAAGGGGTCAAATATATGGTGATGGAAGGAAATTTAATTTTAGGTGGTAAACATACAATGCAATATACATATGATGCATTATTATATGTTTAATTTTTAAAGAAAATGCCAAGTTGCTATATCATTTCATATTCCCACCAGTAATATATGAGTGATCCAGTTTCTTCACATCCTTACCAGTGTTTGGTGTCACTTTTTTATTTTAGCTATTCTAATAAGTGTGTAGTAATACGCCATTGTGGTTTTCTTTTTTAACTTTTTTAAAATTAAGTTTATTGGGGTAACATTTGTTCATATAATTATATAACATTCATTTGCTCATTATAATTTGACATCTGTATATTCTATTGTGTGTTTACCACCCAAAGTCCAGTTTCCTTCAGTTACCATATATTTGATCCCCTTTACCCACTTCACTCTCCCGCTACCCCCTATATGTGAACCCCTTTACCTCCATCTACTGCGCCCTCCTCCCCCACCCCCTAGCTTCTGGTAACCACCAGTCTGTAGTCCATGTCCATGAGTCTCTGTTTGTTTGTCCTGTTTATTTGTTGCTTTTAGGTTTATATCCCACATATAGTGATATTATATGATTTTCAACTTTTTCTCTCTGGCTTATTTCGCTTAGCATCATTATTTCAAGGTCCATCCATTTGTCACAAATGGCAGTATTTCATCTCTTCTTATGGCTGAGTAATATTCCATTGTATATATGTACCACAGCTTCTTTAGCAAATCATCTGTTGTGGGACACTTCAGTTGCTTCCATGTCCTGGCCACTGTGAATAATGCTGCTATGAACATCGGTGTGCAAGTATCTTTTTGGATATGGGTTTTCAAGTCTTTGGGGGTAAATACCCAGTAGAGGGATTGCTGGATCATATGGTAGATCAATTCTTAGTTTTTTGAGGAACCTCCGTACTGTTTTCCATAGTGGCTGTACCAATTTGCAGTCTCACCAGCAGTGTATGAGGGTTTCTTTTTCTCTGCATCCTCTCCAGCATTTGTTATTACTTGTCCTATTAATTATAGCTGTTCTAACAGGTATGAGATGGTATCTCATTGTGGTTTTGATTTGCATTTCCCTAATAGCTACAGATGTTGAGCATCTTTTCAAATATCTGTTGGCTATTTGTATGTCCTCTAGGGAAAAGTGTTTGTTCAGGTCCTCTGCCAATTTTTTGATTGGATCATGTTTTTTGTTGTTGTTGTTATTGAGTTGTATGAGATCTTTGTTATTTTGGATATTAGGCCCTTATCAGAGGCATTCCTTGCAAATATAGTTTCCTATTCAGATAGTTGTCTCTTTACCTTGTTGACAATTTCTTTTGCTGAGAAGAAGCTTTTTAGTTTGATGTAGTCCTATTCATTTATTTTAGCTTTTACTTCCCTTCTTTCTGAGGTAAAAGTCACAAAATCCTCTTTAAGTCCTAGGTCCTTGAGTTTAGTTCCTATGTTTTCTTCTATGCGTTTTGTTGTTTCAGTTTTTATGTTCAGGTCCTTAATCCATTTTTGAGTTAATTTTGGTGTGTGGTGATAGACAACGGTCTAGTTTCATTCTATTGCAGGTGGCTTTCCAATTTTCCCAGCACCATTTTTATTGAAGAGGCTTTCCTTTCTCCACTGTATGTTTTTGTCTTTGTCGAAAATTATTTGCCCATATAAACATAGGTTTACTTCTGGATTCTCGATTCTGTTCCACTGTGCTGCATGTCTGTTTTGCTGAAAATACCATGCTGTTTTGATTACTGTTACTTTGTAGTATAATTTGAAGTTGGTCAGAGTGATGCCTCCAGCCTCATTCTTTTTTCTCAGTATGGTTTTGGCAACTTGGGGTCTTCTGTGCTTCCATACAAACATACAAATCTGATGATTTTTTGTTCTATTTCTTTAGAAAATGGCAATGGGATTTTGATGAGGATTACATTAAATCTGTATAATGCTTTAGGTAATATGGTCATTTTAACTATGTTGATTCTTCCAATCCAAGAACACAGAATATCTTTCCATTTCTTTGTATCTTCTTTGATTTCTTTTAATGGGGTCTTGTAGTTTTCATTTTATAGGTCCTTCACATGTTTCATTAAATTTATTCCTAGG
>CM053505.1:8041948-8206710 GCA_028627145.1 Eidolon dupreanum
CCTAGGAATAAATTTAATGAAACATGTGAAGGACCTATAAAATGAAAACTACAAGACCCCATTAAAAGAAATCAAAGAAGATACAAAGAAATGGAAAGATATTCTGTGTTCTTGGATTGGAAGAATCAACATAGTTAAAATGACCATATTACCTAAAGCATTATACAGATTTAATGTAATCCTCATCAAAATCCCATTGGCATTTTTTCAAAGAAATAGAACAAAAAATCATCAGATTTGTATGGAAGCACAAAAGAACTCAAATCACTAAAGCTATCTTGAGAAAAAATAATGAGGTTGGAAGCATCGCTCTGCCCGACTTCAAATTATACTACAAAGTGACAATAATCAAAATAGCATGGAACTGGCAGAAAAAGATACATGTACAACAGTGGAACAGAATTGAAAGTCCAAAAGTAAACTCATGTTTATACGGGCGAATAATTTTTGACGAAAGAGCCAAAACCATACAGTGGAGAAAGAAAAGCCTGTAACATAAATGGTGCTAGGAAAACTGGGAAGCCACTGGCAAAAGAATGAAACTAGACTATTGTCTATCACCACACACCAAAATTAACTCAAAATGGATTAAGGACTGAATTTAAGGTCTGAAACAATAAATTGCATAGAAGAAAACAAAAGAAATAAACTCATGGACCTTGGACTTAAAGAGGATTTTATAAATTTGACCTCAAAAGCAAGGGCAGTAAAAGCAAAAATAAATGAATGGGATTACATCAAACTAAAAAGTTTCTGCACAGCAAAAGAAACTGTCAACAAGATAAAGAGGCAACCATCCAAATGGGAAAATATATTTGCAAGGAATGCCTCCGATAAGGGCCTAATATCCAAAATATACAAAGAACTCATACAACTCAATAACAACAAAAAATCCAATTAAAAAATGGGCAGAAGATCTGAACAGACACTTCTCCTAAGAAGATGTACAAATGGCCAACAAACATGAAAAGATGCTCAGCATCACTAGCTATTAGGGAAATGCAAATCAAAACCACAATGAGATATCATCTCATACCTGTTAGAATAAATAGCTATAATCAACAGGACAAGTAATAACAAATGCTGGAGAGGATGCAGAGAAAAAGGAACCCTCATACACTGCTGGTGGGACTGCAAATTGGTACAGCCACTATGGAAAACAGTATGAAGTTTCCTCAAAATACTAAGAATTGATCTACCATGTGATCCAGCAATCCCTCTACTGGGTATTTACCCCAAAGATTTGAAAACCCATATCCAAAAAGATATTTGCACATCGATGTTCATAGCAGCATTATTCACACTGTCCAGGACATGGAAGCGACCGAAGTGCTCTATGATAGATGATTAGCTAAAGAAGCTGTGGAACATATATACAGTGGAATATTACTCAGCCAGAAGAAGAGATGAAATACTGCCATTTGCGACAATGTGGATGGACCTCGAGATAATCATGCTAAGCGAAATAAGCCAGACAGTAAAAGTTGAAAATCACATAACACTTATATGTGGGATATAAACCTAAAAACAACAAATGAACAGGACAAACGAACAGAGACTCATGGACGTGTACTATAGACTAGTGGTTACCAGAGGGTAGGGTATAGGGGGAGGGGGGAGGTGGGTGGGGTAAAAGGGTCAAATATGTGGTAACAGAAAGAAATCTAACTACAGGAGGTGAATACACAGTGTAAACATATATATGTCTTACTGTTAAAGTGTACAGTTGAAACTTATTAGATTTTGTTAACCAATGTCACCATAAAAAATTAATAAATTTAAAAAAAAGATAGAGGCATGAGAAAAGAGAAATGTGGACAGGACATTATGTTTTCTTTGCATTGTTATTGCTTAAAATTTGTCGGAGACAGAAAGGCTCTGGGCTCTCAAAATATGTAGCCATCAAATAGGAAGTCTGAAATGACTTTTGAGATCCCTGATTCCAAGAATCTCCTAAAAGGAGAAGATAGGGAAACTGAGGCCTAAAGAGGTGGCCTAACTTGCTCAATGCCTATACTCCAGGTATCCAGGATCAAATTCTGTCATCTTGCCTCTCCACCATCTTGACTGGAAATTAACTATCCATTTATTATAGAATCACTGGTTTTTAAATGTGCTTACACGATAATTTTCATTGTCCATATTTTTACCATTCCATATATATTTCCTTTATTTTCCCAGAGATTTAAATTAATAAAAGGTTAGTAGTATGTTTTCATAGATTTGTAAAATCTTACAAATAATAATATCTGAAAACTTAGAAGTAAAATAACTGAACTAATGATATGGTAATCATGTCAGGGAAAAAGTATATATGAGTTAGGACACATGGTCTGACTCTCTTTCCAACCTTAAGTAATGAATTAAACAAAACTAATCATCTTGCAAACTCAGGGTTCTATATTTAGGACAGACACTGCAACCATCCCAATTCTGGTCCGTGAGATCTATTCCATTTTAGGGTATCAAACACTCCATTTTACGTGTACACTTTGTAATAAACTAGACTGGAAAACCAAAAAAACAAAGACTGCAGAAACAGCATAACAAATAAGGCAGAAGTTATGTTGCATTTGCTCACGTTAGTGAGCACCAGTGATGGTCTCTAGACTCAGGCCAGTGGTCCCAACACTGCTGTCAACATGCTGGGTTCCCTAACATTAACCAGTGTGATTTGTTACTTTAAAGGCATACCTCGGAGGTACTGTGGGTTTGTTTCCAGACCACTGTAATAATGTGAATATCGTAATAAAGCAAGTCTTAATCTTTTTGCTGGGGGAGGGCTTTGCCTTCAATTTGTAAAATAAGAAATGGCTGTGAAGCACAATAATATGAGGTATGTCTGTATTTATTCAAGCACACACTATATACCACTATCTCAGTGGGCACTACTTAGGGCTTAGGAAAGAAGCAGAAGGTGAGGTAGGTCCTAAGCGAACAGCATGACTCCAGGAAGACTATAGCGGGCAAAGCCTCTAGTGGTCCAGGTTGGGGAGTTAGTTGGGGAAGGCGGTACAAAGAAAAGTCAGTAAGTCTTGAAATAGTAAAATAGAACACAAGTCCACGAGGTGGAAGGAAGATGGGGGAATTGATGGAGGACAGCTAGGGCAGAAACAGAGAGGTGAGAACCAGCACATTTGGGGATAAAGGGAGTTGGCACAGACTTGAAGAAAAAAGTGACACTAAGAGCTAAGGTAGGAGACTGGTGGGGACCCACTGCCCCTGGGCATGAAGGCCAGGCTGAGAAAGGCTGCAAAAAGGCAGGCCTTGGACTGGGGCAACTGGGATGTGCTGATTCAAGAAGATGTTGGCTGGGAAAGAACAATTCTCAGTGGAGAGAAGAACGTGGGGTGGGGCAGCCCCAAAGCACTGGCGATCCTGCATGCAGATGCAGGTGATTTCAGACATGCAGGAAGGTCTGAAGTACCTCTTAGAGGGCCTCAAGGACTGAAGCCCTGGATCCAGGCCGGTCTGACTCAATGATAGTCCTGTTCAGAAGGCCGAGAACCAGTGCTCTGGGATGTACTGGGGTGTGGGGTCACTGTCTAGGCAGGGGACTAATGTCACCTGGACACAGATGGGGCCTTTGGGTACCCAAACCTGTAATGTGCAGAGCCAGATAGGAGCTGGGGACTTTAAGGAGTGAGGGGCAACATGGCTGGCTAGCCCCAGATGATCCTTTCTAGTTCCATCCTGCCTGCCTGCATATTAATCTGATGGGCCCTTTGCAGATAGGGTGTAAGTCCAAGGGGCTTAAAATTCATGACACTTCCCAGCCTGAGTGTAACACAACCTGAATAGAGCTACTATGCTTAAAGTGAGTTCCACGGAACCCTCGTCCTAGAATGCTCTAGGAAAAAAAATGGCTGTGTGATTAAGTTTGGGAAACACTGCGTATACTATCCTCTTCATCTATCAAATGTATAGCAAAAGCTCTAAGCATTGTGTCAGAGTAGAAACTAACTTTGTTTAACCCAATTATTCCCAAAAGTATCTGACTGCAAAACACTTCAGGGTCCTCCAGCCCTGTGCCCCTGGGGAGGCCGGTCCTAGGGCATCTTTCCGAGGGGATGACTGTAGGTCTTTGGCCCCACCACCTGCCACCACCCCAGGCACCCATCCAGGAGGCCAGGTACCAGGGATGCGCTGACCTGCTTGCCCACTAGGTTGCTCTGTGTGCCCATGAACCTGCCCATGCTGTTCCCTTTGCTGGAGTGCTCTGCTCTTGGCAACCCTAGATCATCTTTCAAAATCTTACTCAGGAAATACTTCCTTGAGATGCCTCTCCCCCTTCCCCCATTCTTCCAAGAAAGAGTTGATTCCTAAACTCTGAGCCTCAGTTTACTCAGATAAGTACCTCCTGACTTCTGATCCTCTTACCATTTTTGTCAATGCATATGGCATGCTGAGTAGTATTTACGTGTGATATTTATTTTTGCTTACGAGTCTTTCTCATCTAAGTGCTCCTTGAAGATGAGAGATGCGGAGACAGCATGTGTGTAGGCGTGCATGCAGAAAGCCCCCGAGTCTCATGGGGTGGACATCTAGCTGAATGTAAAGTCTTGGGTTTAAAGATTCTTTACATCTTTTCATATATTACAGCCCCTAGATGAAAGCCAATTACTACATTGGGCAGTTAACTGAAGAAATTGCAGTTTTTCTGATGCCAGAGGAAAAGTAGGCCGTTGGGCTTATTAAGAAGTGGCACATGGGACGTGGTTCCATAGTGTAGCGATTAGCATGTCTGCTTTACACGCAGAAGGTCGTGGGTTCACACACACCCCTGTGGAGCCACAGTCCATGGTCTATGGCCATACCACCTTGAACAAGCCTGATGTCTGATCTCGGAAGCTAAGCAGGGTCTGGCCTGGTTAGTACTTGGATGGGAGACCACCTAGGAAGACCAGGTACTGTAAGTATTAAAAAAACAAAAGAAGTGGCACATGTACATACTGTATTTTATGGGGATTTATAGATCTTTCTTTTTAGCAGCATGCTGAGTACATCAGTCCTTTAACTCAGGGGCCACAAAGTGGTATCAGTCCATGGCCTGTTAGGAACCAGGCTGCACAGCAGGAGGTGAGAGGCAGGCCAGTGGGCAAAGCATCTGTATTTGCAGCCGCTCCCCAGTGCTAGCATCACTGCCTCAGCTTCACCTCAGATCATCAGGCATTAGATTCTCATAGGAGCACCGGTCCCTGGTGCCAAAAAGGTTGGAATTGCTGCTTTAACTGACTCCTTCCTGTCCATGCCTCAGCCAGCCTGTGCCCTTCCTGCACGCAGAAGGTCCAGTTACACATGGAGCTGAGCTATATGAAACCTCTTGTGTTCACATACACACCCACCACTGCTGCCACCATCCCCGGGGAGGTCGGCCCACACTCCAGGGCAGGCTGAGACCTAGGCTTGCAGACTTGACCTTGGCCCAGAGGAGAACAACCCAGGAGGTGGTTGAAGAAGGGGCCCCAGACACTCACTTCTGCTGGTCCTTCATGGTCTCAATGATGCTCCTCAGCTCGCGAACCTGTGTCCTTAGCTCCTCTACAGCCGCCAGGCTGCTGGACACAGGCTCCATCTTTGGTTTTCCTTCCGTGCTGAACAGAGATGGGGAGTTGGTTCTGAGTCCAGCTGTTCCCAAAGAGGATGACATTGGGGAAGGCGCTGCCAAGGACAGAGAGGCTGGCCCGCCACCACCAGCAGCAGCCATGGTCCCTGGCTTGGGCGGCAGGGGTGCTTTGTTGTCAGACACCTGTGTTGAGGGAGGGCAGAGAGGCCTCAGACCAGGGCTTCATGTTTAGTAATTCCCTCATTTACATCATTGCCCCCGTCTTCCTCACTCATTCCTTTATTCACAAGGCCCCAGGGCTTACTTGGTACAGACATCTGCCCTTGAAGTGCCTCCCACCCTATGTTTTAAATCTGACCACCTTTCTGGCCAGGTAGTTCCTAGCTGTTTAATGTACACATCCAGAGACCCACCTACTTGCTGGGCTCTGAAAACTCTGAGTAGGCAAAACATTTTCTTGATCCTCAAAGAACTGAGAACTTAGTGAGGTGTAGTCTGACAGACCAACCAATACCCTGTAGAAGAGGGGGAAGACTGCACAGAGGCAAGAGAGCACAGAGAGCTGCAGAAGTACATAAAAGGGACCAACCATCCTGGAGGGAACGCATCAGGGAGGAGCTGACAGCCCCATTCTGGAGGAGGAGGACTAGGAGGCAGCCAGAAGAGAGGAAGGGTGGTTGGAGGAAAAGGTCTAGGAGGAGGAAACAGAGAACGTATTCATGGGAAGCGGTCATTCACAGGGCTAGAGTGTCAGAAGGGACAGAGAGAGCTAGGATGGGAGAGCTAAGGCTAGGAAGGTGGATGAGGCTTGTGGGAAGGGTTAAAAAGGTGATGGGCCAAGCTAATGATCACTGTGGCTGCAGAAGGGGCTAAAGGTGGCCAGGTATGGAGGCCCAGAGAATTGCCGGGAGACTCTCATATCATAAAAGCTAGAAATGGTGAGAGTTTGACTGAGGCAGTAAGCAAGAGGACAGAGAGAAGACAGCTTGGAGAGATGCGGCAATGGTGGGCTCATCCAAGAGATGTGATTCTTGCCTTCAGGGAGCAGACATCCCATGGCCAGGAGGATGAACTCCTGGATAGACTCCAGGGTGTGAGGAGGAAGTACAGACCAGGGGCCATAGGTGGGGATGGAGGGCCTATGCATTGAAGTTGTACCTTTCATGGGAGGAAGAACAGGTTGAAGGCCCAGATAATAATTTCCATTTTGGAAAGTGAATTTTACAAGCATGAGGGTTAGCCAAGGGGACGTGTCTAGTTGGCAGAGCCAACAACTGAAGGAGTGAGTTGGGCCAGAGAAATCACCAGAGAAAGACGAAACCATTACACAGAACCAGATGGGAGGATGCTCAATGATGGAAATTGGGTACTTCCCAAATTGAAGAGGTAGGAAGAGAAGGTCGAGCCCTTGAGGACTGGGGCAGAGTGGTGAGAGGGGACAAAGCCAGATTAGAAGAGGAGCTTGGGTTATAGAAGTCCCCTGGGGGAGTTTCTAGAAGGAAAAATGGTTGAATAAGTGAATCAAGGGTACTGACAGGAAAACTAGGAGAGCCCATTTGGTGGAGCAAGGGAGACTGAAACTAGATCAAGGCAGGTAGTGCTTGACCAGGAGGTGAGGGGTGTGGCTTGCAAGTTTAGAACTCGCTTTCCGGAAATTTGGCTGAAGAAGGAAGATGGGAGAAAGAGAGAGAGTGTTCATAGAGAAGCCTTAGGAGGAGACAGGATCAAGGAAGGATTTTGTTTATTCTCAAAGATGGGGGAGACCCTGAGGTGGATGAAATGCTGAGGGAAAGAGCCAGAGGAGGGTCAGGCTGGAGGCAGAGGAGACAGGCAGAGGAGGCCTGATGGAGAAGTATGCTGAGAAGGCCAGGAGGGCGCGGGGAGTGGGCTAGTCATGGGTAGGAGGGAAGAGGGGCATGTGGCAGGCCTAGGGGAGGAGCTGGTAGCAAGGGAAAGTGTGCTGTAAGCAGCGGGGAGGGCAGGACGTTGGGAGGTAAGGGGGTGAGTGACAGGTGGAAGTCGAGGCTGGTGGAGAAGCTGGGCCATACAGCCAGGATGCCCTCCAGCAGCAGGTGCCCAGGGCAGGAGCCAAGAAGGGGTTTGGCTGACACAGTGAGGAGGGAGACTCTGGAGTCAGGCTGTGCTAGAGGGAGAGACTGGGGAGAGTGAGCCAGAAGCAGATGGGCCATCATTCCCAGCCTCTCTGCTCGCCTTTTCTCTGCCAAGTCACCATTGAGCAAAAGCGCTTACTGCTGCCAAAGATGGCGATCTGCCATCCCATGCTTATTGTTCGTAGGAGTTCTAGTAAGAGGGAAGAGGAACTGACATTTATGGAGCACTGGTCACATGCCGGATGTCAGCTAGACAACTGTAACGAGTATTGGTTGGCACACACACGTTTGACCAAGCAGGAAATGGAGGCTTAGTAATATGTTTGAAAAATTCCCTAAGTCTCACAGCCTAGTGACTGGCAGAACTGGAATTCAATCTTCTTCCCCATCAGCTGGACCCTCAAGCCTGGTATCATGTCACAAATGGCTACTCGAGTCTGAAAACTCACACTCTGCTGTCCTTATTTTCTTCATTTTTTCCCCTATTTTTCCTATTTTTTTCTAGGTTCATACTTTTCTCCACTTCCCATCCTGAATCCTACAACCCATCAATGTCCTCACACTGACTTCCAGGCACTTCCTGAATCAATGCTTCTTTTAGAATTTCCTACATGACCTGCTCTCTAGGCCCATCGTGGCTAAAAAGTACTTTTTTAAGTGCTCACAGAATATAGGCCACCATATACCTTCACCTTAGTCCAAGTGGATTTTCTAGAGGCAATAAACAACATGACATGACAACTGTGGGGAAGTGTACTAGCCTGATGGGACAGAACTGTACAAATCAGAAACATGAAAAGCCACTGCCTACCAGTAGATGTCACTGTAGAAACACCCAAGGAATTTTAGAGACAATGCAACTATAGGTATGCCTGTGGTCACCAGAAAAAATAAGTCTATATCCAATTACTGTAAGTGGAATCCTTTTATAAAAAGGAAGAATGCTTCAGTTTTGAGAATTTTTACAACTGATCTGTTTTATGGGATATTTTTGCTTACTGAATCAGATTTTAAAGAAAATCTATACATGTAAAAATTTAAATCTCTGAGAAGGAAAATCCCACATAATCTTTGATTTGTGTTAACTCCTGCTTCAAGTACCTTTAAAAATGACTGCAGTTTTCTACTTTTAGAAAGAAAAGAGTTACAAGTGTTTATAGAAAATAATTCTAATTGACTGGGTTCTCAGCACAAATTTTAAAATTTTGGTTCACATTCATAGGAAGAACAAAACTTGTACAAGGTATCCTTCAGAAGCCAGTGCAGTTGCTAAACAATGCCTTCTTTGTTTCTCATAAGCCAATAACTTAAAATAGCTATACCATACCCTGGGCATGCAATGAAATTAAAATGTTTTTAGACTAAAAATTTATCCTAATAAATGAATCCAAATCACCTTTTAAGAGACCCCCATGAGTTATTCACATTCATGAGCTACGAGCTGTAATTTGTGACACCACCAGTTCCAAACATAAAGGTCAAGATCTGTGGGCAGAGGGCACAGCATTTAATATATTTAATGTATTCTTCATAGAAACCTTCAAGCTTTTTAAGTTGTCTTTGTTATTGTGATGGTGATGGTGGTGGTGGTGGTGGTGGTGTGTGAGGGCATTTGTGTATGTGTGGTTGATGTTATGAAGAGGAGGTCAAACCACAAGAGAACATATGAGAAATCATTAACTGAACTTGTTTCTCAATGATTCTTCCCAATTCTGGAGACTTTATAACATGCCTCTGGGATTTTGATGACTAAAGTAATCACTGTCACTAAAGAATGACAAAAAATTGCATTGTCTATTGCAATGGACTAAATGTTTGTGTCCTCCCAAATTTCATATGTGAAAATCCTAACCCCCACTGTGATGGTATTTGGAAGTGAGGCCTTTGGGAGGTGATCAGGTCATGAGGGTGGGAGACCTCGTGAATGGGATTAGTGCCCTTATAAGAGGGATCCCAGAAGCTCTCTCACCCTCTTTCCAGAATGGAAGATACAATGAGAAGCAGACAGTCTGCAACCCAGAAGAGAGCCCTCACTAGAATCTGATCATGCTGACACCCTGATCTCAGCCTTCCAGATATGTGAAAAATAAATTTCTGTTAATAAGCTACCCAATCTATGGCACTTTTCCATAGCAGCTTGAACTAAGACATCTGTTTATCCTTGTTTGGTTTATAACTCATTGTCAGAGCACACATTAAGAGGCAGGGATCATGTGCTGTTGGGACACCCTCACCATGGCTGGTCACTCACTTGGGATATGGTAACAGTCTTCGAAGTTTTCTTTGATGTGTCCACTCCTCTGTGTGCAAGCGAAACGTGTTCCTCTTTATCTTCTTCGGGACTTGGGGAGTCAAAAATATCAGGGCTTGAAAGGGAAGACTGGATAAAGCCAAAAGAAAATGCTCTTGTCAGAATTACACCTTAGCCAACATAGCTTTTGTTAACATAATGTTGTATGCTTTTCAAAGTGCTCGACACTTCTGTTTTGTCTGTCTCCTCATTATAACCCTGTGAGGCAGAAAGTTTGCTATAATCTGTGTACTAGCAATAGTAGCAGAACTGGGACTAAAAAGCAAGATTTCCTACACCAGGGATCTTTCTATGGGATCTTTCCACTGATGCACATTAGTCATTTCATCTGTCATCCATCTTTTCCTGCCCCTTCCATCCCTCGGAGCCTCTTCCTTTCTGTCAATATCTGCTGCCATGTTCCAAGCATTGAGATTGGGACTGATCTTAATGGTGACATGTCAGACACAGCCCCTGCTTTCACAGGGCTGATAAGTCCAGTGCGGGGAAGGACACACAGGTTGAGAGGAGGCTGCCTCTAACTTGACTTTCCTCCATTCCCTCCTGATCCTTTTCCAGGACCACTATATCTGCTGCATAGAGAAGTGCCTAAAAGGACCTGTCTAAGAGGAAGCTGTTTCCAGGGGCAAGGGATTGCCAGGCCTGTGGGCCAGTGACCAGTGTTTCCATAGCCCCAGACCAAAGCCTTCCTGCCAACACAGCAAGCTTACACCTAATTTGATACCTGTTGCTAAATCTCTGCCCTCCTTGCCACAGACAATTAACATCCATTTTGGATTCTATCTTTGCAAAGGTATATTTACAGAATGGCAGCATCTTTTGGTAAAATATGGAGATAATACTCCTACCCTTTCTACCTCTCTGTGGAGATGCTTCTGAGAGGAGACCATGCTGTCTATGGAGTGTTGCCCCTTCTCTAATAAACTTTCCTTTTGACTCTATATTTAAAAAAAAAAAAGCTGGATGAATGTGAACCAATTCACTGGAATTCACTGAGTTATAAATGATTACTGTGCTAGAATTTCCCTATTTTAGGACAGAGCAAATGAAAACAAGCATTTCCATGGCAAGGAATCTTTTTAAATGAAGACTCTTCTGAGATACTTTCAGGTGAGCTCCTATTCAGCATCACCTCTATGACATCTTCCCCTATGGTGGGAAAACAGCCTTATATAGAATCCTCACTTGGTGCCATTATAGAAAATCACACCTACAAATACTGTTTTTGTTTTTTTCTGTTTATTCTAAGACAGAAACCTAAGATATTTAGAGAATTTTTAAGCAAAGCTTTAAAATAAAAAGGTCTTGTCTGTTAATCTTTATTTAATCTGAAAATCCAATTATCTAGACTAACACCCGCCAACTGAGCTTTTTCATGAATCTAAACTTAACTGCTTAACCACCTTGTAATGCCTGTATCCTTTCATTATGAGATTTTATTCAAAAAGCCAGTTTGCTACATAACCTATGGTTGATGACCTGCCAATCTAAGCTTGCTCTTTGAATTCTATAAACATAGACAGCTCAAACTAGATTGAGAGGCCCAAGGCTGGGGAGTCATAACTGGTGCATTTCCTCAGTCATTCCCTCCAATGGTCTTTTAGGAATATGTCCATGTCCACTAATCCCATTTTGCTATGAAAAACCTACAGGTGCTAACTGGAAGAAGAGTAAATACAAATTCAATGGACATATCCATATGGCGATGGATGGCAATGAATGGAAGGAGGTACAGTAATTTTACTTTTTTAAAGCACAAATGTATCCTGTTGTTTTAAGTCTGTAAATAAAATTGTTCTGTATAAAATGCCAAATTTTGAGTTACTGTGCAATAAGCTTCCTTCAGACAGGGACCATGTACATCTCATTCCCAGTTGAAGCCTTGGTATGTGGCACAGAGATGAGTCCATAGAAGACAGATGCCTATAAATATTTGTTGAATGAGTAAATGAACAAATATGTAGTCTACAAGTGTAGTGAAGATCAGAAGCCTTTACCTGGACCCCAAAATATAAACAAGCTCCCAGACATTGAATGTATGAACCAGGGGTGGGGTGGGATATGATAACTTGCGTTTCTCTGTATTTAGTTCTAGATGCCTCAAGGCCGTCGAGATCTCGAACAGATGGGCAGAACTTGGAGGGAAAACAAAAATGATGAAGCATTTATAGAGAAGACGTTTGAAAGGTAGGATTAAAAATTTAAACACAGAGCTACTAAGAAGCAATTAAGTAGGTTGTGTGTTCATGAGGCATGTTGGAGAGGGTGAGAAGAGGTGAGAAAAAGAGAAAAGAAGGTGGTACTCTATATAAAAGTGAAAACGTAAGGCACTTTTCCAAGTCTCCCGAAAAGGTATCAATACATAGTTAGATTTGTTTCATACAAGAGGAAAAACAGGATGACTCAAACCACACTTCCAGACTCTGAAGATATAAGAGAAGAGGTTCAAGAAAAGTGGCATTCTTTTTCTTCTAAATGATGACTCCTTAGATGTGATCAGTGATGGGATAGAAGCAGAAAGTGTCCTGGAAAACCTGCAAAACGTTAGTTCCTTGGTGTACGTGGGTGAAGGTCATAAGGCCTTAGACCTGCATTCTCAGCAAGGATGAGGCAACCTGAGATAGATATATATCAATATCAATGTCAATATTAATATAGATAGACACTGCTTGCAGAAGTATCGAGATTTTTCTACAATGACATTCACTTCAGTGTTTATAATGAAGAATTGGAAACAATATAAATGTCCAATAATAATGCACTGGCTAGATAAACTCTCATGTATTCATAGGTTAGAACACTAGGCAGCCATTAAATGTGACATCATGGAAGAATGTACAGTGATCAGGGAGAAAGGTACACCGTATGACGGGGAAAGCACATTCCAAACAATGCATACTATGTGATCCCATTTTTTAAGAAACAATTTTATATATACAAATAGAATTTTAAATAAAATATAAGGATATAGGAAGAGGTTAACAGTTATTAGCTCTGATGAGCAGGATTACAAATATCTTTATGCATTTCATTGCTTAACTTTGGTATAATGATGTGCTACAGGTTTCCAATGAGAAAAGAAGTCATTCAGAATGACCCACACAGAAAAAGTTCTATGGGTTATCTGGAGTGTTCTGACCAGTCTCTCCTACATGACCAGGTGCCTCATATGTTTTTTAATAATCTCCTAAGGGTCTGCATGGGATTCTGTGGAGGGATGCTAATAATGGGGCTTTGGGAGAGAAAGGCTCTCCACTGTCGAGTGCTGTACAATATCAGATCTTTCTTTAGTAAAGTTTTGTTTTGTTTATAGACCAAACCAACCTCACTCTGCTTTCCTACCATAAAACATGACATTTTTTTCCTTATCAATTTTGTTTCAGGTTCAAACAAGAATCATTCTGGAAGGAGCGAGAAGGAAAGTGTGAACAGGGAGTGTCCACCCTGCTGGCAGACACACAAACAACAAATAGAAATGCTGCTTGATTCCAGAAGACTCTCAAATCACTTTTGGTCAGCAGTATATCTCTCACGACCTCCTTCTCCCATTTGTCCTCAAATCAGCCAGTTGCAGAAGAGTCTTTAACTAGAATCTCTAATCTTTCCTGCATTTCAGCTGTAGAGAAGTGAGGAGACACTTACGGATGTGAGGGACTGGGATGGAGGTCGCCTCCCCGTGGCTCTTGGTCTGCTTGTAGTTGGGTGACTGAGTTTCTCAGTAGATGACACCACGGAGTCAAAACCTTCTAAGTCTAAAACAAAAGTGAAACAGATTTTTAAGAGTAATAACAGGAGTGAGAGAAGGTTCTTATATCACAAGTACCTCCTTTCCTTAATAATAATCCTTTACGGCTGGATTATACTTCATCATTTATGAAGGCTGTTTACATCCTTTGGTCATGCAATAAATATGACTCTAACTGAAGGAATAATGATTTCCCCCTTGGTTTAACAAGCTAACATGTGAACGCTGGTTATTGATTCCAAAAGACGAGAGGGTAGGCTCCTCCTCTGATCATAGCGCAATACTCTGGCCATCAGCTCTCACCCTAATGTTAGACCATAAACTCCCTGGGGATGAAGAGTAAGCTTCTACTTTTCCAGATAACTCACAGAGCCCAGTATCATTCTCCTTCCAGAAGTATCACTCAATGAAGACATTGCCTTCTTCAATAATAGGTCTGCTTGTTCATTCACTCCATTATGATTGAGTAACACACAAGACTCAATACCGAGGTTAAACCAGTGAGTACATTAGACATGAGCCTGCCCTCAGAGAGCATACATCACTGTGACTGATGCCTGAGATGAATGTAGAACCATTCAGCCAGATCATTGCTGCACCTGGCATGTGTCCAGGAGAAAAGTCTCTGCCTTTACTTTACTACCCTCTTCAACAAACAATTGGGCCAAGCGGTTACCTGGATCTACAGGGCTCTGGAGATTTACACGAGGAAGTATGTGATGCATAAAGAAATAGCTGGCAGAAAGGGGCTGACCCTGAAATCCATTATTGCTTGTAACAGGGGCAACACCATCTCTTCTTGACAAGTCTACTGTGCTTCATATGCTACGCTAGGCGCTGCCTTCCTAAACCACTCCTCATTCTCCCTTTAACAGAACCCAGTTTTGTTTCAGGACAATGTGCCCAGTCACTAGACTGAACCATGTTTGGTCTAAGTCAGTGATGTCAATCCTCCTCCTCTTTGCCTATCACTGGTCTAGAGATGGCCATGTAGCTCAGTATGGGTCACTGAGAAATAAAGGGAAGTCTACTGAGAGCCTCTAGGAAAGAGATTTCCTCTTGAGATAGGGAGAAACAAGTGAGGGGAAGGCCATTTGCGTTGCTGCCCTTTCTTCCTTCTTGCTTGGGATATGCTTGTGTATGAATAGGATGCTTGGAGCTGTGGCAGCCATCTTATGACCATGAGGAGAGGCATAGCCAATGCTCTTAGAGAGCTTGAGGATGGCAGAGCAAAACAATGGAAAGACCTTGGGTGACTGACAACTCCAATGAGCCACCCAGTACTCTGGAATAATTTAGTGTCCAGACTTTTTGCCATGTGAAATTATTAATCCTCTGTTATTTTAGCCAACTTTAATCAGATATTCTTTATTTGCAACTGAAAGCAAATATGCTGGCTCAGGACAGAATAGATACAAATTATGTTTGGTCTTTTTCCTTTCTTATTTTAGAGAGACCTCTTTTGTTGATGGTTATAATAAGTGGTCTGGCTTTATTCTATTAATGAACAAGCAGGTGTTGTCTACAAACTATTTCCTCTGGTAGAACATACAAAAGCACGCACAAGTCACTGATCAGAACATATCATCACATTACACTTGGGATTATATGAAATGACTTTATTCTAGCACCTGGTGAAGTGAATAAGTACTCAGTGAACTTATGTATCAGGGCAAGACGAGTAAAACCAAAGGCTATCTGCAGAGACAGCACAAAGAAAAATATCAGTGGTGCTCAGAGGCAAAGGGGGAGCCAATAAACACCCAGCAGAGCTCAGGGGTGGGCCAAGACCGCCACTGCCTGGTGCGCCTCTCCAAAGCCAGATCACTGGCCTGATCCTCTCAGGCACCTTCCCTTTAAGAGAATCTTATTTTCCTAAAAGGTTTGCCTCCCAACCACACTCCAGGACTCACCTCTATTAACCCCATGTTATCTGAAAATGAAATTCTTTATTACGCACTTGGACTGATGTCAAAAGCTGTCATCTGACATTAATATTCTCCCAATTCATTTTTTAAAATCACTTTTTCTCTGATTATAAAAGTAATACATGCTCGATGTATATGCTTGAAAAAAACCATAAAATTGTAACAACAAAAGAAAGTCAACTATAATCTTACCACACTGGGACAGCCATTATTAGTGTTTTAGTATATTACCCTCCAGACTTTTTTTCTATCAATAATCTATCAATAGTTCACACTGTATGTAGCATTACATTCTGCTTATTTCACTTAACAGAATATGTCATGATTCTAAGAATTCTTCATAAATATTTTGATTGTTGTATAATCTTCCATTGCATTGTAATTCATAATTTATTGACTGAAGCCCCTATCATTGGACAATTGTTCTTAAATTATCACCCCCTCCAATTTTTTTTTTTATTATAGAAAAGTGTCCACCAATATCCTTGCATGCACTCTGCATATAAGGGTTTAGCAGGTTCTCCATGCAGGTCCCCAGTAAGGAGCAGGGAATAAGGCCCAGGGCAGAGAGGTCTGCTGAGGGAGGGAGGCTGGTTGTGGAGGACAGGAGACACAAAGAGGGCAGAGGAAGTCTGGAGGAAAGGAAAGAGGAGACAAAATTGAGGAGCAGATGCTGAGCAGGCAGCCAGGGGAGGAGGTGAAGGAGAAGGCCATTAAAAGTTCCAGCAAACAAGCCACTGCTGAGGGCTTTGATTGGGCACTACCAGGGGCTGAGAGGGATCTTCTATATCATGGCTCTGTCCAGGAAATGGAAGCAAGCTCTGGAGGCAAAACCTGAACAGGGTGATTACAAAACAATTAAAGTGTAAGTGACTCTAGTTCTCTACCTTGGCTGCATGGTGGAACCACCTGGACAATTACAAAGACTCACACCTGGATCCTACCCCGGGGATTGACTGAATTCATCGGGGGTGCAGCCTGGGCATGGATAGGTTTTTAACCTCTGCAGGTAATATGAGCATGCAGCCAGGTAGAGAAGCACTGCTCTAGCAGGGGCTGGGGCTGAGGGGCGGGAGGGATAAGTAAGGACTTGACCAAGCAAAGGAGAGGGCACTAAGGCAGGGGCCATTGGGTGTGTGACAGGGAATTCTAGGGCCCAGTGAGTAGAGAGTCTGCTGGGTGAGCTGTCTGGAGTAAGGGTTATCAGCAGGAGCATCCTCCACTGCTGGGCTGGGTAGTGCCGACCTGGGGCAACAGAGGTGCCAGAGCAGTTGATCAACCGCTTGGGTGATTGGTGACAGGTCAGAAACACTGCAGCTAGAGTGGGAAGGAGGCCTGTGAGGTGACCCAGAATGCAGAGTGGCATGAGAGAGGGTTATGGGGAACAAGGAGAGCAGCTGGGACAACCTCAGGCCCCCTTGAGAAGACTTGGTATATCCACTGGTGTGCAGGGACAGATAAGTTCACACCCAGGAAATGTCTGCCAGCCTCCAGGGAGGACGCCGTCTCCGCTCCCCACTCACCCACTGAGATAATGAAGTCCCTCTGAGAGTTGAGGGTTTGACAACATGTGAGATGGCGGTCTGTAATAAACCATACTTCCGAAACGACTCAGAGGTGGGTGTCTGTCTCCCACACTTAAGACTGTGAGCCCCAGGAGGGCAGAAACTCATCTTTGAGCTCTCAATGTCTAGTACATTCCTCGGAAAAATGTGCTTAATATTCTGTAAATGAAGGAACAAGCAAACAATTGAACAAGCCAACGAATGAACGTACTATTCTAAGAATCATCTCTGATTCCAGGAGTGCAGCTTACAGAGGTGGCCACTAGTGGGACATGAGGCAGCAGCTTCAGGGTGGAAGGCAGTGTTCTGTGCCACGGCTACAGAGAAAGCTTGGCTGGCCCATTTAGTTTCACTGGCTGAGATCTGCACTAAAAAGACCCACACACACTGAAGCCTGGCCACACTTAGCCAGCTTCTCCACGACAGATGGCCAAGAAGACTGCCTCATCTGTCCGTCACTCAGGGCCGGACTCCTGCAGGGGGAGGCGCTCTTCTTCATGCTTATTCAGCTATCTTTAACTTTCTCGTTTGAGCTCATAAAAAGCACTTTTTGGAAACAACAACAAAACTGAACTGCCAGAAAGAATAAGACACACCGAATAGGAGATCACTTGCTAAAAAGGGAAACTCAGACCCCAAACTGCAACGCACTTCTGCTTTCTGTCAGTGAAGGGTTCGGAAACTCTTCAGTACTACAACCTAACTTTTCAGTGGCCCAGAGCACACTCTCGTGACTGTGGCCATGGTAGCTGAGATTAAGGCAGAATTTCCATGACTAACTCACTATGGTGCAAAGAAAATGTCCTGATTTTCATGGTGGTTTTGACGTGAATCAGGCTGAAACTTGATATGATCTTTCTCAGCCTGGCTGAGGATTTTTCCTCTTAATAAAAAAATGGTTTTAATGTCCATAAGTCAATCTAAAACTATTGAACTGGTAGTTTTTAAAAGTTAGTTTCATAAGGATGTGAGGCTCTTGGCTTTTGTGATACTTGGAAGACAAGCCCGCTGCAGACATCCAGGGATAATTCACATTGGACACAGAGTCGGCTTGGAAAGGCCTCTGACTCTTCATGCCACATGGAACTGCCCATTTTCCATGAATTTCAGTCACACCCTATTTAGTTCAATTAGAAAATGTGGGCTCATTTCCCACAGATGGAAGGGTTGATACCAGCGACCATAGGTAACCTAAAGCACATTTACTGAAAACACCGAAGAGAAATAGTCAAAGTCTGAGGCAAGGCAGCTGTCACCAAAGGAACTGTTTGTAAGCTCTTGAATGACTCTGTTTATTCATTGCAGCTCGCTGCTCTGGACTCAAGAAAGAGCCCTGGAATGGAAGTTCCCTTTAGCTGAAGCCTGGCAATGTTATTACCTCCCAGTATCTCTGGAAGCCATCCTGTATCCTACATGGCCCTGTCAAGGATCATTAAAGTTGAAACCTCTTGCCTGAAACTGCCATAATAAATTTCTCACTCTAAGCCCCGTACCACTCCACAGGCTGCCACCAGAAAGAGATGTTAAAGTACAAATCTGAGCATGTCCCTTCATTGCTTGAAGTTCTTCCCATGAAATCTCAGTGCCTTAGCAGGGCCAAGGCCCTCATGGTATGGCAGGTGCCCACCTTGCTCTCTGTCCCTTAGGTGACTTCTTCCCCTTCCCTGAACTCCCTTCCCTTAGAGCCATAGGCTTGGCTAGGGCACCTGGGACTTCTTCCAACAAGCCGGACTGTACCCTAAAGACTGGCTTGAATGCTTCCCTAGTCATCCATCACTCTGATCTCAGTATTTAGCATTCTGCACTGATATCCCTTGTTGACTTATCTGTCTCCCCTATGAGCCAGGGAAGAAGCTGTAGCTGTTATCCTTGTCCCAGGCCTAATATCGTTCTTGGCTTGAAGTGAGCATTCAATAAATGATTACTAAATAAATTAGCAAACAACCTTTCTGGGCTTCAGTTTTACCACCATAAAAAGAAAATAAGAGAATGATCTGAGCTATCAGCTTCAGAGGATTATTCTCACACAGGTTGAATTTTGTTTTCATACACCATTAATGGAGTTGTGGGATTTGGGAATAGAGATCTAAGAATAAAGTTAAATCTTAATTTAAAAAAAACTTTTTAAAAAGATTTAAGTTGAGAAAACTAAACCCACAGTGTTGCAGGTACCTTCTTTGCAAGGCAGTCTGGACAGGAGGAAATCTCACCCCACACATAAATCATGTGACTAGTGTGGAAAATTTGTGCAGACTACAAAGATGGGCCCATTATTAGGGGTTGAATGAACACCCGTGTTAGCCGAGTCACCAACCGAAAAATTTTCATTTAAGCAGTAATCAGCTTCTGCAGGAAAATAAGCTCTCCAAAATGTGTAAGGATATAGCAGATTAGCTCTTGTGTTTTCATGTATAATCCAGGTGTGACATTTTCAAGACACAGCTGCTGAGAGTCAACAGTTTGAGCTACTGTTCAGCCATGCTATTACTCCATGCTTCACACATGCGCGCTCATGTAACCCTCCCAAAACCCATGCCCCGTAGGTGCTACTCCATTCTATAAAGGGAGAGGGAAAAGGAGAGGGAGGGGGAGAAAGGGGGAGAGAGAGGGGGAGAGAGGAGGGGAGAGGGGGAGAGAGAGAGAGAGAGAGAGCGAGAGAGAGAGAGAGTGTGTGTGTGTGTGTGTGTGTGAGGGGTTAGATAACTTGCTTAAGGTCACAACCAGAAAGTGACAGGGCCCACATTCAGATTCATGTTTGTGGAAATTTTTCCACTACAGAGCACTGGACAGACAGCAGGAACACTTGACCTTACTTCTCATTCAACTGATAGTAAATTCTGAGATTTGTTTCTACATTAAGAACAAGAAAAGATACTAGGAAAAGTAATTTTCTTTTGTGAAGAAACCACTTTATGCTCTGATAACAAACTGCTTTTGTTCTATTTTATTCAAATGTGTTACATACAGGACAGAAAAAGGGGCTGGATTCTTTAAGGAACTCTCTGGCAAGAAAATGGAAGGAGTTAGGCAAGTTAACTGAGAATGTTTGGCTATTCAGTACAAAGGAATGTTTACATGGAAACTTGTAGCTGAAGAATAAGAAAGGGAAATAGGAGTTTATTCACTCACTTTATCAAACATTTATTAAGTATTTGCTACATGCCAGGCATAGTGATAGTTCTGGGAATGAAAGTATAAACACTCTAAATTAGTGCTATCCATTAAAACTTGCCGTAATCATGGAAATCTGTTGTATCTGTACTATCCAATATGATAGCCACTTGCCCCATGTGGCTACTGAGCACATGGAATTTGGCAAAATGTGATTATTTAAATTAAATTTAAATAGTCACCTGTGGCTAATGGCAACAAAGACCTCTATCACAACTCTATATCATGGTATTTCTTCTCATTCATGCTCAGTCCATTCACTGAGCACGTATTTACTGGACAAGTTGTATGAGCCAGTCTCTGGGCTAGGCATGGGGAGGGGGGATACAGCAGTAGACAAAATAGCCATGGCAATCAATACCTACACAAAACGTAAATGTGTACACCTTTAGATATTCAATTTCCAGAAATTAGCCCGTGGAAATGTTTACATAAGTGTAAAATGATATATTTATCAGGCCAGTACCCCTCACACATCATAAATTGACATCTAAAATTTTGCATCAGTTTTAGTCACAAAGGATATAATTTCTGCTACAATTTAAATATTGATATTTTAAAATATAACTATGATATTGCTTTCTTAAAGACATTCAATGTGCTTTTAAATACCACAGCAATTTAACAACCACTGTCATCCATTTAAAAAGATCCTGAATAAGCTTTTCTTTAATAGCTGAAAATTTTGCATCATTCTTTCCCCATCCTTGAATTTTTATTTTCATCATATTTTCACTGCTGAATTTTATTTTAATTTAGTATATTTTGTCCTTTGTTAGCATCTATTTCTGCTATAAAATGCATATAAATTGAAACATGATTTTTTATTTACTGAAGTCATAAGGCTCCAAGTATAACATTACTTTTCTTCTGGATTGAATTATTATAATTAGTATTAGTATACAAATGAACAAAACATATGTATACACACATAACACATATTTTGATAATAATTTATAAGCATAAAAAAGTAGAGTTTTATTGGGCTTTCCCCCCAAATACTTCATGCATATGTGGACAATTATTATTCAGCACCAGAAGAACATGGTTTGATATTGATTCTATTCCTAATTTTCATTTTGTAGATGTAAGTGCCAAGACACTTTGTTCACATAAACAGAAGTAGGTGGAAATGGAAAGAATTTTATCATAATGTCACTTGATTCTTTGAAATCCTTCCGAGTTATATACCAAAATTCAGACAGTGGCTAGCATCACTAAGGACTATTTTTAACAATCTATCAACAAACAATGCAGTGGGGATCTTCTTCAATTTTGTTGGTAGCAAAGAATTAGAAACCAGCCGACTTGTAAATAGATTTTTTTGTCCAGTCGATAGAGTCGCTCAATTTCTCAATTCCAATGCCAATCTTAGAGTGGCCTCTTAGTTTGCACCAGGGGTTTTCATACCCCTGGAGTGGGCAAGAGATTGGCTATGCCATGTAAGGTGGAAGAGAGTGTTTGGGAAAGGAGAGTGGGAAAGGAGAAGCAGCATGACACCAAGGCTCTCAGGAGATAAGTTTGAAGAAAGAGCACACGAGAAGATGAACACTATCTGTGGCCTGAGAAGTTTCCATGGCCCCCCAAAGTACAGGTAACCCCATTTGTAGGTCACAGGCCTAGGCTGCTCTTTGCTGCGGTGCTCTTGGAGAATTGATTATGGTGGAATCATACAATGGAATATTATGTAGCCTTTAAAAGTATAAGGTTGATCTATGTGACTTATGTGGAAAGATGTAAAGCATACATTATTTAGTACAAAAAAACAATGGTGGACCAGAACTGTATGTATAACATGATCACATTTTTTAAAAAATCCATCCATTCATCCAATCATAGAAAGATTTCTAAAAGTGTGTATAACAAATTAATAGTGATTATCTCAGGGAGAGGCTGAGATACCAGGAGACTTGCACTTTCTAACTTCCTGTGTTCTTTCATTTTTAAAGTAAGCACCTATTCCCTTTGTAATTGGGGAAGTGACAGAAGCTCTTGAAAATATACAACTGAGTCTACAGCCATGCCACCCTGAACAAGCCCGGTCCCATCTGATCTCGGAAGCTAAGCAGGGTTGGGCCCGGTTAGTATTTGGATGGGAGACCACCTAGGAAGACCAGGTGCTATAGGCATTAAAAAAATAAAATAATATAAAGGAAAATAAAATAAAGATACAGCTGAGTAGATCATTATGAAATGATTTTAGACACAGCTATCAAAATCTGTCAGCTGATTTATGTTATGTGTTCAAGAACTTTCTTATGTTCCAGTAACAGTAGTCATGGTAAGAACGTAGGTTGATGCCCGGTTCTTGTCTCATCTGAACTGCAGCTATATCAACTACCATGTAGAAAGCCCCTGTTTTGTGTCAGCTACGTCACATCAATATGTTTTAATTTTACAACAACCTTCCAAGTTGGTGGGCATTACTAACCTGTTCCATAGAGGAAAGTGGAGCTCAGAGTTGCTCAACCTGGAACTTGCAGAACTAGGATTCTAATCCAAGTGTGCCTAAGAACACAGGGTTTATCTAATACACGATATCCTTTCTTTGGTGACCTTGTGGGATTAAGTTGCCTCTATATAAAGGTTTGCTCTAGAAACTCAAACTTATCTAGGATGGCAAACATCCTATCCTTTTACATTTCTCTGTAAGAATTTGGGTGAAAAAAATGATGTTTTTAAAAAGGTGAATAACGTTTAAACTTTATAAAAAGTTATGCCATAATGATTATACCCATAATTGTTAACTGTTTAACTTCCATATGGCCAGGAAATCTTTTATAAGCAAAAATCTTTAGGCCAAAGAAAACCCTAGATTACACCTTAGAAAAGGCCAAATGATCAATTCTAGGTTAAAGGAACTGTCAGAACTAAAATAATTGAGGTAGAGACAAATGAAAAATACGCTATTAATCTTAAACAGGATTCCTAGGTGACCAAAAGAGCAGTTTTCTCAATGTCCAGACAATTCAGCTAAAAGAAACAGTCAGAGAAACAAGGCTGTGAGGCTGAAACTGGGCCCTCTTGATCATTTTACCCAAGCCCCTGGTTTAATGATGAAAAATAAAGATCAAAAGAGGTACGAGGCCATGCTCTATGGTCTGCAACAGCAGGATGTACAACCAGGCTGAGGGCAGGTTTCTTTTTTGGAGCAAGCTACATGGGGTATTCCATCTTATTCAAGAGCACTCTACTTAGACAAATGATACTCAGAAAATTTCAATGCTCCTGTGAAACAATAACATCCTAATGTCCAGAATAACATGGAAGCCAAAATTATGCTGAGTACAAAACATGAGGAGGAAATACCTCCTGTTCAAAACCCAGTTCTCTTTACTGCACTGGGAGGGACAGGCGGCTTTGGAACTGCTAGCAGGGCTGGTGGGCCCCATTCTCCAGCCCTAGGGGAAGGAAGACAGAGGTACAAAGTATTTAAAGTGCTCTGAAAAAGCAGATATTCCATGAGTGATTTTTTTTTTTTTGATCACAAGCAATTGTACTCTACAAAAGAAATTAATCTGCTCATCATACATTTCTGGGCAGTGAGTTTTTGCAAGAGCTTCAACACCCACCTCTTTCTGGGGCCTTTCATTTGCCCCTGACATTTCTCCTCTTCCTCCACCCTCATCTCTGCAGACATACGCAAGACCTGTGGTTTTCAAACACCACCTCAAGAACTGGTATGTGTCCATGACAAAGTTATCGCCAGTCATAAAGCGCCAAGAACAAGAAGGTCAACATCATGAGTCTCCTAGTAAGTTGTGTTCCATTTTTAAACCTGGAGATTATATCTCTTCTATCAGGTGATGGTATTTGTTTCTAAAAATGTGCTTAATTAGTAAAATAAAAATTAGCAATCCCTCACATTAAAGCCCCCTATCCCTTTTTGGTAGACGAGTCTGTGAAATTCCAAAGATTATGAATAACCTCAGGGAGAGATGACTCAGGCTTGGGGAGGTGGAGAGCGCTACTATAGGTCATGGTGAAGCTAAATAAAGAGGCTTCTCCGACTCTAAATCAGGGCTCTTGTTCACTTACACCTCATTCTTAGCTTGTCACCACCAGATCTAATTACCTTCTAATGGATCCCACCAACCACACTCTTCAAGTGCTCATCATTTTTCTCATTTAATGAATCTAAGGTAGCGGAAGGCTGAGAGGGCCAAGGCTTCAGGACCACACCTTAACAGAGGCCACGGCTAGAGGAAGAGTTTGAAAAGTCAGCTTTCCTCCTTAATAGAAAGTAGTTTATCTAGAACGCTTTTAGAGTGACAAAGGGGCACTTGAACATGGTTTTCTGGCAGGTCATATATCCCTCTGGATATTCACAAGTCAAAAGGAAGCTGTAACTGGGCTCTGCCAATCTGTGAGCTACAGGCAGTGGGTGGAAGGTGCACTGCATGCCAAATAAATGCCATGTGCAATCTGAGAGCTGAATGTCACCTGTTCCCTTCTTGCTTCCACATTCATTCCCAGCTCAGAGGCCTCAGTTGAGCACACTGTGAGTGTAACAAAGGTTACTAGACAGGTCTCTTTGCTGTGTGCATAGACTACTTTGAACCCATGGGATATCCCTCCATATTTGTATTCTCAAAGCCATAAACAGTCTCAGTATGTAGCAAAAGAAGAGACACTGAAGCCATTGGGCTGAAGGAAGAATTTGAGGACCTTGACCATAGAGAGCAGGTGACAAAAATCCCAGGGGAGGACATGCTGCCTCTGCACACAGGTGACTTTCTGGGGCAGACCACAAATGTAAGAGCCAGCCAAACTGAGCTTGCTACACACTTGAACGTACCTCTGCTCCTCTTACCAGTTACTTTTCCTTGTTGTAGGCTGATGGCTGTAGGTGGCTCAGGCAGGATGGCACTGTCCACTCTGTGTTTTGGAATAATTCATACCACCTAGTACCTTGCTCATTTGAGGTTGTGAAACATTTGTCACTGTCTCTTCACTTTTGTTTACTCTCCACCTGTGTTTCTATAGTATTTATGAGGCTATGCCTACTGGCACATTGAATGTTTGTGGCTTTTGCACTTACTGGATATGATGGGGTAAAAGATATGTGTGGAACCCATCAAAACTAAGTACAAACCCAGCCAATGAGATGGACTGTCAAAGGCCAGGACTGCCCTGAAGGAGGCTGAGCAGGCAGAAGCAAGCACCTCAGTTTTGCTGTGGACTGATGTTTCTAATAGTGAAGTGGACATCTTTCAGTGGACATCCTCGGTTTACATCTCCAGTCGAATTCTTGGAGGTACCGAGAAGGACAGGCCTTGCCATTAGCCCATCCCCTCGAGAACTGTGAGATGATTTTGAAAACAGTGCTAGTTTGACAGCTTGAGCTTGTTTACTCAGAACAAATCTAGGCTGTGAGACTTACGAGTCTTAGGTGAGAAGTTGGGAACTAGAGGAGAGGCTCTGCAGGGAGAGGTCCAAGCATAGAACCTCTTCTGAATTAACCAGAGCTAAAGCCAAGTCTCCCAAAGTGCAGGGAAGAAACCAGAAATGCTCAGATGACTGACCAGGTTTAAGATCCATCAATCAGGAGTTCAACCTATTTCACTTTCTTGAATAAAGCATTCGATCCTAAGCACAGTCTCTTTTGCTTTTTGTCACATACTTGAGAAACGCATATTGCTTCTCAAACAGTCCTGATAGAAAGTTTGATGATGACTTGTGTCCCTGAATAAGAGCCAGAGCAGCACGTGTCCACACATGCACACCCCACAGCTTCATCCACAGACCTGACGCTGACATAACAGGGATCACATCCTCCTCTCTTATGCACAGGTAATGTCAGCCTTGTTTCTGATCCCAAAGGCTGTGTCTGAAGGTTGCTGGGAAAGAGATATTGTCTGTAGGAGCGAGCCGTGATCCTCGCATAAAAGTTCTCACATCAGAGCAGCTAACCCCAAGAGAGCTGAGAGGCACGGCTCGCTCACACGCGTGCTCAGCCAGTAGTCCATCTACAACACTGCAAATGTCACTCATGGAGTTCTTTAAGGCAGGCAAGACACAGCATATGTTGTCCTATTAAACCCAAGAAATCACTCAACTGACCTGAAATGCTACAAGGACCAAAGGAGAAATCTAAAATAGAAAAAAAGGACAGAAAAACCAACATCTCAAAGCCAGGGATCTAAGTCTTCCCCCCAAATCCATCCAACAACCTCAAGAAATAATTTCCTATAGTAAACGGCAGAAATTTCAAAATAAGAGATTTTGATGTTTAGAGATTTGATGTCATAACAAAAATTTTGTGTTAATAGTCACTATTAAATGGCTTTCTATATACCCTGAAAACCTTTAATATACAGAGCACAAATTTCTAATACAGCATTGACTACATTTCATATTTGTTGTCCTTTTATTTACTATCCACTTAAACAATGCATATTAAATCTTGGGAGAATATCTAACCCCACATATAACAAATGCTTGTGCATTTCCTGGTCCCAGTGAACAGGTCCAGAGGCATCTGTGAGAGATTGAGGACAAACCGAAGTTAGTTTTCATACCTTCCAAACCAGGTTCGCATCCTAAGTCCATGGACTTTAAAGTTAGTGGAACTTGGCCCCCAAAATGACTACCGTGTGAAATGTGAGTCTGTGGGTCAGGTTGAAAGGATAAAGGAGAAATCTTCAGCTTCATCAAGTGAAGAGGCAGGTGGCATCCACATAAAGAGATGGAGTGGGGACAGTTTGACGAGATTCAAATGGAATGGGAAAAACAACAGTCAAAACAAAGGCAAGCAACTAAAGAGAATTAAGAAGGGCTTTTTCTAAATCAATTAGTTGAAACTAGATGGCTTAGTTCCCAGGCTGCTTTCCACCTGAAGGCCTGCCGCCATGTGCTTTAGTGGGAAAGGAACAAAAAGCTCTGTAGTATTGAAGTATAACAATAAAACCCGCCATGCCGTGGGAACTACAATATATGGCATAATAAAAGTAAATGTTATGGCACTTGACTTCGCGGCCTATAATCTCCCATTCAATCAGAACAGATTCTTCCGTCAGCAAGAGAAAACTGGACAATTTAATTTTCATTTCTATTCATGCACGGGCCTGTGTTGGAGCTCATCCATGTTTTCTATTATGTTCCTTGAAATATGGCTGCTTAGTTTGATACAAACAATATCTCAAACTGACATCAACAACTTAGTTTGGGACCAACTGATTTCATTCTAAATTATTACAGGCTGACAGATGCTGGTAGCTGCCCACACGAGATCTGAAAAAGCCATGTTCTCTAATTTAATAATATAATAATTTAAAATTATAGCTTTATTAAGAGGAAACACACTTATTTATAGCTAACATTGATGATTTCTAATGGCTTTCAGGACTGTGTTCTACTATTCACTGCAACCCACATTTGGACAGCTTCAATTGTCTGAATCACTAACAAAACATTCTGTTACAAATAATTTCCTTCTTGATTCAAAGCAATGAACACATGCCACAAAAGCAGAGATTAAAGAAAAAAGCAGCCCTGAAGAGAGCCAGCCCCTCTGCAATGTCCTGTTCTCCTTGAGAGCATTTCTGCATTTTGGGCCTAAAGACATTTTGCTTAAAATTCTCTCCTCCCTTGGGCCCTGTGATGTTGCAAGATTCCGCTTTTCCTTAGATGTGAACTTTCCGCAGGATTTTGTCTTCAGCTCTAGGTTATTTTTTCTCGTGGTAAAGAATTTATTCATCTTCTTGACTATATTACTTCTAAGCAAACAATATTAATAATAAGCATCTCTATCTTTTTGCAGCCATCAAGTGATTTTACATAATTCTGGAAGACAAGATGAGGAAGTAGGTAGAGATTTTGTATTCTTTATAGATAAAGAAGCTTAAGCTCAGAGAGTCTATGTGGATTATGGAAGGTCACCCAGCCAGGAAGCAGCAGAATCAGCAGCACTCAACCCTAGTCCTGAGTCCTTGTTTCCTGGAAGGTCCTAATCTCTACCTGCCTTCCCTGCCCACCTCCCCAGCCTCCATCCTCCACTTTAGCCTTCATCCAGCACTGACATGGGGATGTCTGATCAAATCTCAAAGTCCACATAAACAAATTCATCATGTTTCTCCCAAAACCAGTCCCTTCTCCAGACATGTTTATTTCTACCCGAGTCACTTTTTTTCCTAGCCACCCAACCCTAAAACCTCACAAATAACAATCATTCTCTCCTCCTCCCCACTCCCAAATCCAATCTGTTACTGGGGCCTAGTAATAATTCTCTTGCACTGCTGTTTCCACATCTATCCCTTCTTTCACAGTCCTTTTGTAGCAGCTTAATACTGGTTCTTTCTCAGTCCCTCTCACCTAAACTGTCAAAAACCTTGACTCTTGACATCCATCTTTCCTTCATGTCATTGGTCCCACAAAGCTCCATCAGTGATTATCTGAATTTTAAGACTTGACCATGCCACTTCAGTGTCAACCATCAACAGCTCCCATTGTCTATAGAATATATTACAAATCGATCTCCCTCAAACTCAATCCAGTCCAGACTTCCATTTCCAGGTCTGCCCCCATTTCATGCCCACACAAACCCTCAGCTACTGCCAGGCTGATCTATGCTCAGCTATCAGCACTGCCCAGTGATTTTCCTGCCCACCTCAGCCTCTACCTAAGCAAATTCAACTCCGGCTCCAGGTGAGTCTGTCCTGTTTTATGGAACCTGCCCTAACACCCTGGTCACCGAGAAACATCCCCAACTCTGAGGAGCATTGCTTTCTACCACTCAGCCTTCATGTAGACAGACTGTCAGTGTTACCTCACTTTTCATTTGCTGTCTTAGGGGCCCAAACAGACCCAGAGACCACGGAAAGCAGGGCCTGTGTGTGAGGGCCTTGGTAGCCATTCGGCCTTGTACTTGAGTAGAAGGTACTCAAGTATGTAGTGGCTGATTACATAGCTACCAATCATCGCTTCTCACAATACAAATAACATATACATTAAATTATTAGCTTTGGGAATTATAGTTTTCTGGGATTCATGTCTTCTTAGCAAAATAAGAGCAAACTAAACCTCAGCTTCTCTTTTCGGGCTCCAAAATACATACAACTAGTGCTTAGCTTCCACAGTATGAAAAGCTTCCATAGACTCATCCCCCTCCATCAATGCCCCTGACATTTCCAAACTAGCTTGTCAGACTAAAAAACATGGGATTCATATTGTGGTGATACCCACCTTAGTCATCTCCAAACCCACAGAAAACAAAGGTCAAAGGTCAATGTTCTTCACAAGCAAAGCACAGCCTGGTGTATTGTGGTGGGAGAACATCTCCTTTCTTGTGGGAGGCCCTATAGTACCTTCACTGACACTTTGCCCACTGGCCACCCTGCCTTAAAACAGGGCCCGAATGCTAAACTACAGTGGTAGAACCAGAACTTAATCAGGCTCATTCTGATGATTCCTTCTCATTCACAGCCAGTTCTGCTCTGCTCTTCCCTGCCCTTTAACCAGATCAAATGCTACAGCAAGCCAGCATTTCTATTACTGTTGCATCAGCTCAAGCTGTCAGAAGCTCTTGGTCATGCTTCTTGACTGAGCTTTTCAAAAGCTGACTGAATATATAGAAGAGTTTCTGGAAACAGGGCAAGTACTTTTGGTGTTTACAGTCACCATAACACATCCTACCGTCAAGCTTTCACAAGATCAGTCCAGACACTATAGGTCAGCAGTTACAAAGATCCAACTCTATTAGCAGGTTCAGAAGAAAACACACTGCCTCTCACCTGAACTATCAAACAGCACACCAGAAGAGAAATAACCCAAGGTGATAAAAATGCTCGTTAGGCACTCTGGTGCTTCTTACAAGGCCTGCCAACTGTCGGACATTTGTTTCTAAATTGAATAGCCAACACAAATGATGCTAGAACTCTTCCATGTCCAATTAATCCGTGATAGTGGCTACTAGAGGTTAGGGAAGGGGTGGGGACAGGAAAGAGGTAGGTGTGGTTGTAAAAGGGCAACAGAGGGGTCTTAGTGGTGATGGAATGTTCTGCATCTTGACTGTGGTGGTGGGTACACAAACCTACACATGTGACAAAATTACACAGAATACACACAGTACTAGTAAAACTGGGGAACCTGGCGGACTATCTCAATGTCAATATCCTGGTTGTGATCTTGCACTACAGTTTCATAAGATGTTACCGTAGTTGGGGGAAACTGGGTAAAGGGTATGTGGAGCTCTCTGCATTATTTCTTATAACTGCATGTGAATCTATACTTATTTTGAAAAAAAAATTTTTTTAATTAAAAGAGGCAAATTCCAAAAGGTAGCCCTATTATGTTGAATACGAGACTGCTAGTTTATGACCATGATAGGTACAAATAAAAGATGTAAAGCTAAACAAAATTTAGTCCTTGAATCTGGACTTGTTAAAAGGGCTATCACCCAATCAGACCAACAGTGACCTCAATCAGCACATATGTGACCTCAAACCCACCCACACATTCCCCCCCCCCGCTTTTTTTTATCACAGAGACTTTTGCTACCTTCCCATTTATCACATGGTGGTATCTTAACCTTGGGAAAACTCACTCATATTCTGAACTAAGTGGCAATTATCATACCAAAGCTCATTTTAAATTCAAAGTCAAAACACTTAGTGCTGCGTTTATAATGAATTCTGCCATTCTGCCATTCACTCATTCACCTTTTTACCTTAAATACATAAATCATTGGAAAATATGAATATAAGTGCTAATGCCCACTTTTACAAAAAAGGCTTATTCATCATTTCTTTTCATTAGACCTTGTGAAGAATTTCTCCTAACGCCAAAGAGAGTAAAAATCCCAGGCATGGTGTTTTCATGTGAGAACCACCATCAGCTTCCTTGTTTACATAACTGTAACACCTAAAACGAACTGAGGACTGTTAGCCTAGCATTTAAATAGCCGTGTTAGTTCTCATCAGGTTGCTTGAAGGGGCAAACTGAGCTCTGCTATTCTTTCAAAATTGTGCAAATAAAAGCAAGAATGCTCTCCTTACTCACCGATGTCATTGCTGCGGTCCGAGAGATCCTTGTCCAGGATGCTGGATATCGAACTGCCCACCAAGTCAATCTTTGGACCTTCACCCCTACATTAAAAACATAAGTCCAGGCATTTAATAATTGGTGTGTGTCCTTGTCATTTTGTCAGCTTTCTTGCTGTACACAAGATAAGGAGTGTGCTGTGCGTGAGACAGGTGGCACTGTCGCCTCTGAGGAAGGCAGCGGGAGCCAACGAGCTATCCAGCCACATGGGCCTTGGTGCAAAGCGGCTGACAGACTGGATGCCCCCCTCTCTAGCACACATTTTCAAAGATGGCTATTTTAATAATGACTGTTCAGCAATGCACCTTTAACCACAAACCCGCCTGCTGGTACACAGGGTACGACGTAGGCCCTGCTCCCGCCCCATGGCTAAATAAGAATCAGTAAACGGTAACTGGGAGCTTCCCTTTTAGGGAACAAGGAATGTAGCCAATGCTACTTGTCAAAGGTCGACTACTTTTAACCTTGAGAAAAAGGTTTTCTGGCCTGGGGCTGAGGCATCAGCCAGGCTGTTGACAGGCACAAGGTGTCGAGTTGAGATCTGGCAGCCTGAAATCTGGCGCTACGGCACAGTTCTGTAAAATTAGACAGCTCTTGGGTGGGTGCCCCCATGCTCATCAGGACACAAGTGACTTCCCTCTATCTGGGCTAGGAGCAGCCCTTGGGGACAGGAATGGGCCTCCAAGTTGATGAGAGAAACAGCTCACTTATGCATGAGCAGAAGGTTCCTCCAAATTTCTCCAAAAGTATAGGTCTTTGGGCCCTTAGGTGGGGGGATAAACCCCAAATAAGATTATGTAAGGTCTGTGATGGCAGCGCAATAGAAAAAGATCCTTGCCTATAAAATGAGAGGGAGAAGCCAAGTAGTCGTTCACAGGAAAGCCATAGAAATAGTCCATCTCATGGCTCCTGGTAGTCACCATGGCCTGAGGCCAAACTATATAATGAGTCACAAATTTACTTAAGGAGTACTTCTCAAATACTTATCGAGCTGGGAGTATTGAGAGGGCCAAGCCAGGCGGTACCTACTCTGGAGGCGTTCATGGTCTAAATGGGAGAGACAGGCAGACAAACACAAGCACACATGACACAGACTATATAAGATACAGGCACATCAAAATCCTATGGGAAAAGGACCAGGTCAGTGCAGGGTATCTGCATGGCAGTCCCAGGACACTGGGAGGAGGTGACATTACAGTTGGGCCTTGGAAGAAAATGGAGAGGCCATACCAGTAAAATGCATGTTTGAGCACTGATGCAAGGGTAGGTAGGGGTGTCCAGAGTGGCCAGGGGTACCAAAGCTAAAGCCCGAGGTTCCCAGAGAGTAGTGACAGAAGAGAGGTTGGCAAAGGTCAGACTACTGGACTGAGTACTACAGGGTTCAGTTTGTCTGGAGGTTATAGGCGACAAAGGGCAAACTCAAGCAAGAGACTTATAAACCTGGAGGTCTGACAGTGCTGACTCTGGGGTTTCTCACTCAAGAAGGGGTGGTGGGGGTAGCATTCAGTGTGACATGCATGTCCTGTGATGGTGAAGAAGGCCCAGTGGAAAGTAAGCCCCTATCAGTTCTCAAATGAACAAGACTGACTCTTAACCTCAAGCATAACTTTAAGCACCCTCAACCAAAGACAACTCGCAGATTTGAGAACTCTGGAGAACCAGGGCTGGGCCAAACGGCTATGCCTTCACCAAGACTTGTTGGGCTTTTCAGAGCTTGGTTGAAATTAAAGTTTAAGGATAACACGGACTATATGTGGAAAGGGAAAGCAGCTTGAACTTCACAGCAGGGCCTCCATTTCCCACCTCATCCCAACCTCCTAAGGTAGTGGGGCCCTCCTAGGCCAGGTTTCCATGGCAGAGTCTCTCTCCATCCACTGGCCCCACAGGGCACACTCTCTCAGACAGACTTTGAGCCAAAAGGAATGGTAGAATTGAGGAAATCTATTTCAAAACATTTTATTGGCAAGGCCCCTGCATTTACTGATTTGAATGTAACTTTCTGAATGAAACATTTTAGAAATTCACTATTATTAGTAGGAAAGCATTTTTACACTTAAAAGTTCTTGAGGGCCCTTAATATTATTTGGTATCTACAGAGCCTGACTGATTTGGTGCTGTCATCCTCTAAACTAATAGACTGAATTCAAGTTATTCTCAGAGCCAGACAGTTCTGTCCTTTTGAGAACACAGCAAGGACCAAAACTTAAGAGAACACATGTTCTGTCTGGGGAGCAAGGTCACTCAGGCAAGGAAAGTCCAGTTAGTTTCACTAGGCTTTTTTTTTTTTTTTTGCCAAGGGGGAAGATGGTTTGAGGTGACACCCAGATGGGTGGCTGGGGAGAAAAATAGAGTGGGTGTTTGTAGGAAGAAGGAGCTATGCGCATCAATTAATCATCTATATCCCAGGACAGGTTGGCTGCTTTGGAACATGTGGTTTATTCACGTATTTTGGTAACTATGAATCTTGGAACTACCATTTCCCTCTTTGATTTGACAGCTGGAAGGTTCTAGTCGAATGTGAGCCTATCTCAAGAGACTGTAGGGAATCCTATTGCACATTACAGACATACTTCATTTTACTGCACTATGCTTTATAGTGCTTCACAGATATTGAGGGGGTTTTTTGTTTGTTTTTTTGAAGGGTTGTGGCAACCCTGCATCGAGAAAGTCTACTGGCTCCATTTTTCAAACAGGCTCAGATGATGGTTAGCATTTTTTAGCAATAAAGTCTTTTTAAATCAAGGTATGTACATTTTTTAGACATAATGCTATTGTACACTTAGACAACAGTATAATGTAAACATAACTTTTATATGCACTGGGAAATAAAAAATTCATGTAACACACTTTATTGCAATGTTTGCTTTATTTTTGCTTTACTGCAGTGGTCTGGAACTGAACCTGCAGTATCTCTGAGGTATACCTGCACTGTGTTCATCTTATCTTGGGCTGTATTACTTTTCTATCCTTATTTCCCTTTTATCGTCACGCTCAACTATTTTATTCTTTTATATGCATTTTGAATCTACCTCAAGACCTTTGGGGAATAGTGCAGGGTAAAAAGAAGTAATCTTAAAGAATAGGATATATATTAATAGCATTTAAAATGTTGATCTGCTTTGGACCAGTTCTGGGAGTCTATGCTAAAGATACAGTCTAAAATACCCAAATGGGTTTTGCAGATTAATATGTTTATCATAGTGTTACTTGTAATAAAAAAAAAAAAAAAAACTGAAAAGAACTGATCTTTCATAAATAGGGGAATATTAGAATAACCTATGGTATTTGACAGACTTTTACATAGCTACTGAAATGACATAGACAGTTTATGACAATAAGGACAAATGCTTACGATGTTACAATATCAAGGGACAAAGGCAAGTTTAAAATGACATACACCTCAATGACATACACCTTCTGATACATTAGGAAATGGGTTTTTTTTGTTTTTGTTTTTTTAGGACTGGAAGAATATTTAGTGGTTATTCCTGAGTAGTCTGATGCATGATTTCTAACACCCAGTTAAGCACTTCATACATGGCAAGGGGTCAAAAACACTTATGAAATTAATGAACATTTCCCTTTTTTTCCTGAAATGGGAGTGCATTATGTATTTGTACAATAAACACAAATTTTTCCCCCAAAAGACAAAGTTGTATGACATGCAGTATGATCATACCTATGTAAAACCAATGAAACAAACCAAATCAAACATTGGAAAAAAATATGAAAGAAACAGTCCAAAATGTTGATAGTAGTTATCTCTGAGATAAGACTATAGGTGAATTTTCCCTTCCTTTTAAAGTTCACTTTTAATAATAGAGACTCATACAATTTACACAGCTTCTATTCTCTCTCCTTTCTCCCCAACAGCATCATCAAGGTAAAAGGTGAGATTGGCTGGCCCTTGCTATAAACTCTCCTTTAAGAATCTTCCCGACCACAGGTGCCCATGTGTTCACCTATGACCACACCTGGAACTTACCTGTGGTATATGTGGAGTTACAAATTCTAGACTGAGAGGTCCAGGCCTTGAGGGACCACCCTGAAGAAATAGGCAGTACCATCCCTGGGAAACCCCTCCCCAGATTCCAAGGTGCCAGCCACATTCTGACAGGAAGGAGACTGGGATCCCCCATCTCTCTAACTGAGCATTGATCCCTCATGCCAAGAGCCAGCTACAGGCTTTAGAAGAAATTACCTTCTATACAGGGCCAGAAGCAAGCCTATTTTGAAAACACAGTAGGTGTAGTTTTAAAAAAGGTTCTGATGCTTCCAAGTAGGGAAGCTGCAGCTGGTGTTTTGACAGTGTTCAGACTGTGGGTGTGGAAGCATTTTACAATGTCTATTTGTAAATGCCTTTCACTGTATTTATAGACTCTTACAACAATGCTAATGAATTTCAGTTCTGAAAAACACCCGAATTTCTGAAATCCTCCAAAGCATGCATTTGGAGAAGCCGACACCCAAGAGGGTACAGCCCTCAACGATCCCTGTTCTCCTCCAGTCTGCTCAACATACAGGTACCATTTTGGCAAAAAGGATGTTAGTAAATTCAACAAAAGAGGGAAAAGCCCATCCTTTTTTAATTTACTACCTCATGTGAGGTTTTTTGTTTGGTGAGTTTCTATACCCACAGCTGGAAAATAAAAGGAGAAAATAGAAGAAAGGAGGCATATCACTGTATAGCCAAAGATATTAAAACAAGGTTGCCCTTACCCATTTCTGATTTTAAAATTGAAATAATGTTATTTTCTTGTATTTTTCTCAGCAGTTTTGGTTATGGACACTTAAAACACATGACTTGGATAGGTAACTAGCAGCTAAGGGTGTCCTTGCTTTATTGGACAGGCAACCTAAATCACAGAGAACAAGTTGACTAGTTCAAGGACACCCAGCAGGACTAAGTGGAACCTACAATCCCATAGAAATAACAGCAGCAGCTCGCATTTACTCACTGCCCACCATTAGTCAAGCACTAGGATTAGCCTCTTTCATACATTATTCAATCATCACAACCATCCCTTTATGATCTAGTCTGCTGGATCTAGTCTCCTGGTGGATATGGAGCTGCACTGTCCAGAGCCCCCTTCAGTGAAGGTCTGGGTACCCCCGCTGCTGGGAGTGCTGTTGTCTCTTCCAGGGACCACCCTAGCTGCAAAGAGCCTCCTTGACCGAGGCATACCCTTTCCACGGTAGACTATGCCCCATGGTATAAAAGTCTTGGCCATTCCAGCTCAACACAGGACAACTTGGAGGGGCTGTTTTAGCCCCAAGTTTCCCCCTTGGAGTTGGCCAAGGCTTTGGTGAGCCAGTATCACAGCCTGACATCTCTCTCTGCCCAATTTGCTTCCTTCTCCCTTCTGTGGGCACTGAGCCCTAAAACAGATCTTGCATATTAAATGCTGCCTCAGAGTCTACTTCCTGGAGAACCCCACCTGTGATGCCCTTATTTTCATTACATAGACCTCAAGGAAACAGGCTCAGTGAGATTAAGTCGCTTGCTGATAAAAGGTTATAAAAGTAGGAGAGTGGTGGGGTCTGAATTTGAACCTATCAACTTTGACTCCAGAACCCAAGCTCTTGACCACTTCTCTAAGCTGCTTCACTTGGCCTCTGGTCATGGAGCTGGTGAGTCGAGGACACCAGGAAGCCTGTGTCATTGCAGCTCACTGACAGCTGGGTAAGTCGCCTTTGCTCCCTGAATTAAAAAATACTAATAATAAACAAAAATTACACACCTGACCCACCCAGAAGGCCTGCTTTTCCCACTTGAGACATGTGATGAGCTATGTGCATGGTCAGAAACACAGAAGATGCGCCATGTGCATCCCTTGAGAACATGAGCTCAGCCAGTGGCATGGCCCAATTTAGCCTAAGTTGAGACAGTTAAGCCAAGACATGTGGCCTGGAAAAGGTGTTGGGAGTGCACAGGAAGCCAAGTCAAGCAAACAAGTAAATAAATAAAAAAAGCAGCATTAATAGCAACAACAAAAACCACCAAAAAGATGCCACAACCTTCTGGAGGTGAATGGGGGTGAAGGGAAAAAGAGTGAACCAACTGATTCTCACAGAACAAAAGACCTTTTTGTTCTTTTTGGCTGTTCTCCCTCCCTGACTTCAGAAGGATCTATTGCCATGATGTAAATGTTTGGGCCTTTAACAACCTAAAAATTGGTATGGGGTAAAAAAAAGCTGGGAAGAGAAAGAAAAGGAAAGAAATAGCAAAGCCCAGCCCCCCGCACTCAAGAAACCTCTGAGGTGCACACCACAAATCATCTTTCTTTCCAGCTTCTATCCCACCAGCGATTTGTCAGCTCATGTGGATAATGGCAGATGTCAAATGTGAAGGTCCTAGAGAAATGACTTGAGTTACCCTGTGTCTTTCTTGCTTCAACTCTGCAACCTTGTTTTATCACCTTCATCTAATGGAAAACCACCACTTCCTATTATTCACCTTCCTTGTCCTGGTCCAATCACACACCAAGGATGTGGGGCCAACATAAGTGAATGAATGCTCCCTGCTGCCCTGCTTTCCTGACTGTCCGCTCATAGCATCTCAGGCTTAGGCTCTGACTGCTAAAACTGAGTACGGGTTTCCCAGCTCAAGCTTCTGTTTTATTATGGACAAGGGTCCTGTGCTCCAGAGGCAGGAGTTATGTGCCTAAGGCCAAGAAGTCAATTGGTGGCAGAGCTGAAACCGAACGGAAGCTTCCTGACACCCAGTCCTATCTTTGTCCACCATACCCAGGATGGCAATAATCAAAATGAGCAACCACATGCATATGTTTTTTGCTTCTAGAGATTTTTTTCTCTCAAATAAACAACACTAAGACAGCTCCACCTATCTGTGAAGGTAGCAAATGTGAAGCCAGTTCTTCACAAGTGTTCTGCACGGGATGTTAATTCCCCTGGGAGGTTGAATCCTTCCAGCAGTAAAGGACAAAATTGTAGCAGAAGTAAGCCTATTCCCTCACTTATAAGCAGGAGGAGTCTCCCTCCCTTTTCCCAGAAATGCAGATCCAAAGGCCCTGCTGTTATCTGTGGAGTCCCGACACACCCATCTGGTTTCCAAAAATGTCCCAGGAATCACAGGCACCTTTTGACTGCGAACTTTCTATTTAAATGTGGGACAGCCCAAGCCAGGCCAGGGGCACAAGGAGCAGGAACAAGAATGGTTTTCCTGGCAGCTCTCCCCTTGTGCTGCGTCCTTGTTTGGATGAGCACAAACAAGCCTGGCTATTTATAGTTGGTGAAGACACATTGGAAGGTGATGGGACATTGCCCACTCAATTCCCCTCCAAATTTCTGTTCTTTGCGTGGACTCTGCAACTGTGTGTGGAAACAAGCCTCACTCTAGAGCTCACCTAGGGCACAACAAGCCCACAACCCCATAAGGCAAAAGTATGATGACATCTGCAGCCCTTGTCTGCAAACCCACAACTGGGGATCTCAGAGGGGCAAAGGGCTTTAAAGATGCCTAGAGGAGGGAGAATTCTTTATCATGCAGAAAAGTTTGTGAGGTGCAACTTGGAGGGAGAGTGTTCAAAGAAATAGCCTGTGGAAAAAGCACTATATATGAACAAATTATTCCTGTGCCTATGTGAGGTGTCACTATCTCCTACTGTTTCCTTGCCTTTTTCTGGCCATCCCTGTAGAAAAATCAATGTGTCTCAGTCTGGACTGGGGATTAACCCTGTCATTACCATTGGTTCTTGCTACAGGGAATAAAATTCATTCCATGTGTGAGTGGAAAGGAGTAAAGAGAGAAGGTTATACATATAAATGAAATGAGGTCAGCAGATAATGCAGACACCCTTACCATGTGACAAGGTATTTTCCCCTGTGCCCTATGAGATTCCTATGCTTCAGGAATCAACTATGTTCATGTTCCTTCAGTCCCCGGACTTCCCTGAGTCCTGACTCCCCTGACTCTCTCACTGCCTCTGGGAGAGGCTGTTCAAGCTTCTTTCCCCTACAGACCTGACATGCTGTCTGAGGGGATCCACATTTCCTCATGCCCTCAGAGCTACCAAGCATGAACTGCTTGCTACCATGTGGGAACCCCTCTCCCATCAAGGTCATCCACTGTGCTCTCTCAAGGGAGGAAAAGAAATTTGCATGGATTTGCTGAGTTCCTCTCAAACGCCTGGCAGGGAATCAGAGGCCTGAGGTGTATCAGCTTATTTAAATCTGAATACATGGGCAAGGTAGGCCTCACTGTGTCATTTTCAGAAGTAAAAACTACAACTCAGGGAGGTACGCACCTTGCCCAAAGTCACAGGGTAAGTAAGTAGAGGGGTGGGGTTTCGACCTTGGTGTGCCTGGCTTCTAATCAACGTGTGGGCAGAAACCATGTCTAGCCTGGTTACCATATTAACTTCTACCTGGAAGAGGGCCTGGCCAAATGTAGGCACTTAAAGAATACCTCAAAGGAATGAATGACATGACACCACACCCACACCTACAACCTACCCACTCCTCTCTCATTACTGAATCCATATCTAAGCACCCAGTTTCCATCTTTTTTCCATAACCAAGTTTCTCACAAGATGAATCTACACGTGCTTAACCACCTATCCATTCGCTCTTCAACTCACCCCAAGTCTGTCCCTTGCCCCCAACCACTGTACAGAAACCACTCGACTGGGATCATTAAGAGCCAACTAGTGACCAAAGCTCATGGGCACCCTACAGGCAGTCCTCACAGCATGGTCAGCTAACCAATCAGCAGCAGTAGCACTGGGAGCCTGCAAGAAATGCAAATCCTCAGGCTTTAATCCAGTCCTACTAAATTAGAAACTTGGGGGAGCAGTGATCTATATTTTAACAAGTCCCTGTGTGATTCCAGTGCACACTTGACTATGAGACTCAATGATCAGCAGTTGTTTCACATTCCCTTCTTCCAGCTTCCATGACATCATATTCCACCTACCCTTTTCAATAGCTTCCTCTACCCTATAAATAACAATTTTCACCACCGGTGTCTTTACTCTCTCTTCTCCATAATCTCCTGGAGTGATTATAGCCATTCCATGCTTGTAACTACCATCTATAAGCCAACAACACCCACTTCTGTAATTTCTAGCCAAGATCTCTCTCCTGAATTCTCCAAAGACATGTCTTGGTCCTAACTTATAGAAAGGAAAGGAAACATTCGAACGTCATACAATGCATCACTAGGACTCCTGGAAAAGATATTTGGAAAACTTGAGCAATCCAAACTCAAAATGATGGCCTGAATATCCAAGTATACATTTTATGCGCCTACTTAAGGAACATGTGCATACACTCTAGCTGTCTTTTCCATTTTTTTTTTTTTGGATGGTGTTATTGCGATATTACAAGTTCAGTGAGATCTTTTCTTTTAAAGTACCTGATTTGCTATGAATTCCATACAAATTTTTTTTATTATATTTTATTTTTTATTTTTAATGTTCCATTTGTTCCACTGGGTTCTATCTTCATTAAGCTCATCTTTTTCTTTAAATCTTTGAGCATATTTTTTATTTTATTTTATTTATTTTATTATTTTATTTTATTTTTTATGCCTACAGCACCCGGTCTTCCTAGGTGGTCTCCCATCCAAGTACTAACCAGGCCTGACCCTACTTAGCTTCCAAGATCAGATGAGATCGGGCATGTTCAGGGTGGCATGGCTGTATGTCTTTTTCCTTTTTTTATAATGGATTGATTAGTTTATACCTAATAAGAGCTAAGGGGTCTTTTTTTTTTTTTAGTGTTTTCTTTTGGTGAGCATGGGGGCCAGACACATCACAGAGCCAGCAGGACCTAGAAGCTTATTTTCTGCTAAGTTGTAACCTCAAGGGCTTGAGCAGCCAGGATGCCTGTGTAAATCTAACGAAAAATTAACTTCCATGTGGGTAAGTTGGTCTCGAGAGGCATGTGCCCTTCCTTAAACACTTAGTTGATGTTTGGCATATAAATGTTTACTTAATCTTTGCCTCAAGCTAAAATGTCTCTGAGCTCAACAGTCAGTTATCTCCCAGTGTTTTTCTGAAATCCAGGGCTCTATCTTCATTACAAGTAAAAATTTTGCAACTCTACAACCCCGCCCTCCCCGCCCAGACTACATCCTATGCTCCAGTTCTCTAGGTATAGTCTCCCGCCCTTCACAGAAAAGTACATGGTGTATATAACATTTAAAGTAATAGGCCACATCCAAGTGGTACAAGTCTGGGAAGTCACTAGGCCTCCTGCCCACAACTTGGTGTCCGAGACTCAACTTCCCATCTTCTCACTGAGATTCCTCCTCTAACACATGCTTCCACATCTGCAGTCAATAGACAGTGCCTTCTGGGATGTCAGAGCCATGGTAACCGACTCCTCACATTTAGAACTTCCCCACTGAATGGTCTACTACCACCCTGACTATTGACCTTTTCTTATCACTGGGTGTCATCAACTCCCAGAACACATCAACATCCATCTGGGAGGACACTGGCTTCTAAAACATCAGCCTCACCTCATTTCAGCTCTTACCATCTTCCTGAGCCTATGACAGCCATGTGGACAGTCCATTCCCAATGCCAGTCCCTCCTTCAGACATACTTCACCTCTGAACTTGTGAGCAACAATCTCCCCTTTCTGACCAGCATCTCCTATATTTCTGGACTTCTCCCACTCCATCCTTGCTCACCTCACCTCCTCCTCATGTCTTTTAGCTTCACTTCCTTCTCCTTCGCCCCAGACCCCTGTCTTTCACTCAAAGCCCCTAGACATCAGTCCCGCCCATCCATCCCCCTGCCCTGCCAGTCACCTGCCTCTTCCACTTGGGGAGTGGGGGCTGCTCCCTGTTATAGCAAACAGGCAAAACTTTTCCTCTCCTGTTCCAGCTTCCCTACTCTTTGGGAAGAAAAAGAAAAAATATTACAACTTGGGGTGTCTGTATTTGGGAGATTAACAAACCTGTTCTGGTCTAGCTAGCGTCTTTCCCTATTGGGTTTATTTTCTTTTGAAGGCACACACCTGCTCTGCCCCTCAAGTTTCTGGCTTGCTGCCTCCCACTGCATGTAATTACTAGGGCTTAGGGCAGCATACTTTTCTCCAGCATTTCCTCAGATTTTTCTCTTTTTAATTTTGGGCCTTTCTCACAAGTTCCAGGACCTCTTCTCATGGAGTTTTTTGAACCTGTATTTATTGAATCGATAATACACATTATTAGACATAGAACACCAAATGTTTGTGTGTGTACATGTACACATGCACATAGAAAAAGGTTTAGCTATATTCTGTCATTTGAAATATATTTATGGTTAAATATCAAAACAAGTGAGTAGGCACCACACTTCTGAGCCTCCATTTTCTCAAGTATGAAAATGGGGTAGACAGAATGTTCCTTGCACCATAACCGCCTTAGTTATATGGTGGGTTGGACAAGACAAGTAGACGCTGTCCTTGTACTTTATGAAATGACAACTGTGTCATCACCAAGGCACAAACTTTCAAACTAAGGAGGCACTGATGGCCTACGACAATCTCTTATTAGCATTCAATTTTTAAATCAACTCTGATATTAATTTTTTTGAAAAAGTCTTTTTTTCCCTGTTACAATTCCATCTTAACTTACTTTCTCGAAATTGGAAGAACATGCTTACCAGTGGGTAAATACATTAATGGTGTGCTCAGGATGGACACAAAAGTGCGCACTGCTGTCCTTCTATCTTCCCTAGACATAATTCCTGAAAACTGATCTGCAATGCCTGAGTCCCACCATTACTAATATCCAGAACAGTGCTTTACACATAGCAGTCCCTCAATACATTTTTGAGAAGAGAATGTATCTAAAAATGACTCCCCTCTTCTTAAACTTATGTATTCCTTTTTTTTTTTTTTCTAAAAGATGCCAGTTCCTGTTTAAATATAAAGAAATTGATCTCTTCTGGAAGCCACATTTGGCAGCGAGCTTTCTGGCTGGTAAGAAAAAGCTCGAGCACAGACACTGAAGCTAAAGCAGCAATGCCTGGTTCCCATTAAGAATGGCAAACAATGACATGTGTCCAGGTGTTCAACCACCCGGCCATCTACCTGTCCAGCTATCCATCCGGTCAGGTAAATCCTGGTGATGATCTGGGTTCACACAGCAGACAATACCCTTTCTCCAGAAAACCACAGACACAAAACTGCTCAAATGATGTTCACATTCATACCTCAACTAATTTGGCAGAACTTGGTTGTCCAATGTAACTGCTTAGCAAAAATTATCAACTGCAGAAGTACCGAGAAACAATAAGCCTTTGGTTTTCTTAAAAATTTTATACGGAAATCCATGGCAGGCATACTAGGTAACTGAGAACATAAGACACGCATGCTACAGAGTTTGTGTAGAGGCTGGGAGGGATGACAGGAGAGGCAAAAGTGAACAAAATGTAAGCACTGACACCTCCCCCCTTTTAGGAACCATAGCATTCAACAAGTGTGTTAAATGAGCCACTACCATATGCTCAACCCCGTAAAGCATGTGGAAATGACAAAACACACTCTTGATCTGCTTGAAATGTGGTAAAGGAGTCCGGGGGTGTGAGCATCCCAAGCGGCACAGCATAGGGTCCCACACTAGGCTAAACATGGGGTGCCAGGCATTTGGAGGAGAGAGCGATTGTGATAAGGGAAGGCTTCCAGAAGAGGGGCATGTTAACTAGGCTCTGATGTTGGGGAGCATAACAGGTGCATGAGAGGCAGCCAGGGAAGGAGGGGAGCACTGCCAAGAACTTGGGAGAATCTAGACTAGGGGTTCTCACAGTATGGACCTAGGCTAATAGCACTGGCATCACCTGGGAGCATGTTAGAATGTAAATTCCCAGGCACACCCCAGACCCACCAAGTCGGCAACCATAGGGGTGGTGCCCAGTGATCTGTTTGAACAAGTTATCCAGGTGATTCTGATGCATGCTCAATTCAAGTACTGTCTTCCCTTCAGCTGGCTGAGTAAGCGGCTAAAGCGGTCTTCCCAAATGCTCCCAGCCATGCCCATGTCTGCCACTTTCTAGGATTGTCAGGGAGGATACCTGGGGCTTTCCTCCCCCTCTCCCTTTTCTGCAAACCAGTGCCCTGGGGCCTGGTCAGTCATGGGGGTGGGGTGGTTGGAGGCTAGGGGCTGCTGAGATGCCACACACAATGTGAAGAAAAGGTACATTTCCCACTGGCTTCTGGACAAACCCCTCTCATGCATTGTCCTTGGTGGCCCGTATTTCTAATGGACAACTGGATGTTGGGAGGGCTTGAGGCATTGAAGAGCTAAGCAGAGGCCAGAGGTATATGAGGACTCTGTGAATCCAGAGGGTTGGCAGTTATAATTCGCTTTCCCCTTATGTGCAGGTCTAATTGACGGCTCAAAAAGCCAGCACTTATACATTAACAAGATGGCTGAGAACAACTTTTGAAGGCTAAGAATCCATTGGAATTGCATTTCTATTCAGATCGGACCTTTAGAGAGTACAGCAGGAATATTCTGGAAATTGTTATTGACTTAATTGAGGTGACTGCAGTCCCTGGCAGACTAACGGAATTTAGCAGAGTGTGGCTTCTCTTCTTTCACCCACCACAAAGTGATGTGCAGCTCCGCTGCCCCATTCTCCCTGTTTGCATAGCTCATATGGTCTTCAGAAGCACTTAGGTTACATACTGTTTTTCATCTAAAGTGCTAACTTCTAGGCTGACTATGCTAATGAAGTGGCCCCTGCTAAATTGATGCTGTCAAGTGGTCCCATTGTGCACATGTGCAAATAGCCTTCTGCTATCAGTCAGCAGAAGAGGGCACAACATGCAGGGGCAGATCAATTTAACAGCAACCCGGATCCCATTAGTTTCCCTAGGAGCCTACATACAGGGGCAGAATGACACAGGTGAACTAGGGGCTACTTCAAAGGGCTTACACACTACTTGAGATAACTAAGGCTCTGTGTTCAGCTGGGCAGCTGGCCTCCCACACATGGGCATATACACCATGGCTGGCTGAAATTCTAACATCTCTCAATCCTCACATGGCTGCCTGCCTCTATATTTGGGTAGGGGTGTGTCATTGTTGCAGTAGTTATGAAAAGTAAATGCGTCATGGTACAACATGGATGAACCTTGGGGACATCAGGCTAAGTGAAATATGCCCGTCACAAGAAGACAAATGCTTTATGATTCCACTTATATAAAGCATCTAATAGTAGTCATACTCATAGAGACAGAAAGAATAGTCATTGCCAGTAGCTGGGAAGAGTGGGGAATGGGGAGTTATGGTTTAAGGGGTACAGAGTTTCGGTTTTATAAGATGAAAAGAGTTCTATGGATGGACGGATGGTGGTTATGGTTGCACAATGTGAATGTACTTAAAGTCACTGAACTATGCACTTAGAAATGGTTATGATGGTAAATTTTGTTATGTGTGCCTTACCACAATTTAAAAATCTTTTCTCACAAGTAAATAAACTATTCTTATTTTACTGCAGTATACTAAATTTGATATGCTATAATAAAGATGACAATGAAAATAACTTTGATTTACAGGCATGGGGCTACATATTGAGAATTAATTTGTTCTACCCTTTTATGAGCATCCCATTATCATCCTCAATTTACAGATGGAGAAAGTGAGATGAGGGGGCAGTAATGTGCTGGGGCTTGCACTCCTTTTATGAGGGGGTGAGATGTGAGCCCAGAAGCCCGCCCAACTCTAACACCATGGCACTGAAGCCCTGTGAGACTCTCACCATGTAAACTTAGCTCAAACGAACAAAAACCTGATGAGTGACTGTATGTTGACAGAGACATGTAAAAATCTCCAGGCCACCAACTTGCTCTAGTATATTACACCAATATGTACAATATACATGTCATGGTAGAAAGTTCTAGCAATAAACTTGTGGAGAGAACACAATACTTCCTTGCTCTGTGGTGAGCAGCCCGGTTGTGGAAGCCGTAACGTCCAACCCTGATTTTACATTACTAACATACGAGTCCAGCCAGCTAGGGAACAAATTTGAGTTTTCCCAGGCACATCTTAGAACGTATGTCCGAACAAAACATATCCCTTGCCTTTGAGGGTCTCATAGTTCAGAAACATGTACACTAAGACAATATTTGCCATGCTAGTTCCTGGGTTCCATAATAGGGCCGTGCGGTCAAGGCAGAGGGAGCCTGGGGATGTAGAAGGAGGCACCACTGAGCAGGGACAGGGTCAGGGGATGGAGATGCCAGAGGGACATGTGTGCGTGATACCAGCAAGACACCCAGGGGAAGAAGGTAGGCGCACTGTCCGCATTTCCAGTGTGAAGGGTAGCGGCTTTGCTCTAATGAATCACAGAGAACATCCCTACCTGTGAGCGGGACACAGGTGCTGGGTACCTGATCCCCATCTGCTAATCCTGAAACTCACGCTGCACCTCCCAGCACTCACTTCTGCCAGAGCACCAGCGAAAGGAAAGAAGTGGCAGAGTCCTCAGACAGCTTTGCTGGAGGGTAGAAGGCCAGCTTCTACCCCCAGCTGGCCACACTCAAGGCCCCTCTCCTGTGTCCCACAGCCACCACTCTCCCAGCCCTGTGCATGTCCCCAGCGATGACAGCAGAGCAGTACCTGGTATGGGTCAGGGGACCCACTGGTCGTTCAGGCCTCCTTGGGGGCAGTGCCCCTGGTCTGCTGAGAGAATTGGTCTTGGGTGGTCGTGGCTTTTTTGGCGGTATGGCAGGAACAGAAGGCTTCTGTAAATCCAGTTTTGGCTCTCTTTCTGGTCTTTCTTTAAGTCATTGTTTAAAAAAGCATAAAGAAGACAGATAGACCTAGTGTAAGTGACAGTACTTAGGTGCAAATTGCTTATTTCATGCTTAAAAAAAATCACTGATGTCACCTGCAAAGGTGAAGTTGGGACATGGAAGAGCATCTTCCATTCTTTGTCAAGTTAGAATAAGCCCTATGGAGCTGCGGTTCACTGTTTGCCTTTGCTCATGCTGGTGCCTCTGTCTGGAGGGCCTTTCTGGCCACTGATCACCCTTGGTAAACTCCTACTCACCCTTCATCAGACCCATTTATCAGGCCCGGGTGAAATGTGACACCATCATGTTTCCTTCTCAACAGCTTGACCAGATCTCAAAGGCAGATTACTTCTTCACCTGAGCCACGAAGGGCAGCCCTGTACAAACAGGCTCACTTGGATACTTTCTGGGTGTCTGTATACTCAGCGCAGCCAGCATGGAAGCTGTCAGCCTCCAGGGAAGGGCCCATGTCTGGTCATCGCTCTAGAATGCTGTACAGTGCCCAGCACATAGCAGGTGCTCAAGAAATGGTTGATGGGTTTGGTAAATGACTCATAGGACCTGCTGGGTATGGGAAAAAAAGATACCTGACACTTCTCAGGTTGGCTTGTGTAAAGAGCCAAAAGCCAATAACGGGGAGCTTTTCAAGGAACAACTAATTCTGGATTCTTTCGTACAGTTTGAACTTGGAATATAAACCTGGGCTTCATAGGTATTTGGTTTCCAAGGGTTTTGGGAGTCAGAGCTATTAAAATGAAGTTAAAGCCAGATCTGGTGGCCCAACTGGGAAGCGTTCAGTGACAGCTCCATTTTTTTCTGTCCCTATTTAGCTTTGCCTTGTTCATGGTTTAAAAAGCAGGTGTCCACATTCTTTATAAAGACAGAACTTCAGAGAGTTTGCCACCAGATGACAGGCAGGTTCCCTATGCTCTTGTAGCTGGAACTCTGAACATGTTTTACTTGCAAACCCAAACTCATATTGGTTTGGTGCCCAGGCCGACCGGCAAAGCTTTAAAAACCCATCACCTATTATGTAGATATCACGGTGCTCATCCCCACGACATTTTGGTGGAGAAATATACTCCATCCGGGAATGCTGGGAACTCCTCTGCTGGTACATGGGGAGCAGAGGAGGAAGGGCTCAGCTGAAATGTAAAGGAGGGGAGATTCCACCTGTTGGAAGGGATGAGGGCTCCAGTAGTCCATAGAATGAATGGGAGAAAGGTTTTGTGCCTGCCTGACAGGGAAGCCAAGTCTCATGGTGGGGTTGGCTCCCTGGCTTCTCTGTTGCTTGTGACTAGGGCTTCTGCCTTCCTGATCCACTGTGGCACAGAACAAGGGGCCCTGGTCGGAGAAGGAACCAGAACTGTATGGCCATTTGACAGTTGTCTGCACATAAGTTGAGTCCATGCTAGTCAGTATGGAACAGATCAGGAAGTGTTTTCATCATGGAGTCTGGCTATAGTAACCAGAAACTAGCTGCGTGTCCTCCATGAAGACAGGGGGCAGGCAGTGTCTGGTCACACTTATCTCACAATGCACACTTTTATCAAAGAGCTCTTGGCATGGTACACAGTCAACAGCTAGTTTTTCATTGATTTGTGACACAGACCTGGCCTTCACAATGAGGTTCCACAACTCAAGTTTTAACTGTTCACTGTGAAAGAAATAGGTGTAACTTCTTAAGAGCTCACTATGTTGGTAAAATTTTTGGCACGCTGATAGAAAATATTAAATTTCACAATAAAATTTTATAAGGCCACCCAGGAGCACCTCCAAATAATTACACTCATTAATTCAGCATTTCTCATGTGACCTACAAATAACTGCTTTTATAAATGGAATGTGCCCTGCTTCCTGTTCATAATAACAACATAGCACTTTCCCCATAAAACGTGTGATCAATCAAATCTTAGACACCTAATGAGTCCTTCCACAGCATGCAGATTTCTTTAGGATAGATGCTCAGAACAGTAGGAATCAGACACATTCATAAGACTGACTGTGTAAAACGGGTTAAGCTACTTCCCTGAAAATAACATTTCTGACTACCTTCAGGGGACGGCAGATACCAAGCTGCTTCTTGCAGTTTTACCATGCTTCCCGTCTCCCAGCATTCTTGACCAAAGACATGTGTCTGTAGCCAGAGTGAAAGGCCCAGCAGTGACAGAAGACGAGGGTACTGCTGGTGTAAGGAGGGCAGTGATGGCAGGAAGACTGGGATAGAAGAGCCCCGATGTGTTAAATAACTGGGTTAGTTATTTTTCATTTGATGAGAAATTCTGGCCCAAAGAAGTGCCACATAACCCTTTCTCCTATTTCCTTAGAAATGGGATATTTAAAAGCAATCAAAACAAAACCATAATGACCATATTCCAAAGAAAAAGTAAATTCTGTGGGTAACCCGGACTAGCCCTGTGACAGACAGCTTCGTCTCTTGTGTTCTAGAAGTGCCAATGAAGACTTAATTTCATACCTTTTTCTTCTGTTCTGTTTGGAAGTGTTTCTGGTCTTTCAGGAGGTATCTTTTTAATTTCATGTTTTCTCTCAGTGGTACCTATGGGGGGAGGGATAACAGTGATCAGAAAACATTTTCTCTATTCGTTTATTAGATATACCAGGATTTTAAATATTTATTAGGTACAGCAAAATCAACAGATTTTTCCCCCCTAAGTGCTAGTGTTACCTGGCAAACATAATGTGGTTAGAAACAGAACAGAAGCCATTTCTGGCCTATGTCATTAAGTTTGCCTGCCCATATTCATTCTTAATTTAAAAAGAACACCACTAATATTTTCTGGTATTTAAATCTTACTTCCTTAGGCATCAACATAGTCACAGAAAATTACTGGGTATGAGAGGGGAATGTGTATAAACAAATAAAAAAGTAAATCTTCAAAATATGCAAATAAGGGGTCACTGGATATTATGTTCTACAAATAAAAAGGAATTTCACAGGGACCTGGATTCCATTTTGTAGTAGTTTTAAAATATGGCCTCAAATGGTTTGCTACACCTCGTATTATGGGTGAGGTCTCTGTCTCCTACCTGGAATATGGGTGGGCTTGTGACTGTTTCAACCAGTGCCCCCTGCAATATCGTATAATTTCCAAGGTTATGCCATAAAAGGCCATGTAGCTTATGTTTTATTTGTTAGAATAGTGAACTTCCATGTAAGAAGTGAATTGCTCTGAGGCCGCTATGCTGGAGAGGCCATGTGTAAACCACATGTAGTCACTCTGGCCTACAGCCCCAGCTGAGCCCAGCCTTCCAGCTTCCCCAGCCAAGAAGAACCAGACATGAGAGTGAAGCAATCATCTTCACAGTGGATCCTGCAACCTCAGTTGGCCTGGCATTCCCAGCTGAAGTCCCATCATGGAGCAGGGAGACAAGACACCCTGGCCGTGCCCTGGTCAAATTCCTAACCTCAGAATTTATGGACATAAGAAGACTGTTATTGTATGCCACCAAGTTTGGAGTGGTTTGTTATGCAGCAATGGTAACTAGAACATATTTTTTAGTAAAGGGAGGTGCAGAGAAGATACGGTGGTTGTCCTTAGGTTCTTTCAATTTGTGTCTGAATCCTTCGAGTATTACATTTTCCCAAATGTACCAATTAACATTTCCTTTTTACCCATGTGGACTGTAGCTGCTCCCTCCCCTGGAGGCTTCATTGGTGTCAATGACTTCAGGAACGTAAAAACACTTAAAAATGGCTAAATCATGAAGCCAATCACAAGTACTCCTTTGATTTATAGATTCGGTTGTGTGCTCGACAAGCTCCTTACATGACCAGCCCTATGGATGGGTGTGCTTGATACTAAAATCTCAAGTACATAGCATCAGAAGCCAAATGACTTTTAAAAAAATCCACTCTACACATACTTTATCTATATGTCCTCAAAGACTCACTACAAATTAAACAATATAATCTGACTTCTGTCAATTTCATATCTTTTTTTTTTTTTTTTTGTCAAATAATCAAACACAAGGAAAGCTAATGATGGAGAAAATATGAACATCTACTTCCCAGTCACAAACCTGTTCCCAAGATCATTCGGCAAGATAAATGAACAGTAACAGTAATCTAGGAAGATCAAATGTCATCTTGCTTTGCCCCAGAGTCAGCATAACCTTTGGTAAAACTGTTTTAAAAGAATAGTAATTTACCTACCATGCTACAATCTAGTCTCCTTAAGATAATGAACTCCAGTATCATTCCTAGGAAGAATTAACAATTCTACTGCCATGAAGAATCCAATCCCAGTTACATTCTAGGCTACATGAGCCTTGGGCCACTCATCAACTTGGTCTCTCATCTGTCACCAAGGCCTTTAGGGAAAAGGGTCTTCAGAGAAAAGCAAATCAATAGCCTGCTTTAATTTCAATACAATAAAATATTCATCTAGCCAGAACCACTAGGTGGCAAAATTAAACTGCTTAATGCAAACGAGGATGGGGGTGGAACAGAGATGTAATTAATACCCCATTTCTTAATCTCTGTAATTCTCAACTATGTTGAAGGGAATGGGAATAGAATTTGGGGTCAAGCTGATTTCCTCCCCAAATTGATGGGCCAAAAGAACTTTTAAAATATCACTCCTAATAAGTCTATGAATAAATCAATCTGGAATTTTATTCATACTCTAAATGCTACAGAAATATCATAATTATGAGTGTGTAGAACTAAAAAATACTCCTACTCTTCTGTTTTAGTTAATTTTTAAAAATGCCTCTTAGCTAGTTATTCATGGAGGAATTTCTCCCCATAAATTAGTTTTTAACAATTATAAAGAGGAGTTCTATTGGGAAATATGAATTATCATCTTTATGTATGAGAATCCAGTGTGTAGCAAGTTACTAAATGTCCAACATCAAGTTGTCCTATATTATTCAACCTTAATATCTGAACTACACAGAAAAGGTGAATTAGACTCTTTTCAAGATTGAAAAAGAATCATGAAGAAAAGCATTTATTGCTGGAAAAACTTTTTTTTGTTGTTGGAGGTAAGTGAAGTAAGTATAAATTTTGGTTAACCACACAGAACAGACATTTAAAATTCAGCACCACTATACATGCATGGTGACGCTATGAGCTGTGGGAAGCGATCCTCTCCAAGCTGGCCCTCAATCAGGCAGGCATAGGCGAAGGAGGACAATTAGGTTCTTCTTTCCTCAAAAGCAGTTTTTAAAAAAAAATAAAAACAAAGCAGACAAAACTAGTTTATTCCAAAGCCAAGTCTTTCTGGTCATTCTCTTTGAGAGACTAGATTTTTTTTTTTTTTTTTTTTTTGCTGCATCAGGGATACATTTTAATGACATGTTTATTTTTTAGGAAAAACAACAGTTATTTAAAATCTGCTTGTTGAGAGACTAAATCATTACTTCCCAGTTTGGCAATCTGTGGCATATGAATCTAAGAATCTTGAGCTCTACCAAGGGTGCTGTAAATAAACACAGAGAAAGACGCACACTGTGTTGACGGAACTGAAAGATACATTACCTGCCCCTTGCTTGATGACAGGAGCGGATGGAGGAGGTGGCTTCTTGGGTCTCTGAAAAATTAATGAAAATGATACCACATGAGACTGTTGGCAAGCCTGGCCTCTCACATAAGGACCACAGACAGTGTTTTCTAGATGTAGTCTGGACAGTCCAGAAAAGCTCTCTCCAAAAAAAAAAATTGAGCAATTCTCTCTCTAGGGATGTCAGGTTTTGGCACCTTTAAACAAACACTAAAATAAATTCAGTCTACAAAACAAAACTCTGATGGACAAATGAAATACCATTTCCCCCTTTCTAAATTCGTAACAGCCTTCTGGAAAAGCTGGGCTCAGCAAAAATGGCCTGAAACCAGCAAGCACAATGGTACTCCTACGCTGAAACCGCATTTGCAATTAAGATTTAATCTGCTGAATAACCAAGCGATTCAGAAAGTCACTGGGGTGGCTTTAAATCAGATCTGCTCTGAATGTGAGACCTTCAACAAAATGCAGGCTCAGGGGCTGCTGCGACAGGGTAGGGTTCTAAGCCTTCTGACCCTTTCCCTCCCAAGGCTGACAGGCCATTTGTGAGGCTCCCCCACCCCAGACCACTGTACCCTGGAAAGTGGAATAGAGTTTCTTTGCCTATCAACCACTATTTGTTTTACTCTCACATCCTGTTACTCCTGTAGGTGACAGAGGCAGGAATGTAATCAATGGCATTCACCTATGAACCGGTTCTAGGGTATTTCCTTGCTCACCAAGATTGACTATAGGAGAGAGGCGGTGAGGCTGGGCTTGGCAAGTATTCGGGGGCCAAGAATCCAGCCAGGGCACAATTCTTGGACGTCATCCTTGGACAGGGGGAGAAGGGGGCCAAAGACAAGGAAAGGACCATCTCAGTATCAAAATCATTGAGGAAAGATGGAAATGGGGAAGGTTTGAACTTGGAATCCATGTCACTGCTGACAGTTCTCCTGACCCTCTGTAGGCATGATATATTTGTGATTTTTAAAAAAGCTCACAGACTTTCTTCGTGCTCTGAAAATGTACTCCTGCAACATTACCACAGGGACCAGCAAATGCACCTGCCCATCCTCAGCTGGACCCACCAGTGCCTGATAAAATACCAGGACACAGGAAGAAAGGGTTTTAAGTAATACCTAGAGAATATGAGACCCACAAGGAATTTTCTCATGGGGCATCACAGTACGTAGGCTCTAGATTCAATGACACTTCAACTCTTTTCTTTACTAGCTGGGTGATTTGGCCAAGTTACCCCAGAGTAAGCAGTTAGCATGGTGGGTAAGGGGGTGGGGCTTCAGAATCTGACTGTCACTACAAATGCTGGCTCTTTTGATTATTAGCATGAACACTGGGCAAGTGACCTCACCTAGCTGAATATCCTTATCTGTAAAAGGGCAATAATATTAGCTCCCTCTTAGGAGGAGGTAGTTTCACAAGCAGAGGGAGTCAGTAAGCACTGCATTGTTTAATCCTTGTGACAACTATATAGTGATATTATTATGCCCATTTTGCAGATGAAATAATTGAGGCTTGGAGAGATTAAGTCATTTCTTCAAGTCACCAGGCTATTAAATGGAGCAGGAGACTGGGAGTCCAGCCTAGGGCTGCCTGACCCAAAGGACGCTCTTTCCCCTGTCAAGGGTCCATCCCGCCAGAGAGCATCCACAAGACAAACCATCATGTAGCCATAAACCACAACACAGGGAACTCTAGTGTGTTAAAGTTGGAAAAAAAGTGAGTATCAAGTTGCAGCTACAGTATGAGCTGAACTATGTTACACTATGTACAGAAAAAGACTAGAAAGCAAAAAATTTATAGTGGTGGTCTCCAGGAATATGAGTGCATATGTGTGTGTCTCCTTCTTAATATTTTTTGTCTTGTGTATATGCGTACAAACTTTATTACGAAAAACAAAGACCCTCATGGGTCGCTTCTCCTTGCATACAGGCCCTATGCCAATGGCTGTTACCAGCTCATAGATCTCATACTACTCTTTTCCCTTTTGTCAACCCCTTCTAGATCTCCACCCCGACTCCTTCCTTTTTCTTCCTCCCTTCTCTCTGTATAAATTAGATTGGGGACAGATGTGTGTTTACCTAATGAGGTTATCATTGAAACTCTGCCAACTAACCTTCCTTTACCTCAGGATCTGAGTAATTTCTTATTCACGAAACTGGTAACACCCTGTAGCCTAATTCTTCCCAGCCAAGTCGCAACAATGCCTACCCCACAGATGTCTCCCTCACCCTCTGCTGGTGTGAACCAATTTCACATGAGCCTCCTCTTGCTGAGGCCATTCCTCTAGTGACCTTGCCTCAAACCAGGGCCCCAAAGAAAAGGCAATTACAAGTTATTATATTTTCCGAGATTACTGTGCAAAGAAAAAAAACCCTCAGTGTTGTGTTAGGTTTGGTATGTAGCAGACATATGAAATATGACAGCGCAGAGCAGAAGGGTACCTAGAGAGAGATGACGGGAAGTGCTGTGCTAACAGACAACCTGTGAAAAGTGTGGTCATGGCAGGTGTGTGCTTGAATATGGCAGAGGAAGGAGGCAGAGGTGTGAGGCTTCGTTTGAAGCCTGGCAGTTGCAGAGGCAGGTGGGGCAACTTTGAAAGGAAGAAACAGTTTGTGAGCTGTCTGTCTTGTATCTACGACATTGATCAATGCTGGCCAAGTGCCTGATTTGCTTATATAAGCTGAGTAGGTTCACAGGTTGTCCTTTTTTTTCCATTGACTGACTTCACTCTGATTCCATCAAAATTAGCCTTCCTGCCTCCTTAGATGAGAAATGACACCACATTTTCAAATAAGTTGTCTTTTAAGGTAATTCTAAACAAAAATCAGGGCCAAGGTTCCATGTAGCTCTAGACCACCCCCCTCCCAAATGATTAATAAAGAATTGTACAAGAGCTTACAAGGATTTTTTTCTTTTAATGCAATGAGAAGACAGGGCAATGGGAGCTGAAAGGTAGACTGGGTAAATCTGTAGCAAAATGTGACAGTCAAAAATTGATCACAGGGGTTCACAATTCTCAAATAAAATGACATACATCAGCACCTCAGGTGATTTTCCTCAAAATCTCCAATTGTGACGAAATAAAGGAAATGGGACTCTGGGGACCTCCAGGTTAGCAGTAGGTCAACATTTTCTCTGTGGCATTTACCTGCATTAACTAGCTCCTGTAGATGCACAGACAGAACCATGCTTTCAACTCAGACGAGTATTTTAAGTTGTGAATTTTTAGAGGCACTTGTTCTATTTATTCTCTTTATCCCTCCCTTCTTGGTGAAAGCATAACACTGCAGCTTCATACCCAGGTGGCTTCAGCCTGCTCAATTTGCAGGTAGATGCTAAAAACAGAGGACCTTAGAGCCATGCTGAAGTCTAGAAGGGTTGGTTAACAGCTAGGTGGTAGCCAAAGTGGGCCCAGAACTCACATCTCTCAATGTCCAGACTGTGGTAATTTATTTTAAAAAAGCCGACATGAAAACGTTCATAACAAAATCAATGAGCCAACATTTTCTGATTCTGGGACAGCAGAATGTATTCCATGGTCTTCACATTTGCAGGACACATAGGCCTGTGTGCAAGTGCAGGCACATCTGCCCATGTTTAGAGTCACTAGCTTGAACAGAGAAGCAAACACCATCCTTCAAAGGATATAATAACCAGATCTGACTTCTTACCATTATTACCAGGAAGGAAACAGATCTGAATATTCTGGAGTAAAGACATCAGCAAGGCAAGTTTTCCTTCCTGCTGTGGGATTTCAGAATTGACTCTGCCCTTTGTTTGGCAAGTCTGGCCAGTCCCAAGTGAAAGAGCCTGTCATGTGGCTCAACTGTCCTCCCTGGCAGGAACTTCATTTCACCTCTTGGCCTCTTGAGCCAGCGTTCTGGCCCAGACATGTGGTCTGGTGCAAATAACCAAAGGAGTAGACCCCTGATGGCTGAGTACCTTTTAGGAAGGCTTTGTTAGAGGAATACAATAAGGTTTTGGAAGCAAATTTGAGCTTGATTTTGGCCCTTAGAACTCTTCCACCATGTAAGGATATAGTGAGAGGATGGCCAGGAAGTGGATTCACCAGATGCCAAATCTGCTGGCACCTTGATCTTGGACTTTCCAGCTTGCAGACTATGAGAAATACATTTCTGTTGTTTATGAGCCACCCAGTCTATGGGATTATGTTACAGCAGCCTGAATGGACTGACATACACTATTAGTCTCCATGAAGGGGAGGCTTGGGGCATGGGCTCTGCCTTCAAGGAGATTACAGTTCAGATGGAGTGATGAGAGATAATAGCTAAGAGTATAGTGAATGAGGTGCTCAACTGGAAGAGTATAGGCTGTAACTACCAACAGAGAAGAGAGGAGTGCCATCCAGGCCACTTCAGGGATGCTCAGTTAGGGCTTCGGTATTAGGCCACATACTTGGGCAACATTACTGCCTTCACAATCCCCATCTCTATGCATGAGACTACCCAGAAAACTAAAGGTACAGACAAAGAATATTGTAGGTGGATTTTTTTCATTATGCTACTTATTAGAAGCACATATTTGTTTCTTTTTGGAAGATTCAAAACAAGGCAATAATTTATTGGGCACCTTTAGAAATTAGAAAGAACAGTGGTTCTCAAAAGGCTGAAAGACATAACTAACAAAAAAAATTTTGGCGGAAAGGAGTTTTACAAACTGGGTTGTCAGGTGATGAGGACTAAGGTAAAGGGCCTCCTAAGAACTTGGAAAAGAGAATGTAGTCAGAATTAAACCAGCAAAATTCACCTATGGTGGATTAGCCTTTGTAGGAATCAAGGAAGAGACTGCTTTTCCTGTAAAAGTTAGAACCTGAAAAAACCCTGGACCTAGAAAGATCTTAAGATTTGCAGTTAAGTAGAATGATCTTAAGGTTGGCACTCAATTGTAATCGAGATCATGGGACACCTACTTGATTGTACCACAAGGTATCTATCTGGAGATTGATAATGAACAGGAAGGGTCTGGTCAGCCATGAAAACAGAAAAATGGAGAGTTGCCGAGGCCAATGGTGCAGTTCCCTTGTAAGCATCATCTGGGCTTAACTGAATTCAACACAGAGTTCCTTTAGCAAACCGTTCCCTCTGGTGCTGGAGGGGGACTCAAGCTATACCTGCAAGGCCCTTCATGAAAACAACCAGCTCCTTTTGTTTCCATTCCTTGCTCTCCCAGAAAGCACCAAATAAATGTGATTTCCTGTAGCATATGACCTCTAAGGAATCAGGTCCACAGGTAACAAATGCCCAAGACAGGCCAAGCCATGCATTCCAGACAGGCTGATGTTTCAGTTCTTGTTGCAGTTTGTAAGCTGGCAGCCTGCTCTCAGGTAAGTCTCTGTGAGTTGGCAAAGATGAGCCTGCATTAGTCATGCTAATCTTTAGAAATATTTGAGGGTGAGTTTTTGTGTTCCTGGAGCTAAGAGGCAGACCTTCCGCTATGGACCATTCACTAAGGAAACACCTATGGGAACTTGGGCAACGCCTCAATTCGTGACATGGCACAAACCTAGAAGATCCCTCTAATCAATGCCTGTTAGAGCTGTAACATCTTCTGATGATTTGAACAGTTTCTTGTGAAAGGACTGGAGCCTGAGACTTTCTTAAAACACAGTGTTTCCGAAAGCTCATTCTAATTTTTTAGATGACAGTAAGAAGTCATTTCTGCTGCTCTTGAGAGTCCACGTTTACATTTCCCTTCAGTAATAATGACAGAGTATGCGCACTGCTTCATTAGAGCTCCCAGAATATTTAATCTTTCCATTCTGACATTCCATGTTACTGTCAAGCCTCAAACTAAACAGACATTCAATTTAGGTTCTCTGGTAAATAACTTACATAATCTCTCTAAAAATGTACCAAGAGACCAACAGGTGCTATCTGGGAATATCTTGAGGAAAAGCCCCAAAGTGTTTGTCACCCTGATGAGAGAGAATCTGCTGAGCACTCTCTGAAAGGAAGACCACCAGGAATTCCAACAGGCCCTGTGGTAACCACCTGAATCCACACGAGGCAGAAAATATACCAGCCATGTGGGAATGCTTCAGTAATGCCTACTGCCTCAGGAGGTCTGCTGTTGCATAAATGCTGTTTGCTGCTTCCCACCCTAATCATTGCAGATCGTAGTCTTCTCTGGGTGACTGACTGCAACCCCAGACACTGGCAAGACAAGATGACGTCTGCTGAAACCAGTGGCAGAATAATGTTTCAGACTCTGTCATTCATGTAGTGCCGTTGTGTTAATGATTCTAATCATCTTTACACAGTCAACTCAGCAAACAGAAGCCCCATCTCCATCACCAACTCACTGATACTCTGGGTGTAGCAATAAAGGTTGTTATAACAACCAATGCAAAGCTGGCTGGCTGGTTTTATAGGCCAGAAAGGATGAAAAAGGATATAATACTTTGAATTTTCTAAAAGCTAGAAGTCACATTATACAATCACTTCTCAACTGTAAGTATTACTTTGTCTGACAGGTATGGCTATTGTTTCTTTAAAATTGAGTTTTTTGCTTCTGAAGGACAAGGTTAAGAGATGTTGGCTGCTTGTCTTGGGTTGGAGAAATGCCCATGGGGCCCCAAAAAGGGTGCATGCCTCAACAAGCAAGCTAAGAGGAGTCCACTCATCACTGATAACTTCACTCTTTCAATGGACATCTTCCTGTAACTAAGCAGAGCTTCTTGAAAAGTATGTCATGGAGCCTCTCTCACCTCAGTGAATTTATTACCCCACAAAAATGTAACTGGGAACTAGAAGGCAGGGTGCCACCATGTAGGCAACCATAGGCTTTGTCCATTTGTTAAAAGACTGATCCAGACTCTACCTCAGCCTCCAAGAATCACACTACCTCAATCAGAATGAAGAAGGTGGCAAATGTCTAGCAGGGCAGTATGCTTGCTAATTCTTTGGCCAAATGGAGAAGAGTCACCTTGGTCTTGGTGTCCAAATGCTTCAGGATGTGACCACCTTTAACAGGCTCATAAAGACCGGTGAGAATGGTCAAACAGGCAGTCTGGTTGGCCCCCCTGCCTCTACTCTGTGGGAGAGTCCCACCCTCAATGTTCTTTTGGAAAGGCCTGGCAGGTCTCTATAGCCTTAAAGAGCAGACCTGCTACCCAACTTTAAACACACAAAGGCAGCAACCTTATATAATCTTCACTTTCCATCAACCAGCACAGTGGCCAGCCCAGAAAAGGGACCCAATAAATACAGAATGAATGAATGAATGAATGAATATAAAACATAATTGTTGGAGAGCAGATCCTGAAAAAATATAAGAAATAACATGATTAGGCTACTCTGTACTCATTTGTCTCTACAAATATATTTTATAAAGCACTTAATTTCTTTATTGAAGTTCTTAGGTTCATTTGGATTCCCTTGGAAGTTCACCAAGTTACCAAGATAACTCTGTGCTGACTTGACCAGCTGAAGAAAAAAAGAACCAGGGTCGGATTACTATCATTACTGCACAGTTTTAGCTGGAGGCTTCCCACACTCATAGTAATTACTAAAAGAGTGGAACAGTTAACATGTATGTGAACATTTAAAAAGTACCAGGTGCTGTGCTAAGGAATTCATATGCATCACTTCAGTTCATCTTCTCAAGGTAGGTACAATTATTCTCACATTGTTTTAGGTGAGAATACTGAAGCTTAGAGGCATTCTGTGAGTTGGCCTTGAACTGTACAAGTAAGTGATAGAGCCAGAATTCATGCCCAAAGCTATCAGATGCCACAGCCTAGAGTTGCAACCATTACAACTCTATAAATGTTTGTAAAATTCCATTCTTGTGTTTTATTATTTCAAAAACATTTACTATCTAGTTGTTACTAAGTATTAGCATCTGTTTTTGTCAGGATGGATTCTGTCAACTGATAACCCACTACTGCAATCAAGCATCATCAGTAAAAACAGCTCAAGTGATTTTGCTTCATGGAAAAGTTATTTATCAAATGGTAAGCTCTTCTCTGTTCTGTGAATTTATTCCCCTCCTAAATGAGTGGGAACTGGAAAGTGGGGTTGTCATCACTTGGATGGATACCTGCTTCTATATTAGCACTTTCGACATTAATGCACAAAAAGATCATCTGAGGGTTTTGTTAATATTCAGGTTCTGATGCACCAGGTCTGCAGGCTGAGCATTTCTAACAAGCTCCAGGTCATGCTAATAAAGTGTGGTCCATGGACCAGCCATAAGTATCAAGAATCTAGAAACCACAAGGAAGCAGAATCCAGATTCTCTGAATCCCACACTCGGCTCCAAGAGAGAGTAACAGGTGTGTGAAACAGAACATTCTTCAGCTAAACAGTACAAGAAAGTAAGCTATCAAAGAGCCTAAAAGGTGTGGCTCTAGGCTTCACACCATCTAACAATCTATGGGGCATAATCGCAGTGGGCACTGACACCAGCTACCTTCTTAAACAATTACAGCCATTTATCTAAGAAGCACATACATCATCAATACTGTTTAGTATCCTTGGCAACCAATCCTCCAATATTGTAGCTATCCTTCTTGAATCTCTGCTCCATGGGAATGGTGATGGGTCAAGGTCAGATTCCTGGCCCAGTAACAGAGCCCACATGGGCATGAAAAGGGCCCAGGCTGGGAAAGGCAGGCAGAAGTCATGTGAAAGCCTGAGCAAAGAGACCTGGGTTGCAGAACAGAATGGACAGGACCAAATCACTGCCCCTTTATAATGTAAAGTGCTTCTAACTTTTCAAAATTTCTTGTTATATCATTGGTAGAGAAACAATACACCTAGAGTGAGGTAAACAAAGATGGACTGGCTCATTTAAATGATGGCATCATAAAATGGGTTCCCACAAAGAAAGAGAGAACACAGATGAAAGGTGTATATATACATGTATAGACATGTGTGGACATGTGTGTATACATATCCATGTATGTGTACACACACATTATAAGGAGATTAGCAGGCCTCCCTCTGCATTTTCAGCTTCACAATGTGCTTTTCAGCCACTTTCACGATACTGGCCATTTCACCAGCCCTAAGGATGTACTACACGGGATGCAGGCAGTCCATTTACCAGATGGAGCAGACAAGGGTTCCTACCATTTATTTGACTGCTTAAATGTGCAGGTACTGCACCAAGTGCTTTACATACATTATCTTGTTTATTCGTGCAACAACCATACAATAAGGATCACTGTTGCCAGCTTACAGATGAGGAAACTGAGGCTTGTAGAAGTTAATGAACTTGTTCACAGTCACACACTGGGTTATATGGTAGGTGAGGTCTTGGAACCTGGGTCCATCAAACTAAAATGCCAGTGCCCTTCACCATTACACCAAACTTCCCCCACCTCACATCCCAAGCCCCATCAGGGAAGCCACAATTCTGACAGTATGTGCAGCACTCAGATCAAGGCCATAAACACTTACATTCACCTCCTTTTCAAAGTCCGATGGAAGTAACTTCACGAAGTTATCAGGGAACACTCCTCGTCTGCCATTGAGCTCTCCTTCCCACCAGCCTTTGTCAATGCAGTCCTAGGAAATAGGAGAGCAGAGAGTGAGAAATGGGCAAGCACCCTCCAGAGGTCTGACATCCCTTTTAGAAAGAATGGAGGCCCTTTCCTTCAGGCCGCTATCAATGCAACAATGGTTACTAAGATGAAGTCAGCACAAATCCCAAAATCAGATGGCAGAACAAAAGCTTAAGTGTGCTAGGGCTGCTGGCTGGGACTCAAAGCCCAGTGCTGCTTTTAGATGCCCTGAATCCAAAAGATCTTTTTCTTTTCTTTAAAGATGGGACTATATGTATTTTCTTCATTTTAATTTTGCTGAAATGAAATTATTTTATCAACTGAAAACGTGGTTTAGAAAACATCACATGCACAAACGTCCTTTTTGATTACTTGTCACAAAGCTTGTGGAAATTAAAAAGGGCTTTCTGACAGTCAGCCAAGCATAAGAAAAATCACACTTTATGCAAGCTCATTAATACACCGTTCTCCTTCACCTTCTCCTTTCAATGCTGATGGACACAGTTGTCATCATGAAAAGCCCTTCTCCCACCTTACAGAACTCAATGTTTGCTTACTAAATGAATGAATAAGCCTATTCTTTCTTCCAGATCAAACCTACTTCCCTTTGAATGATCCCTATTTTGTTAATTCACTCGTCAAATGTTTACTGAGTGCCTACTCTGTGCCAGGTGCTAGGGAGAGAGCAAGAGCTGGCCTTTGCCAAGCTTCCATCCTGAGCCTACTGGCTTCATGGTTCTCCTTATGCCACAAAACCACTTCTCTTTTTCCTCATATCCAATTGGTTGGAAGTCTGATTTGTTCTAGTTTTAGAGCCTATCTTGCATTTGTCCTCTAGGTCTAATTCCACTTCTGCTACCCCAATCCAAGGCTCACCTGGTCTGCTGTAAACCTCCTTGCTTGGGCACTTCTTCCTGCCCAATGTATGTACAACATACACACCACTGTTAAATATGTATCCTCGAGTAAAAATCTGATCCTCAAACTATGATCAACAACTTCCAGCTAACACGCAAAATGAGCAAAGGCTTTCCAACCCCCAATTCCCCAAAAAGCTGGGAATACAAAGGACTTTTAAAGTTACATCTGAAGCAGGAACTTTTCAAGAAAGTGAGGGGATGGTGTTCAGAGTCCACGGAGAGACCTACTCAAGGTTCACTACAATACCACAGGGATAGGGAAGGGGCCAGGAAGGCTCAAGCAGCAGATATGCAACTGGCCTAGGGCCTGGCTGGAGGCCTGTGGAGGGCCATGGTTTATGTAACTCACTTGTGCCTTGCTCGACCATGCATTCCAGCAAGGCGAGAAATACATCTGACTTTTCAATATTATAACCCCAGCCCATTGCACAATGCCTAATATAACCAATATTTGTAGAATCAATGAAGACTCTTTCTAACCCTGAGTTCTGCGATTTCCTGCAGTCTAACAGTTGGATTACTGCTGGAAAAGATTGCCTCTACCTACTTTAACTCGTAATGCTTCTACGTAAGTTAACATAAGGCCCACCACAGGCGAGAAGTGATCACCACCGTCCCCTCTCCCAGTGCTATCTGTCACAAGGATAAAATAATTCTTCAGAACAGAATGTGGGGTTTAGAAATGGGTCCTTGATTACAGTACAGACTGTAAATTCTAGTCCCAACCAACCCCATAAAACAGAGACACTTGAAGCAATCAAGTCCACATTTACCCAGAACAATAAAAAGACTTCTAACATGAGAGAATGCTTATTTTTCTTGGGATATGACATTGAGAAGTCCAGGTAAATATTCTGGTCCTGATCATGTCACACCCCTTAAGCAATCTAGCATCCGCTCCCAAAGAAGGGATTCACTAACAGGGGTGGTAGTGGTAGGATGTGATGGCTTCTGAGGTTCTTCCAGCCCTGAGATGTTATGTCATCAATGATACCTGGAAAATTTATGAAGGAGATAGGGGGTGGAATTTCTTTACTCTTAATCCTTAGAAATTAAGTCGTTTCCATCTAGAAGACTCTGCTTCTGAGGAAATGCCTCAGAATGCCATTTTTAATTCCTCTTTTTCTGGACCAGTCCTTCTCATCTTCAAAACCCAACCTGAAACTCACCTTTAGGAAGGCGACTATGATGAATGCATTAACTTTTCTCTAACATGCACAACTGTGTTAATTTGCACTTCACAATATTCAATTCAAAAAACATCTATTAAATGCAAAATATATTTAAGTTCCTTCTGTAGGCATTGAACATTAAACATGCAGAGAACATAATCCCTAACCCTAGGGAAATTAGAGACTTATGTGAAAGAGAGACATACAATATTATATAACAGGGGTCCCCAACCCCCGGGCCGTGGACTAGTAGCAGTCTGTGGCCTATTAGGAACTGGGCCTACAGCAGGGGGCGGGCGGGCAGGCTGGCAGGATAAGCTTCATCTGTATTTGCAGCCGCTCCCCAGAGCTAGCATCTCTGCGTCAGCTCCACCTCAGATCATCACGCATTAGATTCTCATAAGAGCACCAGTCCCTGGTGCCAAAAAAGGTTGGGGACCACTGTTATACAAGGTCCTTTTTGGTAACAGGTTTCAACCACGAGTTCTATTATCAAAGAGAAGAGAACCATTATTGGCTTTTCAAATAATCTTAAATGCTTTCATGTATGAAAGGTTTGCTTATATGAGTACTGGACTTCCTTACATTCATTTCAGATAATTTGATAAAGAATTATATCCACAAAAGGCATCAAATATTTTTTAGTGCTACATTTCTTTTAAAAGGCTTTCTTTCAAACTTTCTAAATGGTGTAAATTTATGTTTTGCTTTAGCCCTATACAAGCAGTAACCCAAGAACCACTATAATGAAGCCTTTGCTTCATATGTGAAAAAAACAATAATGAAAATTTTAATAAGCAGAAGCATATCCAGAATAATTTTAGAACTCATGCACGCCTACAGGGGAAAACAGTGCATATGATATTATATTTATTATATCTCCCATCAGTGGTGAATGGTTTGAATGGCTCATATATACGTTGCTTCCTAAGGAAAACACTAACAATTGCTAATTATTGCATAATTCAAGGTAGGAGAGGGAAAGCACGAAGGTCTAACACAATCTAATTGTTCTGACTAGTATAAAAACACAAGGTTCATGGATGAGATAAGCACAGAAAAGAAAACTGCTAGTGTGACTTAGAATACTATGTAAAGTGAAAAAGGGAGCCTGCTGCAGGACAGAAAACAGCCACAAGGTCAAGATGTCTGGAGGTGGATGGAGATTTACAGAGAACCAAGGCACTTATTTCCTAGGAATAGAAGCTAATTTAAGAAAAAGAGGAACAATTTTGACAGGAAAATGAGAAGTGAAAATAAGTCCCCTTTGGCAAAAGACCTAGCTTTTTGATGGCAGAGATGAAGAATTATTCCTATGAGGGCTGTGCTTCCAGAAGTGTAAAAGAGCAGCAAATTCAATTTACTTATTAAGGACCTAAAATATGCAGGATAGGAGAGGGATTCAGGGGAAAAAAGAAAATCATCATGTCCTCATGGGACTTCCAAGCTCAGAGCCTAGTAGGAGAAGCAGATGCAGTGAATTGATATGGCACAGAAACACTGGCAAGAGAGCTAGGCCAGATTTAAAAATAAGTGGGACCAAGAGAAGCCAGGCAGCCTGGAAGGAGAGAATGAGGGCAAGAATCAAGGCAATGAGAAAGGTGAAGGACAAGATCACCAAGTGTGAAGAAAGGGAAGACGAAGAGTGGGAAACTGGGGTCATGAAAGAGGATTTTGCAGAATTGGTGCTTAGTGTGAAGGCGGTACTTGGCTCCCAGGAGGTCCCCAATTAATGTCTACTGAACAATGATATGAGGTAAGATGGCACCCATGAGTGACAGGGGCAGAATGTAGGGGCAAGTGGTCAATGACTTGTGAGGTCAGAATGTAATCACAGTGGACGTGGATGTCCCCAAGAAGGTTGGCAGGAGTTGGGTGAATGCAGGACAATGAGGCAATAGCTGACCACTGAGGAGAGAGGCAGTGTGGCTAAAATGCTGGAAGATTTTATGGTGACCATATAATTTATTGCCAAACCTGGGACACTATTAATAATAACACCAAGACTAGAGGCATAACCTAAAACGATGGTTCCCTGAGTAGATTTTGAGATTCCAATAAGGGTGAGGAAAGAGTGGTGTAGACAGGCGAGGGGATGGTCTCTGAATGAGGCAGGAGTTTGAAGTGGAAAAGAGTAAAAGATCGGCATGTAAATGAAAGCTTCAAGAACAATGATTTGAAACAAGCTCTACTGGCACAAAAGAAGGGGAAAAGAGACCCGGACTCTTACCAAGAGTTAAGAGTATGGAAGAATTATATTTCTGACATAGAATGTTCACTCTTTCAAAATCAAGTCCTCAAACTGGCCAAAATAATTTTTTTCTGCCTCATCACCAGGCAGATATTAGAGTAAAATATGATATTTTTCCTCATAAGATATATTTTTTCTTTTAATGAATGAATCATCAGAGTCCTAGGTGTGCTATATGCCAACCTGTACGTTCTGCATTATCTTGGGTTATCCAAGATATCTCAGAGGGCAAACTTAGGCCATCTGATACTTACGTGGTCCACTAGTGATAAAAACTCTGGGTCTCAGTTTCTTGATATGCATGAAAATCTTTGCAAGGTGTAAAGAGTGACACAACTACTGGTGGTTGTTATTGTCATTATTGTGATTGTATGGACTGGTCCCAGAGACTCTGAGGGATAATGTGGCTGAAAAACCTTCTTAATTAAGCTCACGTGCATTTGTCATGTGACTCAGCACCATCCTTGGGCAAAACTCCCTGGCAGCAGTTCCCATACTTGGAGGAGGGCCCAGGGGAGGGATGCCAAAGCTCCAGGGTGTGTCTGAGGAAGGAGGTCTCACCTGTCTGCTAGATCCTGCCAGAGACACTCTGGGGAACACGGCTGAAGTGCTCTGCCACTCCACACAGCTATCTCGGCAGGGACCAGTCAAGAGCTACTCCCTGACATACAAGCTGTCAGCAGGAAGTTACCAGGGAGCCCTATATGTCTGCCTCTAGTTTAGGCACTTCAAATATTGAGAAAAGACAAACTTGCCATCTGGCTTATAAATTGGTTAAAAGAATGAGCCACAACCTCATCTTGGGCTCCATGTTGCTAAGAGCGCAAAACAACATATTAGAGCAGTGTTTCTCCAACCTGGCTGCACATTTAGAATCACCTGAGAATTTTTAAAACCCTAATGCCTGAGATATACCCTATACCAATTAAATCAATGTATGGGGGGTGGGACCAGGAAAGCAGTGCTTTTTAAAGGTCCCTAAGTCCTTCTAATGTGCAGGTTGAGAATTAATGATTTAGAGCAGCGCTTCTCAAACTTTAATGTGAAATGCTATCCACCACTTGGGGAGCTTGTGAAAATGCCGGTTTGGATTTAATAGGTCTCGGGCAGCCTGGGATTCAGCATTTCTAACAGATTCCTAGGTGATGTCAATGCTGCTGGTCCATAGACCACACTTTGAGTAGCGTGGTTCTCAAAAATGGTAAACTCCTTGAAAATAAGATCTTATCTTTACACTTTTGTATCCATCTATCACAGTGCCTGGCAAATAAAGATTCTGAATGTTGGCTGAACAGATGAATTGATGGATGGCCCAATCTTCCCCCAGACTATTAATATACTACTTTCAATTTTCAAACATTAGAAATGAGGTCAAGTTGAATAAGGAAGACAGACACAGATTAGCTACACAAAAAAGCTTCATCTACATGATCAGGCTTCACTGTTGATCTGTACTGAATTTATTATTTGTTCATAATCATGGCAACAACTTAAAAGTATCCTTAAAAGGCAGGCCACATTTCCTCAGACATTGTAAGTGTCCTATTTGAGTTCCAACAGGAATGTATAGCTTAGAAATGGACTTGCAGAACCAAAAAATGAAAAGATGAAAAATGAGTTCACCAGCTGGTCCAAATGAGAAAGAAAAGCACTGTACTTGGTCACTTTACTGGTAGTCAGCTCTCCTCACACTTCCTAGTACCAATTTCCCAGAAGTTATTTAGTGTGGCTATTTTTCACAAACTTCTCTGATGACTGAGATATCATTTGAGGAGAAAGTGAGTGTTGTACAATTTCAGTGTGGCTGTTAAGTGAGCCTTGGTGTGCCCTGAGGGGGGTCTCACATCCTCGCAATATGGAAAGCACTGTTTAATATTTACTAATGAATGCCTTCTGCACGGAGCTTCAGGGGGGCTGTTGAGAGAAAGCTCCATGGAAGCCAGAGCCCAGGAGCACTCAGCTCTGCCTCTGCTTGTTAACACCTCCCCAAGAGATGCAATTATTCTGCATGGCTGGGATTTCTGCTCAGAATTTCCAGCATCCCCATAAGTCAGTTACTAAGGCAAGCTCATTGACACATAGTTTAGGAGGTAACGGGGAAAAACAGGGAACTATGGTCTATCTCAGTGTCAGAAGAAATGCCTGGAAGACCACAGTTAATGAGAGAAGTCAAGGAGACAGTCCCAGGGACTAATCCACTCAAGAAAATGTCACAGTCCAAATGTCAACACCCTGGGTCACGGAGGCTTAAGCAGTCTTTCACTGTTTTGTGATACTGGGAAGTTACAACCTCATAGATTCATCTTCTTGTAAAAAAAATCCTTATTTATTATTGGGCAATAACATACAAGATTAACTATACTAGCCTGATGTTTTCATTTTACATATTATATAACTGGTAACAAAATATTGGATGAGTAACACACAAAAAGCGGTAATCAAGCTTTCTTTTGGTCATGCTAATATTAACTGAAACATGTACGGATGTCTGGAAACAGTACAGACGGTTCCTGACTTACGATGGTTTGACTTATTTTTCTACTCTACAATGGTGTCAAAACAATATACATTCAGTAGGAGCCATACTTTGAATTTTGACCTTTTTTCTGGCCTACTGGTATGCAGTATAGTACTCTTCTTGTGATGCTGGGCAGTGGCAGCAAACCACAATTCCCAGTCAGCCACACAATCACAAGGGCAAACAACTGATACTCTACAGTGTATTCATTGTGTTAGATGATTTTGCTCAACTGTAGGCTAATGTAATTGTTCTGAGCATGGTTAAGGTAAGCAAGGCTAACCTATGATGTTCTGTAGGTTAGGTGTATTAAATGTATTTTCAACTTAGAATATTTTCAACTTATGATGGGTTTATTAGGATGCAACCCTATCATAAGTCAAGAAACATTTAATATTCAGAAATGCCCGTATGCCTTTTATAAGCTACCCATACTATACCTTGAATTCTCCTGCTTCTTCATACATCTAGTAACCTGTGATATGTTTATATGTTCTCAATAACTATGCATGTTATATTGTTGAGACTGGATTTTGTTGTCTTCCTTGCAAGAGTGTTAAGTTTTGTTATGGTGGGCAAATTACTTGCAGATCAGCTTGATCTGTCAAGGCTTGGTTTTAGGCTTTATTAGGATAGGCCCAAAGTAGTACTATTTCTATAGCTGCCCTTTCTGGGTTCTCAATTGGATGCCAGGCAGGTTCAGCAAGGTTTTTCTACTCTGCTTGGCCAGAACTCCAGTATCTCCTATCGCTGGTGACCTCTGGGATATCCACTCAGTTCATAGCCCATCCCACCCCGTCCCCAAGACATTTTCTGCCAGGCCTGGTAGAGTCTTGCCCTATTGATATACAGCTTAGCATTTGGACAAAGACTCAAGGACCCCTATAAACAGACTTCAGAAACTCTTTCTTTACACAGTTCACTCCTGGGCAGTTCCCTGCTCTGAAAATTCCAGCCACCTTGGCAGCCCTGAATTACAATTTGTTTTCTCTATCCAATGAGTCTTCTGCTCTCTGTTTAGGCTCTATTGCCTTATGCTACAGATTAAAAAGTGCTCCCAGGCAAAAAGCTAGGGTTGATGTGGAACTCACTTTATGCTTCTTTTCTCTCAAGGATCACATCCTTGTACTGTATATTGTCCAATGCCTAAAAACAACTGCTTTATGTATTTTGTCCAATTTTAAAGTTGTCCATAGCAGGAAAGTAAGTCTAACCTTTACTCCATCATGGCCTCAAGCAGAAGTTATATTCTCACTTAAAAAGGTTGTTTCTTTAATTAGAATGAATTTATTTTATTCTAGGCATAATAGAACTTTAAGCTCTATCTTTAAAAGTCTGAGCTATTTCAAGGTCTAATTCCCAAAAGAAGTCCTAGAGAAAGAATTTCTGAAATGACGATACATATAAGGGTTTTTAATTATCCTGGAGTTTCCTTTGCTAGTCATATGCACCTTTTTCTAACAAGGAAGGTGAACTATTCCCTAAACAAAAATAGTGTCATTGTTAAACATCTTTATATGGAAAAGTTAAATATATACAGTAAGTTAGTGTCACCTGATCTTTTTTAGATAATGTCACATATATAATATTTTGATGACATACTGTTGGAGGCCAAACGTCGTTGAAGGCCATCAGCCCTGAGTGGAGTACCAACCGGTTGCCTAAGGCCCTTCTCATCCACCCCGGAAAGATGAGGGGATAATTATCCCATACTCCTGTAACCCACTCATAGTGCATTGGTTAGGAAATGCTATAGAAGCACCTCTGAGTCCAGATGTCACTAAGAAAAATGATGAAACCAAATCTCAGGTCCCAGAAAGAGAACAGAGCTTCCATAGGCTAGGTATGAGAGGCAGGCGGGCAGGAATCAGGAAGGTCCAAGGGGACTTTAATAGAAGAAAATCCAGAGCAGAAGCCCCAAAGGCCTCAGTGCTTACTGTTTCCTTCTTAGAAAAAAAGATGTTATCTGGAGGTTCTTCAGAGAATAGCACCCAACAAATACGGCCATATTGGCCCAAGGCCAAAGTCACCATTCATACTGGGCATCTCTTGGAGTTGTGGGACATGGCTATATAGTTTATACATAAGAAATACTCGTTTCATTATGTCATTTGTAGCTTAAATAATCTTAAGTCTCAGTAAATGTTTATGTATTTGGTCTTTATTCTAATAGCAGAATGAAAGACTTTCTACTCTATACATCCATTTCAAAATCTGTAAGCATGAGAAAAGGAGATGCTTGCAAAGAGAGGGCCTTTCCCGTGTATTTGTAATCTAGCTTAAGCACGACCAGAGACAATAACATATGAGAGTATGTGAAGAAGTCATAAACAAAATGCAAATATTTAAAGTAGCACTTTTACATTTTTTTTTCCATTTAAATATAATCAAGTATGTGAAGTTATATAACAATATATTTTCATAGAAACTTCTCATTTTCTACTTGTTAAGTCATTTATGTTTAGATGACTACTTAATGCTAAATTTCAAGGCTATTTCTAATGGTATCTCAACTTATGCAGAGCACATGGCTAATGGCAAAGTTTACTTCTCAAGGATGTGCAGCCTACAGATGAATTTTCATTTTCATTTACATTTAGAGCACCGTATTGATTCTGCATCCAAATACATGCTTTTTCTTCTATTAGAAGGATAGTAGATATAATTAAAAAATCATTTTGCTTCATTGACAAAGACACTGGCATTTATAAAGCATATTTTATTATGTTTTAAGAGATTTTCTTAGCTCCTACACAAATACGCATGGGGAAGGAGTAAGAGCTGAAGGGCATGGACCTGATCATTATGAAGATCAAGAACATCCAAGTCAGCTGTAGCAGCTACTGGTAAATTCCTAAATTCCTACCTTCTACCCCATTCTTTACCAGACAAATCTACATTTAAATGTTTCTATTAGGAAAACTTATTTCTTGGCATACAATTTTGTTTGGAGTCTTTTTCTCTATATTCAGCAAATTTAGCTTCTAGGACTGTGCAATGAGTGGAAAATGCAATTCCCAGGTCAAATCCACGCCCTCGGGTTGCTGGGCTGGGTCCAGGCCTGACTGGTAGAGTGTGCCACCCTGGGGGAGAAGGGGCAAAGGGGCATGATGGGGGCAGGAAAAGGCTCTGATATGAGAGATTCATGGTCTTGTATTACACAGAATATTCCCAGGAAGACTCAGAAAAAAAAGTTCATGCAATTACACATCAGGCTCTGATGCCCTTGTAAGAAAAACAGACCAACAAACAACATTCTGGTAACAGTATCTTTGCAGAGCAAAAGTTTTTAATTTTGCCAAAGTCTAATTCAACAGTATTTTCTTTCATGGATTGTGATTTGGTGTCATGTCTAACAACTCTTTTCTCCTATATGTTTGTATGTTTTACATGTAGATCTATGGTCTATTTTGAGTTAATTTTTGCATAATGTGTTAGGTTTAGGTTAGGGTTCATTTTTGTTTGTCTATGGATGTCCAATTGTTTCAACATTATTTCTTGAAAAGATGATCCTTTCTTTCATAAAATTTCTTTGAACTTTTGTTAAAAATCAATTGGCTGTACTTTTATGAGTCTGTTTCTAAATATTTTATTTTGGAGCCTGCAAACTATAGCCCCTGGGCCAAATGTGGCCTGCTATCTATTTCTGTACAGCCCACAAGCTAAAAATAGTTTTTACATTTTTAAATGGTTTTACAAAATCAAAAGAATAATATCTCAAGGTATGTGAAAATTATACAAAATTCAAATTGGAGTGTCTATAAAGTTTTATTGGAACTCAGCCACGCCCATTCATTTATGTCTATGATTGCTTTTTGCATAGTTGCGACAGAGACTGTATGACCCATACAGCTTAAAATATTTACTCTGGCCCTTTACAGAAACAAGTTTGCTAAGCCCTGGTCTAGAATATGAGGATCCTTACATACATTCATGCAGAACCTCAGGGGCTCTCTGAATGCCACTATAAAAAAATACTGTAAGGGCAGAAGTTTTAAATAGAACCTCTAAAGCCCTGAGGAAGGCAGAAAAGGAATGCATTTAATAGCCGGCTACCCTTTCCAGCTAGGATTAAAATATAAAAACCTTAAGTAAAACTATTCTTAAAAGGATGAATTTTACTGCACTACATAGTTAACTATAAAATGGAGAAATTTTAAATCTAAAAGGTATTTATTTTTAATGACATTTTTCTTAAATATCTTCATGAATCATAAACTAAGAAAAAATATTTGTAATGTAAAAGATGATAGGCAATGTCTCAAATATAAGATATTTTTATAAAAATCAATTGGAAGGTGACACATGAAATTTTCAACTTGGGTAATTATTTTAAAAATGCAAACAACTATCAGATTAGCAGAGATTAGAAAGAATAATATCCAGGGATGACAAGGATAGGGAAATATACTCTCATACTCTCCTGTGGGGAGACTAAATTGGCACAATCTTTCAGAACATCATTTAAATGCCTTTAAAAGGCACTGAGGCATTACATTTAGCAACTTATCATCAGGAAATAATAACTGCTAACAATTATACAGCATTTACAATGAGCCAGGCATTCTAAGCGCTTTACCTACTTTAACTCATTTAATCTTTATAACAACAGGAGGTGGGTACTATTATCACTCCCATTTCATAGAACTAAAAAGTGAGGAAGAGAGAGATTAAGCAATCTGTCCAAGGCTAAGAAAATAATAGAAAGTGGCAGGAATAATTACATGCATGAGGATTTACAAACAAGGTGATGACTATATGCAACACAGTCTAAAATAGGGAAAAACCAGAAACAAGCTAAATGTGAAAAAGGATTGTGATACTCCACACATTAGGATGCTAAGGAAATATTTAACCATGCTGCCAAAGATAGGAACCATATATTTTAGACAAAGAGGGTTAAAAAATAGTGTATATGATGTGATCTTATTTTATTTTGAAGTGTGTGTGTGTGTATAAAAAGTCTGGAAGAATATAGTTCAAATATTTAGAGAGGTTTTTGAAGGTGGTGAGGTCACAGGTGATTCCGACTTTTCGTTATACTTATTTATCTGTTTTGTTCTCACTTTTTTCTCCAAGAGTAAATATTATTTATGTGACTTTAAAGTATTACTTAAAAGTACATTCCATGCCACTTGCCATCTCAAAAACAGTATATTTTAAAAAGATACAAATGTGAATATAAATACTTTGAGATACTTTAATAAGACTTGGACTATACAATTATAATAAATTACTTTCATTCTGAGAAAAGTTAAATAATAAAGGGGAATTTGGGGGAAAATACTGACCTTAATTTCAGGACAGTTTAATATTCCAAGAAAGAACTTCCAATGATCGAACATTTATCTTTTCTTCTTCCTACAATAACTTATCATAGCAATAACTATAATTTATCTTTTACATTTCTAAAGCATTTTTAGCCATGCCATCTCATTCAATCCTTACAACAACCATCTCAGAGTAATACACATAGAAAGATTGGAAATAGAAAACAGAAAAAAGGAGAGTTTCTCTAATCCTTTATGACACTTGCAGATTTTTTTATGTGTGGCAGGAAAAAAGATTCCCAAGATGCCATTTCAAGAATTACAGATGTCCCACCATTAAAACACAGCACTCTGGAGAGAGATGACAATTAGGTTGAACGAACACAGGGCTTCTTTTGACAGTTTTATGTAATTTGTGGCGGCACATAAAGGCGAGAATTTGCAGCAACTGCAAACTGTTTATGAAAAATCTGCAATCGTCGCCATCAAAATTTGGGGCTGGCATTGTTTTGACTGTGTACTGGTAAACTGAAGAGAAGTTTTCTTCCATCTCAAGTCCTATGTTTCCCATCCTCATCTAATTTAAAACTGCATGTTGGTGAGGATACACAAAGCTCAATGAGAAAGAGTTTTGATTAAATGCACTATGGTGTCGGATTCTTCTCACACATCCCACTGTCCTGGTTACTTGAAAGAGGAAGACAAAACAGCAAACTATATTCCTTGGGATTTTTAATGCTCTGAGAAGGAGATATAGTGTGACTTCTGTCTTGAGAAAGGACATATTCAGTCTAACAAGACAGACCATATTGCAAGAAATACACATCCTATGACACAAATGACTCATTTGCTGAACACTGACATTTTTCAAATGTGTGTAAACCCAGATGATCCCAGACCTATGCTTAACTTCTTCGTTCACTCATAAAACATGTCCTCCTAATGGGTCTGTCAGCATGTCATCATTTTTAGGGTGACATCTGCTAATTTACTCCTCACCCTTGAAACCACATTTAATGCTACCATTTTAGTTCTGCTAAAAGCTTCAACAGTTGAGAGAGAAAGGGTCAAGGCCAGCAATCTATTTAGCTGATCGGTTTTCTTATACCAAGATGAGAACTTTTCCTGAGATTCCTAAAGCCACTTCTCTTTGAGGAAACATCTTTGCTTCCTGTGGGGCGGGAAATAAGACAGTCTGAAGACATTTTTCTCATGAATAAATGTTTCAATTAATGAATTAATGGGAGAGAGGCAGGAAGGGAAAATAAACATTAGAACAAACAAAAGAACATGTAATCACAGAATGATTTAGGAAGAAGCTCAGGACTCCCACCGTTTTTCCCCCTATGGTAAAGCTGAGTGGTACACAGACCCAGAAGAGAAGAGAAAGGCAAAATACACTGGATGTGGGAAGAAAGCGGAAGAAAGAAGTAGCAAGAGAGGGCCTTGGGCATAAAAAGAACCAACATTAGCCCCGAGCTGAGCTCATCATTTGCTCTGTATTATCATTTCATTTCTGTAGAGGTGACAATGGAATCATAGATGATCCTGACCCTAAGAGATCAGAAACATGGACACCAAAATGAAAGTGTCAGAAACAAATGCATGAGGTAATAGCGTGGTGATATTGTTTTCCTGGTAAAATAATGATAATGTAATTAATTTAGAAAGAAAATCCCACAGGCACTTGCCCTAGATATTTAGCAACAATGGGTGACTCAATGAGGACACAAGTCACCTTTGGGAGTGACTGAGCACCACCTACCACAAGCATCTGACTCCCCCACCACCCACAGGAAATCCGGACAGTAGTGCCCTGCCCAGTTCTCAAGTTCATGGTCAGGAGATACCTCTGCCCTGGCTCTGCCACTGACTTGCTATGAGAACCTTGGGAAAGTTGTTTCTACTTTCTGAGAAAGTTCTGGGCCTGGTTCTCCTTTATAATCCAGACAAAATACCAGTGGTGCCACCTAGCTCCCAGGGCTGATGTAAGGCTGAGCTCAGGAAAGATTTGGGAGGAAAAAGGAATGGTGATGAGGGGTCCTGGGCTCTTGCTGCCAGCAGTGCAGAGGGTCCTTCACTGGGAAGCTATGGTCATGTAGGGAGATTGAGCCACTATTAAGATGAACGTTCAACCACTGTCTGGGAAAGGAGGAAGAAACACACACTGAGGTAGAGATGCAGGAAGCTGGGGTAGTTAGTACTCAGCCCTAACTCTGCCCTCATAGCAGGCCTAACTCCAAATATTTGGGCTCCCCAGTTTGACACATCCCTAGGAAGAGACAAAACTCCCAGTTTGTTTTTTTTGTGTGGTGGTTACCTTATACTTCTACCTATATCTGATCTTCTGGGTTCCTCCTTTCTTCAGGGTGCATCTATTGGTTTCCTTCCCTGAACATCAATGCTGGCTTATATTATCTCTTTCCCCTTCCCTCCATCTCTACTGCTCCATGATTGTAGTCAATAATATTATCTTTCTTTGTGTTGACCTTGATGTTGTCAAACAGGCTTATACCCTTGAAGAAAGAGGGGTGTTGTGTCTGCTTTAATAAAGGTCAAAGACATAGCTACTCAGGAAATCCTTTTTACATGAAACACCTAAAGATACTTGTTCACAAATGGGTCATGTGGGAAGTCCTTCCTCCTAGATTGAGGGGGTTGGGAGGAAAAGGCCATCGCTCTGAGGCCAGAAGGCTGTCGGCCAAGGGCAGGAACATCATCCCTCTCCATAGTTGGGCTCACTCAGCCCCAAGTAGCAGTGGCCAGGGCAAGGAACACCCTTCAATGGTGGCCACTATCACAGCTGAGCCTGGCCTGACCCCACCAGGCTGCTCTCAGCCTTTCTCCAGGGAGTTTCTCTGGTTGGAAACCAGACCCAGAGGCTTCTGAACCCTTTCAGCCACGCTCTGAGCACAAATCAGGAAGGAAGGGATGGGGGTGGCAGGAACACAGATGAAGGAGCTATTTTTGAGTGACTGGAAATAAAAGCTAAACACAGGTGTGTTCTGCACAAGTGGAAATGTTCCCAAATCCACAAGAATTCTTTATAAATAAACCAGAAAACAAACCATTTGGGTTGCCACATTTCATCCTAGTTTCCAGGGACACACACAAATAGTTCGGGTCTTTGCGCATTATTTCAAGAACTGCAGAGAGCTTACAGGCACTCCCACTAAAGGTGTCTGACTCATTTTCTAGAAAGCTACAGGAAGTGACAATCTAGGGCTAAAAATGAGGGCAAAACGCCTGCCCCGTGACTTCTGCCATAGCACAGAAAAGCAAAGGAAAGGGAAACCACCAACACAGGTAGAATTGGGTAAATCGAGAACCTCTACAGGAAAGGCAATCAAATTAAAGACCAGCAATTCAGGTCTTTCATCTCAATTCATACATACATTAACGAAGCATATCCAAGTACATTTTAAGCAAATCATGGTGAAGCCATTCACTTTACACACAATCCTCTAAATGAACTTGTCAGAGATTCCTTAACTCAGAGGAAGATGTAAGAATATTCTACAACGTCAGTGGGGTTTGATAGATTCAGACTTGTTTTCATTTTCAACAGGCAAAATATTTATGGCCCATTTTCTCTCCGTATTCTTGCTGAAATCTCATCCACTGTGAATTCTGAACTATTTTAGGTAGATTTTTTACCACTGTTAATCACTTACTTCATGTCATGGCATTGTAGCCCTTGTAGCAAAACTGGGCCCAGACACAAGAGTCCATCCATTCCTGCTTTCCGTGTCAGAAAAAGTGCAGCTGAAGTTGAAGTGACAATTCCCAGGACTACAGCTACCACTGGCGGACAAGTCCCTGAGAAAGTCACTTTATACACAGCATCTTAGTAAATCTTCATGGCAGCTCTGTGAGGCCAGCTTTATGGCCGAGGGAACTGAGGCTTAGGGGGGTTAGATGACACGCTCAAAGACACACAGCCAGGAGTGGTGTTGCTGGGATTCACGCTCTGCTTTCTTTGAGCTGGTAGCCTACATGATTACTTGTCAATTTAACATGCTGCTTCCAACAAGCTGGAATGCTAGGTCAAGGCTGGCATAAGTACAGGATATCAAGAGACCTGATTTCACAGACCATACAAAATAATAAAAATGAAATGATGGAGTACACTAAACTTTTAAAAACAACCAGCTCAAAATGAGCCTGAGCATAAGATGCAGCATGAGTTAAGACTGGCTATATTATCAGCTATTGAACAAGCAGCTAAGTGGGTAGGAAGAGGGCATCTGGGCAGCAGGAATATGGTCTGGGTCAAGTTAGGGAGGACACATGAGCAGGATGGGGACATCCTGGGAGAGTTTGTGTAGAACAAAAATGTGGACCAAAGCAAGAAAGCCAGACTGAGGCCAGACCGCTTGGGCCAATGAATGCAGAAGAAAGCTGGATTTTACAAGAAACGGGAGGAAAGTTAAGATTTTCTTTGGAGTGGAGGGGTTACATGAGCAAACTGCTATTATGGGATGATAAAAAGAAGCTGGGGAGCTTGGGATGAAGGGGCCCTTCACCTCTGGCCACCCAGGACTTTCCTCTGAAGCAGGTGCTGTGGAGGGTACCAAGGAGAAAGGCGCTGGGGAGGTGTAGCCTCCAGCCTGGGCCTGGCTCTACTATGGACAGGAAGTGGCAAAGACGCAGAAGGGCAGAATCTAGGTTCTGGTGCTCCTCAACGAGGGTGGCACAGGGGGCAAGAGTCAAAATGGCATGGGCATGCTAGGCCTGAGGAGTAGGATCACTGTGCAAGCTCGGTCAAGGACCAAATGTACAGTGAGGATGGCAAGGTCACACTCTGCAAATGCAGTAGCAAAACTGTAAGCTGCTTTGCAGTTTCCAAACTGCTTCCTAATACATTAAGCTATGAAACTGGGGAAACCAGGTGTAAGCTTCGGGAAACTCTTGATAGCAGCCTTCCACATATGCCGTTCCTTTCCCCTCTGTTGGTGGGACCAGGAGTGAGTCCCTCTCTGACTAAGCTCTTTAGAAAAACCAGATTCTTTTAACAGACTGGATCTCAGGCCAGGAGGAAGGAATAAAACAATCAAGATGAATGTGTTCTCATCATATATAATCAAATGACAAGGACCAGAATATGGTATGTTACAGTAAAAATAGATGTATTCACCTAAGGGACTATCCATGGTGGTTTTTTCTTTTCCCAAAACCTTATTAAATATTATTGATACATCTGGTTTTCAATTAAAATGAGGCTGCCCCTTTCTAAACAAAAACAAAAACAAAAACAAAAATAGGAAAGTAAGTCTCCAGACTATGAAGAACGGCAGCTCTGAATTCTCTGCTTGCTTTCTCATCACAGGGGAAAGTGCTATCCATGCTTCTCGTAGTAGAAAACCAAGTACCCGCACTGTTCCTTGAAGTATTTGTATTATGCCTCACATCCACTCAACAACTTTCCCATTCTAAGTGTTTGGTTAAGGGTCTGATTCAAAATAGAGTGTGCACTGTGCATAAGCAGCAGCCTGAAGGAGGCGCCGCCAAAGGACCAGAGGAAGGAAGGGTGGTAAAGGCAGGGAAGAACTGCTGCCTCCTTGGCAGAAAGGAAGAAGAGGGAAGCATTTCCCCTCCTCTGATTCCCTTCTGCCATTGAAAACTCTAACTACCAACACAGACACACTGAAATAAGTTCATGGGAGGATATTTTATAGGTAAAAAGATGGACGAGGTCTTGGGTGGTCAGCAAAGCAGAGAATAGTATGCTATTCCGGAAAGGAGCCCGCCCTTAGCATATCACGTTCATATGGAGTAGGTGAGAAGACCAGCTCTTCCCCTAAAATAATGTGACCTTTGGCAAGCTACTTAATCTCTGCAGTCATTAGTTCCTTGGGGTCATTAGTTCCTTGGCATCATTGGCTCAGGCTCTTAAAACACATAACCTCTACAGTCATTTCTTAAAGGAAACTGTCCTTGATTATAAGGGTAAATTAAACCAATTACTTTTTGGATATACTTGGGGGCGGGGGATAAGGGAGCAGGCAACACCAGAGCCTACTCCCTCTCGGTAATGGCCAAAGGCAGCGGAACCCAGGGCCTACCTCTCACACTAACCCCCTTTCCCTGTACCCTCCATCCTGCCAATGCTTTCCAGCTCCGCACGAGCCCAGGCAGCCATGATGCTTGTGCTAAGGGAATTAAGTGTTCCCTGTCACTCACCTTAATACAAGAATAAAACCACCTTCACATCTTGAAGACAGTTCAGTTTTTTATCATACTTGACCATCATAAAAGTCCAGTATCTCAGAGAAAAGGCCATTAAATTCTAGGAATCTCTTAAATAATATATCTTTCAACCATCCACTTGGTGAGTCCTATTGCATGAAAGTATACGTAGTACATGGTCCAGGCCCCGTTAAGCTGCATCGCTTCACACTGATTTTATAGCTCTCTATATGATTACAGGGCTCTGCCTGTAATGATAATAAAATCATTCAACCTTCTTAGCCCAAACAAGACAGGCAAAATTCTCTCGGGCACGCTACCTGTTTTTGATCTGAACAGCAAACATTCTTTAAGCGTTTTCTGCCTGTGAGGCATGACCTGCCTTTCTAAAGCTTCTCTTTGGATATATCACGACCCAGAGCTTTGCAGCCAGGGCTGCTGTGTAGGGTGCGCTCTCTGGCCAAGGAGGCCGCCTTCTAAGTTAGCCCTTCTGAGACAGACGTTTTCTGCAGGGCAATGCAAATCTGCAGTTGTGGCTCCAAGGCAAACAGAATCTATTTGATTTCCAAATTCATTCATTCACCTGGATACATCTGGCTTAGCCTGATCAAGAGGAAAGACATAAGATTCTTCCAAAGGAGTCTAAGACCATAAAAACCTAGAGTTTCGAGGGGTAAAACAAAGCTTGTCCCATCCAGTCAATTCTCTAAATTGGTTCACAGTTTAAAAGGCAGGAGGGAACTTTTGTTTACCTTATTGATGAGAGTGACTATATCTCCTTCTTTGATTGTCAATTCATCATCATTCTGTGCCTCGTATGGAAATATTACTTTGCAGTAATCCTTGGCTGTAAGAAGAAAAAAAAAACACAACTTTTAAAATGCTTTATCTAATGAGTTGGCCCAAGAGAATATGTTCTCTATCACATTAACTTCAGGGAAAAGTACACTTAATGGATAAGATATAACTACTGATAAAGAAAGGGTCACCCTCAGAAAATTACCTAAAATTGCTCATTTGGAGCTCATGCACAATTATTTTCTTCATTTCTTTCTCTCACAAATAATCTGACATCATGAAATGCCACTGATTGCTCTTCTTCTCTCAGGCAGAAAAGTAAAAAGGTTTCCTTGGTCTTAGGAAAATAGATGTGTATATTTTATATACTCTTCAGATGCATGCATAAGCAGACAAAATTTAAAAGAACAAAAAGCTTAAATTTTGCTCTGTCTTCTTCCACACATCACTAAATCAGAAGCAGGATATTTATGTATGTTACAAAGCCAACATAGTACTCAAAACAATGAAAAAGACTCATTATGTTATATCTTAAGAGACAGATGTTAATATATATTTATATATGAACATGTGTCAATCACAAATAGCCAACTAATACTAACCAAATGTTCTTTACATACATGTGTGTGTCTGGGGGTGGTGAACTTGTACAAATATGTGCCATGGCCTCTCTCTGGGAACCTGACTATTCATAGATGGGGCTGTTCATCGGCGAGGATATGCACCAGCCCTTGCCAAACAGGGGAAAACACTAAGGCCATGAAAAATCATATTATATGTTCTGAATTATATGCTTTTGAAAGTCTATCTAATATGAAATCTCCATTTACACAAAAGCACTAGTTTAGAAGACAATGAAAACATCTGTAAGGTATTTGGGAAATCAAGACTTAGAAAACTGGAGTTGATAACTCAGAAGAGAAGGTAGAAAGAAAAATTTAAGAGAATTTGTGTCCACTGGGACAGACATTTATTATTCTGCATCAAAGTCAACAGTCCTAATGGCTTTAAATGGCCTTAGAGATTTCCCAAGGACTAGGCCAGTTCCTGCAGACAGATCATAACCTAGAGCTATACATGTAAGTATCAATGATATTGTTCCTAGTACCATTTATATCACTGAAATGTGTTTTTTTTGTGTGGTTAATGTCACATCAATCGAGTGATATATAAAATAAAGGCAATAAAAAATCTGTAATACAGACACACTGTGGTCTAGGGTTGGTCTAACAGAGAGAAGAGAAGGGAGAAGAGAGTAAGAGAAGGACTTACTTTGTTCCTATGCAGATATTTTTGCTTTCTGTCCAGTGGTTCCAAGATACCTGTCACACCCCCTCTCCTAGCATTGGAAACCTTCCGTCTTAGGTACTCTGGGCCCCTGATGCCTTTTGCTCATTAACTCATGCTGAGGGGCACTAGTTCTGAATCTCATCAATACCAATTTTCCTTAAGATTCCAAGGTCCACATAGTTACAATGTTCCATTTCTCTTCAATTAGTAATAGCAAACCCCAAAATTCTAAATTGGCCAAATGTTCTAAAGGGAAGGAAAAAGTTACGCATCTTTAAATTGGATAATGACAGCTCCTTACCAATTTCCTATTGACTGTCTAGTGAAATATGACTACCCAACCTCAAAACTTACAACAAAACTGAAACAAATATACTATTATTGAAGAACTGTCCTGCAGACTTCCAGGTTTGAGAATAATTCATTGGATCAAAATCATGGAGACAACTTATAAAGGAGACACCTGTGGTCAATGAAGAAATGGAAGAAGTCATGTTTCTATTTCTTTCCATAAAAAAAAAAACAATTAACTTTGTTAACTTACCTGCAGCCATTCCCCATCTCCTTCCCAGTTCATAGAATCCTAATGTGTTCAGTCATTATACTGAGGAATAGGGAACCCTGCCATAGCCCTAGGGATGAGTAAAATATGTCTAGGCAAATAATATTAATCTTACTTCTCTTTGTGATTGGTTTAAGGGTGAAAATGTAATCTATTCCCAGCCAATGAGATGTGACAGGAAATCTGCTGGCAGGGGAGAAGCTGTTAGATTTTGTTCCCTGATTTATAAAAGAGAGAAGAGGAAAATAGTTGCCCCTACCTTTCTGCTTTTAACACTGTTTCATCTTTATTGGAAAACAGCATAATATTTGGCCCTGTTGCAGTCATATTTTGATCCTGAGAGCAAAGCCAAGAAAATCACAGGGGAGGTGACCCTGACCCCTGACATTGTTGAGATGTTTGTCAAATTAACCAACTTCAGATGCCTCTGGATCTCTTATTACCTGACTTAATAAAACTCTATTGCTTACCACCACTTTATGGCTAGGTAGGTATTTATCACTCAAAGCAGAAGGTATCCTGAGATGAAGGAATTCGGTAGAACAAAGAGGACACTTCTAATTATCTCCTCTGAAACACTTGACTCTAATCTGATTCCCGCCCCCGCCCCTCCCCCAGCCAAAAGCCTCTTCCTATGCATCTTTGTCATTCCCTCCCACCCCACCCCCAACTTTTCCCTTGCTACTTCAGGACCTGGTCTGAAGGAGGGGGTCAAGAAATGACTGTGGAATTAAGTTGTAACCAGCATAATGAGAAAACATTTACAAGAAAGTATTGGCTTGCCTTTAAAATGTTTCATAGGGCCATTTTGTTTTATGCCCACAATTCCCCTATAAGCTAAGGAGGGCCAGTGATCCCTGTCAAAAAACACATTTTTAATGACATATAATTTATAAACCATAAAATTCACCCATTTTAGTTGTACAGTTAGAAGAGCTTTAATAAATTTATACAGTTCTATAAGCCAGTTTTAGAACACTGTGAGGCATCAGACACAGAATTATCTAGAAAGAACCAATTTTAGATATAGGAGGAGATACTGGTGCCAATGGCTACTGTCAACCACCATACTCCATGAAGCAGATTCCTGCATATCTTGTCCCTCTTTGCATCCCCAGAACCTGACACAGCTTGCACTTGATGTTTCCTGATACCCTAGTGACACCAAAAAAGTGGAGGAAAATTTGAGGGGCAGCAAAGTAGGAAGAGAGAATTTTGGGCCAAGAGTCAAGACAATCAAGACTGGGTCCGATCCCAGCTGGTCTGTCCCAAGGCAATCATGTAGTAGCTCTGTACCTCAGTGTCCTCAGGTGAAAAATGAGAAGGCAGCCAAGGAGGGGTAAGAGGAGAATTTGGTTAAATTCAGCAGAACATTTTCAGTAAATTGAAACTTATTCCAAAATTCCAATATAAAACAACTAAAAACAGAGTTGCTCTTTAATTAGACAGTGGGGCTGACCCATCTCCCACCCAGTTCCCCAAAAACATCTCAATGAAACTCTGGAGGTTCCAAAGAGCGTACTAGGCTAGACCTAAGTCATTGTCAGCTCTGATACTGCATAGCTCTAGTCAAAGGCACTATCACTTGCTCCTGACCAAATATGGCAACCATTAGCCTCACATTTTCAGTTATTAAGATATATTTGAAAATAAGAATTTGTTTTTACTTCTGGGACATTTGGGCCCTATTTCAGCAGTACTGGAAAACAGAAGCATTATGTTGGTTTGGATGTACCAATGGTTTTAAGATACTCAAAAATAAACATATATAAAAAATGTATAAACTCTGAGACCATGATTTTAATATTATAGTATATGGAACAAAGATATTCTCTATTTTAATTCAATTATTTATTGAGTCACCACTATAATAAGTGGTGATATTGTCAGTTCATGGGGCTGTGAGACTCAAGTCAGTCCAACCACTCCCTCCCACCCTCACATGGTAGTGACAACCTAATTCCTGGAGAAAGAAAGGGGGAAAGAATGACAGGAAGAAAAGATGAACATGAATAAGCATAAACTCACTATGATGTGATATTGTTATAGTGTTTTAGAGAAAGGCAAGATTACATTCAAGAGAGAGTTCACAAAAGAGGAGGCATTTGATGCATCTTGAAAGAAGAGTAAAATTCCAAATCCTTTTTGACATGGGAAGATGATAAATTTTAAACGAGCAGCAGACAGAGATGGAGAGGAAGGGAATGAAATTAACTTTTGGAGGTAGGCATTTTCCATCTATTCATCAGTTAGATGGATTTAATTAGTCCAAGATAAAATAGAAATGAACACACACATGCACATAAAGAAATAAAGGCACAATTTATCTAGTGACTGAGATATTTTGTTTCCATTTTTCTTTTGAAAGATTTAAAAAATACTAATGAATTAGCATAAAACTTAATTCCTAAATCAGTTCCTAAGCTTTTTTTTTTTTTTTTTTTTTTTTGCTTTAGGGTCCTTTAAGAATCTGATAAAAAGCAATCACTTTCTCTTTACAAAAAAAAAAAAAAGGAAAAAAAAACAGACACATTCAAAGGTACAGAGAAAACATGTACAATATGAGAAAGTTCAAGGATCCTGAAACCTTTGCCTAGTTCCAGATCAAGCTCCCCTGTACTGATTAGTAACTGGTGTTCCAACATTAAGTAACTTTTTCTATTAAAACCACCAAGAAATCCAGTCATGATTCACTCCCCCTTCAAAAAAACACACTTCAATCTCTAAACTTCTAGAAATTTACGAGATTAAAAACAAACTTTTTAAGGAATTGAACTCATGTGCCCACATCCCATGACTCCCTTCAGCTGGTTTTATAATCTATTCGTATAAAAAACAAAATAAACCAACTTTAAAAAATACTCACAGCTTAAAAAAAGGAAAACAAACAGAATAAACATCAGCAAGCAGAAGATACACACACACACACACACACACACACACACAATGAATGAGGAAATAACATTAAATCCAGGATGATTCTCTAGGCTTAATCTTAGGACACGGTGATCAAAACCCATGTGTCACAGAGTCTGGTAGGAACCCTTCCAGAACTTTTAGCAGGGGTGGAAAGTACCAGGTCATGCCTAGAACTCTTTTCCTTTGGGATACCAGAACAAAACTATCAAGCTCAATGGCGTCTGCTTTCACCAGCATCAAAATCTGAGATTCTTTCATTAAACTGATTATCTGAGACATTACTGATTCATAAGCCCTTATCCAGAAGTCTTGGGGACAGAATTTTTTAGATTTTAGAAAGGAAATATTTGGCACATACCATATAACAACCTCAGCTGCGGTCTGGGGCTGTACCCAACCATCAAATACATTAAAATTCTGCAGCAAACAGATAATTCATAAACCTAAGTGAAATAAATAAAGACTATACACAGATGCATGTTGGTCCAGGACAAGTTTTATCACCCAAATGATAAAACCTTTTTGTTTTCTGGCTTTTTGTGTTTTGGAATTACAATAAGAGTATGAAGTTTTATCATGTTCTAGAAAAGAAACTAAGTTAAATAAAACTAATATCTGGTTCTCAAGGAGCTTATAATCAAGGAGAAGAGATAAGGTATGTATACACAGAGACCTTGACAAGGCAACAGTAAGGAACAGACGGGAGCAACATGTTCAGCTTAAAGCATCAGAGTATCAGAAATGAGAACATTATTTCCCAAAGTAGAGATTAAGGGCCCTTTCTTGGAAGAACAAAGTAGCACTGGGCTCTGTAATGATGTTCTAAAACTTTAACTAGAGGAGTAGGAGTAGGGGTTCCCAACCAACCCTGATGATAAGAATGATGTTCCTTCTATGGCGTCCCAGATCCCTTCCCTGAGGATCCCAATCAACAGGTCTGAGGTAGGAGCAAGAATCCACAAGCACCCCGGTGATTCTCCTCGACATGGAAGCCTGAGACTACTGAGTGGGCATCAGCACCAGGTGGAGGACTTGTAAAAGCAGAATCCCCAAGGTTTCTGATTCCACAGGGCTAGGGCAGAGCCTGGGGATTTGTATCTCTGTGCGACTTCCCAGGTGATGCTGCTTCTACTGGTCCAGGGACCACACTGTGAGAGCCATTGATCTAGCCACAGGTATTAGCAAAGATTCAATTCTAGAAAGGAACAAAACAACTGTGGGGACCCAGAGCATGGACCAGTGTGGTGGTGGTACCTGGCTGCGGGTGTTCTATGATAGATTTAGATGGTGAGCTCAGTCCTGGGTCAGAGTCTGAGGACCCAGGGTTAGTGGGGAGGGGTGGAATGAGTAGTAGGCTTGCCATTCATTGAATAAATAAGAACTGAGTGTCCACCATGTGCCCGGCAGCAGTGCCCTCATGGAGCTTAGTACAGTCTATACTAGTGGTTTGCAACTAGGGTGAGTTTGCTTCTCAGGGGACACTGGCAATGCCTGGAGACATTTGTGATTGTCACTGGTGGGAAGAAGGTGGTATTATTGGCGTCAGGTGGGTGGAGGCCAGTGATGTTGTTAAACATCGTGCAATGGACACGGGACAGCTCTGCAACAAAGAGTAACCTGGTCCAAATGTTAACAGTGCTGAGGTGGAAAAACTCTAGTCTACAGATAAATTTAGACAGGAAAGTAAAACACAGTGTGTACATCTCTATGTTGTCAACTCCAGCCCAACGTCTTCCTTCATGAAAAAGCTGATTGTGACTCAAATCGCAATGATCCCCTCTGGTCTTAGATGCTGCTGGGAATTTGACTTTCAAATTATTCCACAATATGCATTATAACACCGTTTATTCTCTCACTTTAAAAAAGAAAAATGTTTTTTTTAAAAAAGAGAAAAATCTGACAAGCAAAGCCTTTCTTTTCTCTAGTATGGAGCAGATCATGGTTCCTCTTAATGGCACTTTCTCCTGCACAGATGAAGAGAAGCTCAGAGACTTTGGGAGAAAGGAAATTCAAGAGGATAACACAAAGGGAGTTAGCTTTCTTTCTCCAAGAGGACTGTATTCAAATCCAGGTCTTCAGTAGCATGGGCAGGCTGGGAACCCTTGCAGTAAAACCCCCATTCTGAATCCAGACAGCAAGGTCTGTGTTGGTGACACTTGATGAAAGGTGCCTCTTACGGAGAGGTGGCACCCCTGAGACACCGAGCCTGGGGACTTTAATACACATCGGGTGTCGGAGGCACTAAAACACTGGGTAGGAAACACATTTCAAACTGGACATGCCCAAATTCCCAGGCCCAAGAATGAGCGAGCTTTGGGGAAGATATGTGAGCAAAAACACCTGTCCTGGAAAAAGAGGATAAAAGTGCTCCCAGGTAAGGGCGGTGGTGGGGGAACTGACATAAGGGATCTGACCCTTTCTTCTCCTATTTAAACATATGGTGAGAAAGCAAAAAATTGCTCAGACTGAGAAAATAAAAATCTGCCCAGCTATTCATTGGGCTGGAATAACAAACACACATCCAGCCAGCTGCACAGTGAATGGGAAATAGTATTTCTCCCAAATATGTGCTGCAGCTGGAAAGGGTCCTAACGACCCCTTCTCTGAGTGACTAGTGCTTCCTTATTCCCTGAGAAAGTTTGTCCTCTAAAACCAAACTATCAGATACTTTACTTTTTCATATCATATCAGTAAGAACGAAATGTTCTATCCTTGGCCAAAAGAACTGTCACTTTGACACAGAAAAGCAGCAAATACTGCTTAGATTAAATTTCCCCTCCCTTCCAAATCTGTAACTATTCTTTTTTCTTTTGTGTGGTGTGATACTCCACAGGTCCTCCTCTGCGATGTCCTTGGTGCAATGAGCCAATAAACCTGACCTTTTCAGACAGGCCTGGTTTGTCCTGGTGCTCTCAGGCCGATTGGGCTAAAGCAGGGCTGGAAGAACAAAGGATCTGTCAAGTCCCACTGGCAACCACTGCTAAACCCTCAGAAACCCCAAGTAAATTCAAAGGTTTTATGTGAATAAATATGTCCTTTCTTCGTGGTGACTGTGAACTTAAGAAAAGGGACCCACGGTTACTATATCACTTTTTAAAAGACTGTCCAATATAGAGCCTGGTAAACTGTAAATCATTTATAATTTTCCATCTGATCAACCACCATTTGTTATGTGCCCACTGAGTCCATGGTACTCTTCTGGGCTGTAAGGTGGAGATATCGAGTAGGAGACACGGTCCCTACTTTGAGGGACCAATGACAGCAACAAGGTACCATGTGTCACCATCATAGGGGACAATTCCTAAGAAGCAAGTCAATGAACAAAGTGATCAGAAAGGTGATGCAAGTATCCAGTGATGAAGTGAGGGGAGGTTTGGCAGGAAGGTTAAGCCTTTGCCCGATAGTCATTATTTATTCTGAAGCCTGATCTGCCTTTGTACAAATTCTGTCAAGGACGATTTTCTTCCTAACCCAGCTGCCCAACTGGTTTTCTGAATCCCTAAGATTGAACTGTTTGTTCACAAAGATACTAAATAGTCTTTTTTTTTCTGGGCTATTTTTTTAGCCCACAGAGGCCACAAATCTGCATCACTTGTAGGAAGGAAGAGGGAAGCTCCAGATGTGGTAAGCTGGAGGAACCTCAGGGCATTCATTTATGAATATTTAGACATTTTTCCTCTTGTTATGAAAATTATGGCAATCTGTTCCCCAGCATGTGCTTCAGATAAATTTCAATATCATAAAAGCTTTATTGGGGAAGGGGAGATGATGTTAGCTGTTCAAATAAATCCTGATAGCTGAGCTCCACTTTCACTCAGAAAATGCCAATTCACATGAACATTTTGAATCATCATAACTCTTAAGCCTGATATGAGTTTGTAGTTTAGCATGCTAAGGAGACAGCTAGCTGTGCAGGAGGGACCTTTTCTCCCCTGCGCTGCTGAGCAATTTTTGACATAGGTTTGTCTTCAAACCAGAAGGCAAGAGAATGTATCGCTCCCAAGCTCAGGGTAATTTCTAGTAGTTGATCAACACCCTGTGTCCTTCCACCTGAATATGGGTATTGCATCAAAATCTGGAAGCAGCAAAATGTTCTAAATGGAGAACACTTGTTAGTGGAATAGGGTGCTTCATGGAAATAATAGAACAATTACCCCAGAATTTGTTCTTTATAATGAAAGCCAGAGAGTATGTGAGGGGTCAGATTAAATTGCAGAAATTCTTGCTCTGGGTCCATGACAAATGTCTGCCAGTAAACATCCCTCAAGGCTTCACTGACAGTGATAATTCTCCTACCTGACTTACTACCACTTACATGCATATTTATACCTGTTGTAAATTTGCCCAATAGCATCCATCATCTGATGTTTCTACCAAATTATTCACAGCTTCCTTTTGTCTCTCCCATCCAGCTGCTCAATTTTTTAAATGCAAAAACCTTTCATTCTGAATCTTAAACTTCTGGACTTGAATCAGAGGATGAGGATGCTGGGAGAAACCTCAGCGGTTCTCTCTAGTACAATCTACTGACTTTACAAACAATACAGACAATGAGATTAAATGATGTGCCCAAGGTCATATACCTAGCTGTTAGCAGAGCTGGTCCTAAAATCTGAGCTTTCGGACTTTTGGGCAAAGCACCCAGCCTTTGTAAAAACACTCTTCATTAACAACACCCCTCCCTGACCCATGATGCTTCCAAAGAGTCAGGTGGATGGACGTAGTTAGGAGAATTTGTAGGACTGAGCAAGCCATGGGCTAGAGCAGCAGTTCCCAGACTTTTTGGCACCAGGGACCAGAGCTCCTATGAGAATCTAATGCCTGATGATCTGAGGTGGAGCTGAGGTGGTGATGTTAGCACTGGGGAGCAGTTGCAAATACAGACAAAGCTTCACTCACCTGCCTTCTGCTCACCTCCTGCTGTGCAGTCTGGTTCCTAACAGGCCATGGACCAGTATCGGTCCACAGCCTGGGGGTTGGGGACTCCTGGGCTATAGCCATCATCCTCTCACATGCTTAAGGGAGCTGAACATTTGAAACTGTTAATAATCAGGCCCAGGAAGCCCATTTTAGATCCCGGGATAACTCTCAACCTATACCATCCAATATGGTGGCCACAAGGCATATGTGGCTATTGAACACCTGAAATGTGGCTACTCCAAATTGAGATGTGCTGTACATATAAAACACACACCAGATTGTGAAGACTCTTATAAAAAAAATAATGAAAATACCTCATTTAATAATTTTAATATATGCTACATGTTGAAATAAATAACATTTTGGATATACTGAGATAAATTATATTTAAGCTCACCTGTTTCTTTTTTCTTTTTTAAAATGTAGTTACTAGAAAATATAAAATCATATATGTGGCTTACATATTTGTATTGGCCAGCACTGCTCCCAAACACAACTAAACCCCCTCCCACCTGATCCTTCCAAAAAGCCTTCAGTCTCCTGCCTGTAGACATAACAGAGGGCAAAAAGAAAGCATTAAGGACATGCTCTTATCCAGTTCTTGAGACCAAAGGTTTAGTCACTTAAGCATGCCTTGAAGACTGTCCTGTTCTGTACCACATCCTTACAAGTGACACTCAACTCCCTCCTGCTCAGCCTCCCTTAAAGGTAACCTACACATCACCCATTTCATAAAGGGGACACCCCTCTCCCAAGGACCCAATGAAACACATTTGTGTGCATTTTTTCTAATGTATTTTAAAAAGCCATTAAGATTATGTGAGAATTTTTCAAAAGCATTTCAATTACTGGAAAACCCTTAACTACTTTCAAATGTAAAATGGATAAATAAGGAAACTCACTCTTTGTTCTGCTGTCCATTTCTGTTTTTGAAGAGTCTGGAGTTGCGGTAGTGGGAGTTAACTTCTTTCCAATAGTCTGAGGAGGAAAAAGATGATTTTACTTACCAAGATGATTCTCTCCACTAAGCAAAGGAATAAAATCAAGACCATAAGAACGAAATGTTCACGACTGGTTCTAAAAACCGAACACTTAACTTTTTGTACTGCTCTGTATGCTGGCTACTATTCTTTGATTGGTCTGAACCTCAATGACGAATAAGTGGGAAAACCAGGCAAAAAGGACTTTAACCTTGGGGACATTCAGTACTTTTTGTTTCCATTCCTCTTTGATATTCTTATTAAAAGATTACTTTTAGCGGAGAAAATAAATACATTTTCCCTCATTTTATGAGAAGTTGACTAAATCTGTGGGGGAACAGCACCTTTCCCAGAGGAGGTTCTCAAAATGTCTATGGAGTGGAAGAATGGCAGTAAGAAGGAAGGGATAAAAAGACAGAAAGAAGGATGAAATTAAGGAATGGAGGGCCAGAAGGACGGATGAATAGACAGGCATGTGGAAGGACAGGCAGAAGCCAGAGTGTTCAGGGCAACTGTGCCTTACTGTGTCTCCTTCTAGCCACCTGAAATTCAACCTGCCCTGCAGGGTGTGAGTAAACATGCTCATGTCCCCTAGAACAGGTCTACCTGCCCCAAAGGTAGAAACAAAGAGGGCAGTAGCTCCTTTCCCATCAGCCTTTCAGTCCTCCAGGGCTTTGAGAAAGGCCAATGCTGCAGACCCTAGGTGTCTATTCACAAGTCATTTTTTAAAAACAAAACCAAACATTATGAGGTATATTCAGTTCATTTTCTTTCCTCCATTCATAGCTAATTCTAATCACTCATCACTTAGGAACCATCCATAGAAAAGACTGGATATTGTCTCTGATTAAAGATGTTCCCCAAAGCATAGGCAATTCAGGGGCTCAGAGAAACAAAATCAAAAAACAAGACGACAAACAAAACTATGGTTCCAAACGTGAGGTCTGTTTCCACTCTCCTTTGCCACCATATTTGTGTGATCATGATTAATGCCTGAGGAAAATGTCTATTGATACCAGGGAAACAGCTGTCAAAACCAAGTAGCTGGGTGAATCAACCTCTCCGACAATGAAGGGTTTCCCCAGTGAGATTTCCAGCCATTGGGAAAACCAAATATATCTGCCCCTTGGACACATAAAGAGGAATGAACTGCATAATTCAAAAACTGGCACGGTGGAATGTTTCTTCAAATAAAACTGATTCACCACAGTTTTTAATTTGAAAAATGTCTTCATGCTTCAAATGTTGAAACTAACATTAAATATGAATAAATCACAGAAAGAGGATAAGATAAATCAAATCCTCAGCCCTTCATGAATTTTTAAAAACATTTGTGACAGAAAGCCTTTACATTTTACACAGTGACATTTTTATTTAGTGCTGCAGGGCTTTCTATATTAGATAAAAAAATGAAGCCCAAAATATTATGCTACCCCTCAAGTGCTGCTAAGTACTTAAACTAATAACATTTTGTGATTCCAAGGAAACATCAAGGAGAAAAAAAGCTTGATGCCATTCGGCCATAAGGTTAAATTTGATGAAAAACTGTCCTTAGAATTATCTTGAAAAATCAGGAACTGACAATAACAGTAGATGCTTTCACAGTGTCATTCGCATTCCTGTTCAAAGTTCCAACAGTATCCTCGGCAATCTCTTTGGTTTTTATTTCTCCCCTTTGGGGACCACAGTAAAGCATCACTATTGTAAAAGCATTAACAAAAAGAACAGAAAAACAATTAATACTTCAGTTATTACTAAGAGTGGAGTGAGGAAATTAGAAAAAGTCAATAGTGAACACTTATGTCCAATCCTGACTTTCCTGAAGAAAAAAAAGACATCCAATGGTTTGAGCTTTAAAATAGATGCTTTCCTGTAGAGAAACCTTTGTAAGTTGTATTTCATACAACTCCCCCTTATTTGTTATCAAGAGGAAGTGCTGCCCATCATCTCTAATGTCCTGATTTACCAGTCTGTCCAAGCTCACGGACATAAAACAAGGTCTCCAGTTAAATACACTTACTTCTGAAGCTAAAATAAATGAATGGGACTACATTGAACTAAAAAGCTTCTGCTCAGCAAAAGAAATCGTCAACAAGGTAAAGAGACAATCATCTGAATGGGAAAATATATTTGCAAGCAATACCTCTGATAAGGGCCTAATATCAAAAATATGCAAAGAACTCATATGACTCAATAACAACAACAAAAAAAACAAGTGATCCAATCAAAAAATGGGCAGGGGACCTGAACAGACACTTCTCCCTAGAGGACATACAAATGGCCAACAAATACATGAAAAAATGCTCAATATTGTTAGCTATTAGGGAAATGCAAATCAAAACCACAATGAGATACCACCTCACACCTGTTAGAATAGCTGTAATCAATAGGACAAGTAATTACAAATGTTAGAGAGGATGCAGAGAAAAAGGAACCCTCATACACTGCTGGTGGGACTGCAAATTGGTACAGCCGCTATGGAAAACAGTACGGAGGTTCTTCAGAAAAACTAAGAATTGATCTACCATATGATCTAGCAATCCTTCTACTGGGTATTTACCCCAAAGACTTGAAAACTCAGATCCGAAAAGATATTTGCACACCGATGTTCACAGCAGTATTATTCACACTGGCCAGGACATGGAAGCAACCGAAGAGTCCTATGATAGATGACTGGCTGAAGAAGCTGTGGTACATATATACAATGGGATATTACTCAGCCATAAGAAGAGATGAAATACTGCCATTTGCAACAACATGGATGGACCTCAAGATAATCATGCTAAGTGAAATAAGCCAGACAGAAAAAGTTGAAAATCACATGATATCACTTATATGTGGGATATAAACCTAAAAACAACAAATGAACAGGACAGAGACTCATGGTCACGGACAATAGACTAGTGGTTACCAGAGGGTAAGGGGTGGGGGAGGAGTGGGGAGGTAGACGGGGTAAAGGGGGCCAAATATTAAGGGGGTAGTGGGAGGGTGAAGTGGGTGAAGGGGATCAAATATATGGTAGCTGAAGGAAACTGGACTTTGGGTGGTAAACACACAATAGAATATACAGATGTCAAATGATAATGTACACCTGAAAGTGATAGAATTGAATTAACCAATGTTACTCCAATAAACTTAATACAAAGAAAATTAAAATAAATAAATAAATACACTTACTTCTGTACAGAAAGACACAAGAAAGCAAAGCTTGCCCTGGTCTTTTTTTCTCACTGTTTCAGAATATGTAGCCTCTGTGTGGATCCCAGCAACAGGGGTGAAGATGACACTGATATTGTACTTATTTTCCAGGGGTGCTGGGCCTTAATTCCATCCTTCTTCTTCATGGGCCATAATTGAAGGTCTAGAGCAAGTCCCTCCCCTCTCAGCCTGGTCCTTCAGATGTCCCAGAGATGAGGACTGTTCAGTTGTTTCCCTCTTCTCTAGAACCTAGACCCAGAGAACTATGGTTCCCAGACCAATGGCACCTGCAACACCTGGCAACTTGTGAGTAAAGCAAATTCCTAGCCCCACCCCAGACTTTCTCAATCTGAAACTCTGGGGATGGTATCCAGCAGTCTCAGTCTGAACACACCCTCCAGGGAATTCTGATGCACACTGAAGTCTGAGAACCACCGACCTAGATGTAGGAGGGATTTCAGTACTCCTAACCAAATACCTCTTCTTAGATTAACAACTTGGGTGTCTATTTCATAGTAGATAAATTTTAAAACATCCTTTTTACTTTTCTGCCTATCTTTTCTTTTTCCTTCTTTCTACCTTCTTCATTCTCAACTGGCATAAGAACTTGTTGTTGCTACTAAATGAATCAGTTCAGAAAGAAACTTTAGTAGAACAGATAATGATATATCACTGAGATTAAAAAAAATGGGGGAAGCATAGGTGGCTGTGAGACCCTTCACCAAAGGAATATTGAAAAGATGGGCAGATGAACGGATGGATTAACAAATGGAAAGATGGCTTTGAAACAAAAATGGAAGACCTTATCTAGCCTCTCTGGCTCAGACTACCTCAAAGGCTAAGCAGGCAGATCCCCACGACTGGACTAACCTTTAGGGAGAGCCAAGCCCTGCAGTACCCTCAAGTTGTTTCTCTTTATTGGCATTTTAGGTGGGACATTTTTCATTGTTGAAGGCTGTCTCACACACTAAAAGACATTTAACAACCACTGCTCCTGCCCACTAACAGCCTGTAGTGCTGTTCCATCACTGCATCTGCCCCAACTCCCTATATGTTTCCAAACACTCCATTCAATAACATCTATCCCCTACTTTTCCGCTGAACACAAGAACAAAGGGCAGTGAAGTACTGCTTTCCCACTAGGCTCCAGCTTCCCCTACCTCTGAAAATATCTTTGGTCCACTGGGCTAAAAATAAACAGAACCCCAACTTTTAAAAGACATGCATCATGAAAGCAATGCCTAGTTCCAGTACACATACATATAGGTCATGTATAATTGAAAGTCAGCTATGATGCAGGCCTAAGCGGACAGAAAAATCAAGGTACCATAGTCATATATCTCTCATCTACCTTACAGGCAATGAAGAAGAATGTCAGGCTTGCAGTGGCTGTGGAAGAGGATTTGGGATCTTTACTTATGGATTCCTCCACAGAGTTTCGAGTTCTTGCCCTCCTGGGTGCCCTATGGAAGATGTCTTATCCAGGACAAGCATGGCCATGCTCTTAGGGACTATGTGAAACTGCTCAGGATATAGCTCTTTTACCTCCTAACAGATATGCAAACAGGTCCATTGTATCATATCTTCTGAATGAACAGACTCTCAGGCTCTGCTCCATTGCTTAGCCCAACATTTCCTCTTCATTTCTGTGCTGTGGCTAAAGACTTCCCAGCACCCCATGCATGTTACTCTGGTCTGCCTGTCCCCCAATTCAGAAGCCACTGCTTGGTCTGGGAGTGAATGTACTTATGGATGGCTGTATGCAGCTGAAAACTCTATAATCATACTACTGCTATGGATCCACTTCAACAGCGATTGCCAGGCTGGTGTCAACTTGTATTTCTCCTACCACATCCTAATCTCCATTTAAAACACGATTTTTTAAAAATAAATAATTCAAAAAATTAATTCCTTTGAATATTTTATACCAGAAGTCCCTCCACTATTGGCCTTCTTGACAAAAGTACTCAATAAAGTTTTTTGGGGGGTTTGTATATAGTAGGAGCATCATCTATACTCTTAGCCTATAATATCTGGTAATACAGCATCAGGACAAATACCACCCCCCCCCCATACAATTTCAGTTAGCGGAGCAAGTAATTTTTTTCTTTTCTGTGTCAAAATGAAGAAACATAATGCTTGTAGGACAGACACTCATTGGATGAGTCCAGTGGAATCCAGTTCCCTAATGACTAATATGTCCATTTTTCTTTGCAACTGCTGGAGAATGATTTGACCAGGATCCTGCTCAAATCAAATATAAAATCACTCCTCTGACTTCAGATGCAAACTCCTTTGCTAAGGAGAAGGAAGTTTAAGTCCCATCTCTGAAAGTCTCCTAAGAATACTACACATGATTCTTGAATGTCAAAGGCAACCAGGTCCAATGGGTAAGGGGAGGAAGGAGAGAATTCCTTGAATTCTAGTAGTTAGTGAGGCCCCTTGTCGGCAGACCAGGCTTTCAGACGGCTATTCTAGAAGATGGTGATCTTCCAAGAAGCTATATGTAGATATTACTCAAGGGCTCACACAAAGCCAAACACAAGAGATGACTTTTTAAACTGTTGGTAAAATACAAAATGAAAGATGGCTCTTCAAAAGCATTCCTTTCGCTGCACGAGGGTCTGATGGTACTCCTTCCATTCTGTTCAGTACAGATTTAAGTGCCTGTTCCACGTGAAGCAGAGAAGTAGACAAGGATGTTGAACATCACTGCAAACACTGAAACAGCAATTTGTTGGGTTCTCCAAAGTGGTATATTGAGGAGTGTCTAACCTTTCAGCAAGGTTATCCCAAATCCTGGTCATATACAGAATACAGAGAGATATAGGCTATAGGAGACAGTGATGGGAGGAGAGACAAAATAGCATTTATATATGACCATATCCACAAACTTTCAGCTTTCATTTTTGACCGTTACTTAGAAAGATACACAAACTGCTATTAAAACTCATTGTAAACTTTTTAAAATTAAAAATCATTGAGGTGACATTAACAAAATTAAATAAGTTTCAAGTGTATCATTCAACAGTAAGTTGTATATATATATTGTATTGTGTGTTCACCACCCAGAGTTAGATTTCCTTATGACACCAAATAATTGACCCCTTTTATCCCTACTGTAAACTTTTTATATTTATTTTTACATGCTCCTTACATGAACACTTATGACTGATGGTATAATGAGAAGTCTTCTTGGTGCTCAGCAGGGAGCAGTAGGAGCAGAGCAGAAGCCCCATGAAACAGCTCATGTCAGAGTCAGAGAGAACTATGGCAAAGGAGCATTATTACAATGGAGCGCCTGTGTGCTTCTAATGGAAGGCTTTTCCACCTGCTGGGAAATTTACATAGCAACTGTCAATTCACTAGCCTTTGGCTGACCCAGCTTAAACTATTTGATAACAACAAAAGATAGGCCAGAGTAAAATACACCTCGAAATTCTAAAAATAAAATGTATGGTCTAGTAAAAGGAAAAAAAAAATCATATTTGTAGCTCCAGTCTAGGGGCAAAGGTTACCTTTGAAATACCTCAAATACCACTGTCAATTCTGTGTGGTATGTGAGATATCTCAAAGGTAGCTTCTGTTTACGTCAGTCTACATTTAAACTTGGGTATAAGAAAAAATAAAATTTAGAAAGTAATCTTATGATTATGAAATTGTGCTTAAGACAAAGTTATTCATATAATGTTTATTTCCCTGGTTGTCTTGAAAAGCTAGTGATAGCTCCAGTAACATTCAACCTCTTTGTCCAATCATAGTTAAAAACCTCATTAGATTCACAGTTGCTTTAGAAGCATCTATTAACTGTATTATACTTAGACGTTTAACTGCTTTTCTCCCCCCTTTTTCTTCAGAAATAGTGCCCTCCTTGAGAGCAGAACCTAGATGTTAATTATTCTCTTATCTCCACAAAGCGAAGGGTAAGTGTTTGCTGAATGGAACAGGACATTTAGGGATGCCATCCATTCACCTTTCGCCCTAGCATTACCATCCTACCATAATACAACAGGTAAACAAGGGGAGATGTCCTCCTTAACAAACCAGGCCAGGAGGCCCTCTTAGAGCCCCACTGTTTGCCACTGTCATGTATCAGCTCTTTCCAATCTGGTCTCTGGTGACAGTACAACATTGTCTAGAATGCCTTCCTAGACCTCTGTTGCCCCTGCCTTACTCCTTTGTTTCCATGCACATACTCCGACCTCCACTTATTAATCTCCATAAAGAAGAATCCAATCTCGGCCATGTTTCTGGTGGACATCTCTCTGCCTATGACTTTCAAATTCTCATCCTACCACCACCCTCACATTCTCTTAAGTTCCTATCTATTATAATTAAAAGGCCCTCATTAGGAGAGTTATTATCCAAGTATGTGTGTGCGTGCATGCACGTACACACACACACACACACACAAAGTATCTTATTGTACTATACTCCCCCCGCATCTTGTGATGCTGTGAGATGATACAATGCTAATGTAATGAGATAAAATTGGGTGAATAACACAGATATTTTCAGACCCTGCAACAATTGTAAATTCCTAAAGCCCTGAAGAAATTTCAGGGTTTACTTCAAATTTACAATTGTTGCAACTTGCCATCTCTCTCAATGGCTGGTATCTTGCTCCTGTGCTCTTAAGACTAATAGCAAACTTTTTCTGAATACAAAACACCTAATCCCACCTTAGATGCTTCCTTTAGGTCTTTCAGGGTTTACTCTTTTGATCCGTCCAACAAAAACGTCAATATCTGTCATTATACTAAACACATATATGAAGTCTGTTTTATATTTGTAAATCATACACACATTCAGAGATGCAAGTGTGCATTTGTGTGTATCAGTAGAGAGATGTATATGATAACTTGAGCCAAATTCTATTATTTACCATGCACTTTAACTTCTGCCAGGATCTGATTATTTGGTTCATTTGTTAGCATTTTGAATACCTCTAGAAACCATGCCCTAAAAAACTGGAAAGAGCCGTACAACACATTCACAGGAAGGGTAGGATTTTCTCTTTGTCAGAGCAAAGTATTTTTTGAAGGTTTAGTGGGAACTTCCACTCATGCTGGGGAAACTCAGTGTTGAAGTACAAATCAAAACCCGCTTAAGTGCTCAATGAGGTGGAGAATGTACATTCAGACAACATTAAAATCATAGAAGGCAGCCCTCCAAACGTCTGACAATACATGAAAATACTGTTTATATTTTACCCTCACTGTTCCCAAGAGAGAAGCCTTCATGCTATTTTGTTGTAGGATCATCTTATTCACAGAGGATGAACAAGCCAAAGTAAATTTCCATTTCATATACCACTTTGGCAAAATACAATTTGCCATTATGCTTCAAAAGACTATTTTCTGCTGTTAAGACAGATAAAAGGAAATCTCAAACCTTCCTTCTATCAGAGGATTAGTTTTATCTTTTGATTAACAATGTCTTCTTTTCAGATGCTTTTGGAGAACTTTAGAAGAGTATGGGTGAGAGAGAGAAAGATGGTATGGCAGGAGTAAATATCATGGGGCTGGTTTGAGTTTGTTTATCTCAGTGCTTTAATATAAAACTTGCTGTATATGTGTGGACCAAGTCTTAATTTTCCTGTAAAGCAGTTGTATGAATTCAATTAACATACAAAGATCCTTTCTAGATCTAAAATATTTTGACTTATTCAATCACGACATAGTCCAAGCTATTCCCCTTACCTGAGATGGCATAACCTCCCCTAATATATTCGAATTCCATTTCACTTTTAAGGTTCAACTAAAGTCCAGCTGGTCAAATGAAGCAGCTTTCAATAAGGCTTTCTACTGCCATGCAGTCCACACTTGACCGTGATATTTTTATGTGTACGAGACACTTGAGGGCAAAGCCACACCTTATCAGTTTTCCTGTATACCTCTAAAGTGAAGCTCTCACTCTCATGCATTCTCCTCCTCTCTCTCCACTTCCTTCCTTCCTTCCATTCATTCATTCATTCAGTATCCTTTTCTGGAATTACCATGAGCCATGCATGATCTATGCTGGAGGCTGGGTATACAAAGGTGAGATGGGTATAGTCTGGGATCTTTAATGAGTTCAAAATTTAGCATCAGAGAAAGACTCATTAACAGAGCATCACAGTGCAAAGGAATAAACACTACAATCAAGGTGTGTATAGAAGAGAAAAGAGCCATTAACAATTCTACATGAGAAATAAGCCTCATAGTAATAATGCGGCTTGAGTTAAATTCTGAAGGATGAGTAGAAACTGGCCAGGTAGAAAATGGTGGAAAGGGTATTCTAGCTGAAGAAAAGCAGAAGTAAAGATGAGAATGTGTGCACGGAATGGAGACTTTGAAGTACAGAATGGGGTGTGTGTGGGGGTTCACAATGGGAAGTGAAGGGAGGGAGAGCTGCTTGGGCCAGGAGGCCATCAAAGTAAGTTGAAGCCAATGTTACAGTTGGTGCTTTATCTTAAAGGCAAGAGGTAGTAAACAGAGGTATGGCATGGTCGAAGTTTTGACTTTAAGATCAATGATCTAGTGGCATTGGGAAGAAAGAAGAAAAGACATGCAAAAGTCAAGGAGATAATTAGGAGGTTGACACAATAACCCAACTGAGGCAGTGAAACTAAAAATGTAAAAGAGAGGTTCAAGAAATATTTAGACTGCTGACCTATCCATATTTTATAGTCACTCCAAGGATAAAACAGTGATTGTGGATTGGTTTGAATATAGATGGAAAAAACTAAACTCTATTATATTCTTGAGTTTACATATATGCATTCTACATTGGTATTGAGCGCCAATGTTGTACAAGGAACAACATTAAGTTTAGACCCTGATCAGAGAGGCAAAAGAGCCAGATGTAAGGGAAGCATCGTGGAGAATCTATCCTGTTGTGAAGGATCACAGTGAGCGTGTTTCTCAGTGCTCTGATGCTGGCATGGTGACATTTAGTGGAAAAATAGTAGGCCTGTGATAGTTTTGAACAGTTAGCTTACTATTAAAACACTAATCAATCTGCCATTTGAAAAGTAGAATGTTTTTTTTAAATAGAGACACATAAGAAGCTCTTGACACATGAAAAAGCATCTTTTTAATCTGACAAATTTAAAGTAAATATTTTAGTCAAATGTCTCCAAAAATGTCTTAACCTAGAGACAAAAATGGGAAGTTTATATCCCCAAAAGAAATTTCCAGAGAAGCTTTCCTATCCTTTGGAGTAAGAAAAGGAAATGAAATAATTTCAATCAGAAAAGAGGTAATACTTGGAGTAATGTTTTGTTGCTTTGTTTTCAAGTAAAACTGCTATTTAAACGGGTAGGGTATACAATGGAATGCTATTCAGCCTTAAAAAAAGAAGGAAATTCTGACACATGGTACCATAGGGATGAACCTTGAGGACATAACGTTAAGTGAAATAAGCCAGTCACAAAAGGACAAATACAGTATGATTCCACTTATATCAGGAACCTAGAGTGGTCAGATTCACAGAGACAGACAGTAAAATGTTGGTTGCTAGGGGCTTGGGGCATATTTTATCACAATTTTTAAAAGGCTTAGAGGTATACTACTCTTTCCCTACAAGCCTCTTTCTATGTAGAAATGTTGACTAGAATGGCAAGAAATTGCTCATGAGGCTCTGATATCCTGATACTTAATATCCACCCACAACATAATCAGGGGCACAGACAATGTCTAATGAGATAAGAGAACATACAGGTCTTTGTCCAGAAACTAAACTTAGTCTTGTAGGAAAGATAACCCAGTGTCTCCATAAAGATAATCTCTAAATCTGGCTAATACCAAAGAGCTCTGGCTTTAACACTATAGGATTCATTCTTTACTTTCCTGACCTGCTCCATAGATTCTGAAAGAATAACACTCACTCCTTTTCTTAATCATCTGGGCTCCCCAGTGTTACAGAAAGGAAGAGAAAATGGCACCAAAGTTAAATGTTCAATGACATTATCTTTATATTTTCTTTTTCTTAGGTAGAATGAGCTCATGCCACATACTTACTCAAAACAGGAATTTCCTAAATATACTTGGAGATCAGGTACACATTGCTTACATCATCTTCCAGATGTAAAGCAGAATACTTAGAAAGATGACCCAGGGAGCTTTAAGAATGAAGGATCCACAAAGAGAGATCAAATTAAGCTCAGGGCACTCCAGTCGCTAGTTACTAAGACATATTTGACCAACCACTGAAACTCTCTCTTATCTCCCTCATGATCCTACTGATCTTGCTTTGAATCTCTAGAACAGCACTCACTACCCTCTGCCTTGTATTTATGGCTACTTATGTATGTGTCTGTTTAACTGATTGGAACGTAAGCACTGGGGGACAAGAACTGTGTCTTGTTTATCTTTGTAGTCTTTGATGTGCCTTGCACATTGAAGGTACAGTAGACTCCCTTATCCACGGGGGATACATTCCAAGACCTCCAGTGGATGCCTGAAACTGCAAATAGTACCAAACCCTACATGTACTATGTTTTCCCCTATACATATATACTTATGATAAAGTTTAATTTATAAATTAGGCACAGTAAGAGATTAACAATAATAATAAAATAGAACAGTTCTAACATACTTTAATAAATGTTATGTGAATGTGGTCTTTCAAAATATCTTATTGTACTGTACTCATCCCTTCCTCTTGTGATGATGTGAGATGATACAATGCCTATGTGATGAGATGAAGTGAGGTGAATGATGTAGATATTTTTGGACTATGGCTGACTGCAGGTAACTGAAACCATGGAAAGTGAAACTGTAGATAAAGAAGGATTAGTGTACTAGATATTCATAATTTACTTTAGTACAATAAATTCAACATTCATCAAAAACATTTAGATTTATGGAAAAAGTGCTGTGTGCAATGCATTTTCTAAGTACTAGGGATATAACAATGGAACAAATAAGCCTGCCCCCCTTTCATGATAGTATCTATTGGTAAGAGTGAACCAGTATTAAGTAGTATTAAGAATTCTCTCTAAGAACATAGATTTTACCGGCTATATGATCTTGACCAAGTTACTTAACCTCTCCATACCTTAGTTTCCTTGTCTGAAATGGAGATAACAACATGTACTTCATAGATTTTCTAGGAGGATTAAATGGGAAAATATGTGTGTGTGTGTGTGTGTGTGTGTGTGTGTGTGTGTGTATGTACATATATATATATAGTGCTTAGCCATTATTACTGTTACTGAGTTCTACTGAACAAAGAAAATCAATCATCATAATGCCTCTTTATGAATCTAATTACAAAGAATGACTGTTTCAATTACAACAGCTTTTTAAAACAGCAGGTTAACTGTCCCATTCCTTTACTTGGGACTGGAAAGCATGAAGCAACTTTTATAAGACAGTCACACAGCAGAGACAAGCTCAGAGGAAAGCGATAATTTTGAAAAATGAGCAACAAAGAAAAGCAATAGCCATCACCAAGTCACTGCCCAGGAGGAAAAGCAGAACAAAGAAAATAGGAAAAAACAACAAGGGCCAGAGCTGACAATCCACAGAGCTCTCAGATCAATAAAGCTTCGGTTAAGGTGGCACCCTGCAGTGAGTGAAGACAGTTTCAGAAACCCCTCAAGTATGGGCCCAGGCCAACTGCTTCTGGCTGCATCCAAACTGTTATCTACTGTTAACGATGAAAAAACAACAAGGCATGTGTCTGGGAAAAACGGCCTGTTGTCAGAGAACAGAAAGCCTTTTATTGAGAATTTTGATACACAGGAGCAAACACACCACCACAGAAATCACCCCAAGCCATCTTTTACAAAGTTTGGCATCCATTCAATAATGAATGAAGAAATCCTAAATCGCTAGGCCAAACGATACTCCTCCCATGGCAGTTAAGGAGCAGGGCCAAATAAGACCATAAACTCATGTGGTACAGATTTCTAAAGCCACTAGTGGAAATTACTGACAGACACTTAGACGTGAAAAACTGAATTCACAGTCCTCTACCTGGAAGCAGCCAGGCTCTCTGCCAAAGGCTGCTCTTAAAGGCTTCTTTCAACATCAGCAAGGACGGGTCAACAGGAATTCTGTTCGGATCCTATAGGTAGTACATTAAATTCAAGAAACCTTTGTGGAATACCACCATGCAGCCTACAAGCCAAAACTGCTTTCCTATGTTATTTTTATTTTTATGTTTTCAAGAAAGTGTTGTGTTCTCATCTATAATATGGGAGATTTAAACATAATGTTGACAGCAGTCAATGCAACCACCAAATTCCAGTTCTCCCAGATCCTCGAGGTATCTCGAGCCTTAAAATTGAACATTCCACAGCTTTTTAAAGAGATGTTTACTAAAAGTTTGCAATGACATGGGAAATTTTGTATAATGCTAAGTGAAAAAGATACACAATTATGTGTGTGAAAAAAATTATGTGTGTGGTATGATCTCAACCAGTTAAAAATGTATGGCAAAAGGACTGAAAGTAAATACAAAAAAAAAAATGTCAACAGTGTTTGCCCGTTGGTGGTTAAATTAGTGTTTTTACTTTCTTTTATATTTTTCTACTTTCTAGTGTTTCTATAAACCTGTTATTACTTTTATTATTAGAAAAGAATAAAGTTTTCAGACAATAACGTACACTAACATAACTAGAAAGGATGGCCTACCTCTCCACATTATTGATGTCTTTCCTTAAGGATGACTTGATTTGCAACACCTACTAACTAGAAATCACATGCAGCTTTCATTACTGTGTCATTATATTTCCTTTTCCAAGTCATTAGTAGGATGTTAAGAACATCAGATGTAAAATGAGTCATGACGGTAACTCACAAGACACCACCCACATAGAGCATTCCTTGTCATTTATCATCACCCTTCACTTTATCAGTTCATATACTCAGTGACTAAGTAGATGATATAAATTCATTTCTAATTAATGTTTTCCAAATAAAGCATTCAGACATTTTAGCAAATGTTTTCAAAGTCAAAAAATATATTTTCTGCTCTTTTAATTCAACCCATGAATTCCTATTCATAGGTATGAAAAGGGATAGAAAAGAGGTAAGTTTACTTTGTAACTGTTTGTCATATATGATCGAAGATGATACTTATAGAGTCCTCATTTCCCAGTATTTGAAGAAGTATTGATTTGAGGGTTCTGATACATTGGCATAGGGTCCATAGCTTAATTATTCTGTTTTCTAGCAGTTTTACAGTTCTTCACAAATAAAAACTCTTTTAAACACAAACCAAAGTGATTATTATAGTTTCTCAAGTGGGAGAAAAACAAATGTGATCAAAACCAGGCCCCCAAAATTTTGAGGTTTCATTTTTCTCTGTTCTTAGAACTATTTAAGTATATCATAATCTTAAAATCACATAGATTTCACAGTTATTTTCATTTCTCAGCTATTTCACAACCATTTCCAGTTAATGTGAACATACTTTGATTTTGCTGCCTTTCAAAAATCAAGTCTGACTTTTTTTTTTAATGGGATGCAAGTTTGGGGTGTGGACGGACTGAATAAATGCACTTTTAATAAGAATCTTTTTATAGAATAATTTCTCCTGTGCTGGTACAAAAGTTCAATCCGTGCATGGATGTCTTTCATATTCATTGATTGATTCATTCATTCATTCATTTTAACTTCAGTTTAGTAGCAAGTTTCAGGATGAAAATCATTCTCTTAAGGCTGTAAATTCTCTTTAGGATGCCTGATGAGTTTTAGGCAAATTAGATTCTTACTATATGAACAAATAATATGTTTTTCATTACTCATTTTACATGTTCTCATTTTCCTGTACTAAAATATTTCCCCGTTCTCCTTTGTAACACACACACAGACACCAAATCACACAAAATACAGGGGAAGAAAATACTAAAAAAAAAATGAAATCGCCTATTTTAATCATGTGCTTTCTTTAAGTGGTACTTTTTGTGGTTATATGTTATTTTTTAAAGGTATACTTTCTTTTTATGGGGGTAGGGAGACAATGTGCACAGTAAAATATTTGATGCAGTTTTTGAAATTCCTTGTCCTTTTCTATTACAATGGAGAACGTTCATTTCCATGCTCTCCACTTATGAGTTGCTGAGAGCAGCAATTCCCCTTTGTGCCTTCCACAAAGACTCCCTATAGGCTCCGCACAAGGAAACAATACAGATTCACGGAAGATGGTGACAGGAGGACAAAAACAAGAAATGGTAAATGGTACTTCTGGAGTTTATAACCCATTCTCTACTCTCAATTTATTATTCTTAATCTATTTCAGACATTTGGGTTTCAGATAGTTAACTATCCAATTCTACAGAGACCTCCAGTGATAGATTTCCATATCCTCCCCACCACAGGAAAAAGAAGAGTTTATCAGACCTCAGTATTGGCTACTTCTCCCTTATTCCCAACCTGGTCACCACGGGTCAAGTTAAAGGGGACTCCCCTCCGTTCAGCCATCAGTGGGACCAGAGAACAGTCAACCATTAAACTCCACATAATTCATTTTCTCCTGAACCGTGTAGCCTTCTCTCTTTGCCACAACAACCACCGTTTCTCCTCAGCTTCTGATTTCTAATTTCTTGACCATCTCCATTCACTGCCATCTGTCATCACCTCTTAGGATATCCAGTCCTCTTACTAGTCATTCATTTTCATGACAAGACAACTCACATTTGAATCTTTATTTCACAAAAAGTTTCCACCAGACCAAAGTCAGGATTGGGCTACACTGAAATGCACTGCTCTGTGGCCCCATAAAACCATTTTTAGTACTTGGAAACAGTCATCCCTCCTCTGATCCCTCTATATCTCTTTCGGCCTCTCATTAACTTTCTCAAGACCCCTTATCATGTCTTACCTGGACTGCTTTTCTCCTCTCCTGCCTAATGACCTAGGAGTAAAGGCTCCAGTCAGAAAAACCTGGAGTTGTCTGAATTCTTGGGCAATGGATACAAAAATGACACCAAAATGTCAGAGATCCTAATACTCTTGACTGGAAAGCACAGTAAGGTAACCCATCAATTACATTCTGTTCACCTCTATATTGTAAATAGACAATGTGACATGTATTGCTTAGGCAGATTACTTACATGGTAGGCATAGAGCTAACAGCTTTGTAATGTTTCAGCCTTTTCTAAATCGAAAAATGACAACAGTATTTGTATTCCCATCACTTGAAAAAAATAGGATTCTATATTATGAGCAAGTCTACTTTCTCTACTTCTAACAAGGCCTCAATATAGAGGGAGTCCTGGGGAAAAGAAACCAAATCTAAAATTAGACATATAAAATATATGATATGTCCAGCTCTCCCAATGCAGTCACTACACAGTGCTAAGCACTGTACCTAAAGGACAAATTTGACTACTCTAGGATCTAAAGTCTTAAAACTTTACACAATTAATTTTTCTTATTTCGACTTTGTTAATAGTCTAGAAAAGGTACCCGAAAGTTTCAGAAAAGCTGCTTCTACTGGAGAAAGAAAATGAGAAACCCAACTAAGAAGTCAAAATAAAAAGAACAGATTGAGCAGATGCTACCAAAACAAATGGAGCAAAACATATTAAAATCACTGGTGGGTGAAAATGCTTAGCGAGTGAAAGAAGAAAAAAGAAAATGAGGCAGTAAATCCATCTTTACAACTTCTAACTTCCTCATCTTAAATGAGCAAAACCAAAATACAACTTCTAGATGATAGAGATCCCAAATATCTGCCTTCAGTTTTCCAAATGTTGCCTATTCTATTCTTAAGAGTTCAAAGATAAGCTTAACTGAGGTGCCACTCCTGAGTCAAAGGCAATCCATGAAATGGCTTAAGATAGCCTTTTGATGAAGTAGTTTTTAAGGCACTTCCAGAATACGCCTAAATTTGTGAATTGTTCATTTTATAGCTCAGGTTTAGAGAGAGAGATCTCTATTAGAGGTGTAAATAAGGGCTATTGTGCTTATGCTTCCCTCTGTTTCTAGAGCATTTATGGGTATACATTTATTTGGGATGTGGCCTCCAACATTTAGAACCTGAGTTGAGAATAAGGCTGTCATCTTGCACTTTTTGAACGGCCTCCAATGCCACAGAAAAGTACAAAACAGAGTGCTGACTGACTGAACAATCTCTGTGATCTAAATTCTTTAAATGTAAGCAGACACACCACCATGCAAAGTAAGCAAGATATTTTGTTTTAAAGTTGACAGTTTTCATAGAGCATTAAACGTAATCCATCCCACTGAAACTAAGTTGTCTAGAATATCATTTTATAACTAGTGAAAATATCAGAGAGAAAAAGACAAGCTAGGTTCACAGGCATCGTCGTATCATCATTTTAACAGCTATGCAGAAAATTTTAAAACCTTGAATTTCAGGAACCAAAAACATCTGCAAACTCCAGGATTATAAATATTTTGAATTATTAATATAAGTAAAGAACAAAAGAGAGCCTCAATGAAACACTTATAGATACTTCAGTCCACCCCACTGAAGAATATCAACTCAGCAAATAATGTGCAAAAGGAAGGACTTTCATTTCCTACCCCCGAGGAATTCCAGAGCAGGAGGTAAGGAGAGAGAATCAATCATAACACTGGCTTTCTGTACTACATAGGATGAATCGAGTACTATCATTTAGAATTAACGATAGCACAAAAGAGAAATTCAACTTTTCTCAAAAGAACTGTTTTGAATCCCCTCTCTAAAACCTTTGGGTGGGACTAAGTGAGAAGCAGCAGTCCTGTTCACCACTGAAATTCAAAAGGCAAGCAAGACCTGGGCTTTCCACTCATCTCTTCAGGAGCTGGGGGAACTAGGTGACCTAGTCCTTTCTTTAAGCAATTTGCAATCTCTTGGGATTATGTAACTTATGTGCTAGCTAATGGGGATCCTCAGACAGAACACCTTATCCTCAACTCATCATTCTAAGATGAGAGGAATAATATCCTTTGTCCCATTGTGATAGGCAACATGAACACACGCTAACACCAGTCCTAACCATAATGAGATACCACTTCGCACCCATTAGGATGGCTATTTAAAAAAAACCACAAACAGAAAATGACAAGTGTTGTCAAGGGTTGTGGATAAACTGGAACACTTGTGCATTGCTGGTGGGAATGTAAAATGGTGTAGCCACTATGGAAAACGTTCCTCAAAAAATTAAAATAGAATTACCATATGATCTATCCAATAATTCCACTTTTGGAGACATATCCAAAAGAATGGAAAGCAGGACTTAAATAGTTATCAGCATGTCAAGTTTGTTGTAACACTACTTACAGTAGCAAAAAAGGAGGAAACAATCTAAATGTCCATTGACAGAGGAATGGATAAATTGTGATGTAAACATACAATGGAATATTATTCACCCTTAAATAGGAAGGAAATATTGATACACGCTACAACATGTATGAACCCTGACAACATTATTCTAAGCGAAATAAGCAAAGGGCAAATATTTTTTGACTCTACTTTTATGAGATATCTAGAGTAGTCAAAATCATAGAGACAGAAAGCAGAATGGTAGTTGCCAAGGACATGGGAATTCATGTTCAATTCATACAGAGTTTCAGTTTGGGAAGATGAAAAAGTTCTGGAGATGGATGTGATATGGTTGTACAATAATGTGCATGTATTTAATGACATTGACTTGTGCACATAAAAATGACTAAAATAGTATTATGTATATTTTACAACAATGAAAAATCTTGACATTTCTATAGTATTTAGCTTTTATGGGGATTTCCACTAGGAAGTAAAGTTGGCTATGTGAGATTGAGAAAGTCTTACTTTTGTTCTGTTGGAATTTTTTGACCATATACGTGGGTTATTTTCCTTAAAAACAAAATGGCCAAAATTAAGTCAGCCTTTAACCTGGAAATTCCCCCTCTTAAAAATTCAGCCTAAGGAAATAATGAGCGAAGGTACAATGATGTATATATAAAATGTTGTTTTTAATATTAAAAATGTGGAAGCAACCTAAATAGTTATCAGATGGAAATTGGTTCAATAAGGGTGGTACATCCCTACCATGGATGACCATGCAGCTATCTGACAAAAGGGAGGCCCATAGTATGTTAAGTTTTAAAAATTGGTGACATTTAATATAATCTCATTGTTGTATGGAGAGTGATGTGTGTACATACGCACCTTCTGGCTTGAATAAAAATCTGAAAGAATATATACAAAATGTTAATTATGGTTATAATCTAGATAATAGGATTAAGGTCAATTTCTATTTATTCATATTCTTTAACTTTGAGTTTTTATTATTATAATAATCACTGCAAAAATCTCCTATAATCAGTGAAGTAATAGAGCTATTTCCACTTTGAAAAACAAACAAGCAAAGGGGTCAGGGAGCATTCAACAGTGTGTAACGAGTAGTTTACAGGTCACAGAATCTTTAATGGTCCCAGGGGCTACTGTTCCTGTCCCATATCCAGGCCCTAGCTTGAGGAAGCTAGAGAGGCTCCTGAGAGAGAGCCCAATGTCATTGCTAAGACTTGTCTGTATTTCGTATCTTAATAATCAATCATGCTTTCACTCATTTCCCAAAGAGTCACCATCTAATTTTGAATTAAATATCTAATTCTGATTTCTACTTTTTGGAACTCAGAATGATGACATCCAGCAATAGTAGCAGTAATAATAATAAGCAAATTTAAGATATCTTTCAATAGGAAAATTCTCTCAAGTCATTGCAGATGCATATATTTCTTATTTCAGCCAACTGCTGCCTGCACTTACATCCTTCTAGGCAAGCAACAGACACCATTAAAAAATCTTTCAAGAAGTTCTACACTTAAAATAATGTGTTAAAACAATGTGTTTCCTTTTTGTCATGCTATTTTCCTTGTTTTAATTTTGAAAATATTATAAGTTAAAGCCATCAGAAAAAGACATAAAGGGATTTATTTTATAGATATCAACTCCCCCAATATTTTTTCAGCAAGAGACAGGACTATAGAAGACATATGACGCACTGTAAGCCTTACTTATCCTGTGGTTTATTTAGGGAATTTTACTTTGTGTTTGGAAAATGACAGACTTCTGCTTTTAAGAAGACAAGTATGAATAACTAAGAGAGAAACAAGACCACCTATTACTAGCAAAATCTTAGAAAATCAAACAATACAGTGTCTATATTTTTCTCTATATATGAGCAAATGGATTTAAATGCTCAGTACTACAAAATTAGCCAAATATTTTTACCTCTATGAACAACAGTTCAACAGCACCCAGAAGTCACTACTCACAGTGTTTCCATTCACAAGGAAAACTCCAAATGTCCATGCCCCCAAAGAGCGAAATGCCCCATAGTTGGCTTGCTCTGCGTGGACATATTCTTCTCTCCTAAGTGAACCTGAAGAGCAAGCTGGATTTGTTTACTGCACAAACATCTGTAATTGCTAAACATCTCGGTGACATGGTGTAACAGTTACTGCTGTGCAAACTGCCCATCTAAATTACTTTCTGCAGTATGAGCACATGGAAACCCAGGACACCGAGAAATTGGAAACATCTGTAAAAATTAATGGCCGAATTGACCAAAGGGCGGGGGGGCATTAAAACAGCTCAACAGTTGCACTGCAACATTTCTCTAGAAAATAATCCTCCACGTTTAGGTTCCCTCTTAGCATATCCACAGCCTCCCTCCCCCACCCCCCAGGGATCCTAGCTGGCATGCACTTCATTTCAACCCACCAATGCAAACCCATTACAAGTCTTGTTATAAAACAGTGTAGATAAGATAAAAGGTTAAGGGTATTAATTACATCTCTAAAAGCAGAAAAAAAAAGAAATACCTCTTCTCCCATCATGCAGACAGCCTCCTCTCTTCAGTTTGAAAAGGTCCCAGAACTACCCTGGAACCCTCCCACTTCCTTCCAACAGCCAAAGGCACAGAGCCTGAAGGACCCAGCCTAACCCTGAGTCATACTTGGGACCAAATGAGCAATGGGGAGAACAAAGCTCACATTTGTTTATGGTTCAGGAAGCCAGGGCCGATTCATGGCTTGGGTGGCTTCACGAGAAATCCTCCTCCCTCGCCTACGTCCTGCAGGAATCTAGGCTGCCTCTTGGGAACCACAGGTGTGACCACTCGGACAAGGAACACACTGAAGGAGTGCTTATTTGGCAGGACCCAGCAACCACTTATTTAAAAATGTCAGAAAGGAAATAAAAAGCCCACTATCTTTCAACAGGTAATATAATTGGGGAATGAGAGATATCGAGAATATGGTTTGTATATGATATGTCCATCGTGAAAATGCCTGTATTTTAAAGAAATCGGCATAGTTGTACTACACAAAAATTACTCATTCAAGAAAGAAAGGAAAAACAGCTGTGGCTTTAAAGAAACACTTCCCTTAGGAAAAATACAGCAAGATTGTTGCCAGCCATGTCATCAGTAGTATCCTAACAGATCGGAATAAAATGTTTAAATAGCAATCTTGGTTTTATTCCCCCAAATGAGATACCATTTTAATCACCACTTCAATGAATTTAAGCCCAGTGGTTAATAAATCAAAACTCCAGAGCCAGAGTGTCCGAGATAAGAATCCCAGCTGGGCCATTTCCCAGTTGTGTGACCTTGAGCAATTTATTTAACCTCTGTTCACCTTAGTTTTCTTATCTATAAAATGGAGATAAGAGCGCCAACCTATAGGGTTGTCTGGAAGATTAAATAAGAAATATATGTAAAATTGCTTATAAAAGTGCCAGGCACACAGTAAGCATCCTATTAATCACTTGCAAGTTCAGGAAGACTTCACGAATCAGGATATCAGGTCAATAGTATCCTCACCAAAGTTCTCATATAGACTCTAAAGACCCGTTTCAGTTATTAACTGTGGTTAATTTTTACATTTTTAAATTACACTAATTTAAAAACCATTTATTCCATGTTTATTAATGGCTTGCAGAGTGTCCAATTCTGTAGGGGGCTTTGAATAAGATGCTGTCTCAGTCCTCAGGAAAACTTGTAATCTGCTTGGGTAAATAAGACATGAATCTGTTTATATATCACACAAGAAAATAAATGTAGGAGACGTCACTAGGCTGTAAATGGCAAGTGTGATTCAAGTGCTACAGAATCAGCATTTGGAATTTAGAGGACAGTTAAGAAATCACTCTATCAAAACCTAATTAGGTTGGGAGAGAACAGGCAAATCTCCTGAGAAGAAAAATCCCAAATGGTTTATGTAGGCACTCCTCCCTAAAGGAGGTAAGCGTAACTCCCTACTCCTTAAGTGTGAGGTACGCATAGTGACTTCTTTCTAAAGAGTCGAGTACAGAAAAGGGGAAGAAACAGAACAACTTTACAGTGGAGAAACTTGACAGACACTACCACAGCCAGGTGACCAAGGTCAACATCAACAGTGAGAAGTCATGTTGATACCATGTACCCTTGATATGACGTGATGAGAATGGCACTTCACCTCTGTGGTCTTTCTCCTCAAAACTCATCACTTCAGTCTAATGAGAAAAATATCAAATGACAACTTAAGGACATTCTGAAAAACTCATCAAAATATCCAAGGTTACCAAGAACATGGCAAGTCCGAGAAAATGTCACAGCCAAGAAGAGCCTAAGGAGATAATGCAACCAAATGTAATGTGGTATCCTGGATGGGATTCTGAAATAGAAAAAGGACATTAGGTAAAACCTAAGAAAATCTGAATAAAGGATGAACTTCAGTTAATAATCACATATCAACCCTCGTTCATTAATTGTGACAAATGTACCATATTAATGTAAGATGTTAACAAATAGAGAAAACTGGGTGTGGGATATGTGGGAACTCTTATTATCTTCATGACTTTTCTATAAATCTAAGACTATTCTGTAATAAAAAGTTTATTAAAAAACTAATTAAGAAGATAAGCTTGTTGATTATATATATACATAAATAAATGTGTGATTTATAGACATACATGATTACTTTCATGAGTATATGTATGTAAATGTATTTAACAATGCCCTCCCAATTTAATTTCTTTCTATAATCTCTGTATCCTTAGCCTATCTATTAACAATGATAGTTGAATGCTGACTCCTAGCTTTTTGCTTTCCATAATACACAAAAGAGTTTTCTTTGAAAGGAAACTTGGCTCTTCTGTCAGTTCTGCTGCCAATCCAGGCTACGGCGGCCCAACTCAAAGACTGTGCATGAGGTGGGCCCATCTGCCCCTTTCCAAGAGCTACTAGAAGTTCCTGGTGCCTGGCCAATTAGTCATCAACCACAGAGCCCCGGGGCTGGCAGCTCTCCCAGCTACTTCCTCTCCCATTTCCAGTCCACATTGCCTGGTGCCTCCTCAGTTATCTCTCCAAAGTGCCCATCTGATCATGCCACTGCCCAAAAGAACTTCTTTACCAACTCACCAACCCATCCAGAAGTGGAGCTTGGGAGTGAGCTAGAAGAGCCCTGAGGGAAGAGGGTCCAGTTCCCCTCTAACTGTCCACCTCCACCACCATCATGTCTAGCCAAACCCAGCCCTTCTCCATAACCACGCTCTCTCCTTGTCCGTGCACACATTGGAAGCACCATGAATCCCCATACACCTTTTAACACTGCTCAAATATCACTTTTTTTGAAAAGCTCTCCTTGACATCCCACCTCTTCCTTCTGGACCTCTAGGAGAGTTAATAGCTCCTTCCTTTCTATTCTCTTCGATGCTTTGGACATACCTCTGCTAGTTCTTCTCCCCTGTATCATGACTTTTATATATATCCACTTATCTCCCACATAGGGACAATGCAAAGCACTAAATGAGAGGCCTATATATGATAGCTGGTCCAAGGCGTGATGTGGGTGAGGAGGTGCTAACTCCATTCTAATTAACTATACCAGACCCACCCCTCCCCAAATAAATAACCTGCCAGGTGAAAAATCTGCATGTATTATGCTAATACCACAGCATCCAGACATGCCACCTAAGCCTATCCCTTTACAAATGGATTGCCACTCCTTAGCTCATTTATCTAGAAATTCCAGAGCTGCCACTGCTGATCCATAAAAGGCATTCAATAAAGCTTTGGTAAATGAATGAATAAGTCAATTAATGTACAAGATGGTGAGTGAATCTGTAGCCAGACCACAAGCAGACCCCAAACAAAATGAGTCTTTCTTTATAATTTTGATTGGATTGGGACAAAACATATTCATGTATCCAGTCCACAAATATTTATTGAGGCCCAACTATAATTTAACAATGATTTTCAAGGAATTGTAAATATAACGGTGACTAACACAAATAAGGTCCAAAATCATAGCACTTACTTTCTAATGGCTGATATTTAAGACTCGGCGATGTTATCAAACAAACAGCTACCACAGATACAGCAAAATTCAGTTCTACTCTGGGTTTGAAATTTTCCAAAATAAAAAGTTAAAGAAATTATCCTGGAAACTGCAGTGCTATTTATAGGCACTCCTTCTGTTCTAATAACCTGAAGGGCAACAATAATAACTACGAATGTTAATCAAGTGATTATTATATGCCAGGTGCTTTTCTACCCACTTTTCCTGTTACTTAATCCTCATAACAATCATATAGGGTAGGTCCTCTTGGTATTCTAATTTTACAGATGAGGAATCTAAAGCTCTAAGTACTTCAGCAATTTGTCCCAGGAAGAGTCAGAGTTGGGATTTGAACCCAGGCAATCTGGCCTGCATGCTTAATAACTTCTGTACTCCTAAAAAGAGTTTGAAGACCTTCTAGGATTATGATTCTTGGTGATGATCTTGGTGCAATTAAACATTTTTTAGAAAATACTGCATGCTGAGTGTTTTAGAAAGTATATGTTAGCATATATAAAACAGTAAACAGCACTCAACATGTCAAAGAGTAATCCTGTAATACTGTTTCTGGTTCTTTTTCCCTACCAATGCCCCTCTCCGTACTTCTCCTAGATAAGAAAACTTAACAGAGGCTCTGGAAAAGATAACACTAAACAGAAGTTCAAAAATCCCAGATAGTTCTTTCAGTGCAGGTAACCAATGGGCATCTTAATACCACGTGCTCATTAAAAACCATGAATTTTCCAACCACTTAAGAGATGTCACATAACCTTATCTTTCAACCAAAATGAGGAACATCTGATACTGTAGGTCTCAGACAATCACAAGGTTTTGACCCAGTTGTGTTTCATTATTCAAAGAATATATCATTAGCTCCGGGAGATTCCCAGAGCTTATTTCTAGTCTTCAAAAGATTAGAGACTTAAACCTCTCATTTTTAAGGAACTAAGATCATCACTTTAGATGTTTACATATTTAATTTTACTTAAGTATACAGCTTGATGAATTTTCACTAGAATTGATTTAAAAAGACTATCTAAGATATATATGAAAATATTAAAATTTCTTTTGATTAAAAAATTGATTAGTCAATTTTAATTCTAATTATTACAAGTGAAAGCAACAATGTTGATATTATAAAGACATTAATTTGAGTGACTGTGATTCTATAAATGAGATTCAAAATGATTAGAGTTGAAAAAGAGACTGTCACAAATAGGATGTCCAGCGGTGGAGTATAAAAGAAAATGAAGAAAGAAAACAATCATTTCAAGAGAGAGATATCAGAAGTTACTAACAGAAATCAGATAAGACAGGAAAACCATGAGAAAGGAGCATCTCGAAGGATTTCTTTATAGGGAATCCAGTAGAGTAAACAATCAACCCGGGAAAATCTCTTTTCCAAACTGGCTGTTTAAAAAGCCTGGGCCAAAAATACTATTTTCCCCAACAATTAAAGGGGCAGAAACTAGTTGTGCCTAGTGAGTCTGGGCATGGAATGTACTGGCACCAAAAAGCCAAGATTATTTTATGTAAAAACATGTCAGGTGAGGTCTTGGGACTCACCTGAGTGTCTAATTTACTCACTTATGTGTAATACCTAACACTCCTTTCCCTAAGTGTTTGGCCAGGAGTGATCATCTGAGTCATTCATGAAAAGGGAAGGAATGTAGAAAAAGAGTAGGGTCTGGCTGGGATCGCAGGAAAACAGCCTGATGAGGAAACTAACGCCCTCTCAGGTCCACAGGTGGGAGACAGAAGGAAACAGCTGTATTCCTGGAAATAAGGCCCTTTCTGGGTTGCCTTCTTGCTTATAGTCTTCCGACCCAATCTCGAGGCTGATGACTCCCAAACCTATATCTACAGTTCCCTCCTAGTCACCACACTTATTTATCCAACTGCCTGTTGGATGTTTCCATTTAATGGTCTCACAAGTACCTCAAAATTCAACTAGTTTAAGACTGAACCTATGACCTTCCTCCCAAAATATCTTTCTTTCTCAGTTTTCTCTAAACAGGGAACAATACTACCATCCATCCAGGTGCTTAAGCCAGTTGCCCAAGGCATCATCTTCAAGTCCTTCCTCTCTTTTATCCTCCACATACTATCAAACTTCATGATTCTACCTTCAAAATATTTTCCAAAACCACCTGCAACAATAGTTCAAAGTGAAATGACTTCTCCAATAGGTGAATTTATGAAAAATAAAACTGGGTACATTCAGCTCAGCTCTTCTCTTTCCTCCTCTTAGAAGTTGGCCTTCTCTGCTCTTCCCCAAGGAGCAGGCCCTCTGCCTCACATGGGTCTGCACTAGTCCAGTGTTGCTGAGACTGGGTGGGTGAGACTTTGTTTCTGGGCATCAGAAGGCAGGCTATATCCTCACACTAATCTATATCCTTCAACTTTGCCTTTATCAATAACATGAACATTAAAATATAGGTAGAGAAAATGCACAAATCATAAGTGCAGAGCTTGAGGAATTTTTGCAAAGTGAAATAAGACTTACAGAAATAAATATACCATGTTCATGGATTGGAAAGGTGCCCAGTCTTCCCCAAAGTATCTAGAGAAGCAATCCCAGGGTTTTTTTTTTTTGCGGCGGGGGCGGGGGGAGGTGAGAGGGAGAGTTAACAAACTGATTATAAAATTTATATGAAAATACAAGGAGCCAAGAATAGCCAGGGAAATCTTGAAGAAAAGGAACAGTGTTTGAGGACTTAAACTGTCAGATATCAAGACTGACTATCAAACTACAGTAATTAAGGTAGTATAGAATGGGCACAAGGACAAATTGACTAACAGAATAGAAAGCCCAGAAACAGACCCACATATACACAGCTACTTAAATTATGACAAAAATGCAGTACAGGAAAGATGATCCTTTTTAATTAACAGTGTTGAGTCAACCAGATATTCATCCTGAAAAAATGAGCACAAATAATATTCTGATTTTGCATCCAATGACTCATCATATTCATAAACTGGTTTAGAATCTAGATTGGAGGAAGAGTATCGGAGGAGGCACTATAATTTTCTGTTAACCTCTCTTCTGAATTTTAGTTACCCTGTCTTCTGTAATCCTCTCCTCCCACTGTAACTTGGAATACTTTCTCTAAAGCACCTAACTGATGTCACTCTCATGCTGAAAATAGCTCCCCATTGATAGCTCCCTATTGCCTTCAAGATCAAGTCCAAACTCCTTCACAAGTCTTTCCAGGCCCTTACTGATCTAGTCCCTGATTTTTTCTCCATTCTCACCTTTCCCCACTTCCTGTTGGAGCCTCGACACATGCTCTGTGCCATTTTTTCCCTTCGAGGCATTTATACATGCTGTTCTTCCAACCTTGATAACTCTATTCTCCTTTACTTGATAAATATCTACTGGATGCATGATTCTCAGCCTAAATGTCACTTCCTGTAGGCCTAAAAATATTACTTCCTATAGCACTAAACATCACTTCTTTTAGGAGGTGGGTACACACACTCTAGCCTAACAAGTCACCACTTCTTGCCATGCCCAATGGCTCCTAGAGCATAGCACTGTGTTCTTAGCATGGTCATGGCATTCCCCACACTATATTATTATTGCTTGTTTACTTTTCTTCAGCTCCCTGAGGGGCAGCAACCTGGTCTCATTCACCACTGTATACCCAATGCCAAGCATATAGTGAGTACTCAATAAATACCACTTGAAATGAGTTACATTTACCATTGCAAAGTATTTTCAGCTATGTAACTTTTTTAAAGTCTTATGAGGTGGGATAGGTGTAAAGAGTATTCCCATTTTACAGATGGCCCAATTGAGGCTAAGTAACTTTCTCAAGATCAATCAGCTAGGACAATGGTACCATTCTAATCTTATGATATTTAACTTGGTTAATCTTTAGCCACACTGTATTATTTTGATATAACACATACTTCTGGGCTTAGTTTAAATGGTGCATTTTCTCCCAAATTTCTTTTTTTTTTTCCCTTTAACCTTTTATCAAGGGAAATTTCCAACATATACAAAAATACAGTGTACTAAACCCCCACGGATGCACCACCCAGCTTTAATAATTATCAACTCATGACCAATCTTGTTTATTCTATGCCCCACCCACTCTTCTATCTTCCAAATTACTGGAAGCAAAATCCCAGACAGTAAATCATTTCATGCATAAATATTTCAGTTAAATGGTGCATTAAACAAATCATTCACAGGTGTATTCAATTGGTAGTAGTAAAAAGATTCATAAATGAGGTTCTTCCTTATAACTCGATGGGAGAAGCAAGAATACTCATCATTTCCTTATCGTTGGGGCTGGGGTGTTATGCAGTATCTCTCCTGGTGTGGAATCATCAGCATTCAACCACTCTGGGTTGGGTGATGTAGATTAAAGCATAGGTAAAATAAGCACCAAATTAACTCAGAAAAGTGGATCTCAAAACTTCACAAACTTGCACAGAAAGTACATAATGTGTGCAGCTGTTAGTAATTATCAGGTTCCTTTTCTTCTTCATCCAAGTTATCAAACCAGCTATATCAGAAGGCCAACTTCCCCAGCCTGAGTGGAAGACCTGCTTGGGCCTCACCTAAGAAATGTTGCCACATGATGAGGTCCAGTTTGTGCCTCTACAAAATCAAAACAGCATGTTCAATTCTCAAAGGAAACTTCATTAAACATAAATCTTAGACACAAAAACATCCCAAAAGTGATGAAAACCAGGTTGTGCACTAGTAAAACATGATCACACTCATCAGTTCCCATGCCAGGCTGAGCAATAACATAAATGGGTTCATAAATCTATGCAACTACCCATGGCGCCAAAACAGGGGGTGGACATAGTTTTGAATCCTCTTAGATGCTGTAAAAACTGTCCGCAACCAGTAAAACAGGCTAGGAAGTTTACATTTTCCCCAGAAGCTTCATAACGAGAAGCGGGTTAAGGTTGCTGCCAGCACATGGTTTCATTCTACAGACATTATGAATCAAGAATATAGACACATGTGCATATACAGAGATATAGATATATATCTCTGATGAAGTTAACATTTCATGTCACCAAGACCAAGGCAATAAATCTCTGTTTCACAAAGATGCAATGAATCATACAATCACTGTATTTTCAGCTATATAACTATTGTATTATCCCTCCTGGTCTCATTTTATAGATACCTGTAATCTCTAAAGTGCTATGTTAATAAAGTTTTAATATTATTCATTCAACTAATATTTACTGAGCACCTACTATGTGCCAGACTGTTCTGAGCACATAGCAATCATGAGCAAACAAAACAAATAATAAAAAATGAAAAGAAATATTATGTGAGGAGGGGATACATGCTACAGAAAACAAAATAGAAAGTGCAGTGCAAATAAGCAGGACGGGCCCAAAGAGCAGGTATCAGTGGGTGGGCAAGGGCAAACCTTGTTGCAAAAGTGAGGTCTTAGCCAAGACCCCAGGGAAGAGAGGCAGGAAGCTAGGTGGGCAGGCATATATTCTAAGGCAGAAGTCCTTAAATGAGAGTGTGCATGACATGTCTGAGGAAGAATGAGAGGGCTAGAATGGACTAAGTGAGGAAAGAGTAGGGAGGGAGGAAGTCCAAATGGTCAATGAGGGTCAAGTGACTTTGGCTCCTGGGTCCCGGGGAGGACTTTCACTTTGGTTCTCAGGGGAAGACTTAGCAGGGGAGCAAGTGGAAGAGTGGCATGATCTGACTTAGGGTTTCAAAGGCTTGCCCTGGCTTTGTTGTTTAGACTATACGGGGAAGGGGCAAAGCAAGGGAGCAGCAGAGGTAACAAAAGATAGTGGGTTCCAGACCTACTTAGGAGGCAGGGCTGATGGATCAGACATGGAACATGAAAGAAAGAGAGTCGGGGACAACCCAGGGCTTTTGTCCTGAGCAATGAGAGGGGAAGTGGCACTGGTTTTAACTGAGATCGGGAAGGCTATGGGCAGAGTGGTTTGAGGGGGATGATGACAAGTTCAGGTTTGGACAGGATGATAAAGAATTTAAGATCTTTAAGTGGAGATGTTCAAGTCGGCAGCTGGACATGTGACTCAGGTTCAGAGGAGAAGTGTGCTGAGGTACAAACTTGGGAGTATTAAGTTTGATGCTGATATTGCTATTCATAATAACCCCAATTAATTATTAGCAGTTAAAACAAATAATAATAGCACTAATAAAAGTCACACAAACACCAATGTCCTGCACAGAGAAGAGGCAGACCAAGAATCATAAAACAAACAAAAGGAATTAACTGTTTGCTGATTGAGTCAATGGTCATGTTCAACTAGTAGAATAAAAATGAAGAAAACCTGTATACACCGTTCCTTCCTAAGATGAGGATTTGCTCTTTTGTAAATATTTGCAGGAATCCGAAAGTGACCACATGAAGCAAAACTGAGTTCACAAGCTAGGATACTACTAACTAGGTGGCTTTTAGATCCTAAGAAACATCATTTATTGATTACTGAAAGAAACAATGCTGACTCAGAGACACTTCAGCAAAATAAGAGTTGAAATGAAAGTCTTTAATTTCTAAGTATCTGCCCTTTCAGCCTTCTTCATCTCTAAGGGTATTAAGTGTCCAAAGTTTCCTTTTCAGATTCTGTTTCTAATGCATAATGACACTGGGCAAGGTTGCTGGGCAGTAAGGGGGAGGGAGGTGGATGGAAGGTCTACTGCAGCAGAAGATGATGTAACTTCTAAAAATTCATCTCACCAAAAAAATGGAAAACATTTAAAAGCTGCCGATAAAGGATCTCGCTAATGCCCCATCCCCCAAGCCTGCTGGCACAAACGTCAAAGCAAAACTTTCAGCACTAAATCTAATTAACACACATTCTTAAAGCACAGCACAAGTGTAGCTTATTACAATCTGGAAAATTTCGTGGTATTTGTCAAATCCCAAGCAAAGCTATGATGCTTAGAAGTGTACCACAGTAGACGTCACTGACAGCCACAAGCGCGATCGCTCTGGGTGTGTTGCTGTGGCAACCATGTATTCAGCAGCAACATACTGTCTGCTTCTCGCCAACCCAGAACCAGAGGCAGAAGAAACCAGCCAGCTTCCTGATGGTAACAAACTAGGGAGTCACAGCATGGGCCATCTCCATCCTTCACACAAGTGAGAGATTTCCTTTTAGCAGCCTGAAATCATTCCCATACAACCTCTTCCTTCTATTGCAGAACCAGGAAACACACCCAAGCACAAAGCATCAAAAAAGTGTACAAGAGGCGAGAGACTGTGGGGGGGGGGGGTGGGAGGACATGCTTGAAAAGTGTCAAGGTCACGTGTTTAGCTGGATCCAGGCATGAAGGGCTTTTCTGGGGAGGAAATGGAGAAGTGCTGGTCCATTTGTAAAGTCATCTTGAGAAACATTCCAGAGAGAGGAGATCAGTAAGAAAAGCAACAGCAAACTAGAGTATGAGCCTTTCAAGGAAAGCTGTTCCCATACAGAGGGACTGTGTGCAAAAGGGAGCAGGCCAATAGCTAGCATGTGAAGACACTGAAATTCCAAAGGAGGCATGGGAAGTCTCAGATGCCAAATCCTACAGTGTACTTTTGGATACTCCACATCATGTTGAAATGAAAGAGAAATTGTTACACGTACCTTTTCCACTGGCAGAAAGTCATTTTCTACTTCAATTGACCTTGGTCTTAGTTTTATTGGCTTGTCTTTGAAAATATCTCCAAAGCCCACTCCCTTAACTTTCTTCGGCTGGATTGCTGCAGTTGCAACTGTTCCATTGGCACCTTCAGATTTGGTACTGCTGGAGTCACCCCCATCACTCTCAGAGCCTGTAGTTTCCCTTAAACCTGTGAAGAGGAGGCACGGGGAGAGAAAGAGCTCAGAAATCAACCACAGCCATGAAGCACCTCACAGCCAGCCAGGAACCACCTCTAAAAGTGGTACTGGATACAGGAAAACTTGCACTGAGATTTTTACTGTGTGTTGAATATGTTGTGTTAAGGGTAGCTCTGAGTTTTGTTTGATCTCCCTACCCTCAGCCTTTAATTATAAGAAGTGAATCAAAACTTTGCAGAAAATCTCATTTCAAAGCAGACCTCTTTGTAAATGTGACATTTCACTTCTCAGCCGGAGCCTGGCTCTGATTCAAATTTGTTTTGCCTCTGTCTATGCAATAATAACCCTTCCCACCCCCTCCTCACCTCCCTGCCCAGTTAGTACCACATACTGTACCTCCAATCTCTGTGACTCATGTCAATTAGCAATTAGCAATGAAAGTAACATTTCCTAAAGGGAAACTGTAAAGCTAAAAGCCATTTAAACAAATTAGCAATTAAAGAAACCACACAAAATCATGACTGCCAAAGAATTAAATCTCTTTGGATGGCTTCGTAAGGAATAAATGTACACAGACAAGTTTCCCTAGGAAATCATTAAACTGAACTTGATATTGAGACTGGCAAGATGATCTCGTTTGTTCAAGAAGGAATGAAAGCTGCCCTCCCTGAGGCCAGAATCCCCCAAGATCTTCTTCCCTCCTTTAACACCATCGTTTCCCCAAAGCTGAATTCTTTTACAATGAAGAACCCTGGGGACATGAAATCCTTCCTTTGACCTCCTGTGGCATGTGTTGGAAGTCACAAAATAGTTATTAGCAAGACAACATGGACACTTACCTCCCCAGATTCCTTTTTCCCCAGGCTCTGCCCACAATCATGTTCCTAAAAGGAAGAGCCTATTTGTTTCTAGTTAATTTCTGGGTGTACATTCTTACTTTGATGGTTAGTACATCAGTCATGTCATCGAAGGGCAGGATTCAAAGGATATTTTATGGAATATTAAAGTTTGCCATTAAACTTGTCCCTGAAATCCTCTAGATGTGTAGGACAGCTCCTGAAGAGTTACTATATATCTCCTAACAACCATGCCCTTGGTATAAAAAATACACCATTCAATTTTGTTCTCGATTAGCCAATCGTGCATTATCTTCCTATAGGTAAGGTGGCCTCCCAGTACATAAGAATGATATACCAAATAATTGCTCACGTAAAATGTCATAAAATGTTGAAGTCATTGAAATAAAGAAGTCTCAGTGCAGGAAGAAACTGTTAAGTGAAAACAGACAAAATATAGAAAGGTCATCATCATAAATTGCTAACAAGTTTCAAAATCAAATCCTTAAAACAATGGCTGTGCTTGTTGTTGCTATTTTCAATAAAATGGTATTTATAAACCAGAAAGGAGTGGAGGAAGAGGAAGATCCTTGGTGTACATTTTAATTAACTAAAGAATAGCATTTTTGAGCAAAAACAGGGCAGAACAGCAAGGAACACCCCACAACAAGGGGTCGGCTACAATTTTCAGGGCTGGATTTGCGTGTGCAAACATGGACAGCCTCCTGGATTAGCTATCCATTTGTGTGTTCATTTGTTCATTGTTTTTAGAAATATCCCTGCTGGATATATAATTTTTGAGTCTAAATATTGTGTCATTTCCCCTGTAACATGTTCTCATTTTGCTGTATGGATTCTTTCTTTGTGATAAATGGCTTGCATATTCTTTTCTGGTTTGGAAAGAACCATTTGAGGGTAGAATAAAGAAATGGTTAGTGAAAAAAACCATCATCAGCCCCTTCCCTTCCACCTCCACCACCTCCACCACCACCACCACCGCCACCACAACCAGAAGGCAGCAGGGCAAATGGATTAGGGCAAGGCTATTTCAGTTCTTCAAAGAGAGGAATTTGAAGGATTCTTCTATCATTCCTCATTAGCTAGAACCATAATCTTTTCAAACACTGCCATCCTGATTTCACTGAGCTTCTGTTTTAAGGGATTTGCTGCCTTCCGGGCTCACCTTAATAACTTTCTATTAATCTATGAGAAATATTCTTTACGTTACACAGGATGCACAGTCATTCAACCACACGAGCGTGAACTGGGAAGGAAACACATGGCAGATTTTTCTTCCAGAAATTCTGGCAGCCTACTTCTATCAGTTTTATGTATGTAAATTAAATATCTGAATATCTGGGTTGGTGAAATTATGCAAAATCTAGTTCCTTCCCTTTGGAGGGAAAGAAAGGTGACTTTCCATTTCCATGTCTGTTTGGTGCAGCATCTTGTAATTATTGGTATCTATCACAAACACTATCCCATAAAATGTCCCTGTGTCACACTTAGAAAGCCAGGTGACATTCTCAGGCTATACAACCCAAAGTGTCATTTGCATATTGGAGCCAGTTGATCAGGGGCTCATTACTGATATACAGAAAGATAACTGCAGAAGTGTGCGTATTTGGAGAAACTTATCACCGTGTGCACTGGTTTGACTTCTAGACTTGTGGACAGTGGACTTGTCTAGGTGAGGAGGGCATGGATTCATCTCCATCTGTCAAGTGACCACAGTGAGGCCCAGGTGGAGCACTGTACACATAGTAAAAGTCATGTACAACAGGACCAGGTATCGTCCACTGGGGAACAGAAATGAAAATAAACTTCACCACAGACAGTTTGAGAAGCACAGATCTGGTGTCCATGTCTGAACCTTCTTTTTCATCGCTTCTATAGATGTATGGATGCGTACATTAGTGTACATGCTCACTAAAGTAGATGTTTTTCCTTCAACATGAAAAAGAACAAAGCCTCCTCAAATTTGCTTTGGCCAGTCACATAACTGTCCACTTTCACATAATTGACCTTAATATTCCAGCATAGATTACTTAAGATCTGTGGACTATTTTTTTTTTTTAATTTTTGATTCACATTCGCATGTATAGTACTCACTGTGTGGCAGGAACTGCTCTAAGGGCTTCACGAGAGTCATTCACTAATCACATTCATCTCCTTCCCCTCAACTTCTGGCAGCTTTATTTCACAACACAATAGGCTACACATTGGTTCTGCCAAAAGAAGTCTGCCGTGTGGTGATTGGCTGAATGAGCAAAGCAAAACACTATTTCTGGCATGGACTTTCATGTCAGATTTTTATTTCTTTGAACCACACAATGACACAATGGTTTGCTGATTTCCAATTACCTACTCAGAAAAAGCAATAATCATAAGAGGTTGACATCTGCATGGGAAGCCATCTTACACCACCACCCCAGAAGCCCAGAAATACTGGTACAGATACATATGCCATGACAAATGCTACTGATCCCTTCTCTGCACGCATGGTTCATGCACCCATGTCACCCATATGGTAGATGCACAAAGCAAACAGGAAAGCGCCAGGGGCTGGTGATGGTAATGCTCTTGTAGCACACACCAAGGAGACAGCACTTATCTTAGGCAAATAAGTCCATGTCCTTGGACCATAAATTCACAGACACTTGGCAGAAGCATGAGCAGCTCAGGAAAGTGCAGCTGCATCAAGAAACACAAGTACCCAGATCTTATCTTTTCAATTGCCTCCTGCTGTTAAGGTCACTCACTGTAATAGCGTCTGTGGCCCTCCGTCTTTCCGGGTGCAGCTCGGTACAGAATTGTCCCTTCAAAGGTAGTCTTTCCTGACAGTGAATGAGAGAAGAGAAGGGGAGAGAAAAACAAGAGAGGGGGGAAGGGGGAGCAAATGATGGCAAAAGAAGGGAGAGGAAGAGTCTTTAACTGAACTTGCCTTCAATGAATCCACTGCAAGAATTTCATCCGCAAAATTAATTAGAGACCATTAGGCAGAACTTCAGAATGTTACAGAATGAGCCCAAAGTCCCCATGCAACCATGGTGCACAATCACGAGCACCCAGAACTGGGCTTGCCTCTGCACTGGCATGTAAATTATGCTCAATTTAAGCCTGGAAGCCATTCCAACATTGTAACTCAAGAATAGGAAAACCTCAATTAACCAGAAGGAATCCAATTAATTGGATTCCTTAATTAACTCAATTGTATAGCACAATCTTCTCTCTGAAGAATATAACCAAGCAAGATTTAGGCACATTATCCTTTATCTTCTACCCCTAGAGCCTTGTATGATACGAGCTGATATTCATGACTGCAATATTCTAAACAAGGCACAGAATCCTCTCTTTAAAAGATTTTTATCATCCTTAGAACCTTTAAGCAAGAAAATATACTAATATACTAGAGTGGGGTTTTCAACAATGAGATTTGAAAACAATACTGGCATCCACATCCATATAAGAGGTTTTCTGCCTAACACCAAGGACATCAGAAAATTCTATTTCTTGAAGTTATCTTAATTGAGGTTTTGCCATATCAGTCATGAGACTGTATTTAAGCATGAGGACATAGGACTCACCCAGTGTCAAATGTCAAATTATCTCTTTTTTGTTGTTGTTACAAATAGAGATTAACAATAGCATGAGACTGGACACATAGCTAAAACCCAAATCTCTCTGGAACCATGAGCAAGTACACAGAACACACACATACGGCCCTGCTTTGAGTGTACACACACACAGGGACACACACACACACACACGCACATGTGTGTGTTTGTATGCCCTACAGAGAGTACCACTAGCAGGTAAATTGGTTTGCTAAAGGCAAACTCAATTAATAAATGCATTACTCTAAATTCTATTATGTCTTGTGAGCTGTCAAACTGGAAGCTAGTCATATAGCTTCATTGTTAAGTCAGGGATGAAAAGGCAGGCTACATTTACAAAGAGGCAGAAAGTGGAACTGAGAGGGAGAAAGCAACTTGTCTTACTTCTTAGGAACACTCATCAAGAAAATGGGAACCCCAACAGGAACCATGGGGTAAGCTTCTGGGCCATGTCACTCCTAATACATGAAGGGATTGTGAAAAATCAGACCAACAACTTAAATGGATGGAATCAGGTATTTCTAATTTCCATGTCCTACAGGCATGGTGATACACTCTTATTTTAAAATCTGCCCTTGACAGATGTGTTCCATCCAATCAAGGCAAAAATTTAGATGTTCAAATCACTGGCAAGTTAAGGATAATCAAAAGAAACAATAAAGAGTTTCAAATGTTCTTGTTAGACTTGCAGTTCTTGAGGTCTTTGATAACAAGAGCAGAACAAGTAACAGTGGCTAGTCTTTATTTGGGCAAATTTTTATTCTGCTTAACTTCAGTTATTAAGGCAGTATTACTCTGAAAAAATGCTGCTGTTTTGTAAGCGAGGCTCTCCAAAACTGAGCACTAACAGTCTTTTCAGCATCAGAAAAAGTATAATCACCTGTAACCATGCAAACTTACTACGACATTATTGACTGTATTCCCCTTCTCCTTTTCACCCCTTCCCCACTCCCCCGCTTCTGGTAACCAACTCTTTGGTCTCTGTTTCTATGAGCTTGTTTCTGTCTTGTTTTGTTTTGTTTTTAGATTCCATATATAAGTGAAATCATATGGTATTTGTCTTTCTCTGCCTGAATTATTTCATTTAGCAGGTATAAAAATGTTGAAGCACTATACTGTACACCTGAAACTAATATAACCAATACAAGACTACATACCAACTACACTTATATTAAAAAAAGAAAAAAAGGAAAAATGTAAGAAAAAGAAATCAGCATTTTGATAAAGTTTCTGCAGGTAAACGGAGCCTTCCCGTGTTCTTCCCCAGAACCGAGTCTGATAATCACTGAGGTAGACCATGATTCTGATGTCCCTGAATGGCCAAGCATTTCTGCAAAATCTCTTGTGCACTGGCAGCAAGGTGACTGGAGAAGGAGTCTGGGCTGAGGACAGGTAAGGACACACACTCCTTATCTAAAGAGCAAAAGAGACGGGAGACTGAAAAGTTCATGAATGTTACTGCTACTTATTTATTGGGAGAAATACTCTATGGTCACTATTAAATATTAGCACTTGAAGGTGGACAAATATTGTAAAAAGAAAGAATTTTAAAATCTCAACACAAAATCACATGCTTATGCTAGCATCTAATTTTGCCTGAAACTTTATCAATTTGCTAATTGCTCTTCACTGCTAATAGAATGTTATACATAAAACAAATATCTAATATTTAAAAGGAAAAAAGTCTAGTGATGCCACAGAGTCAGGGTTTGTTAGCTGGGCTTTATTTTTATAGGCAATGGGCACTGAGCAATCAATCTGTTTCTTACAGCTAATGAAATATAATATTTGCATATTATGGAAGTAGTTTGCCTTAAGTTTCAAAAGGCCATTTCTGTCTTTGTCTTAGCTTGACAAGTCACTGAAGTATCAATACATAAAATTCAAACCTAAGGAATTAGGAAAATAAGAAAGTCAATTCAAACTGAAATCTCATGGTTATTAATGGTTATAGAAAGAAAATGCAAACTTGATCCTAAAAATTATGGGAAATAACTGAAAATGTTTCTGTAGCCAAAAGATGGTTTTTGTAAAATAAAAAAAAGAAAAAGAAAAAAAAGAAAAAAAACTAACAAATACTTTTTAGTTTTACAACAATTATTTTAGAATCTAAGAAGTTTAATATCAAAAAGATGCTAAAAACAGAAAAGACAATGTGAAGCAAAATATGTATAAAACTGAATTTCAACAATTATCACATCTGGATTTCTTGCCTCTAACTTTAAATAAATCTTATAGATTCAAGATATCATCTGATTATAACTTGATATAATACCAATATAATATATAATTAGTCCTATTTCACATTTAGTCAATACTAGCATGTACAAAATTGTGACTGAAAAGGTAATTAATCATGATCTGTGATAAAAAAAAAAATAAGCGAAACTGCACTTAGATTTGAAATTTCTAAGGTGCTTTGTGAGAGAGTGAACAACAGGCCATACTGGAGGCAATACCACTGTGTATGGAAGGCCTGCATATAATTGTAGCCTAATCACTCATAAGCTGGGCCACACCCAGGACTTAATTTCACTGGGCTTTAGTGTTTTCATCTGACATCAGGCTAAATGATCTCCAAATTTCTTTCCATTCCTAACATTAGATTCTGCCTGTGCTATTCTTGCAACCACTTGGATGTTTTATTTCATAAAAACCTAATTTACTCAATTTTTTTCAATATTGATCTATTACATGGGAGTCCATTTCATTCTTTAAAAAAAATCTTCATTGGCATCATTTTGCAATCCCTAATGAGTAAACATCTGGGTGATAATCAGCAGTGGCTGCTAACATTCAAAAAGAAAGATGGCCAGACATTATCAGCCTCTAGATAGACTACATACTACCACCTATGAAGCAGTTTTGAAAAATATAAAAACTGAATTTAACCAAGCCCTTAGATCTAATTACCAATTTATAAGAATATAGAGTAAATGACACAGCAGGGATGAAATCAGCAAAGGCAGACAGTAGGAAACTAATGGACAAAGGACCTCAGCTTGTTAAGGAAAATAAAGAGGCATGGAGGAGGAAACGAGACTCAAAGAGACTTGAGACATATCAACAAATCACAATGTATGTACGTACCTTCTTTGGATACAGATTCAAACCATCAAATTTTATTAAAAATAGAAGACTATTAGGAGAAAGTTAACACTGACCATATATTTAATTATGCTGAGGAGCTACCATTATTTTTTTTTTTTCGGTATGATAATGGTATTTTAAGACACCCTTTTATTAATACATATTGAAATATAGTCATCTGCACTTAATGAGGGGGATATGTTCTAAGAAATGCATCATTTGGTGATTTCGTCATTGTGCGAACATCACAGAGTGCACTTACACAAATGTAGATGGTATGGCCTGCTACACACCTAGGCTGTATAATGTAGCCTATTGCTCCCAGGCTACAAACCTGTACATCATGTTACATGTATTAAATATTGCACGCAACTTTAACACAATGGTAAGTATTTGTGTATCTAAACCTATTGAAACTCAGAAAAGGTACAGAAAAAATACAGTATAAAAGATTAAAAAAAAAAAAAAACGGCAAACCTGTATGGGGCAGTTACCATGAACGGAGCTTGCAGGACTGGAGGTTGCTCTGGGTGAGTCAGTGAGTGAATGTGAAGGCCTAGGACATTACTGTGCACTGCTGTAGACTTTATAAACACTGTCCCACAAGCCCTTCCCTTGCTTCCTTCTGACAGGGTCAGAAATAGAACATCAAAGCTGCCAATGCTGCTCCATGAACAGGGATGTGGGTGGGGCTGATTGAAGTATTGAGGAGAAACTGGCTAAGGCGTAAATCACCATAATAGTGACTGTCAGGAAGGACTGAAAAGTGGCCTAAGGATCAGTAGGAATAAGAAATCAAGATGGAGAAATAAAGAAACATAGGGGATTTGTCATGGCAATATGGTTTAGGCCACTGCATTTGGAGCAGTGGTCAGATTAAGGAAGTATGTGGTATTCATTTAAAAAGAGGGTGTTTAACACGAAGAGGATGTAGAACCAAGGACTCAATATTTGGACTTTGGAAATTTGTTTTTGGTTCCATTGACCCTTCTGGCACAAAGGCCTCTCTTTGGCATTGAATTGATGGAAGAAATAAAACTTATCTATGCTTTACATCATCGCAACCTGAAAATATTTCCAGAGTACAGGGACAGGCTGGCCCCACACAACCACAGAAATCTTTTACTAAAGTGACAGTAGCACTGAATACTTGTTTAAGGAGGCTCCTGTGGACCTGTGTCCTTATACAGGATCTTAGGTCCTCAATGAAGAATTTACAGCTATGTATTCTGAAGACCATCAACCTATATCTGGGAAGGCCGTAGCACCCTTTCAATATGTAGCACTGGGGGGACAGGCTCCTCTGTACTAAACAGGTCAGTGTCTGACTGATTGGGAGGTCGTCTGAGCACTCAAGATTGAAGTGTTGTGAGTGAGAGGGACTCTGTTGCCAAGCCCCACAGATACTGCTCCCATACAGAAAAAAAGTTCCTCCTGAACTTCATATCTTTCCTGTTCTTACAGGAAATTCAGCTCCATTATAATCTTATGGGACCACCATCATACATGCGGTCCCTCATTGATGGAAATGTCATTATGCAGTGCATGACTGTATTTATGAATAAAATTATGTGATATCTGGGTTTGCTTCAAAACAATATGGGGGAGGATTGTGTAGAGGTGTAATTACAATGAATTGTCCATAGGCTGATAATTGCTGAAGCTGGGTGAAGGGCTTCGTTATACTATTCTCTCGATTTGTGTGTATGTTAGAAATTTTAGATAATAAAAAATTTATTAAAATATTTTTGAAAAGTATCAATAAAGTTTCATAACTTTTATGAAAGGTAAAGATGTTTTCAAATATAAATATGCAGCAAAAAGTTTCTGCTACTACATAACAGTAAATTTTCTTATCTGACATAAAATGTTTAAATCAACATACCAACCAATACAATTGCTGTAACTCTTTCCTTGACAGATTAGATTTCCCTGAACAAAGATCTAAAGTAGAGATTTTCATAACCAACCACCATAATATAAAAATACATCGGGGTAAAAGAAAGCAAGTTCTAAGCAATTTGCACCTGTCATTCGAAGATAAAAATGCCTCTCTGTAGAGTAAGAAAGGATTCAGCAATCATTTATTGAACACCTACCATATGTCAAGCTGTCATGGCACACTTCCTTATAAATATAATGCAATGTTTTTTCTATTGCATTCATCCATTGGCTGACAAAACTCAACTGAGTAACTATCTTCAAATACTTTCTGAAAGTAGAAATATGAAGAGTACAAATACTGAATAAGTATGTGCACATACAGGAACGTGTGGGGGGGGCTGTGTGTAGCAAAGAGATATGCAAGGATACACTGTACACAAAGTTTTCTTCATATGCACCAGTATACAGATTTTATCTGTCTTAAAAACTTCACCCTAATATCTGCTAGCATTTAAATTAAGAGGATTTTTATATGATGTCACCAGGATCTCTAAAAATTACCAAAACGGCACAAACATTAGAAGTTTAACTTACTCCCAGAGCCATTTATTAAGTAATCTCTATCAAAAGTAACTGTAAAGTAACTGAAAAGTACTGAGAGTGCTGCTCTAACAAAGACCTTGATTAAGTACAGATGAGCTCATACCACAGTAAAAAGCTACATCTCTTTTGTGCGTTAACTACATTTGTCTTTCTCAGTTTTATGATAAAAGTAAACAAGTATCTACTATAGTTATACAAGATGTTATCTCTGGCAGAAACTAGGTGAAGAGTACACAAGACCTCCCTGAACGGTTTTTTAAATAACATCCTGTGAATCTATAAATATTTCAAAATATTTCAAAAGTTTTTTTTTTTTTTTTTTTAAGTAAACCACATTGAAACTACTAATACCATTTTTTGGGGGTAGGGAATAAGCAGATTCATATTACAACCACAGGTTCCACTTAAACAAATCCTACCAGTATACATAATTTCTGCATATAAACTGATCTGATTACATAAATTTTACCATCGTAGAGTAATTAGTTAATAAAAACCCTGTCAGAAATATTTCTCTCTCTTTCAGGGATTATTTTGATTTAGCAAGCCATAAGGACATTATCATCACATCTGCTTTCTATGAAGCCCTTTGTGACCATCATCATCCCCACATCTCCATGGGACTGGCCTCTCTGCATTTGTATCCCACTGTTCTTCAGATGCCTGCCTAGCAGAACACCTGGGGCACTTTCTCAAACTTCTGCTGATTTGTACACTCCCTTTCTGCAATGTGAGCTGACTAAAGGTGGGGACCCTGTCTGATTTGTTTCTGTACATCTTCAGTGCCTTGTACAGTGTCTTCATAACAAAAGGAGCTCAAAAAAATTGAACGAATGAACAGAAGAAAAAGAAGAAAGGGAGGAGAAAAGGAAGGATGTCTAGATGGATATGGACAGACAGACGGAGATGTGGATAAATGGGCCCTCTTCTCCTTAACTGTATATATGGAAGATTACAAAAGCCATGTCGTTCTTACCATAAACATCCATTCTTGTTAGGAGACCATGCCTCTCCAGGACCTCAAAACCCCTTCAACAAAGGACAAATTCCGAGGTAACTAAACATGGCTGTTAAAACTATTGTATTCTCCTGGTCCTGAAATGGAAGGCTTTTAATTGAATGAGCGTTGGGGAGGGCAGTCTATACAAGAGAAGCGGCCTCTTGCAAGCATGTGAAGGAAGGTTAAGTGACTGGGGAGACCACTCCATTCAGCCTCCTAACCTCCTGCCCCAGGAATTTCAGCACCATGTGCTTTGAGCTGAGGAGGGTCAAATGTCCATTTTATTGACCTGGAGCAAGAAGAAAAAGTTTATTTCAACAGTCCAAAAATACAAGAGGCATTACTTCTCTGACCCTCTAGCTCTGAGAGCATAGCTATCATGGCAGGACACCAAGAGATAAGGGTTCTCCCAAAGAGGTTGTCCAATACCTCCCCAGATCTCCTTTTGTGCAGCAGTAGAGGAATCACAAAGTAATTTTCAAATGCAGACAATGCTTCAGTGAACATGGTTCCAATCGGTGTGTAAGCAGCCTCAAAATACTAACTGGTTATGTCTGAAAAGTTTATCATGATTAACAATGAGAGTGACCATTTATGGAAGGCCCTCTATGGGTGAGGTGCTTTATACACATTATTGCTATTGGAACTTAGAACGTACTTTCCCACAGAAATAGTGGTCTAATGACTCAATTTGTTCGTCTCTCAAAAACAGCCCATTTAATCCATAACATCCCTGAGTAATAGTATTATTATAGGACCCACCTACCAGGTACAATACTATTTCAGTGTACGAAAGGAGGCAACAGGCAATTAGAATTCTAATGTGCAATTTGAGAGCTATAGCAACTCCCACTCTCATGGGGTCAAGGACACTTTCTGCCCTCCTGGCTGTACTCAGCAGCTGGTCCACTTTAGCAGAGAATCCCCTCGCCCCAAGCCAGAGAAGGCAGCAGGAGCTCTAAGATGCTTCATTTGCTCCAAAATCACCTCCTGTCCCTCCTACCATAGACCCTAGGATAGAATGCGGTTCAGGGGTGGGAGTTCCCAGGCTTGGGCAGTAGAGGGAAAGTGTGTAGCTGAAGCCACTGAGCCAACTGGTCAGCACTGCTGCTTCTATGTACAACAGGCTGTATGAGTCAGAGCTGCTGAGAGACCAAGTGAAGGAGCTAGAAATGGCTTTACCTCCAAATCAGGAATTTGTCCAATCAGAATACTGGTTTAAAAAAAAGAGACACAACTAACTTGAGAATACCACTCAACGCAGATTTTTCCAAATGGAAGAGAAAGCTGTTTAAGAATAAGACAGGATGGAGCTGTTCTGCTTGTTACAAGGGGAAGTTGCAATCCCAGGTAGTGCCAAATCACTATGACACAGTCAAGACTCTTACAACATTCATGCCCATGACCTTGAATTGAGACGGCACAATAGATACACAGACGCCCAAGCAGGAAGTTGGGTTAGCGACTGGGAGAACAAAGCTTCCCGGTCCTGACCTTTTGCTCCATGAGCTGGAAAGGGCAGCAGAGAAGCTGGAGGAAGGAGAGCTTCAGGCCCTGGAGAAAGAAAGACCTGGAATTCGTTCTCACCATCGCAGAGGGACACGCATGTTCACCCAAGTTGGGGCTGGGCTATCAGCTGTCTTGTCATACTTTTAAGGGAACTGGCATGCACTTGTATTGAACACAGCACTTCATGCCACCAGTGATTTGTGTGTGTGTGTGTGTGTGCGCGCGCATGTGCACACACGTGCACACATGTCATTCTTCATGTTTCTCAGTGGATGCTGAGAAACAGAGCAATCTCATTTGCTTCATTTAAGAAAAATATCAACTTGCAGTAACACTTTAGAAATACATGGAGGCACAGCAACACGGGCCACCCACGGGAGAGTATTACCATGGCATGAAGGCTGATAATCACCTATCCAGAGGTATACAGAGTATGCGTCTGCACACAGGCAAAGGTGTGCAGGTCACATCTGTACAATGATAAACCTACTAAATTGCATGGGTTAAGGCAGCATAACCAAAAAAAATACCTGTGAGCTTTTGTCACAGCTGCTTGGAATAGGCTACAGAGCAGAGGGTAAGCTAGACCAGCATCCCTTGGTGTCCCTACCCCTTCCCTGTGTGGGAGGGGGGATGTCCTTACTTGACTTGGAAAGCTGCTCATCCTGGGAAATGCTGAGGTCGTCCGACTCCCCAGACAGCTCCTTGATGAAGTTGGAAGGAAACATTCCAGTCTTTCCATTGAGAACACCTTCCCACCATCCTTCTTCTACCTGCACAGATGCGAACAGAAGAACAGAGAGGCAGGGATCAGGTTAGATGCAGCACTTCCCAGCTTTCCATCCTGTGTGTGGAATGCAGAGCCCATGCAGGGAGGGCTGAAGGACCCAAAGCTTACACATTAACAGGGAATGGGAAAGCCAGCCTCATAGAGTCTTGAGTCAGACTCAGGAAGGGGGAATTAACCTGGGGGCCAAAAACGTCAAGTGGAAAGAATTAACACTTCATTTTCATTAACCCCAAACTGAAATTTGGTATTTCCTTTTATACAAATGTAGGTAACACACCACAGTAATACAACATGTAACTCATCACCCAACAAATCACAGATATTTTCATATTACATCACAGATGCTGTGGGTATTTCACAATATTGTTTGCACCCATTGCTACTTTTAAGTAGTGGTAGTAATCACACCTGCTGGGAGATCTTTAATGTATTAATAAGGAATTACTTATTATTTATAATAAGGAATTACACATAGATTATTATATCAAAATTTGCTTTGAAAATAGTTTCATAGCTACTTTAATATAAATGGTTCTCTGTGTAATCTTATGTGTTTTATTTTGTGCATTTAAAATCAGTATTTAAAAACTGAGAATGGCTTCCTCAGACTACCCAAACTAGACAGCCTAACAAAAACAGTTAAGAATCCCTGACCTAAGAACTCAAACAGAAGGTAGTAGGAGTCCCTACAGGTTTCTGAAAGGTTCTAGATTACCCTGAGATGAACTGAAAAAGGGTGAAGGGAGGCAGGGAAGGCAGCCAGACTGCACTCATCTGGGAGAGCAGTGAAAATGGAGAAGGCAGGTACAGATTTGAAGGCCTTTTGAGGTATGAGCTGGTCTTTAGTGACCAATTAACTGGAACAGCAAGAGAAGGGTTAAAAAAAGTCCTTCCAAGATTTTGTGATAAAGCCACTAACAGAAGCCAGAAGAAAGAAATGCAAGCTGGCTTCTTGAAAAAAAATAACAGGGCATTTGAGAACAAGCAAGTATTAAGTTACCAGTGGTATGGTATGATATATCAGAAAGAGACCTAGAACCTTTGGAATTTTTTTTTTTACCACATGTATATATTACCTACTCTAATTAATAAATACAATTTAAAAGTTAAAATAATTTTTAAAAAGAAAAAGAATATTAGAGTCAAAAGCCCAGTTCAAATCCTATCCTGAAACTTAGCAGTTGTATGACTTTACTCAAATTTCCTTCCAAACTGAACCTATCTGTACAATAGGGATAATTAATACACTCAATCAGTGTCAGAGATGGATGTATTATGATTCTACGCTAAGGGCTAGGACCATACGGGACATGTTCTTTATCGCCTCAGGAAGTTGAGGATCCACCAAGGTAGAAAGGGTAAATGGTTTAAAAACGGAGGAGGGTAGATGTAACTAAAAACTAGCAATGCCAAGTAAATAGATGAGAAAATGCCATGACTCAGCACAAACCAAACTTGTTACCCAAAATCAAGGTCACTGAGATCTGGAATGCTAAAGGAAGGCTTTGAAAAAAAAGAAAAATTAAGGTTGGCCTTAAATAGCAGAAACAACAGATATAAGTAGGGAAGAGGGTATGAGACGTTCCCTAAAGGAGGAAGCTGCTAGAGCCTATGGAACGGAGACAATCAAAGTTGGTGTTTAGAGCATCTGTTAGGGAACTCATGGAATGCAGACTTGCAGAGTGGCAATTATATCTGCATGATGACAGAATCTTCCGGAAAGACTTCAGACAATGGCATCCATGCACAATGGTCCCAATGATTATTCAATACCAAATCGTGGCATTTAACAGCATTTCAGTTGAAATCATTCCATGTTTCTATGCCAACTCAACTGATATGTATTATTCCTTCAAGGAGTTTTTTATAGGATTAGGATGGTTAGGAAGACTCATCATGGGCCTGAATATAAATAGTCACAGGATTTGTAGCATGGGGTCCTTTGTGCATTTCCTGAATAAGGAGCCATAAAACGACCTTCTTTCTCCCATAATCACAGGACAAGAAAGAAAAACCAAGAGCACGGACCACAAATGAGCAGTCCCTAGAGTAATCCCCAATAGCACTGGGCAGCTGGGCCAATTCCATTTGATTCAGTTTGACAGTATCTTAAACGTTCTTGTTCCCAGTAATAAGTGGCTCCAGCCAGATCCCTGAAGGAAATGCTCCTGATATGTGGGATCAGCAGACTGCCTGCTGGGAAAACAGGGGTATCTTCACCTCACTGCACCCCCAGATATTTGTATCACTGTCACAGCACAGTCTGAGAGGAGTGGCCAACAAGGAATCAGCAGAAGTCTATCATTAGCCATGCAGTGAGTGGAGCGGCAGACGATAAAACCGCTGCTCACCACCTGGGGGTACATTTCCCATTGCAGGCTCCATGGGCAGGGGAGTCTATCCCCAGTACCAATGAGAGCTATTCAGTATGATTTCTTTCTATAGCCTGCTGCTTTGGTTGTGAGATTCAGGCTGGAGGTATAAGAAAATGATCCTCACCCTCACATGATTCCTCTTCAGAGATATTCTAATTTGACTTCCTTTATAAAGATGAGGACATTGAAGCCCAGAGTGATTTCATTCATTCATTCATTTAAAGAATAAAACATAGTACCTTGTACACTAAATGAATGAATGAATGAATGAATGAATGAATGAACAGCAGAGAAATCACTGGGAGAAATCCTCCATGGAGGCCTATGAAGCCCTGATACCTTCACAAAAAGATTTTCCCCTTCCTGTAAGGAGTAAAAGGGACAAGAGATCCTGACTATATTGGCTACTGTTCTTAGTTAGGTACTGCCATGCCCAGGTCTTTGTACTCTACCCAATCCCACCAATATTTAATGAGCATCTATCCTACACTGTCCTAGGACCTCAGGACAGATTGACTGGTGAACAAAACTGATAAAGACCCATCCTTGAGAAGCTTCTGCAACAAAGAAAGGAACATACAGAGCCTTATACTCCCTGCTTAGAACAAAAGCATTCTTATATTTATGTTTCTATATTTAAAAGAGAGAAAGAAATGTGTCCCTTTGTAATCAAGTGGAGATTATGGATGTTACCAAGAGTTTACAATTTCTGCCCCAAGGGAAGTAATAAAAGGGGGCAGATGCCCACCTTCTCCCCCACCAACATACATACATCAACAGTGTTTTGCAGGCCTTGGCTCTAGGCTGAGAACAACATGCCCCACCTAGGTCCCTCTGTGACCAACCCAGCCAGCTCTGGAGCCCATGGGTATGTCCCAAGAGAGAACCCCACCTTGAGCCTAGAGCTGGGAGCAGGGTGGCTTATACCTGGCAGTGTTTGAGAAAGACACAGTAAAAACACTTAAATAGCTTGTGTCAGTGTGCCCTACAATTCCCATGTCTTCACAATCACCAGCATCTGAGTAGGTTCAGGGCCCAAGGAAGTAGTTTCTCGCTTTTAGCCCTGTTGGAAGTTGGGGAAGCAGCTGAGTAAATTGCAACACCTCCACCTCCACCTCTACCCAATTTTACAAAAATTATCTACATCTATAAAGCACTAAAGAGGACACGTGAATGCAAAGATGATCGTGCTGTCTGGGGTACTTAGGTATTCAGAACAGTTCCATCTTCAACTTACCATCTTTGAAGTTTTCCTTGTCAACTGTACTGAAAAGGGGAACAACAGATTTACCAAGCTTAATGTCTACCTCCAGCAAAAGAAAAATTCATTTAAGGGTTGCTATAATTTTTTACATCCAATTAATCCTTTCTTATCCAAACTACAGTCAGAAGCACACTGGAGAGGTAGGAATGAGGGAAGCATGGGGGAGGAAGAGGCACACAGGCAAATGAACTCAGCTTCATTGTTCTAAGAGCTGTTTTATCATTCTTTCCAGAAAGGAAGATGGACAAATCAAGCATTAAGGAAAAGCCTACACCTTAACACTATTAAAATTTTCCTCAAAATTTATTCAGACTTGTATGTTTCTAAGAATTTATCCATTTCTTCTAGGTATCCAATTTGTTGGCATATAATTATTCATAGCAGTCTCCCTTGATCCTTTGTATTTCTGTGGTATCAATTTATCTCCTCTTTCATTTCTACTTTTATTTATTTGAATCCTCTTTTGTTCTTGATGAGTCTAGCTAAAGATCTGCCTCTGTTTTGTTTTCTTTTCAGAAAACCAGCTTTCAGTTTCATCGATATTTTTTCTATTATCTTTTTAGTCTGTTTCATTTATTTCTGTTCTGATCTTTATTTCCTTCCTTCCACTAACTTAGGGCTATGTTTGTTCTTCTTTTCTAGTTCCTTGAGGGCATTATGCTAAGTGAAATAAGTCAGACAGAGAAATATAAGAAAATATAAGAGAAATATAAAACAAATACTATATGATCTCACTTATGTGTGGAATCTAAAGGAAAAAACCAAACTCATAGATACAGGGAACAGATTGGTGGTTGCCAGAAGCTGGGAGTGGAGGATGGGGAAAATGGGTGAAGAAGGTCAAAAGGTGCCAACTTCCAGTTATAAGATAAATAAATATAAATCCTGGGGTTATAACGTGCAGCATGGTGATAACAGCTAACAATACTGTCTTGCATATTTGAAAGCTGCTAAAAGAATAGATCTCAAAGTTCTCATCAAAAGAAAAAATATTTGTAACTATGTGTGGTGATAGATGTTAATTCATTGTGGTAATCATTTTTCAATATATACATGTATCAAATCATGTTGTACACTTAAAACTAATGCAGTGTCATATGTCAATTATATCTCAATTTAAAAAATTATTCAGAAATAATTAAGTGAGAATTTCAATAGCAGCACTTTCTCCTATCTGTGAGAAGGGAAAGTATTCAGAAAATTTTAAAATAATAAAGAATATTAAGATAGTTCTCTAAAGTTTTTTTAATTGAGGTACTATTCATATAAATGCACAGATCAGTTTTCACAAATGTATATACCTGTGTAATGTACATCTCTATCAACATACATAGCATTTCTATCACTCCAGAAAATTCCCTTATACTAAGACATAGTTTTACCTTTTGAATATTGATGAAAAAAAACAAATCGTTTATAGAAAACATCTTTTTCTATTAGTGGAATTAGTGAAAAAAAAAATCTAAAGGGAACTACTTCCTTTGGCATAAACACCTAAAATTATTTCCATTTCACTTGCTTTAAATAACCATCTCTGTTGATTTGAGGCCATGGAAAACTGGTTGTGCCAAATATAAACAAGTGTTATCTAGGTCCTAAATGCCTGGGCCTATATTTTCCCCCAATTCCTATGCAGTTGACTGTCTGATTACCTCTTACATTCCATACACACAGGAATTTGATTTTTATTCCCTCCCCCATTCTTCTGAGAATAAGTCAATTCCAAATGACAGGGGCCCCTCAAAAGAAAAATGTATAGGGTAATTTAAAGGAAAATGATTTAAGAAAACATATATATGATTTCTATTTAAGACTTAAGCAAACTCTGCCCAACAAGACAGCAATATCCATGGTTTTCCTCATAGTGGAAGGGGTTTCTGATAGGGCTTTTATAGACATCCTTCAGCAATGCTTGAAAGTCCTGTCCTTCAACACAGCCACAGGCTAGTCTATAGGTCCCCCAAATTCCTAAATGACTCTATGCTAAGACCTTGAAAATATGAGCAAACAGTAAATCAAGCCAGCAAGGTAATCCTTCTGATGAATCAATATCTTGGTGCTTTGTCCAGTCATTATTCTCAGGTGAAAAAAGTGTCTATGGGGATGTGTTGATCTTCAAAGACCCATATGTAAGAAACCTTTTAATGTGGTATTACTCTAAAAGTTCAGTGTGGACAACACTATAACTTGCATCTATCTGCCAGCTCTGGCTTTCTAGGTTCCATATGTGCCCTCAAAGGTTCATAGGCCATCCCTGACTTCAGAGCAAGGCCGTACTAACATCCCGTACTCCTTCCTCCAGACTAGCCCAGCACCTTACACATTGCAGCTCATGCTTGCTGAATGCATCTTGATACTTTCTCACCTTCCACATGCTCCGTTGAAATGTCACCTATTCTAGGAAGAATCTTCTTCACCCTCACTGAGTAGACCCCATCCTTGGGTGCTTCCAAAAGTCATCTCATTAACATAACAAAAGGAAACTTGATCAGTCTCTTCACTTAAGAAATTTCAAGGGTTTTAGGAGCTCTGTGCAGGGAACAGCGCAAAGACCAAACATATATTTCTTATAAATCACAATATCACAACTACCCATCCAAACAGACAAAGGTTGTCTGATTGAGTTAAAGTTGTGAAGGACTTCAACAGCCTATTTAACTCTAGCTGAGAGAACCAAATCTCCTGCTATGGGCACAAGAAGGAAGATTCATAAGTTTCTTGGAATTACAAGTTACTTCATTGCAAACTACGAGGCCAGATTAGGCTTTAAGTCTGAAACTGATGCCACTGGTCTCCAGCCAACCTGATTGGGGTCCACTGAGAAATACCTCAAAAACTAACTGCAGAGAACAAATAAAAGCAAGAATCTCTGAATATCTCTTGGGTTGCCACTAAGACAGACTGGTTGAGACCAAGCTCATCCAACACAAAAAGGAAAGTAGTCCCTAGATGACACAGACAGGAAAACTAAAAGGCTTAAATGCCCTTTAAAAAAATAGGCCAACAAACTAGTTTTGAAAATATAGAGCAGGGGTCCCCAACCCCTGGCCATGGACTGGTACTGGTACCAGGGTCTGTGACCTGTTAGGGTCCGGTACTGGTACCAGGGTCTATGAGTGGTAGGCGAGCTAGCGAAGCTTCATCTGTATTTGCAGCCGCTCCCCAGCGCTAGCATCACCACTTCAGCTCTGCCTCAGATCATTGGGCATTAGATTCTCACAGTAGTGCCGATCCCTGGTGCCAAAAATGTTGGGGACCACTACTCTAGAGGTCCTCTAATGCCATTTCTTCTGGTAACCGTGTATATATGCCATCTCTCTTTTCTTTATAATCAGAACTTCACCTGCATTTATCAGTCCTTTCCACTCTGAAGAAAAATGACACAGGTGTGTATTTACAATGATTTCTTTAAATATATCTATCCAGGTATTCAGCTTGCTGTTTTTGCTTTCAAACTAGCAACCCAGTTCCTTTAGGTTCACAACAATGAATCTAATGATGAAAGCAGAGCCACTGCTCTCCAATGAGGAGGTGGAAGCATGGTGAACACTTTCTTGAGCAACTTCACTTCGCCAACTCCACTCACCCCTGGATCGCCTCATGCTCCTCATTCTTTCTCTAGGCCACGTTGCAGAGACCTATCCAGGCTGCGCACTTGAAGCTAATAGTCGACTCCTGCCTGATGAGGGTAGGAGTGGACTACTTAAGCCTGTTGTTCTCATTGTTAGCCCACAATTGGTTAAATAGCTCAAAAATACGTAAGTGTGAAGAGAAAGAGTTAGTGGTATGAACGGATAATGTTAATGATTTGAAGGTTAAAAAAAATGCTGCCAAATTAGGTGTGGACAAGAGAACAAAAAGAGACTGGGGGTGTCGAACTGTAGAATTTTGGAAGGATTACATATTCCAATTGCTTCAGAGAGTGTGCATTGGTGTGTATATAGCTTTGCACTACTGCAGAATTAATCTATTCATCAATTAATAAGACTATAACATGTAATATGTATATATACACATAATATAATGTTACATTTTTATTGACCAATAGATAGATTCTACAGTATTATAAAGTATTGCTATGGTTTTACCTCAATCAGTCCCTGTGATTTAAGTGTTTTTGTTTATTCAGAATTCTTGTTTATTTTGTTTTTAGTTTCCAGTGGAATTAGAGACTAGCCACCCACTGGCATTTATACCACACCCATTATAAGAGAAAGGGGCAGATTTTATATTATACAGTGAATGGCCCCAAATCCACAATATTACAAGAAAATCAGAATAGGTAAATTAATTTTTGATGATATAATTTTTTAAATCTTAATTAAAAAGCCAACTTTTACATTTTGTTTTACATAAATCTCATAGGCTGCAAAGTTATTTTTTTTCCTATTTGAAGAAAGCCCAGAATGAAGCCTAGTATTGAACTAGCAGTGAGTGGAAAGGAAACCGGTCTTACAGAAGGTGATGAACTTCTATGTCATCTAGGCTAGGAGATTAACAGCCCTGTAATCACTCTTCCTTAGCCATTCATGATTGCTTTCCCTACAGCCAACAGGTAGGTGAGAGTGAGCAATACTTACCAGAAATTAATTAATAATCTTCCTTATCTGGATTTGTATTTCTTAAAACATAATTACAACATTAAAGGAAAATTCATCTATGACAGCCATTTTCAATTCTTGTTCTCTTTCAGTCTTTACTCATGTACACGGTGATAAATTTTACATGACTACATCCTTCTATATATACAATTTTGAGTTCCGATCTGTTATTTTGCAAAAAAAAAAAATCTTTTCATACTGTCATTTATTCATTTACTTTATTAATCAAGCTTTTATTAAGGAACATATTCGGTTTTAGGCACTATTCCAGATACCACGAATAGAAAGATAAAAGCCAGATCCCTCCTGTTAAAGAGAGCTCTCAGATTGGCAGAATATAACAGATAATTACAATGCATGCTATTGTAATAAATACAGATTTAAAAGCCTCTGTGTTTACCATTTTAATGGCTTCACAATTTTCTAGCTGGATAATATAACTTAATTCACAAAACTATTCCCTTAATTATTTTTTATTATCACAACCACTGCTGCAACATGTTTCACATATTTTTGTCTGTTAACCATTTTCTGTCTAGGAGTGAGATTACTGAGTCAAAGGGTATTAATTCAGATTTTTATAGCTTTTCACATACCTTGCTAAATAGCTTCACATTAGGATCATAAAGATATACAAAGTCACCACTTCTTCTAAGCCTTGCCAACAACCTTATCACTAAATATTTTCTTAGGATTTTCAAAAGCAGAGACTCATTATTGTCTTAATTTGTATTTAATTAATAGCAGGGCAGAACATTTTATTTCCCCTTGTGGGATTTATGTTTATGGCAGATTTATCTATCATCTATCATTTTATAGTAGCTTCCTAGTATCTTTTCATGTTACATATATAATAATTTTTCATTATAATGTATTGCAACTTTTTCCTGTTTGTTGTTCTCTGTTTAAATTTACACAGAATCATATCAAAATTTTTTATTAGTCACACATTATTTTTCCTTCTGGAATTTCTCCCATGGTTTCTTAAGAAATTTGTCCTTCTGCCATTGGCATTAATGTTCTACTCTGTTGTCCATTCAGTTTTCACTCATTCAACTTTCAACAAATATTTCCTATATGTGTTGCCTGGCACCAGGGATAAAAAAATGATAAATAAATGACAAATTAATATAAATTATTATTATTCCCAACTGGAAAATAGGCAAAAGGGGTTACTACATGTCTTCCCAGTGCCACACCAGGAACCCTATTAACTAATTCTCTAGGGATATGTATCTTCGTTTGACACAATATTTACTATGTATGAGGTTAATTTACAACTCTGTTAGTGTGGATGTTAACTGGTAGAAAACTGAAAGCGATGCAAATGATTCTTGTCAGACAGCAATGAAAATAAATTTTGACTGGCCGAGATGTAAGTGATTTAGCCCCTAGAAAAGATGACCTCAGAGATTACAGCTTTATTACCCTGTGTAGTATACTATGTAGTTTTGCATTTAACTTAGCATTCTTAATCAAGTATTCTACTTTCAGTCATTATAAATACTATGCTCTTTCACAATTTCCTTTGAGCCAGCTTTACCATTTTATAGATGGTAAGATTCCCTCATTAATGAGTTAAATAAAGTTTTGACACATGCTCACTTTATGTTTACGTGAGAATCGAGAAATCTAGCATCGGTCCTGACACTTCACTCACATAATAGCTCACTTAATCTCCTCCTTGACTTTTAGCTTTCTTTTTGCAATTCATGGATTCCTGTAAGGTCAACTGGTATTCAGGAACCAAAGCAATCAGAAACCTGTATTTCTATATACAGATATGCGTGTTGACTGAGAATAAATAATCAGGTTCTAAGTTCAAACCTAGGATCTCCCAGGCCTAAGGGAGTGGGGCCTGAGAAACATGTCAGTGTCTGATGGAACACTTCACCAGTAGGGCTGACACTGAGTGCCAGGACAAAGCAGGAGCAGGGAATATGGTACAGTGGAAAGCACAGTCTCCCCAGCCAGGTGGATCTGACTTCAACCTTCAGCCCTGCCTCTTCTAGAGTCTCTTGAGCCTCTTACCTCATCTATGAAATAAAGTGGTTGTGATGAGTCAATGGGCCAATACATAAAGAACCTTGTCACGCCTGTCGCATGCCAGGTCTTCTATAAATATCACTTGTTTTCTCTTCCCTCTGAATCCACAGTGTCCCCCATGATGAATACTGAATCCATCCTCTAGAGATTGATCAGGGGCACTTCTGGATACTCAGAGTCTACTAGCAATTGAAGCAGAGGAGAAAAGCTGTGGCGCTGGGTTGGAATTTCAGAGGTACCCAGTATGCTGCATTAGAAAGACAATGGTTTTAAATGGCTCCACATCTACCTCCAATGAGCTTGGCAGCATTTCTCTTTGGGACCCCATTTTCTCTGAGAAGAGACTCAACTAGATGACATCTAAGATCTCTTTGAATTTTAACATCCACCACAGCAAGGTCAACCAGCCATGGGTGGGTTCTGACAGCCCACACAAGGCCACCACACCCACCTGCCTGGCACACTTACCTCTCCTACCACCTCTATGATGTCACCAACTTTCAGCTCAAGCTCATCATCATTCTGAGGCAGGTAGCTGAATGCCACCTGGCACCGGCGCCTCCGTCGCTCGCCTGAATGGGAAAAGCAAAATATTTAGATACAGCTCTTCTCTCAAAATTAGATTTTAAAGAGAGGATTCCTAGGCATGCAGGCAAATTAAGCTGACTTGTCTCAAATATGCTCTCTGGGACATGGCTAGAGGCACGGCAGCCCTGGTCTCTCAGAGAGAGGCAGTAGAAAGCAGAGCAATGCTTCTTGTTCTTTTAAAAGCTGCTGGGTCAAAAAGGCATGGATATGAGAAACCGATCCCTTGGTGCAAAAGGAAAAACCCCACCCCGAAGCGCTGGAGCACAGTGTTGCCTTAAACTGTTTTCCATGGATGGGGCTTTCTATTTGCTGCTGTTGATTTTTAATGAAAGCTGACGTGATGTGGTAGAGTAAAAAGAATGGTCTGCTTCTAATACTAGCAAGGCAGAGGAAATTTTTTCCCAATGTGCAAAGGAAAAGATAAAGTATCCTGGCCTTTTTCTCACTAATCATCACCCTTTCAACATGCTGGAACTCAGGCCTGATAAAGCAAAGGCTGATTAGATTTCAGCCTGCTCTTGGTACCATGTCAAACCCTCCACAGAGGCTCAACAAATCCACTTCTGTCCTCTTCTCTCTGTTCCCAGGAGACCTACTAGCAGGATGCCTGGCTGCTTACACAGAACTAACCCAGGCAAATTAAGAGAAAAGCCAGGGCCACACTTCACTTGATCGGAAAATACTCAAGATTATAGCACCTCACTCTCCCAGTGTGGCCCAAGTGGGAGCCCCCGACTTAAAACTGGTTCAAATACAGACACAACTATCCACACCACAGATATGCATTGTGAGGAGAAAGAACATTCATGTGGTATGTATGACGGGGGGCAGTAGGGGGAGACAGACAGAAGACAGCAATGGAGGCCCGAGCTGGGGAGAAGTGACTAGGAGAGAGCAATTGAGAACAGCATTGCTCAGAAGTTTGTCACTCACGGCTGACCACCTCACATCATGCCACCACATGGCCTAGAAAACCAAAAGGCTCATCAACTTCAAGGAAATACATTTAGAAATGCTTACATTATTTTTGGATATTGCCTACAGGGATTCATTTCTTTTTTCTAATCTTTTCCCTGAGAAAGCAAATCCCTGCAGGAGTGATCACAGGTCACATTAAGGCCCCCACACAGCAGAACATCATACAAAGAGGAAGGTCTTTGCTACATCGGATGTGCTCACTGGTCAATATTTTTCAAAAGCCAGTGGCCTAGTTCTCTCTGTTCCATTTTTCTCTGCCTGAACCTCACTAAGGAAGAACTGAGTTGAACAGAGAGAAGAGAGCAGAAGGTCAGAATCAATATCTTGTCTAATCACATCTTTGGTGACTACAGAAATACACTCCACCCTTTTGTGCAAAATCACAAGCTGTCTGGTCTTGATTAGAAGAAATCAGAGCTATTAGGCTAATTCCCAGGTGCTAACTGTACTGTTAACAGGCAGACTAGGGCAACCCAAGGAGGGCCTCGCTCTTCCAGGGACAGAGGGCTAACACCTAAGCCAGGAATTGTGGTACCCTAGTGCAAAAAAACACGACCACTATTCCATGGTTTCCAACACAACAGAAGACCAATCAAGCATTATGCATCATAAAGGATACAGAGTTCTCATTCTATCTAAGAAGGTCTAGATGATGAGGTGATCTTGGCACCTATAACCTATACCCTGTGACTCTCCTGCCCCCATATATATCCCTTAAGATGCAGTTCTACTATAACTCTTTAAGAGTTTTATTTGCTAGATGTTATGTTAAAAGCAAACTCTGCAGATATGTATGCGAACACAAAACAAACACGACAAATGTCTGAAGCCCAACACTCGCAACCACACCACAGAGGTCACCAAGGTCCTGACTGAAGTGACTTAAAAATAACATCTGAAGACCTAGCATTAGTTAAAGTCACAAAACTTACAGTTATATGTAAGTTCATATCTTCACAAAACCCTGTGTAAAAAGTAGCCTCTAACCCAACGATATACAAATGGCAATGAAGAGAGTGATACATTCTTCAAGAAAAGACTAACCTAGCAGACTTAGGACCTGGAACAGAATAATCGGATTTCTCTCTAACCAAATCTCTGCATTGGACTTCTATAAAGTCCTATCTGGTATCGGGAAGAATGATACATTTACTAATTTTTCTCTGCCAGGCTAGTCAATATTTCTTAAAGGCCTCTAAGACAGTCATTCAGTTGGCAGCATAAAGCCTTATAAAGCACAGTGCCAACAAATAGGAAGGTATCCAGAGGTTGCTGTGGTAAAGGTCACCTGACCTAATTCCAAGCAGAAATAGTTATTCTCTCTGGCCCTCTGATAGCTTGTGATCTTTTCTAAAGCACTTCTGATACCCATTACCCTATTACATCCCGCCAACCACATAAAAAGAAAAAGGAACCAGAACAAATAACCATTTTGCAAATGTGAAAATTGGGGCTCGGTGATTTACTAAGCTAGTAAGTGGCAGTATCTACTTAGCCTGAGTTCAGAGCTCTCCCTCCAATGCTAGATGAACCAATTTAGCTCACATCTTGTCCCAAATTCTCTGCAATCTTTACTTAATTGCTTCCTACAACACTGCATAACATAGCCTTAGGTCTTCATCAGTGCTTTCTCATCACAGATACCTGCCAAACTCCTGGACCTCTGCTCCTGCAGGCCTCAACTTCTGCACATCACTGTTTAAATCTTGTTTATCAGTTCTACCCAATGTAAAACCCACTTCAAGTAGGATGTTTGACACTAGGAGATACAGCATTTCAGTTAACTCCATCTATCTTAAATTTAAGGGAATTTAAGGATGTCATTTGCCAATTTTTCCTCTCCAGGCATTTCACTGATGTTTACTGGTCAGTCTTGACATGCCTCAAAGAGGTATGTAGACAACAATGCCACCTCTTTTCAATAGCTGGTATAAACTGGAGGGGAAAAAAGTGTGACTTGCTCAAGGCCACAGTCTAGAATCTCTTAGTTTGACCTATCATCTTAATGCCCAGAGCCCAGTCTACATGAATTCAAGTTTTAACACATTTCATTGAACCTTTTCCCTATGGAGTAAACTGAGTCATGAAAGAAAAAATTTCTTTATAAAAGTAAATGTATTTGCTGATCATGACCAACAATATAAATCTATATTAGAATAATTAGAAAGAGGAGAGAACACGTGGTTTTTCCTCCTTTGCATCATGGCCATTACCACCATCCTTTATCGCTGTGTGTGTTTTCTAGGCAGAACTACTTAAATCCTTACACATAATTGAAAGAATTAATAGGCACAAGCTTTATGGATGTATTGCTAATGTATATGCACACGTCTTACCAAAAAAAGTATGAATAAGGTAGACTTTACAAGGCATACTTGATACATCTCTTCTTTATTGCCAGATTGTATGACAGCCACAAAATACACATGTGTTCATATGTAGGAACACAGGCACACAGAGATGGCAAGGTAGGTACACCCTCAACTCCCTCACTAGACTTCATAACCACCTTCCATTCACGAATAGCAGTGTTTAATAAAATAGTAACAGCTAACATTTTTTGAGCCCTTACTTCGTGCCAGAAACTACTAAGTACTTTTATGTATTACCCCATTTAATCACCACATTGAACCTCTGGAGTAGATCACTGATACCCTTTTACAGACAAGGAGACTGAGAGGAGCACACAGAGACAGTATGTTACCAGAGGTCTTATAGCTAGGAAAGTGGAGGGCCAAGGATTTCAGCTTGGGAGATGCAACTCCAGAGATACTGGTTAGTTGCCTCCCATGTCTAATCATTCTTAAGAATTCTTGGCTATGGGTCTTAAGACTGCAGAAAAGACTAGCTGGACTAGCTGGGCTAACATGGTACATCATTAAAATGTGAAACCAGTTAGTGAAAACCCACAAATCAGGAGCGTTTCCTTATAGCTGCTGAAAACAGAGGCCCATATTTTAAAGAAATAAAGCAGATTAGATAGGGAGGAAATGTACATTTGCATTCTCTAAAAAGGAAATAGCAGAAACTGAAAAGGGTGCCATGACCCAAACTCAGAAAAAGCACACACATCTATATTTTAGAGCTTTCCAGGGGGTCTTATGACATGTGAAAACTTTCATTCAATGACCACAAAAATATAACAACAAATAGTGCAGTGGTTGAAAATAATCTTTGGGTCAACTGGAAACCTTCAACATTAGCACAGTCTATTTTTTTTATATCCCACATCCCCCATGACACAAGAGTATAACTATGAGGGTTTTAATCATTTCAAATTTTCAAGGAACCCACTAAATTAATCAACTGGATCTTTACCACATATCCAGGGAACATGGCCGTATACTGATATCATTTTGTAAAATAGAAAATATTGACAAAAATCAAAGAGGAAATCTGAAGAAGACCCTAATTCTCAGGGTTACTTCTGGCATTTTCTCCAGACATGGCCTAGAAACCACCTGTGTGAGAATGGTGACATGCAGGGCAGACTTACATAACTGTACTCTCCAGGGTTAGGGTCAGGGTCCTGCATTTAAACCTGACTCCTCAAGGAGCCCTGCTCATGAAAATCTAAAACTCAACAATGAATCAGTGCCACTAATTATAGGTGACAACAGGTGACAATGAGTGATAATAGGAAAGGGCCTTGTGGGAACAAGTGGTCTTCCTTTGGAGGACTCTAATCAGTGGTTCTCAATCTTGGCTGCACATTGAAATCATCTGCGGAGCTTTCATTAAACTACTAATCATTTTCTAAATAGTGGTCCCTGAGAAACTAGGTCTCCATAGAAAAATAGCTTTCCAGGGCTGAGGCCAAAAAAAAATCCAAAGTGATTATGCCAAAATTAATGAAGTGCTCAAATACTTGAGAGGTAATTTCAAAATAACGCAAGGATCAGCTTGATGGGGCTTCCACAGGCCAAATTTGGCACAGTAACAACATGAACTGAGGAATGTATTATAATTTATTTATTTCAAAAAAAATTCTTGAGCCTATACTGATACATTCAATAAAGCTAGGTTGATAGCTAGCTAGCTAGATGGATGGATAAGATTAGATAGATTGGGGACATATCCAAAAAGGTATTACTTAGACTGATGTCAAATAGTTTACTGCCTATGTTTTCTTCTAGCAGTCTTATGGTTTCAGGCACTACATTTAAGTCCTTAACCCATTTGGAGTTTATTCTTTCATACAGTCCAGTTTTTTATCTTTTGCATGTATCTGTCCAATTTTCTCAACACCACTTGTTGAAGAGATTGTTGCTACTCCAGTGTATATTTTTACCTCCTTTGTCATAGATTAGCTGGCTATATAAACGAGGGTTTATTTCTGGGCTCTCTATTCTGTTCCAATGATCCATGTCTGTTTTTGTGCCAATACCATGCTGTTTTATCACAGCTTTGTAGTATAGTTTGAAATCAGGGAGCGTGATACCTCCAATTTTGTTCTTCTTTCTCAAGGTTGCTTTGGCTATTTTGGGGTCTTTTGTGGTTCTATACATTATGCAGCAATAAAAAATAATGAAATCTCGCCATTTGCAACAACATGGATGTTTCTAGAGGGTATTATGCTAAGTGAAATAAGTCAGGCAGAGAAAGACAAATACCGCATGGCTTCACTCATATGTGAAATCACAAAACAAAACCAGACTCAGAAACAGAGACCAAAAGGATAGTTACCAGAAGGGAGGAAGTGGGGGGATGGGTGAAAAAGGAAAAAAGAAAACAGTTAATATTGTGATAAGTTTGCACAGTGACAGATGATTACTAGAATCAGTGGGTGATCATGTTGTAAGGTACAAAAATGTCAAATCACTTTATTGTACACCTGAAATTAATATAACCAATACAAAACTATACTTAAAAAAATTAGGTAGACAGGAGTGGGGCAAGAAGAGAAAGCTCTTCTTTACAAAAGAATGTCAATAAATATAAAAATGGTAGAAATGGACAGTCAACATTTTATAACCATCATAGCAATAATTGATTCTAACAAGTATCAATGGCTACTAAAGCACTGGGTGAAAGCTTGTTGGGGACAAGGGAAGCTACAGTCTCAAAACCTCCCCACAGTTTATCTATTAATTACAAAAGGAAAATGGTCCCCTTAGAATAGAAAAGCTGGCAGACATAGCCTTAAAGTTCACATCGCCAGTGATGGAACAAATTAACATTAGGTGTCTCCTTATGCGATGTGCTGAGAAGGACCTAACATCACGTACAGAATGTTCCTGCCCAAAACATTTAACCTAAATGTGACCATGAGGAAGCGATCAAGCAAATCCAAACTGAGGGACAGTCTACAAAAACTGACCTGGTTTTTAAAACATCTTTTTAAAGTCAATATCACCTAAGATTTTAAAAAGGTTAGGGAACCGTGCCAGATTTAAAAACAGTAAAGAAATATAACAACTAAATATACTGTAATCCTTAATTGGATTTGGGTTTTATAAAAAGGTTATAAAGGACATTATTGAAAGAATTGGGGAAATCTGAATATGGCCTAATACTAGATAACAGCATTATGTTAATGCTACAATTCCAGACTGTTAGTTCTATTGCAGGTCCCTGTTCCAAAGTATTTAGGGATGAAGTGTCCTGATATCTGTAACTTACTTTCAAGTAGGTTAAAGAAAAAATACAGTGTGTGTGTATACATATATACATACATATTATACACACATATACAGAGAGGGGGGGGAGGGCGGGAGAGAGAGAGAGAGAGAGAGAGAGAGAGAGAGAGAGAGAGGGAGAGGGAGAGAGAGGGAGAGAGAGAGCGTGCACGCGCAAATATGGCAAAATGCTAATAACAATGAGTGAATCTAGATGGGTGTTCACTGTACTATTGTTACAACTTTTCTATACATTGGAAATGTTTCTAAATCAAAATTTTAGGGGGAAAAGTAAAATATACAGATACTGGGGTCCTGCCCCTAGAAACTCCAATATCACTGGTCTGGGGTGCAGCCTGGACATCTAGATGTAAGAGCTCCCCATGTGTTTCTAACATACAGCCAGGGTTGAGAGACATCAGGACAGATTTGTTGTCCAAAAAGAAATGGGACTTTTCCAGGACCATGCTATAATGAAGTAGAACCTTCTACTTCATTCAGTTTCTTTTCCCAAAAGAGGAAAAAAATCATACTTATTTGTCAATATTACCCTAATGTACAAACCAGGTGAATGCTGCTGTGCTGCTTTTTATTTCACAGACCTTTGGAGCAGTTGCACTAAGCAGTCACTAGCTCTGGAAATGTGTTCCTGGGGCCCAGGGGGTAGAAAAGACAGTGGTCTCTGCTATGATTTATTAGCAAAAACCACTGGGGTGCAACAAACCCCCAAGTTACTTAGCAGCATACTGGGTTCTTGAAGAAGATGTTCTTAAGTTGGAAACTCCAGTTTATGCAAGGGGCCAGGTTTTCCCATTCAGGATGGAAAAACAATACAAGTTTAACTAACTAAATAAGGAGAATCATTCATTTTACTTGGGACAGCCAATGGTGCAAAGAAGGAGAAAGCTGCATTACTTATCTTATGGACCCAGCATCATACCCTTTCATAGAACAATTCCCATTCATCATCCTGTTTCAATGTAATGTAACTCAAGGAAAATAAGGACATTTCAGAGGCCATGGCAGGCCAGAAAAAAAAAAGAAACTGTGGGTCTTTCTTTATAAACCCCTCTTGACTGTGGCTGAACTGTTGCAGTGGAAATGTACAGTATTTAATTAATCAGCACTGTTTGGTCCCCGGAGATGAGTCTGCTCAATTCTCTTAGGGGTGTGTATAATCAACATGTTTGTATGGCAGGAAACAGTATATCCAGTTGCCTGCTACTTCAAAGGCAAAGTTCATCTGAAAAGAGGTTATAGCTATGGCAGTACTCATTTGCTCCAAAGTCCCACCAGAATATAGGAGGGAAATGTAGAACCAGTAGGGACCCATTTATTAGAGCCTCTGAGCTATGCGAGACGAGGAGGGTGATGGGTAAGGTCAGAAATAACATAAAGAAGATCAACTGAATCTTGTTGGAGATGAAGGAAATTAACATCGATTAGGTGTCTGCCATATGCCAAGAACCATGCTAGACACGTTACGTGCCTTCCCTCAAGTCCTTGCACCACCCCTACTAGGTTAGGTGTGCTGGGCCAATCTTTATGGAGGAGCACAGAAAGGCTGGATAACTTGTCCAAGGCACATGAGTTAAATAAGCTGTGGTCTGCAGCCCTCTTCTTCCACCAACCCAAGATAAGACCAGGAAGGCAGACTGGATGTGGCATTTCAATGTCAAGCAGAAGATGCCAAGCTAAAGATGAGGACTTCATTTTGTGGACAATGAGGAACCAGAGGAGGTTTCTGGGTAGAAAAGAGACAACAAGATGTGATGAGGACAGTAACCTAGGGAGAAGTGCCCCTGGTGTCAGGGGTGTGCAGGACAGCTTGAGGGAGGGAGCCTAGAAGCAGGCATATGACCCAACAGAAAACAACAAAAAACAGAGAAAGTCTGAAAAACACGGTGGAAGGAATCATACACACAGGGAAGGAGAGGCGGATACACAGTATTATATGCAGTTGATGGTGTCTGTTTTCCCCTTTGGGAGCCAATGACCCCTCTCTTGTCTTCGATCCCCAGCACCTAGCTCAGTGCCTGTTAAAGCAGACACTCAATCCATTCTTGATAAACAGATGGATGAATGAACTAATGAGTACCTAGTCCACATTCTGTCTGTGAGTCATGATTTTGTGAACATAAACTTCCAGACAGTCAGAGAGGCACCAGATAAGGACAGGAAGGGTGGTAGAAAAGAGTTAAAGCCTCAACCTGGTATTACACAGAACACACACCCATGTGTCCTTAAAAGCCAATGTCAAAATGGTTAAGATGGTAAATTTTACATTATATGTATTTTACCACAATTTTAAGGGGGGAAAAAGCCAATGCCAACTTGAATTGTTGCAGCTACAGTGATGGAAAGATGATGACCCCTGGAGTCTTGTCACTGTGTCGAAGGTACCTCATTCCACCAATGCTGTAAGTCTGAAGCATGTGTAATACTAAACAATGCCTGATATATTCCTTACTGCTTTCATTTTCCAAGTTTATGGTCAACTGGCAATTACCCATATCAAATGGTAGAGCAGGGCTGAATATACATTCAGGGGTGAACAAGAAATTACATATATTTGATTTTAAATTTAGTCCTCTTAAAACACAGAAAAGACTTGTTTTAAGTAGGCAGAGCTATTTGTATAAGAATGTTCAGGGCAGCGTGGTTTCTAATAGCAAATGAATACATGCACAGAGACCTATAAAGGAAGCATCCTGAATGCCCACTGAGAGGGAAGGGCTACATAAATCATGTGGGAAACTAGGCAGCCATTAAATAGAGCTCCATGTGTACTGACATGTAAAAGGTGTCCATAATACACTATATGAAAAAACCAAGTCATGTAATATGTACAATATGATCTCAACATTGTGAACACACACACCTCCTCCCACCAAAACCGCCACCAGGGACTCTTTTATTTACTCCTAATCACCCAGAACCTAGCACAGGTTGTGCACTCAACAAAGGTTTATAAGTGAATAAATGTATTCATTCAACATTCAACTAATATGTGAGGGCCTGACAATGAAGTGAATGAGAGAAAGGGGATGTGTGCACAAACATACTTGCATAAGCACAGAAAATGGTATGGAAGAGTATACCCCAAAGTAACTGGTATTTTGCAAAAGGGGGTTGGGGGAGTATAAAGAGAGACTCGTTTAAATGCTTCTGCACGTCAATTTGTTTTTACAAAAGGCACGTAATACACCGTAATAATTTTTAAAAACAACATAGTCATGTATTAAAATAATCACCTTGCATTATGAAACTTATCCTTCTAGCACAGTTTGATGACATAAATAGTAAAGTTAGTTCTTATTCTCCAAGTAAATAAATACCAATTAAATCAGGGAGAAAGATCTTTGTCACAGGCTGAATGACAAAGGAATCCTGAACTGTTTATGGAGGGCCCATGAAGACAACAGGAGGTGTGAGCCCAGAGAAACAGCTCTACATCTTCAGCCCACACTAGTTATTATTCTGATCGGATGTTGTTAGAGAACCCCCCAAGGAGCCCCACACAATATTCTCTCACTTACTAATGCAAGGTCATTTTCCCTGACCTGACTCCCTAGACCAAATAGCCCAGGCAGCCATCTCCCTCCCAGCCATAGAGGGGCCCTGTGTCCACCCAAGCTCAATCTCACTCACTCACTCACTCACTCACTCACAGGAACACACACACTCAGCCATGGGAGCCCCTTCTCTGGGTTCCCCTAACAACCACTGGTTTTCTCTAGTACTACCTTCATCCAACTATATTTCAATGATCTCTGCATGTCGATTTATGTTGTCTCTACTCCTTCAGCTCTGACCCCTGTCACTTCTTTTATGCACACCTTTTTCAACTAATGCAACTCATTTACCAACACTCACATATGCTTCATGATAGTTATGTGGATGTCATTTCACGACAAATGTCCACTCTCAATCTGTGAGCCCAGATTTTAGAAATGGATGGGCACAAAGCTCTGATCCAGCACTTCCTCAGTCCTAGAAACTTCAGAGTCTAATGCCCTGTTTAAACAAGCCACTGAAAGCAGTCTTAAAGTTGATCAATTAACATGTGACCAAAAAAATCGAGTTTCTACCACCAGCATAATAAAGGGGCCATCCATTCAATTAATGGAGCTCCTGCAAAGATAAGCTGCATATGGATATCTTCAATGTTAACATTATCACCTGATATTTCCTTAGAAGCCAAATCTAAAACATTGGCACTATCGGCAGGAAAAACTCCTCCAACCATGATGTCTTCCACCTCAACTGTCTTATAAAAACAGGTTGTGAATTAGCCATCTGAAAAGACACACGAGCTGATTTCACAGCTCATAGACATGTGGTCCACAATGATAGCAGTAAAGCACATAAGGAGAATCCTAGGCCTCACAACATGAAGAGACAGATGACCCAGTGGAGCCAGCATTGTGATCACCTCATGCAGCCCAGTTTATGGTTCTTTGCTTCAGTTTTCTTGTGTATAAACTTGGAATGATAGGGACAGACCTACTTTCAGAAGGTCTGACTCCCTCTCGTTTTTCCATTTGTCTTTACATTCATGAATATGTTAAAAGGTAGCTCTGTTAATTATTTATACCAGTTCAACCAATATTCTTTCCACCAGCCTTCCCTTCCCATCAGAGTGAGATAAAGGAACCACACTGAAAAACAGTCGGTGATGTCTCTAAATGGCCTTTCAGTTTTCCCCTTTATTTAGACTAGTCTCAGGGGTTGGTTTTGACCTTTCAGCATGCCCCTTAATCCAAATGACCCGCCCTACAGCAGATCATCCCCAGTGGACACTTCTCCAAAGTATCCCTGGCCTGACTTCCTCAGCTCAGCCCACCATCTCCCCAGGGATAGAGTCTGGATGTTCAGAGGAGAAAACCCAATCCATAAAGCTTTTCTGTGCTTTAGCAAGGCTGATTTGGGCAAAATGCCCAAAAGAACTCAACATATTTATAGAGTTTTGTTTCATCTACTTTTAAATGCCCCATGCAGAGTCATTCAAGTGAAATGAGAATACAGAATTTCAAAGGAAAAACTGAAGATTCTAAATATAAGTTATTTGTTGAGCATAAACAAGATTTCTCCCTTCTATCCAACATACACCCTCTAACATATTTTTAAAGGCATTCTCAAACTTTACTGCTGACAAATGGATCTATCAGACCCCTAACTTCCACAGTTAAGGGCGGAGGTAGGGAGGAAAGGGTGGCGGAGCATTGTGAGCACTCGCATATTAGGAACTATGACAAAAGTCTAAAAAAATCCTAGAGACCTTCATCTGAGGTCTATCTCTCTTGCCTATTCTTAGAGAATTCTCAGGGGAAAATATCATTAACAGATCAGTTTTTAAAATCAGTACCAAAAAATGACCACTGTACTGGGAGATTTAAAGAATGACAGAAAATTTCACCTCTCTTCTCCTCTCTCTCCCTCTCTCCCTCTCTCCTCTCTCTCTCCTCTCCCTCCCCCACCCTCTCTAGGACAGAAGGAAAAGATGTGTATTCACGCTGTCAAAAATGATTTTTAAATTTTGACTCATTTTTTTAATCAGTACAATTATATTTAATTGACATATATAGAAAATTATACACAACAATGGCAAAAAATATATTTTCTTCAATTATCCACAGAACCTTCACCAAGACAGACCTTATTCTGGGCCATAAAACAAACCATAACAAATTTAAAAGAATTAAAATAATACATAATGTTGAATCTAATCAAAATAAAATGAAACTAGAAATAAAATCTGAAGTATAACAGAAAGAAATGTTTATAGACATATGGAAATTAAACAAAACAAGTTTATAATCAATGAATCAAAGAGGTGGTCTCCCAGAAAATGAAAAAAATGTAGATAACTGAATGAAATGAAAATACAGCATGTTGAAATATGTCAGTCAGGACTGAGAGATTTTTTTTTAATCAATTTTTTTTTTTTACAGTGACATTGGTTAACAAAGTCCAGTAAGTTTTAGGCATAGAATTTAACAGCAAGGCATATACATGTTGCATTATGTGTTCACCTCCCATACTTAAGATTTCTTTGACTCATTTTTAATATAGTTTCCCTTCTCATCCCCGTCAGAATAAAAAAGGGGAGAAACCTAGGTATTTATGAATTTTCCTGATGCAAATGTGGTTTTCATGTCCACAATTCCTTCTTTTTATTTAAAACAGAGTTTCTTAACTAGGGTTCATGGGCAGAATTTGGGGAGTCTAAACGTGAATGAGAAGAAAATTACATCTATATTTTTACCATCTTCTAACTGAAATCTGGCCTTTCTTTCCACTGTGCATATAGGCAACAGACCATACTGGTATTAGCAGCACCGATGGATTTTATTATTTCGCATCACATGGATAGATATTTTCATTTCACATCACAGTTGTTACAGTTAAACCCATCCCTATTTAAAAATTATTATAGCTTCCAGGCCCACTGTTGGATCTTGCTATTTAATGCATCAATAAAAAATATGCATTACTTATGTTTTTGCAACATTTTTGTAACTGTATTTCAGTATAATTGGTTTCCTCTGTAATCCTATGAATTTTACTTTATTCATTTACAAACGGTATTCTGAGAGGGTGTCCACAGGCTTCATCAGATTGGCAAAAAATTCCACAGATTTTTTTTTTTCAAGAACTCCTAATCCCTGCTTTCAAGATTATGGTTTGCAAGGAAACCCAAAGGTGCAAGGAGGAATTACATATGTAAAAGAAAGCAGAAAACATAACATTTGGACTCTGTACATTGGAATGTTTCACAGGCTTTGGAGCAGTACATCATGACAAAAGAACCACACTGGGCATCTTAACAGGTCCTAATCCACAAATGGCCATGTAGCACAACATTCATGAGGCTGCTTGCCAAATACCCTCTTATTATCCGGGTCAGTGGCTGGCAAGAGCCTCACTCTGTCATCTGGCACCTTGGCTCAGCTGAACTCAATGCCCATGCTCCCGTCCATGAAGGCCAGCACAGCTCATTTGCAGGCTGACACCTGCCACTGCCTCAATGTCTCCCCCCACACGCACACACCAAACTGGGCCCTGTGTTTCCCTTTGCTGGCCAGTGAAGTTCTAGGATGCACTACAAGGTACCTCCTCTCCACCTCCGGGCCAGCGATAAAGAGGTCACTTAGGCTTCTGTGTACCACATGGCTTTATATACACCTCTTCATCTCCGCTCTAGTCAGTTGTACTGTCATTGCCTGTGGTCTCCAGTGCCTGCTGGGCAGTGAGTGCACAAATCTTCCATGAAGGGAGAGATGTTTGTACTAATGTTTATAAGTGCACAGGATTTCCCTAGAGGGGCTGCCTGACTTCCACTGCGGTTCCATTTTTTTGCTTTCACTAGAGGATGAAGGACTCTAAGGTTAGCAAGTCCAGCTGAACGCAGAACCAGCTGACCAATCCTTCCATTTTTTTTTTTTAAATCAGGAAAACAGCAATTCCCCTTTTTGGAGATTATATTCGAGATAACTTACATGAAATATGCCAATATATATGCATAATGTTCACTGCTATATTATTCAGAAGAGTGAAAAAACAGAATCATCCTAAATGTCCTTCAATTAGGGGACTGGTATATCTATCCATTAACTATTAAAGAATGGCATCATTCTCAATGAACTGGTATGGCAAGATTTACAAGATTCTCTTCAACCTAACAACTAATTGCAGTATAGCATAAACAGTATTTTTTAAAATACCAATATGTATCACTATGTGCTTAGATTAGGTTGTACCATCTGAAATTGACATTTTTGTGATTGAATATCTCCAATTTCTTATGGTTCATCCTAGTTATATGTGTGGAGATCTTCTGAGGAGACAACAAGCCAGGTCTCCTCCTGGGAGTATGACCAGGGGAAGAAATTTTATGTTACTCTTTATGCCATTACTTTCCTTTATTTTTATACTAAGCATTATTTTTATAAGTCTAAGAAAACTTAGGGTGAGTCTACAAGAAAATCTAAACTCAAAAAACCAAACAGCAGTGAGGTCTAAACATGACAGCACACAAGCTGTCTCACTGTGTGGGCCATTCTGTGGTCATCAGGACAACAAAGTCCCTGCCTATGGATTTCCTCTGGGGCTGCAAATGTTTTTGATATGAAGGCCCCTCTGGAGGGGTATTCTCCAGAAAAAAAAAAAAAACAAGTTTCTAGGTGAATGAACAGTGCAGACAAAGGGACTGGGCTACCTGTAAGAGAAGGTTTTAAGCAGATTTTTTATCAAACAAATAGGTTAGTAATACATAAATTATTTCTTTGTTCCCGGCAAATAAAGATTTTTCTCATTTATATTAAGTAAGTCCTACTTTGCTTGTAAGTATGAGAGTAGCAAAGGTGCGCATTAAAAATTATGGTATCTCACACTCAGATTTTTCATTTTCTAAACTGATCTGCACCTTTACTCTCCTTCAGAGGGAGGAAACTGAGTGTCATGAAAAGCGTAAATTTAGAAATTGTAAATCTAGAAAGTGTCAATCTAGAAATCTTGAAGCAAGAAAATGAATGTAGATTCATTCATGGAATAGAGAAAGGAACCGCAGAGAGAAATAAATGCTCATGAATCTCTCCAATAACACTGATCTTTGTCTGTACTACATACTTTAGCACTAAAATATCTTTACCTCAACTGGCTTCATTATAAAGTCTTCTATAGATTACATATTAGTCAGTCTCCTTTTGTAAGATGAAACCTCCTGGAGGACAGGAATTGAGTTTTTCTAGTTGTCTACACTAGGGTTTGCCAAACTTTCCATTGAGGGCAAGAGAATACATATTTTAGGCTTTGTGCGCCAAACAGTCTCTGTAGCAACTACTTAACTCTGCTGTGTAGCAAAAAAATGAGACACAGACAATAACTAAAAAAAGGAGACAGAGACAATAACTAAATGAATGGGCATGGTTGTGTGCTAATAAAACTTTATTTACAAAAACAGGCAGTACAGGATTTGGCCCGGGGGCTGTGGTTTGCTGACCTCTGTCTTCAGGAAGGAATAATAAGGTCCAAATCAGAGTCCAGGCCCTTTTTTTTTTTTTTAAGAAAGAGCAAGAGACATTGCTAAGGTTGAATTACAAGCTTAGAAGCAACCCCTTTTGGGATACCTTCCCTGACTGCCTTTGAGGCAGAGTTAGGTGCTCCATCACCACCACCATGGGATGACACAGCACCCAATGCCTAATGCTCTCCTCACCCTTCCCATACTGCCTGGGACTGTTTGATTCTCAAATCCTAGACTCCTGTGAGCAGCAGCTGAGCTGGCCTCCTTATAGATTATTAGAAGCTAGCCCAGAGCCCAGCCCAGAACAGGCCTTTAGTAATGATCTCGAAAACAAAGGAAGAAACAACAAATGATGAAGGGGATGAAGGAGGAGTTACAAAAGACCCTGAAGAGTTGATGGGAAGAACTAAAGGTCGGGATGCAGAAGAAAAAAGCAGCAGGAATCTGACAGGTAAAAGAATCAGCTGCTCAACCAAGTGGGGACAGTTGGGGACACAGTAGTTGCCTCCCATCAGCCATTCTATCACAGAACACCAAACCTAAGCAAGGTCTGGCCAGAGATGGGTTCCAGGATGTGCAGGCAGCCTTAAGCCAGGGTGGCACAATGAGAGCCTTCTTCTACTTTCTTCTACCTTCTTCTCAGGAGT
>CM053505.1:8206810-8369749 GCA_028627145.1 Eidolon dupreanum
CACACACACACACACACACACACACACACACGTATGTGACTTTTTTTGGAAAACAAAGCAAAGTGGAAGTAGTGGTATGCCAGTTTGGAGTCCAGGCCTCAAGAGAACTTGGATGTTTCTACTCGTTTTGCATCTCCACCATTGCCATGCAAACATGGTTAAAAGGAGCTAGCCCGCTGGAGCATGCGAGACACAAAGGGCAGTGGGGAGTCACCCCAGGCATGCAGGTGAGCTCAAGACATGGTACCTGACCTCTAGACATGTGAGGAAACCCGGTCAAAATCAGAAAGCCGCTCAGGTAGCTTCTAGCTGAACTCAGATTCAGAAGCAATAAATGGTTATTGTTGTATGTCCCTGAGGTTTTATGGTTGATTGTTATGCAGCATTGTTGTGGCAACTGATACAACAATGCCTGGCACAGAGCAGGTCCTCAAAAAACATTTGAAGCACACACTTGGTGAAGATAAAGGCTGCAAATATACTATATCATTCTTCTATCCTGGTAAGTTAAGTATTATTTCCCTTGACTGTTTCTACATATTCATCAAGGCCTAAATAGTAAACAAAAGTTTATAGACAGATTTCTTTTTAGAAATTTCTAGAAACACTACTTTTAAAAAACAAGAAAAGGTTAATGTCCTACTTGTAGTATGTTTATCTGTAGCTAACAAATGCAAATGGAAAATAAAGCAGAAAGAAAGCTCTCCCAATAGAATTCTTAGCTAAGTCATCCTTCACTCCTCAAAAAACACATAATGCAACTGAGACAGGATAATATATATGACATGTCAACTGTAATAGTTAATTTTTAAAATTTCTTAGTTGATGATGGGTAGAAGGGTATTGGTTATTTGTCACATTATTCTTGATTTCTTTTTTATTGTGGTAAAACATACATAAAATTTGCCATTTTAACCACTTCTAAGTATACAATTTCAGTGTCATATTCACATTATTATATAACCACCACCAGTACCAACCATTTCCAGATTTTTTCATCTTCTCAAACTGCAATTCCATACCCACTAAACACTAATTCCCCATTCCTCCCACCCTCAGCCCCTGACAACCACCCCGCTACTTTGTCTCTATGAATTTGACTGCTCTAGGTACCTCAAATAAATGGAATCATACAATATTTATCTTTTTTGTGACTGGTTTATTTCACTTGCATAATGTTCTCAGGAACCTTCATTCACATTCTAACATGTTTCAAAATTTCCTTCCTTTTTAACACTGAATAATATTCCATTGTATGGATATACCACATTTTGTCCATTCATCAATGGATGGATACTTGGACTGCTTCTACCTTTTGCTTATTGTGAATAATGCTATGAACATGAGTGTACATATATCTGTCCAAGTCCCTTATTGATCTCTTTATATATATTCTTACTAAAACCTTATTCTGAAATATTAAACATGTTAAAAGAAACACATCACTTACTAGCAGTCTTCAGGCATGCATCTAACAAGGTTGAGAGGATGTGATTAGCATCTAGAGTTTGCAATTCAATCCGATTTACCATGAATGGTTTTATCCCATACCCATTGAAAGAAACATGGAGATATTAAAAAGCCTTTGGGGGAGGAAGGATTCCAAAGTGTGATGAGCTGAATGTAAAGTGGACCACATCATACCGCCCAGCCGACCCTGGGCAGTCAAGCTGAGTAAAGAACCTGCACTGCTGTGCAGCGGATGAGAATGGGTGATTTACCAAAGGCAGAAACACTGCTTTAACTTCATTACTCAACACAATCACCATGGAGCTTTCTCAGCAAAGAACCAGAATCCTCTAAAGCTCTCCAGAAGCTTCTGACAGGTCATGTGGGAATCTGGTTCATTCAGCAAATGTTTGCTGGCTGTAGGAGTGAGAATGGGCTATAGATAGTATAAGAGTGGACCCCCAATATTCCTTCCTGGTGATCCCAGAAAGGTTTTGCAAAGAGAAGAATGGAATCCTTATGCTTTTCAACATTCCAAAAGGCTTAACAGCCAAAATAAGGGTACGCACCTGTTAGATATATTTTATTTGACACACATACACATTAACTACATGCCAGATAACATTCTAAATGCTTTGCCAATATTAAGTTATTTAATCCTTATAGCAACCCTAGGAGAAACATACTATTTTAAATGAGAAAACTGAGGCAAAAGGACAAAAATAAAATCATGTGCCCAACATAGCTGGAAAATTACAGAGCTGGGACTTGAGGTCAGGTAGGCTGACTCCAGAATCTATGCTTTTACTATTCTATACTATTAGTAAATGTTAAAAGAGAAAGCATTTACTGAGTTTACTTTTGAATGTAAAGTGCAAACTATATTAAAGTTAAAAAATGAGGGTACACAGGTTAAAATGCTTTGCAGTACTATATATTATAAATAGAACCACAGCCATGACTCTAATCTAAAGGACTATTTATGTGCTAATGAAGATACAGGAATTTGTCACCCAAAGGGACAAAAGGGTCCCTAGATTTAAAAAACAAAATACTGTAAACTTCTCAATGAACCTTTTAACCTGCAGATGAAGAAACAGATGCTTCAAAGGGTGAAATGACCTCCTCAAGATGGCTACTGGCTGGTAGAGCTGAGATTTATATGTATGTCCCATTAGTCCTCAAATGAAGTCTCTGAATCATCCTGGGCAGGAAGTATTAAAGAGAAAAAGGAACATAAATGGTTTTCCAGCCTCAACAGCTTACAGTCAAGTTCTAAGCCACTGACAAAGGACAGGATATTTGTCAACTGCTATCAAGTGTTGCTGGTTACCCAGGCCAGGCTGCCTCTGGCCATATCCAATCTAAGTATTGAAAGGGAGGCCATTCAGGCCTGTGTGGTTTTGTTTTGTTTTGTTTTGTTTTGTTTTGTTTTGTTTTGTTTTGTTTCAGTAGAAAGCTGACACTGCTCAGCCCTAATAAATGGTCACTTTCCATTTTCTACTTCAACTTGGGCTTTTGATAGAATGAGTTCATATAACAATATGAATAGATCAATAAAGTTCATAATTTATGAAGATGTGGAGGGAGGGAAAAATCGATCCTGCAGAACTACCCAACTGATGCTTGCTTCTCTTCCTTCTTGCTGCCCAGGTTTGGTCATTTTTAAATTTATTAACACCTCCATCTGAGAGGACAGCAGGGATTAAGAAAAGTGAAAATGCATCCTATATAAGCCTTTCTAATAAAAGATTTATAGTTAAACTGCAGAATGGTTTCTGTGGGGCATCCCTAGATCTCAATGATCCATGTTATTCCTGTCAAGCCTGCACAATGTAAATAAGAGCTAATGACAAACATGTAATATACACACATATATATACACACCCATTCCAGAATGGGATGGAGCTTAAAGACTAAGGCATCACCAAGAGAAGAATGGAGAGAGAAAGGGAAAAGAAAGGAAGAAAGGAAAGAGGGAAGGAGGGAAGGAGGCTCTTAAACATGACTGAATTGCACACGAATTTTGTGAAACAAGTTCAGAGTTCTAGGACCAAAGCTTAAATGAGAGTGTGAAGAATTTTTTAGTGTAAATATATGTACAAATAGAATCAGAACTTCCATTCCCTGCTCATCTTGGTTTGCTTGTCCCTGTAACTCGGTTACTTTTACTCTTTGTATATAACCTCACGGGTCTTACACTTTATCTTGAAATCAAAAGTAGATTACAAAGAAAGCTAATTTCTTCTAAAGAAACAAACTACTCCCAGTGATATTACTAAAGAATTACTTTAAAACAACTGGTATCATTTTTCCCTTAAACAACACTTTTTGAGATGATAACTCTTAACGGTATGCTTGTGTTTATTTGTTTGCTTTAATCTGTCAAATATCATGGTCTAGAAAAGGGTTAAAAGAAACAAAGAGAAAACTCAATAGCAAAACACTCTGGAAATCTGATTTTCCTTTGCAAGGGATGACAATGCTGAAGAATCCATACAAGTTGGCCCTGGGGACAAGGGAAAGGGAAGAGAGAAGGAAGCAAGAGAGAGTGAGGGGAGAGGGAGGAGGTCTCCCTGCTCCAGAGTTCCAGTATCTTCAACCTGCCAAAGGAGAAGTGGTTATACAGGTAGATTTTACTTAAACCGAAATCTGAAAACACAGTACTAATAACTGATAATGCAAAATACCAGGTTCCTGACAAGCAAAATTAACATACAATCACAAAATCCAATCACCTCTTTTAATATCGTTACTTTCTCACCCTGACTCTGATGATGGTGACAATGAGCACTCAGATATGAGAGAGAGAGAAACCCAGGAAGGAAGGAAAGGCTAAGTCTGGCCCATGTACGCCAACAAATGTAGGAGAGCCGACAGATTGTTGTATGTAAAACAAACTGAACTCTATATTTTCACTTAAACCTTAGGTAAGGGTATGAAATCAAATGCCAATTAAAATGATCACATAAACTCTAAACCTGCCCTTGTCCTGAATATATTCTCTCATTTTCATCTCATGTTACACCAGGAAATATGAAACCTTCAGGAGCCTTCCCACAGTTACCCTTATGACTTAATTCTACTTTCAATCTTGTTACTCTAGACCTGGTTCAAATGTCCTCCTTTGGAAATGTAGTTTGCTTTCTCACTCTCTACTAATGGCCTATTATCAGGCCTACAGCTAGATTCAGTACTTACTTTCCTGATCTACTTTCCAAAACAGACACTTAATAAGTCTCCTCTCTCCTTCAGCACTCAGTAACCAGACAATTTTTCTGAATCACAGAATTTCAGTAGCTTCTCCTTAAATATATAACTTAATAAGCTTGTTCTCCCTCTGGTAGTTTTCCTTTTGGCAACCTGTTTTTCAAGAAGGTTAGAGTGTTTAAGTACATAATTCCATCTAATAACTAAAGTTGGTTCCAAGATGAATACAATGTGGCTTCTTCCTTCAAGGAGCTTACACTCCAGTAAAGAAAATCAAAATCTAAACATGAGTGCACATGCACACACGCACATGCATACACACACAAAGAATATAAGTCTATTAATAGAATGAAATGCAACTACAAGTGTCCAAAAATAATCATTTAAGATCAGCCATTCACTAAGGCTTCTCGGACACTATTACTTGTATTACTGCCTATTATTTTTGTGAGATGAAGGCAGCAAAAGGCAGACCTATGTCTGCCTTTATTGGTGCCTTGGGCAAGTCATTTTTCACTCCTTCCGACCTTAGATTCTTTATATTTAAAATGGACTGATAAGGATGCTTCTTTTACCACCCTTCATGGGGTTATTCTATGAAGTGAGTCTTCAGTCTCTCTCTATATGTAGACTGTAAAGTTCTATCTAAGTTAAAGAATTTTTGTTGATAAAATGTCTTTTATTCAAATATAACATTTTGTAATTCTTATTCTTCCATCTTCTGAGAGCTAGTGACTAATAAGTACTAGCATTTTTTTCTAATATTAAAGGGGAATATTTTTAAGTAACAAGAGCATTCTACAAAAGGGCTATTATAACAGAAATATTCAAAAGTTAAATTCTTCTGTGGATCATTAATAGGAAAAAATATGAGGGGGAAAAATCTTATTTACAAAAGCCAACAATAACTACAATCTATGTAGGAATAATATAAGGAGCAATCAAGACTGTACAAATAAAACCATAACTGACACTTGACTAACCAGAGTGAGATCCTATGTACTGGATCACTAGAAAGAGCTCTTTAGAATTCAGAAAAAAATGTTTTAATTTGGTGACATATTTGCAAGATTTGATTCACTGTGATATTTGGGGAGGACAGGCAAGGGAGAGAAAGGTTTTCACTTATTCACTTGTATATAAAGACAGTTTGTGTGACACAATACAAAGCTTTTAAACAAAAAAAAAGTTGGAAAATGTCAATTCTTTCTAAATAGATTTATAATTTTAATGTAATTCAAATCCAAATTCCAATGGCATTTTAAAAAACTTCATAACATGATTTTAGAATAAACAAGTGAGAAAAGCTGAAATACCTTCCTAAATGAAGAGTCATGATAGGAAGGATAAAAGCCATATCATGTATTAAATCAAATGTATTATAAAGCCACAATAGTTAACTACTCTGATACGAGAATGGTGAGACAGATTAATGGTACAGAATTAAAAGTCCAGAAAAAACGCATTTGCGTTTTATGACAAATGAGGTATCACAAATTAATGAAGAAGGGCTGAATTATTCAATAAATGGTCCTGGAAGGGGTGGCTACTTCAAAACAAAAGTCAATTTGCATATTAACTTCACACTATACATCAAAATTCCTTATAGATTAAAAATTAGAAATTAAAAAATGAAGCCAGTATAAAGGAAAAGAAAAATTAGGTGAGAATTTAATCAGAGAAATCACAAAAGAAACCATCAATATACTAATCTGCATAAAAATGTACTATTTCTGTACCTCAAACCAACTGTAAACAAAATAAAAAGCCAACAAACTGGGAAGCACAATTTGCCACAAATGACAAAGGAACAATACATTAATCAGTAAAAAAAATATAAAGATCTCTCAAAGTAAGAGAAAAGAATACAAATAAATGACAAGAAAAAATAGTCAAGTATTCTATTAATCAAAGAAATTCAAGCTTACAGCATTAATAAGCATTTGCCCCACTCTGGTGGTGGTGCAAATTGGTGCAAGCCTTCAAGAAATCAATTTGATAATAATAACTTAAAGTCCTATAAAATATATACATGCTTTTGTCTGGTAATTCCACATCTGAGAATCTTTCCTAAAGAAATCATCAGAGCTACAGATAAAGATTTATGAGCAAAAATAACTAACACAGAATTACTGACAATGGCAAGAAAAACTGGAACCATAAATGAAGTCTTTCCTTTCCAGCAAAGGCTCTATGAAGCACAAAATTTAGAATATAAGAGGTTTGGCTTTTGATTTACAGGATATCTCATTTTTTTTCTTAAGAAATGAACAATGGAATGCCACAGTCAGTTCTCTACCCTTCTCGAATCGATTATCTGATATTTAGGTCATCTCCAGCAAAGGAGTGTCTTTTTGATCCCTCAGACTCACTATCTCCTAGGCAACTAATTGAATGAAGAAAAATATAAAGCTTCACGGAGAAATATACAATTTTAACAGATGACTAAATGGAATGTCACACCTTGTCCCTCATCTGGGATGGGGTAGTAGTATGGGATGTAAAAGAGAAAGAGACAGACAGATAGGCACAGCCAGACACGGCATTTTAACACTAATTTGTGTGTCAATCTATTTTTTAAATAGCTTTATCGAGATATAATTTACATACCATAAAACTCACCCATTTAAGTGTATAATTAAATGTTTTTTATATATTTACAGAATTATGCAACCATCACAACTATCTAATTTTAGAACATTTCCATCACCCCAAAAATAACCTCATACCCATTAGCAGTCACTTTCCATTCTCACACTCAGTTCTAGGCAAATGCTAATCACTTTTTGTCTCTGGGGATCTGTCTATTCTGGACATTTCATACAAATGGAATCATACAATATATGATTTTTTGTGTCTGGCTTCTTTCATTTAGCATAATGTTTTTAAGGTCCAGCCATGTCTTAGCATGTATCAGTACTTCATTCCTTTTTATTGTTAAATAATATTCCATTGTACGAAAAAAAAACACATTTTGTTCATCTATTCATCTGCTGATAGACATTTGGGTTGTTTCCTCTTTTTGGCTATTATGAATCATGCTGCTATGAACATTCACGTACAAATTTGTATATGGACATATGTTATCATTTCTCTTGAGTGTGGAATGCTGGGCCATATGGTAACTCTATACTTAACCATTTGAGGAAATGCCGCACTGTTTTCCAAAGCAGCTGCACCATTTTTTTTACATTCCCCCAGCTGTGTACATACTGTTCACAGTATTCCCCTACAATCCTTTTAATTTCTCTAAGATCGGCAGTGATGCTCCCTTTTTAATTCCTCATATGAGTAGTTCAAATCTTCTCTTCTCTTTTTCTTGATCAGTATAGCTAAAGTTTATCAGTTTTGTTGACTATTTCAATGAACCACCTTTTGGCTTCATTGATTTTTTGTATTATTCTTCTATTCTCTATTTTGCTTATTTCCACTCTAATCTTTATTATTTCCTTCTTTCAGTTTGCTTTGAGTTTAGTTTGCCCTTCTTTTTCTAGTTTAAGGTTAAAAGGCTATTGACAAACCCACTTCTGGGTATGTATCCAAAGGAAATGAAATCACTATCTCGAAAAGATAATCTGTACTCCCATGTTCAATGAAGCATTATTCACAACAGCCAATAAATGAGAATAATCCAAGTGTCCGTCAACATATGAATGGATAAATAAATTGTGATATACACACAGAGGAATATTATTCAGCCATAAGAAAGAGGAAATTCTGCCATTGCAACAACATGAACGAACCTTGAGAACATTGTGTTAAGTGAAACAAGTCAGAGAGAGAAAAACAAATCTTTCATGTTTTCACCATCACAACACTGGCAACTATATGAGATGAAGGATGTGTTAACTAATCTTATTGTGGTAACCATCTCACAGTATGTAAATGTATCATATCAAATTATCACACTATACACCTTAGGCTTACATGTTGTTATATATCAATTATATCTCACTAAAACTGAAAAAAAATTAGGATATTGATTAGAGATCTTTTTTTTTTTAATATAGGCATTTGTAGGTATAAATTTCACTCTAAGCATTGCTTTAGCTACATGCAGTAAATTTCTGAATGTCGTATTTTCATTCATGTCAAAGTATTTTAAACTTTCTCTATGGATTCTTCTTTAATCCACTGGTTATTTAGGAGTATGTTATTTAATTTCCATATATTTGTGAATTCCCCAAATTTCCTTTGATTGTTGGTTGCTGATTTAATTCCTCTGTGGTTGGAGAACATACTTTATATAATTTTAATCCTTTCAAATTTACTGAGACTTCTGTTACGGTCTAGCATATGGTCCGCCCTGGAGGCTGTTCTATGTGCAGCCAATCACTGGCTACTTCACGGAAACACCTGATTATTATTTACCACATATCTGTAATTTCTTCCCAAAGCTCCAAGGTCTCCCTAGCAGTTTACCACTTTTGATAACAACTACTACTGTATTCAGTAAGTGACACCCCACCCTACTCCACTCTGTTACCACCCTCTGCTCCCAAACTTATTCTCTTTCCTCATTTTTGTCCTCATGATTTCCCTGAGGGAGTAACAAAAAACATCTCCTTATTTTACAGAATAGAAAACTGAGTATGAGACTTTCCTAAAGTCCTACAGAAACTTTGGGGGTGCAGAAGTGGGGTCTGGAATTTGCCAACAGCCATTCTTCCTGCAACAAGTACCTGCTGCCACTGAGCTTATTCAGGTCTCCAGAGAAACACAAATTGAACAAGCAGTTCAGTCCTCCTCAAATGTGCTTCCTCATACACACACACGCGGAGTTTCTGGCTGTTCACTTTTCCCATGTCAGACCAATAGCAGGTCAGTTTCAGTGCCAGCTGGGTTATGGAGGTGTGCCATGAAATGTCCTTGTTGTTCAAGGCATAATTGTCCCAGGGCCTTACAAGTACAAAAAGCCGTAACTCCAAAAACTGAGCTAAAGCTACAAGTGGCATCCAGGCTTCGATGACAGATTAATGGGTGTAATTCAAAGAAAGTGAAGAAACTACAGGAAAAAACATGCCCATTTTCCATGGCTTTCTACAAGAGAGCACAGTTGCAGTCCCAATACAATACCTCTAATTAACCTACCAGCTCGCTATCCAGAACAATCTCTCTTTGGAAAGAAGGATCCCATGTGGGCCTTAGTGAAGGTCAGTACCCCGGATCAGAGAGATGTCCTTTCAGTCTCCTGGGCAGAGGCTCCATGTCCTCTTGCCTGGTAAGTTGATGAGTGGGTCTCTGCACCAGGTCGCAGGCTGGGCCACCATCAGGGACTTCAGCCACTCGAGGAATTCTAAAACAGCAGGTTATGTGGGTTTTCCTCACAGCCTCACATGTGGGCTCATTACCTGAACTCAAAATGGCTGCCTGTTTCACTAAAAGGGGAAGAAAGGAAACAAAAGCTCTTCTTTATGTACATTCAGGGTTTTAATGGTATCAAGAAAAGCTAAGATTCCTCATTTTTTAATTGAAGCAGATAGAGAAGGCAATAGGACTGTTTTGACCACATGGGACTGCTATTTTGTCACCGTTATAAAATCTGCCCGTGGAATCCCAGGTTCCATCTTTACGCAAGTCCCAGGTAGACCTGGCTTCACCATTCATTGGGTTGGCCTGCTCAGCCCATTTTTCCTGTCAAAGCCCAGCCCCAGTAGGCAACTCTTAGACACAAGGATCCAAGAAAATGATCAAGGGAGAAAATCACTTTCAGCTTCTCACTTGAAAAACTACCAAAAGGACTGGCTTTCAAGTTTTAGATCCAGGGAATGCTCTCCTAGCATCATCTGTGGTCACAGGTTTTAGAAGTGTCAGCACCATCAGCTCCACTCACTCACTGTAACATACCCTGTGCAAGGGAGAATCTGAAGATGATCTCAGAAATGCTTACATCTTTCCCTGCATTTTAAAACCCAGCACATCCCAAAGCAGACTCCTAACTAGTATTCAGTTAAATGTGGTTTGCTGATCAAAGATAAGCAGGTTTCCTTACCACAGGACATCTGAGAGCCTATAATGTGCTAATGTGCTTGTCAGTCCCTAAGAAGGTATTAGTACAGGCAGTTATAACCAAAACTTATTTGTCCAGAAAGATAATTTTCTCTTCCTCTTTGTCTCCTCTCTCTCTCTCTCTCTCCCCATCCCCCTTTTGTGGAATATTTTGCAGGGCTATAATTCCATGCAACGCACAATGAGACATACCAGCTTGGTTTCTATCTGAGTGTGCCATACTTGTTGCATGGTCTCCTCTCTAGTAGATGAAAATATACAGTAGCATCCCTTTCAGAATATGCCTTATACAGACAAATTTGGACATACAGGGGTACAACTCAGGACTGATGAAAATAAGCATTGCATACAGTGATGCTGTGTGGTTGAACTCGGATCTGTCTTTGGAGCCTGGTATACCATATAGAGCTTGTACAGTTCCAGCATTCTGCACCATGTGAACCATAAACTCCTCTGCGACATGAGAAAACTTCAGTCATTCTCAATTATATGGACTCTGACTTTTAAAAGGTACCTAAGGCTTCATGCCAACAATATAAAAAACAAAATAGGAAGTCTGATTTATAAGGTTATATGCCATGCATATGCCAAATGCTTTTGCCCACAGAAGCATAGTCATAAGTGATGACTGAGTTCCCAGATTAACCCACAATGTAGTTAAAGCAAGGCAAATCTGCAATCCCATCAACTAACAAAAACCAACAAAAAATGAAATTAAAGAAGAAACATTTTTTATTTGTCAAGAATACTTAGGCTTGGTGGTATACCCAGAGAGGGGCAGAGGGAGCAGCCCATACCAGGCAAGAAGGGGCTTCCCGTAAAGAACTGACAAACGAAGTCAACTGGCTTTTTATTTTATCACCTGCTGACAACTGAAAACAACATCAGTAATAAAATATTGTTCCTTTGAGGAAAACTGGGTTCAACAAGAAATGAATAAGTACAATTGACCCCTGAACAACCAGGGGTTAGAGGCACCGACTTCCCATGCAGTCAAAAATCCACATATAACCACAAAGTTAAGGGTACTCAGAGCTATTAAGAGACTTTGAATTACGTACAGGGATTTTAATGTAATTCTTTATTGTGTCCAAATTAATATCTACACGTAGAGTCATGCCTGTAGGAATCTCTTTTTTTTATGCTTATCAACAATGATCCTGGTCTGTGGAACAAAGATGGGGAAACAGATTGTACGAGTTCAATAAGTAAGTTTTAGAAAAGAAAGGAAAGGAGCTAAAGAGAACATATGTGTGATAATAGCCAAGACATGGAAATAACCAAAGTGTCCATCAACGAATGACTGGATAAAGAAGGTGTGACATATACAATGGAATATTACTCAGCCATATAAAAGATAAAATATTGCTATTTGCGACAACATGGATGGATCTTGAGGGTTTCATGTTAAGCAAAACATGTCAGACAGAAAAGGACAAAAACTGTATGATTTTGTTCATATGTGGAATATAAAACAAAAAATTAACTAACTATATAACAAAACAAAAACAAACTCATAGATACAGACAACAGAATGGTAATTACCACATGGGAAGGGCAGTCTGGAGAAAACGAGTTGGGTAAAAGGGGTCAAATATATGGCAACAGAAGAAACTAGACTTTTGGTAGTGAGTGTGCTATGGTATACACAGATATTGTATTATATTGTATACCTGAATATTATATATGTTTTTAACCAATGTCACCTCAATAATTTTTAAATAAATATTTGGTTAAAAAAAAGAACATGTGTGTAATATGAGAAGTCATGGGACTGAGATGGAAGTGCATAAACTGAGAACGCTAAGAACAAAAGGCACAAGTTTCCTCAGGGAGAAAGAAACAGTGAAGAGGAGGAGGAGTTTCCTAGGAGAGCCACCAGGTGGAGCCACCACCACAAAACCACTTCATGGATCATCTGGGCAGGCATGCGTGGAAACCCAGCAGGAATGCAGAGGAAGTCTAAATCAATGATGGTTCCATGGGACACTCATTACTCTAGTATCAATGACTTAGAACCAGGACGGAGAGACTAAAAGGAGATAAATGTAATAAAAGGAAAATTCTAAACACATAAAAACCTACAGAAAATGTATGATAGCAACACCCCTCCGGAATGGCTTTCTCCACCCATTTCACCACCACCCCTAATTTGAACCTAATCATTTATTTAGCCCCAAGAGGCAGAACTACTCAGATAAGAAAATGAACAAGGGCAACATACTCTAACATCAATTACTGGTCCTTACGCAAGCTCGCAACAGAACTTGAACAGAAAAGGATCAGTTGCTTTAAATGACCTCTCTGGAAAAAAAAAAAAAAGACTATAAATGCATATGTAGATCCATTCATATGGACGCATATATTATTGAATGATTATATGTATACCAATCCATGTTCACTGCCAGGCTGCTAGCTTTATATTCATCTCCCATGGGAAAAACCAGCTCAGTTGAGAGCCAAGAGCTTCCACACAACAGTAATGCCTTTTCTTAACTCTTACTCTTCTATCCATCCATAAATCCAGCAATTTAGATAAAATCAACATATGATTTACAAACTCAAAGAAAAATCTGACCCAATATGCCACACTTTGATTCCTTTGTTTCTCCAAAAGGAAATTTGAAATGAGAAAAAGTCTTGTTACTATAAACAAATCCCCAGATCTCACATCTACCTTAACAAAGCACAGTTGACATATTCTTTATTAAGGACACTTTTCCCATCCTTTGTTTAGAGTTTCATTTCAAACTAAGGGCCAATAGCCTATCAAGTTCCAGGCCACTGCCTCTGAGCCAACATGAGAGTTCAGTGCTAGCACATGCACACTTGTATATGCATATATGCACATACAGACACTCACTCATGTTTTAACAAACAAGCCAACAGATACCTCAAGAATATTATTCTGAGTAGCCAAGTAAATGCTAAAGGAATGAAAGCTTGAAAAAATGTTTTCCCTTCAGCAAGGTCACTATGGCCAGATCTGTTTAGGGATTGGAATGACTAGTACTGAAACAGTAAGGGAAAAAATGATAAACATTAGGTAAAATTCTTCTGACAGCTACAGGCAGCAGACCAAAATGGAGAGCCTTTCTGTGCGGCAAACACTAGGCCCGTATTAATAAAGGGCACGTGTGTGTTACCCATCCACACACAAAATGAATTCTGAAGAATTTCTGCACTAACTTTTAAAGCAACAGTGTGTCACCAGAGGCAGAGCAGCTGTTGATCCCTCTGTCAAGGAAAACTTTTGAATTAAACCTGTCTGAAGGACAAAACACATGAATCCACAGAGCAATGCTCTACAATCAAAGTCATATCCACATACCAACTCAGAGAGCAACCCTCCCCCATCGCAACTTGACTCTCATCTCAGAGCATCAGTGCTAGACATGTTCAAATAACATCTTTTAAACCATCAAATCTTTCAGCATTAATCTCTGGAAGGGGCAGTAAAATGCAAATGCATAACAAACCTTAAATAAAGATGGTAAAAGCAGTTTATCTTTCAGAAGGCAAATGCCAAAGTAGCAGAGCGACTTAAAAAGATGATTATAAAATACATTTTATATCAGGAAAGCATAACAATAACAATAATAATAGCAAAGAATAGTAAATGTGCAAAATACAATAGAGACTTACCAAACACTGAATTCATGATAAACTGGAAATAGAAACAAGGACATATAAAGCCAACCAGAAACCTGTGGAGTGGCTTCACATTTCAGAATGACAGAAATAAGAGACATAACCCCACCTTGTCATAAAAAAGATATAAGAAATGTGCAGCACTTTCTCAACATTCTCCAAGTAATACAACAGACTGGAACTGCTTGTAGGCAAGATTGGATGGTGTTTTTCTAGTCTTTCTATCTGTCCCAACCCTAAACACAGGGGCAGGCCCATAATAGACACATAGGAAACGTGTGCTATTAAATGTTCATTAGTAAATACCCAAAAGTGAGGAAGGAATGATATCCAAAATTATAGGCAGCAAGAACTTCATGGGATCAGCGAGAGGTAACTTCCCCATGAGGTCTGGTAATGAGGCAAAAACTGGGAAACTAGAGCCCCGAAATACAACCTGGTCCTTACACAGGCCAGCAAGGTGCTGATTACAGTCTGAAGACTTAACCAATCACAAGGACGAAGCTGGTTCAGAAATCTTTCCAAGAATGAAACCAAATAATTTATTTCGTTTTAATTCAAGTAGAAAAGAGGCCATATTCAAATGGACAAAATCCTGCTTGCTCATTTTCAAGTATGTATTTAGCGTATTTGCTGTTAACTGCTAAAATGTCCATTTGTTCAATTTTGCTCTTAAACTTGAGGTTTAAATATTTTTTAAAAAGTTCCTCCATAGAGCAATGTTCTAATTTAGGAGGGCCCATTATTCTCCTGTATGGGTTTAACAATAGGAGAAACAAAATAATAAATCATTCTCAGAAGGAAACAGACAACCCTTTCTGTCTGGTTCATGAGGATGACATTTGTCTCCAAGAAAAGTTTTCAGATTTTCTAGGTCCAATTTGTCAACATCTGGAGTCTGGGATTACTTTAGGATATACAACATCTATGCTTTAAGTTGAATGAAAAATGGCTTCTTACTTCTTGGGAAGGCTTGGTTTAAACAGGAAGCTCCTTCACCATGACTCAGATAAAGCCCAGAGAAGTGGCTGAGGGTGGAGCAGACACAACTGTTCTTACAGTTCTATAACCAGAACGTATAGCTGGTGCTGTCAAGCCATCTGGAGGACCTGCATGCTTTCTCTCTATGTCTCTCTCTCAATTTCAGTCACATCTTTTTCCTCAAATGAAAAACCCATGGAGTCATTCCAGTACCTTCCTAAATCAACTCTAGAAATTTGCAAAGGTTAAAGCTGAAAACGGAAACTAATCAGTCCCCAAACTGCTGTTTCCATGGTCCTGGCCTTTCCCACAGCTATGAATAGCTTCCTTTAAACCTAGAGTATCTTTTGATCTTATGCAGGTGTCTAGGGAGGGCGAGCTCATCCCACATTGTGAGGTACTACAGCCCATTCACCACTGCCGCAAAATGAGGCATGTTCCCAGCAAAAACTGCTGGATACAATTGGGCATTACCTCTTCAGCTATGTCTATCTCAAGTTCAGGACCCAATAAAGTGGTTCAATTTTGGCCTCATATAAATAGAATGTGATCTTTCTTTATTAAACCAATGCTAAGCCTGTATCAAATGATAAGGCCCATGTAAATAGTCATCTCATCTTTGATAAAGAAAACAAACTTGCGTTAACAATTAAATTCTCACAGGGTCCAAGGCTAAATCACAAGGTGGACTCATATACTGTAAGAAATCAAAGTAGGCTGTTGCTAAACTCTGAAAGTAACTTAATTTCCTTCCAGAATAACAGCAGTAGACAAAAACATCCAAGAGATTTCTAGGGACAAAGCTTGAGAGAAACAAAGGAAAGGAGACATCAGTCATTTACGATAACTCATAAAAGTTGAAAAATTGGTGGGAAGGAAGTGTTTACAAGTGACTAGAATCGTCCCACAGATTTAGCCTCTGATCCTTGTTTTAAGGGAAAAAAAGTGGTTTTTCATTGATTTGGGGTGGGAAAAAATGTAGCTTTTGAGCTCAGCACAATGAACTATTTATCTGGCCTGACAAGGCCAATCAATCTACCCGCTGTTTAGTATAAGAAGTAGTGGGATCCTGTTAGTCTTGACGGGTGGGGGCAGGGCCGAAGACAGCACTGGCGCTGGTATACAATGCTTCCCTTCAACTGGAAATTTATGTTGGGTCCAGGTGACTTGGGGGTCAGTGTGAAGCCTGGGACAGAATGAAGATGGTTTGTTGTGTTTCATATTTACAGAATGCCCCCATGTGCTAAGGTCTCAGAGCCGCTGGCAGATTCATTATATAAAATAACTAAAAGGTTTCTCAGAATCAGACTGCAGGCCTAAGGTAGAGGCTTAAAAAAAGGAAGTAATAAACTCTTTTAATGTCATTTTTTGGTTAATAAAAAATTCCATAGGGGACCCCAAAGGCTAGAATTTTAGTTGTAAAGAGATAATTATCTAAAAAGTTTTATTCCTTCGTTGATTTAAAGTTCTCAGGTAATTTTACCAAACTCATCCAGATAATTACCTTAATTCCTTAATTAATTCCTTATCTAGTTAAATTTAATTAATTACCTTAATTCTCTTATTTACTTTACAAAAACAGGGCTGGCGGAGAGGTCTTGCCACTGATCAATGCTGATCAGTGTCTATGCAATTCCTCAGCCCACTGTCCCAAGAAGCATCAGGAGGAACTGGAAGGACTCAGGTTAGCAAAGGAGGTTTGGAGAAATGTCAGAGGACTCAATGAAGTCTAGCTCTCCAAATCTGATGAGGGCAGACCTCAAGAGTTCTGGAACTTATTTGCAAGAATGCAAGAGACACTTGAGGATGACTATAGTTTTACAGTAAAGTATGCTTAATTCTTAAAATGGGAAATCCCCTGCACTGGTAAGATGGGACTTAAAAAAGAGAGAGAGAGAGAAAAAATCCTATAGCTGCTAACCAGTGTGGGCCTCCAGCCAACATTTAATCTGGGTAATTCAAAAAAAGGAAATGTAACCCAGGGCAGCTGGAGGGGGTAGAGGAAGAAGCAGGAAGGAAGAGAGACACAAAGCTAATGTCTCAAGCACTATGATCAATGGACAGTTTACTGGACAAATTCTTACGCTGTCTAAATTTTATGAAAGATTAACTGTTCTTCTCCATGGTTATGTAAACTTGCCTTCTTTTTTCTTTTTAATGGAACTCATTGCTAATACATTTCCTGCTCCTGCTTTTGAACAGCTCTATATTTCTCTTTAAGGAAGTAATAAGCCCATGAAAAGCCTGCAGCTGATGCTAACCTACAGAGGAAACACTCGGTGTGTGCCCTGGTTGATCCACGGTGAGGATGAAGTCAGGAAAAACCCAGGGAATCTAGTGTGACCGCAGTCTAAAATTGAGTCGAATCCTCTCTGCCATCTTATATTGTCTCTCCCATCATTTAAAGCAATAATGTCACAAAGCGGGGAGGTATGAGAAAAAAACAAACCTCCAGCAAGCTGATAGCTGAAAATCTGCCTTGAAGTCTCTCTCAAAAGAGAGAAACGAGATAATTAAAGATCTCTTGGTGAGGTGGTTATATGAGCTGTCTTCTCATGTACTACCTCCTAAACAGAGGCAAGGTCTGTGTTCAAGGGCCCAGCAGTTAGAGAAAGACCCTGATAAAGCCTGCCCTTAAATTGAAAAGAGAGAACAGCCAAACACACACAGCTCAGCCTGCACCACTGCATTCTCTAAAGTTACCTTCCATCCATAAAAACAGATATAAAAGCTAAAGTCCTGGGAAAAAAACATCATTTATAAATTTAGTCTACTTTCTCATTGTCAAAAAAAAAAATACTCTGTTCCCTTTATTATAGTTATTCTGTCATTACTTGCTCTGTGAGTGTACGTATCCAAAATTTCTATTTTAAAAAGCCCAAAAGGGCAAATAGCAGTCATTGTTTTAGCAATTTAAAATTTGACACAGTTTACCCAGAAGTTTCCAGTTTGGGTTTGTGTGTGAGGATGGGGCTCTTTCTTCTTTTCCATACCTCTCTTATTGGTTCTTAAAATTGTTTCAGAAGACAGCAAAGCATTTCCACTGGACACTTCGTGTATGGGCTTTTCTGGAGCTTTGCTGGAGAGAGGGTCTTTCTTCATCTCCTTCTTTATTTCCTGTGAAGACACATAAAAGGAAAACAAGATTGTAGTTTGAAGTTTTAAAATGCCTTTCTGATTATTTTATGCTTCAACTTTCTGGAAATAAATTATAATGACCTCAACTCAGTATAACATGATGTTTTAAAAATGTCACTATATTTTTGTAGCTTACTTTTCTTAAATTAGTTAGAGTGTCTGGTCCTATACAATAAAATGATGTCCAATGTGGTGATATCTTTATGTGACTATGGCCATTCCAAGTGACCATAAAGAGAATGAGGAATAATAAAGGCCACCACACAGCTCTGACAGCCTGTTCTACTTTTTGAACAATGACAAGCTTTGGCCAAGCAGAGTCACCCCTTAAAAGCCTTCTTGTTTCTATTCTTCCCAACAGGGGTTTAGAGAAGTATATTCCCAAATCACCATTATGCTCACAATTATTTTAAACCCCAAAGAAGATGAATTCCGTTCATTTCAGTCATAAAGGTCCTCTGGCTTTTTAACTCTTGACAAAGAAAAATATAAGGATAACAAACTGAAATAAAAATTATCATACTAGGCCAGGGGCCAGCAAACTGCAGCCTATCACCTTTTTTTATAAATAAAGTTTCATTACAACACAATCACCTTCATCTGTTTAAGTATTTTCTACGGCTGCTTTGATGCTGCATGGCAGCGTTGAGTAGTTGGAAGGGAGATCAAAGCCTAAAATACCTAGTCCTTCACAGAAAAAGTTCTAGGTGCTCTCATATCAAAACTCCATTAAGGTAGATATTTTTTAAACCAGTGGCTGATACAATTATTTCAAATTACCTTAATAATTTACATAATTGTTTTCAAAAGCATTAATAGCATGAAATTAGAGTACTTCACAAACTGCAGGTCTGGAGCAGGGGGTTTCTGGGCTTGTGTGAACTCATAATCACAATGACTTGGGAAAAAGAAAGCTAAGGGGCTAGACCCAAAGCATGGCTGAGTGGCTGGAAGGACTCAAGGATGAGAGAGATGTGTTCTTGAAAAAGAACGAAGGGCAAAAAATGGAGTGGGTGGGCTCCTATGGAATGAATATGAAGATGGTAAATTAGGTAGAGGAGACCACAATTCAGCCTGGGCAGAAGCAAAAAGAACAAAGGCTTGTCAAAACACAGCCACTGCATAGCAGCTTCCTATACACCAGAGTTACCGTAGTCAATTCCCGGATTGCTAGATTGCTGGCTCGGTTAACAACAAGCCTCGCCCTCCCTCCCGCCCTCCCTCCTTCCCTCACCAGGGCCCCACCGGAAACCAGCAACTGTGGCTGGTGCTTTGCTGGGTTGAGAGTTTCAGCTGGCGTCCCAGGCCAACACAGCACAAAGCTTTGTGCACGCATGTGTATGTACACGAACTCCCACCTCAGCAGCCCTGGCACCTGCTAAAACAGCAGTTGCTGGGGGTTTCTGCAGCCTCACAGGCAGATGGCATCAGGGGACAATCTGCAAACATTGCCTGCCTGAGCCGCATGACGGGATGCTTTCTTAGTGGTAGCTGCCAGCCTATGGCTCTAGAAGGAAAGAAAACAAGCCACCATGGGGGCTCATTCCCCAACAGTTGCTTCTTTGAGGGTGGAACAGTTTCTCAAACCTCACTTTACATTGCAGTGTGGATATGACTATGCACACACGAATTTCCCACCTGGACACAATGTAATGCAGTGATTCAACATTCAGTGCTGCCAAGGAGTAATTCAGAAAAATTCAATGGCTTGTGGGTGACATGGCAAGCATTTGCTTAGCGCTAACTGCTAGTGGCATGCAGTTGGAGAAGAGTGAGGGAGGAGCAAATGTCTGAGAGACTGAGGTGGTTACTGGAGATGGCTTCAAGAGTATGGTTGTCAAGAATGCTCATACCCCAGGCTTCAGAGCAGCACCCATGAGCTTGGAAGGACAGATCTGATCAAGCAGGTGCTTAAAGGTTGAGAAACCAGCAGCAGGAGAGGGGATGGTTCATAAATCTCAGATTCCATTGTCTCCACAGTGACTGTTTACAGTTGCCAAATAGAGAAGCCTAATGATGACCGAATTTATTAAGTTGCTTCTTAGATGGAAGCAGGGAGGAGAAAAAACTTAAAATGTGCCCTGCAATTTTCCTGGAGAAACCAATCAGGCATGTGGGCGTGGCAGCGCACCCTGGAGGCTCTCCACCTGCATAACACCCAGGCACACCAGGTTCAACACAGCCTCACCCAACTCCAACATCTTCCCCCCAACCTGCGCCTTCTCCAGCAGAGAGGAAGCTACCTTGCTTGACAGCCCATCGTCTACTCACTTACCCAGGATGGAAAACTCAGTGTTAACTCCTATATCTAACCAGTCACCCAGTTGTGCCCAATCTACTTCCTCAATCTGTTTCTCTCCATTCCTCCCACACTGCCTTAAAAACATGAATACCAAGCAAATAGCTTGAACAGATGTTTCTCCAAAAATTAAAAAATGGCCAACAATCACACAACAAGATGCTTAACATCATTAGTCATTAGGGAAATGCAAATCAAAATTATAATGAGATACCCCTTCATACCTACTGAGATGGCTAGACTTTTTTTAAAAAAAAGGAAAACAAATGTTAATGGAGATATGGTGAATTTGAACCCTTGTATGTTGCTGATGGGAATGTAAAATGGCACAGCCCCTGTGGAAAACAATATGGAGGTTCCTCAAAAAGTGAAACACAGAACTACCAAATGACCCAGCAATTCCACTCCTAGGTATATACCCCCCAAAGAACTGAAAACAAGGACTCAAACAGATAATTGTATAACAACATCTACGGCAGTATTATTCACAACAGCTGAAAGCTAGAAACAACCTAGTGTCCATCAATAGATGAATGGATAAACAATATATGGTATATACATACAAGAGAATATTATTCAGTCTTAAAAAGAAATAAAGTTTTGATACATGCTACAACATGAATGAGTCTGGAAAACATTATGGTACGTGAAATAAGCCAGACACAAAAGGAAAAATATAGTATGATTCCACTTACACGAGGCACCTGGAGTAGTAAATTCATAGACACGGAAAGTAGACTGGAAGTTTCCAGAGAATGGTGGAATAGGAATTAATGTTTAATGGTTACAGAGTTTCAGTTTGGGGTGATGAGAAAGTTTTGGAAACAGATAGTGGCAATGGTGGCATAACATTGTGAATGTAAATAATGCCACAGAACTGTACATTTTAAATGGTTGAAATAGCAAATTTTATGTTATAGGGATTTTACTACAGTAAAAATGCACATGAATACCAGCTAACGTGTGAGTATTTACCATGTGCCAATGCCTGCTCTAAGAGTTTCACTGGAATTGGAACTTTTTACCCACACAACAGCTCTATTTGCAGATGCACACACCAAGACAGAGAACTAAGGAAACCTGTCCGAGGTCAAACAAATAGGAACTGGAACTGAAACCCAACCTGTCTAGATTCAGAGCCCATCTCTTCACCATGCTTCCCCTGCATCCTGTCTGGGTGATAATGTCTCCTTGCCCCCAGTCTCTTTCATCCCAGTTCAGCCTCTGTACTGCCACAAGGGACACTTACCTAAAACAAATGTCTGCTCTTGTCACTTCCCTACTGAAATCCTCCAGTGACTTCCAAAAGACCACAGGACAAGCTCTTTCATTTAAAACTTCAAATTGCACAGCAAACCACAAGTCTCTATGTACTCGACTCTGGTTCAAACTATCTGACATGCATACTGACCCCATTGTACCAATTACTATGCAAATGTAAGTTGGGAAGTACACTTCTTGAACTACCCTTTGACACTCACAGATGCCTGATTTCATGGACTCCTATTGGTAGGCTCTAAAAATAGGTGATGAGGCTGGCAATGATACAACCTTACACTGGCAAAGGCTTAAATAATTAAGTTCTTTAGCAGATATTTTTTACTTGCTCCTCTTAATAACACTGTCATTGTGTTATTGTAAGAAACAAAACCCCAGATTTTTCCAGACTGATATATTTTTGCATAGAAGAATCATGAGGTCCAGTAAGAGGATATGAGACCAGCCAAAGGCCACAAAATTAGTAAGAGGCAGAATGGGCCATGGGACTCAACTCTGGGCCTTCTAGGCAGACCTCTCCTGCTACTCCTCACCTCTCAGGAAGAAGTGATGTCATGGCTAGAGCAGGGAGACGCAAAATCATGCCACCCATGGCTCCACTGGGAACCTTCACTTCCCTCCATGCCTAAAAAATGTAATGTACTACTTTATCCATAAGCATATAAACACTGAGGCCCAAATCCTGGAAGCCGCTTATCATCCACACACAAAAAAAAGCTCTTTGCTGCAGAGGAAGGTGGGCTTGGCACTGGAGTAACTCCTGCCTGCCTCCAGCTGTCAGCATCCAAGTACATGGAGCTCTCCGAGGTTCTGATCCAGGTAATGGGACTCTGGATTTCCTGGGTCTGAGTGCTCCTAGCTCCCAACCCTCAACCTCAGCTTTCTGATCACTATGCCTATATTTTTCACCATTTGTTAAGAACATGAATCCTACTATCCTAGTGGTAGAGGCCACACCCTGGAACACATTTGTGGGCTATAGGGGCTTATAGAAATTCATACATGCCCGTATATATAAATCAGCGATGACTGTACTTGCTTAAAGACACTACAGAATGGTTGGGTATCGACAAACCTCTTTAGTAGGTAAAGGAAATCCAGCTTCTCTTTATCTCAAATCTGATGTCTTAACAGTGGAAACTCGGCATGTACAGTAAACTTGAGGCCATCAATAAGATATCGATGCTGCAACAACACTCTATGTTGCAAGGACCACTTGAGTAAATTGAGAGAACTCTCACATCATTACTGCTTTCCAAAGCACTATGCTGATCAGAGCCAAAGATGGCTCACCCACATCTGGAGGCCAAAAAGCCCCAATAATGCCATTCTAGCAAAATTCTCTGTGACACATTTAGCAGCCTGCAAACAGCAGCCTCACTGGGCAAATGCACAATTTGTATGTGACTGGGAGCTAAACTAGCATAGTCTGCTTTCTCATAAGCGGAGTTGCCAGGATGTGGCTGGCTACTGAGCCAAGTCGACTACTTTTCTCCTCTCTCTCCCCATCTATTACATACTATATAGATGCTGGGGGGTTGGCTGGGTTGAACTTCTTTCAACTGATCAAAATACCACAGTAAAACACCAATGAAGGGGGTCCCTCCCTTCTCTCATACTTTATGTCTTCCACCAACCTTGATATAACTTAAGACACAGGCTTCACAGTAACTGGAAAGAATGATGCTATAAGTTAAAAACCAGAACTAGTCCCGGCATCATCATTTCTTAGGTGGGAGACCTTGGGGGCAATACTGGAAGCCTCTAAGCAGCTCTTCTGTCATCTCTAAAAGAAGTCTAATGCTAAATGTGTTGGCATCATTACAGAGTTATCTTCTGAATCAAACAGTGAATAGGAGAGTGACATACAAATTGATTATTTATTGTCATTATCAATGTCATCATTAAATAGCAAATGCTATAAAAAGAACTATACCTAATAACACAGATGAACTTCACAGTCAGAATGTTGAGTGAAAGAAGCCAGACCCAAAAGATCGCATGCTGTATGATTCCATTTATGTTAAATTTAACAACAGGAAGAACTAATCAATGGTGAGACAGCTTCAAATAGCAGCTACCCTTGGGAAGGTACTGGCTGCAAAGGGTACAAGAGAACCTGCTGGGAGGATGAAAATGTTCTATAATTTGGTCTGGGTGGTGGTTTCACAGGTGTACACACAACTAAAAATTCATTGAACTGTATTTCTAAGATCTCTGCACTCCACTAAATGATATTTCAATTTAAAAGAAAAACATAAATGCTTAAACCAGAAGAAGACAGATTCTTTTAAATCGAAATGTGCTCATATTTTGTCCTAGAAGGTCAAAAACATGAAAGCCTAGTGCTTGGGTGTTTTAACATTCATCTCAGAGGGTGGAAAGCTTTCTGGGATCAACATTAAGGGGATCAATCGTCAAAATGTGCCAAATACACCCTACCAAGTGGGTGAGCCAAAGGGCATCTCATCTAATTGACACAATCAGCTGAGTGGATCTGCTCCCTCCACTGCGTCCTTCCTTCACCACAGCTGCTTTCTTCACGTCTTGCAGTATTTCCTTGTTTCCTGTCACCAATATACAGGCACGCAGAGCAGGCTGGTGCCACTGACACCAGGGGGCGCTCAGCACTGCCCTGACCGGCCAGAAATGCTGGTCCTGGGCTTCCCTCTGCATTAGAGTGAGGCTGGGCAGGGTCCCCGTAGCTCAGGGTGGTTGCAAGGCAGGGAAAAGAGACATCATTCGTCAGCAGGTCCTCAAATCTGGTCTATTCCTGCCTTTAGAGCCAGATGTGGTTGTGGGATCACAGCTGTGCCCCCTGTTAGTTCATGGAAAACCTCTGCAAATTACCACTGGCAGGAGATAAAAGGAAATCACTAAAAACAAACCCTTACACCAAATCTACTGATCAAGAGAGTTTTGAATAGCTACACAATCCTAGAATAGCACATTGCCCCCTCATGCGTATCTTTCTGTCTACGCCGTCCCATGCAAAAGGAAAGTTTGAGGAGCAGCCACCCCTCAAATGTTCCCTGCTTGTAGATACTATGCTTTCCTAGCATTTGGCTTCCTTCACAAAAGGCTAGTCAGCCCAAAACAACTGGGAAGATACAGCAAGGATCCTGAAAGCAACAGCAGAGCACCAGGGGAGTTTTGGCTGTATCTGTAAGAGTCTGTTTCTTTAAAATAAATAAATACACACACACACACACACACACACACACACACACACACACACACCTAATTATCACAATTAAAAAAAAAACCCATGCTGCTGAACCATGAAATGTACCAAAGTTATTAGAGAGAATTGTAAAGAAAAAAGAATATATATATTATATATATATATATACACACACACACATATACATAAACATACATATATATAATATAATAATTTCTGAAGTAAATATGGCAAAATATGAGGGTTTGATAAAGCAGGGTGGTGAGCACACTGGTAATTGTTATTCAGTTCCTGTCTTTTTCCAATGCTTGAAATATTTCATGATTTCTCTTAAAAATTACATAGTGAAACCACGTTGATGTCTCATACTACAATGGCTTTCTTCTATGTATAAAATATGCTGCCACTTAGAAAAGTGCTCTGACATATCTTCATAAATATACCTAAGATATTTTCATCTCAAAGCTAACAATGTTGTTTTTTTTACATAACAGAATACCTACTGTCACAATTCTATGTAAATCTTCAACCGCATATTTGCAATATCATATACTTGCAATATTATCATCCAAATATCACTGATAACACCAGCCCATGCAAGAAGCTCTTGACCTGCAGGATAGGAATGAATACTACAAAGAGCACAGCAAATGCTAGCTACCAGAGATCAGAATAGCTACTTTCATGTCTTGAAGAGGTAACATAGTTTTCACATATACAACACAATTACCTGAATGACAGTTAGTGACTTTATATCTTTATATCTGCCCATTCCCTGCTAAACATCTAGATTATTACCATTGGATCGAAGGGTGTCAATACCAACCAGCTCTTTGGACATGCTTTAGTTGGCACTTAATAAATATTTGTCAAATGAATGGCAATTTAGAGTGGTATGGGCAGGACAACCATCTACAGATGACGGGGAGTATTTTCAATGCGGCCCAAAACTATAACAACATGGATATCTGTATCATCCCCACAATGACACAGCTGGATCACAATCAACTTCTCACTTCACAGGGTATGTACTTGGCTTAAGAGTGGTAGGAAGAAGATACAGTAAGAAAATTCATGCTGGTGCCTCGTTTTTTTTAAATGAGCAATACTTATTTATTAGACTGGGAATATTAGATAAGATATATTTATCATTTAAAAATTAAACCTGAAAAGCACTAGAAAGAAAATTCATGCGGTGCCTCATTTTTTTAAAATGAGCAATACTTATTTATTAGACTGGGAATATTAGACAAGATATATTTATCATTTAAAAATTAAACCTGAAAAGCACTAAAAGGAAAGATGAAAGATTTTATAATCTCAGAGTGGGAAAGACTATTTGACATCCTGACACAATATCCAGAAACCACACAAGGGCTAATTACAGAAAACTGTAAATACAACATAGAAAAAAAATTCATCAACAAAAGTCAAAGTGGGAGAATATTGCTGGTTAGAGAGACCTCTTTCTACAAAGTATCAGCAAAGAGATCAATAACCTAGCCAAAAAAAAAAAACAGCAAAGGACAATTCATAGAAAAAAAATGTCTCAAACCTATGAAAAGATGCTTAACCGCACTGATAAGAGAAATGGAATTTACAGTGGGATTCATTTGACAATATCAGTGCAATATTCACTACACAGAAAGACCTTGAATCCTTTTGGCTATTTTCTTATACCTAAAATTATACACCTACCACATAATAATGTTTACACAAGTTGTCTCACTAGAGTCTGGGCTCTCTCGGAATATTGTCTCTGTTTCTATATGCTGTGCACCTACCACACAATTGGTATTCATGCAAAGAGTAAGTATGAGAGATATGGAGAAGAGCAAGCACAAAACTCTCCAGAAGTTGACAGCCTAGATAGAGATGTATGTAATTTTTTAAATTAGAATGATATATCATTTTTTCTTGATTTTAAACACCATAAAGTTTCTCAATAGACCACTCCAATACCCAGTGAATTTACTAGTTCTATTAAGATATCATTTTTTATCTGTCAGACTGGCAACAATAAAAAAAAAACTGATTATATAATTTTGGCAATGGTGTAGAGATAGATACCCTCTCCACTTTCCAATGAGAGTATAAATTGATGTGTAAATTGGTACAACTTCTGTGGGCAGCAATGTGGCAATTATCTACCAAAAATTTAAGTGCCTACACTACACCTTTTAACTCAGTATTTCATTCCACTTCTAGGAATTTAAACTACAAATTTACTTGCACATGTGCAAAATGGCATATGTATAAGATTAACCATTATGGCATTGCTTAAATTAGCAAAAGACTGAAAGAACATAAATGTGTATCAGTAGAGAGTTGGTAACATAAATTATGATAAATCCAAACCATGCAACTCTCTCCAAGAATGAGACTGGTATGTAAGTACCAATAAGGATAATTGCCAAGACACGTTCCTAGGTTAAACAGCCTAATAATGTACGCTAGCATTTGTGTGATCATGCACATGCTTCATTGTGTAACACAGAAAAACAAACTGTAACTGAGGTTGCCTCCAGGGAGGGAACAGGGTGGCTAAGAGACAGGGAAAGAATATATTTTGTCCCTTTTATTTAGTATCATGTGCCTAGATAAAATTTTAATATAAAAATTAATAATTGAAATGTGCTTACTATTTCCCAATCATTAGACTATTAACAATTTTCCTACAAACAAGGAAGAGTTGACACTGCCCCCAATATAGTTTGGTTATATAATTTCCACTGCTAACAATCCCAATGCTGCTGGTCACAGTGATGGGAGTATATATGAACACACAATTTAAAAGAAAGCTCTTCGGTCTATATATTTCATCAAGAAGAGGAAATTGGAAAGTTAAGATATGGGGGAAATCATGCCAGGCCCAATAATTTTTTTTTTAATTATATGATACAAAATTCAAAAATTTTGAAAAGTATAACTAATGGAATGACAAAAAACAACACAGAAAAAAATAAAATGCTTATAAAGAGGCAATATTAAATCTTATTTTTAGTTTTATCATAGGTAGAATGTAGTTCAAATTGGTGGCCAGACTGCAAGCAACACGAGTTTGGATAGAGATTCCTCAAAAATATGTGCAGCAATCCCACTTTGGGGTATTTATCCAAAGAAATAGAAAACGCTAACTCAAAAAGATATATATATACACACCCCTGTGTTCACTGTAGCATTATTTATAATAGCCAAGATGTGGAAGCAACCTAGGTGTCCACTGACAGATGAATGGATAAAGAAGATGTGGTATATATAACCAATGGAATATTACTCAGGCACAAAAAAAAATAAAATCTTACCATTTGTGACAATAAATATGGACCTAGAGGGTATTATACTAAGTGAAATAAGAAAGACGGAAGAAGACAAATACTGTATATCACTTATATGTGGAACCTAAAACAAAACAAAACAAATAGAACAATACAGAAACAAACTCATAGATACAAAGAACCGATGGTTGCCAGATGGAAAGGGGAAGGAGGATGGATGAAAAGGTGAAGGGAATTAAAAAATACAAACTTCCAGTTATAAAATAAGTCATAGGGATGTAATGTACAACACGAGGAATATAGTCAATAATATCGTAATAACTATATATGGTGACAGGTGGGTACTAGACTAACAGTGATCACTTCATAAGTTATATAAATGTCCAATTACTACGTTGTACACTTGAAACTAAGGTAATATTGTATGGTAACTATAATTTTTGAAATTTTTTAAAGAGAAAAAAGAGTTAAACAGTTTGGGATTGGCTAATTATTCTCAAAAAAATTAATTACACAATCTCAAATGGAGCTCCCTAAGGAGTGGGCACTTTCTCCATTAGTCTTTTCTGGAAAAAACTTTAAATGTTTCCGATGACAACATACTTACTCTATGAAGCAGTACTACCTGAAACATAAGAATTGTTGAACTGAGTGTAGGTAAACAGCTTGCTCTTAGAGGGAAAAAAAGCGGGGGACACCCAAGATCCAACAGCCATTTGCACTGTCTTTTTTTTAACAGCTTTGATGATGATGAAGAGAATGTGCTCCTGCGGCCCTTTGTTGGAATCCCTGTCACAGTACTGACCCATGCAATCTAAATATGAGTCCATAAGTCTCTCTCCCAGCTACTCTGTGAGCGCCTCAGGGATAAGGAATAGATCTCACTCATCTTTTATCCCCAGACACTCAATAAATGTTAGCTAGCAGGCACTCAACAAATGTTGGCCACTGTCATTAGCTCTTTCATTTTAACAGATATTTGAATATCTACTATGTATCATGTATAAATGAAAGCAGTACATGAATCTAACTCAGTGTTAATTTTTAGTTACAACTGCTTCTAAGACTAATAAGCCAATAGAAAAAAATGTAAATGCACTAGATCTTTTACATCTAAAAAAAAAAAAACAAATATATATTTTTTTCATTTTCCTAGCTCTTCTAAAACATATGGAATTAGATAGCAATTATGTATACTATGAGCAAGGTACTGTTTGTTCTAAGGGTTTACATGGAGTAACTCATTTCATGTTCATAGCCATACTAAAAAGTAGGAAACATTATTATCTGTCTTGGACAGATGGGAGAAGTGGGTCCCAAGAGAGGACCAGGCAATAAACGGCTGAGTGAGAACTGAAGTCCTGGCAGTCCTGTGGCCAAGCCGTCACTCCTGGTGGCCACACCATGCTCCTCCCACCCAATGTGTGTGCTCCTAATGCTGCTCTTGGCTTGCTTCAAAAGGCCAACTTCCTCAAACTACCACTTAAAAGAAGAGACAAAAAATGAGCACAGAATAAAGCTTCAGAACTGACCCATCTGAGGACCAATGATTTGAAAGCCTCTCCCAAGTAAAGAAATTCTTATATTTTTACAAACAAAAAAGCACCTGTTTATTTGGTTGTTGAAAGAATGTTTATATACATTTCCATCCAAGATAGCTCGATTGTCAAGAATAAATTATTCTAAGCCCGTGACAAAACAATGTCATTTCATGCTCATTTCCTGATTAAAGCTTTTAGACAGCTGGGCATTCTCATTTCTCAGAGCTGTAGGGAACTATGTAAATTTCCATGCAGCAACTCCAAGATCATTAATCTAAGGAAAGCATGTGCCAACAGAATACCAGATTTTACATTGTTTCAGTAAAGAGGAGGAGGGGCAGGTTAATCTAATTACCTTATGTGTGGTCACCTGACTGAGGTTAACAAAAAGATCATATGCTAAACTGTACTATCAGCAGAGAAAACTGCTAAGTAATGAGACATTTCGTATCACAAAAGGAGTGGAAAGAGGGGGGTGAAAATTTTACATTGCTTGGAACTAGAAACTGTAGCCATAAAAATACTCATACCGAGCTTATATGAATGAAAGGCAGACCATTTTAATTATCATAAGGAGCTAGAAGCATCTCTCTCTCTCTCTCTCTCTCTCTCTCTCTCTCTCTCTCTCTCTCTCTCTCTCACACACACACACACACACACACACACACACACACACACACACACACACAGAGATTCAATAAGATTGGGAGATACTTTTAGTAAAGGATGGCTTACTAGAGCTGAAGTCATCAGGAACGAGATACAGGCGGGCACTTATAATTAGACTCACTCTGCATCCGTGACGATGCATTTGGCACTTATCACTCAGGGCTGGCTACTATTATTTCTCTTTCCAGTAAGGAGCAGCTGGGTTTGGAAAGAGCAGCACTGGCTCAGGCAGCTGACACATCAGTTCAAGTTCTGGCTCTGACACTACTGAGGGTGTAACCTTGGTGTCTCACTTTTGTTAGTTATAAAATCGGGGATTAAAATGTTTTAAAAATCAAATGAGATCTGCGGATGAAGGCACAGCCTCTGGGTCCCAGTGTTGTCAGGCTCCATCAGGAGGAGTGGGAACCCCACCCACAAACAGATATGGGCCAGGTACTGAGGAGTGGTGAATATTAAAAGGAAAAACTTCCCAGTATGTAACTCCTACTGTGGTTGGTCTAGCAGAAGTCTCAAAAAATTTACTTCTAGGCGCTCTCTCAGAAAGCTACTGGAGGGTATATTCCACCAAATCGAATGAGCGAAACAAGAGAAGCAAAGGCCGGTAGTCAATAAATAATGAGAGAGGGAATTTCCTGGCTGACTGCTGGGCAGCAGCCCCGAGAGCAACCAGTTCAGGTTGGAAGGTGCTGGTATTTTTCCAGGGCAGGGGGGAGGGATATTAAGAGGCATTTTATAGAGCTGTTTAGCTCAAGGTATGAAAAGATTTGAATATCCTGAGATAACTCGACAATCAAGGAAGAATTATTATCTGTAGGGAAAACAAAAAGTTATATAAGGAAATTAATTAGAATATATTCTTGTTTCAATACTCAATGTCAGCGTTGCTATATTAATGAAAACATTAAATACAGATTGAACCAAAATCTGACATATGAGCATATAGGGAGGATGAGTTATGGGAGGAGGAACATAAGTGAGCTAAAATCCTCAACTACCATATAGGTAACAGATAATGTGTAGAATTGACAGAGTAAGAGACAGCAGTGCATGCATATTTTCAGAAGTTATAGAAATGAACACTTGAAGCTACAGCTCAAACTGAAAAGAGATCATCTCCTAGAAGACAAGGACATTAGAAGGGACAAGGAGCTCCTGATACATGTCTTTTAGCACTATTGGAGTTTTAAATCTATATACATCACTTTTTAAAAAATTGACAACAATTTTTAAGGCATGCATGCTTGTTCCAAAAAATAAATATTAAAAGATAGTATAAAGCAAAAGGTAAAAATGTAAAAATGTACCCATTTCCAAGTGAAATCCCATCCCTCCTCCCCTAGGAACCATTGAGTTGTGTGTGTCCCTACTTGTTTTTAACACAAATGTACTCAAACAGTATGTGGTTTTGCATCTTGCTTTCTTCCATTTGAGTATGTACCATACACATCTTCTCCTATCAGCTGGAGCCTGCCCCTCTTCCTGATAGCTGCACAGGATCCAACTATAGAATATGCCAACTTCAGAACAGAAGATCTGGTTGTGCAGGAAAGGAAATTTCAGAACCAGGAAGTCTGACCAATCAGAACCACCCAGATTAAAGAGCACTAAATCAGAGCTGGGGGCTGAGGGGGTGATAGGGAGTACCTGGGGAAATAGGAAGATAGAAAATCAGAGCAGAGTTACCTCCCTCGAGGACATGTGGCCACCGTCTCTGTCTTCACTCCTCCAGATGAGCACATGGCCCTGAAGTGGAATTTGGTTCCAGAGTCAGGGGAGTCACATGTTTGTCACCATACCATAAACAGAAGTATATCAGCTGTCTCTGCTGGCTCTTCTGGAATGCTGATGGATAGAAGACTTGTGGCACAGCAAACTGGCTATTTCTGAGACCTGGCAGAATCCGTGCTGTTGGTGACCACTGAGACCCAGGGAGCAGAAACCGGTGCATGAAACACGCCTCAGTGTACGTCTTATCTGCTCCTGCCCCAAAGCCATCCCCCTTCTGCTAAGTTTCTGTATCCTTGGCTGGTTAAATGGATAACTTATCTTAATCTGGGGCTAGGGATGGACAGTCCTCTTCCCTCCAGATTAAAACCAATGTCTTCAGCAATTACAAACAATACTACATTGAGCATTCACTGGGTCCATAACTGTGCACATATACACGAGTGTAACTGGGGGACAAATTCCTGAAAGTGAAATTTCTGGGTCACACATGTGGTGTATCCTTACTGTTAACAGAGAGTGTAAAATTGGCCTCCAGTTTGTCTCAATTACACTCCCATCAATAGCATGAATGAATACCAGTTTCCCCATATTGGGTATGCTTAAACTTCTTAATTTTTGCCAATCTGATAACAGAAAATGATATTAATTTATACTTCTTTAATTAGTAATAAGGTATATCAGCTTTTCATATGCTTACCATCCATTTTACTTTATTTGCCTGTGATCTGCTTGCTCATGTCCTTTGTCAGTTCTATGGAGCACTTTGCCTTCTTCCCTTTCATTTCCAAGAGCTCTCTGAATATTAAAGAATTATTTGATAGTCTTTCATATATGTACCAGAATTTTTCTTTTGTCACTTGGCTATTTACTCTATTAACTGTACATCTTTCCACACAGAAGTTTCTAATTTTTATTTGGTAAAATCCAATCTTGTCTCTGTGGTGTTCTTAGATTTGTGACATGATCGCAAAGGCCTTCTCCACTCAAAAATTATTTAAAAAGAAACACTCATTTTTCTAATTATTTTATGGCAAAGGTTATGCATATTATTGGAAGGCCTCTCACTCCTCACCCACCTACCCCCAAAGAAACATCCAGAAGCTCAACTTAGAATACCTCATTCTGGGAATTACAAAGCCTTGATTTTAGGTGCCTGGTTTCCAAAGCTTAAGTTTGAGGGTGAAGACATGTTTCATAGTGGGAAATGCCCACTGATAGCAGCTAAGACAGAAGTTTCTTCATTTATGCTTAGAAACATCTGCCTTTATTTAGCATTAACAGGTTAAAGATAAATAATATTAATTAAAAGATTAACAGGTCAAATAAATTTGGTCATTTCTTCTCAAAACAGACTGCTTGTCTTCTACCAAGAACAGGATCCTCATTTCTTCCTGACTGATCCCTCGCTGGCATTCTGTAAGCATACCTGCCCCATTCTGTCATGGGACTGGGTAACTAAGATCCAGAGGCTCCCACGAATGACACTAAAACCTCAAGGTCACTACTCTTCACCCACTCTACAATAGCAGGGAAGGGAAATGTTTTTCTTTATTAAAAAAAAAAGCCTTTCCTAGATTTAGTACTATGACTTCCAGGACAGAGCAGCAGGGGAACAGAAGAAAAGGCAACGGTGCATCACCCTTCAATCCTCTTGCCAGTTATTAAGTGCCTACTATGTGCCGGGCACTATGTCATGCAGTAGGGTTCAAGATGGCCCCTGCTCTCCAGGGCCTTGCCACCTAGCAAGGTTAGAACTACAAGTAGAGTGGGTATGCCCACCAGCTCTTGATCAGAGCTCTAGCCACTGGGTGACCTTGTACAAGGTACTCATCCCCCTCAACTGAATAGTCCTTGTACTGGTTTCTTATCACTGCTTAACAAATTACCAATAACTTGGAGACTTTAAACAACAAATTTATTCTCTAACAGTTCCAGAGGTCAGAAAACCAGAAATTGTCTCACTGGGCTAAAATTGAGATGTTGGCAGTGCTGAGTTCCTTCTGGAAACTGTAAGGGACAAGCCTTTCTTGCCTTTTCTAGAATCTAGGGGGTTGCCTGCATTCCTTGGCTCATGGCCCCTTACTCCATCTTCAAGTCCAGCAGTGTAGCATCATCAAAGCCTCTCTCTTTCTGACCTCTGCTTCCAGAGACACTATGATCCTCTCACCCTCCTCATTTTTATGTTAATTGTAGTAACGTAGATATAAAATTTACCATATTAATCATTTTAAGTGTACAGTTCAGTAGTGTTTAGTACAATCACACTGCTGTATTGCCAATCTCCAGAACTTTTTCATCTTGCAAAACTGACACTCTGTACTGATTAAACGACACTCCATTCCACCCTTCCCCAAGTTCCTATTAAACACCATTCTACTCTCTGTCTCTGAGTTTGACTACTCTAGATACTTCATATAAATGAAATCATACAGTATTTTCCTTTTTGTGACTGGCTTATTTCACTTAGTATAATGTCCTCAGGGTTCATCCACGTTGTAGCATGTGCCAGAATTTTTCTTTTTTAAGGCTGAATAATATTCCATTGTGTGAATATATACCACATTTTGTTTATTCATACATTTTTTGATGGACTTTTGGGTTGCTTCCTCCTTTTGGCTACCCTGAATAATGCTATGAACATGGGTATACAAATATTTCTTTGAGACCCTGCTTTCAATTCCTTTGGATATACATCCAGAAGTAGAATTACTGGATCATCTACTAGTCCTATTTTAATTTTTTGAGGAATTGCCATACTGTTTTCCACAGTGGCTGCACCATTTTACATTTCCACCAATAGTGTACAAGATTTCCAATTTCTCCACATCCTCATCAACACTTATTTTCTGGGTATTTTTACAGTAGCCATTCTAATGTGTGTGAGGTGATAATATCGCATAGTGGTTTTGATTTGCATCTCCACTAATCATTAGTGATGTTGAGCTTTTCAGATGCCTTGTTGACCAACTATAAATCTTCTTTAGAGAAATGTATATTCAGGTCCTTTGCCCATTTTGAATCAGGTTATTTGTTTTGTGTTTATTGTTGTTGAGTTATGGGAGTTCTGCATTATTGTGCATATTAACCTCTTATCAGACACATGATTTGCAAATATTTTCTCCCATTCTACTGTCTTTTCACTTTGTTGACTGTGACCTTTGATTCACAGAAATTTTTAATTTTGATGTAGACCAGTTTATCTATTTTTATTTTCATTGACTGTATATCTTCCTCTTACAAGGACCCTGGTAATTAAAATCTCCCTATCTTAAGAGCCTTAACTTAATCACAACTGCAAAGTCTCTTTTGCTACATAAGGTAACATATTCACAGGTTCTGGGAATTAGGATGTATACATCTTTGGCCGGCCATTATTCAGCCTACATTGTCTTTAAAATGAAAATAATGGCAGCATCTAACTCAAGGGTTGTTATCACAACCAAATAAAATACATAAACTGAGCTTAGAACAGTGCCTGGGCTACAGTAAATGTTAGCAATTATTATAACACAAGTGTTACAGGAGACAGAAGTATAACTAAGGGTACTAATAAGAACAGAAGCTGGGGTCACTCGCTCTGCCTGAGACGATGAAATGACTTCCCAAAAAGGACAACATATCAATTTAGTGATAAGAAATGAGTAAGATTTGGAGGTCTGGAAAAGGAAGCCAGAGGGAAAATTCTGAATTTTCTTCTACATTCTTAGACTGGCATTAACATCTCAGAAATCTTATTTCTTTCCCAAGAAGCCACATCTGCTTTCAGACAGTAGCTGCAGGGTGATTTTTTTTCTCTTTATTTATAAGGAAACATGCTCAGCTGAATTTCTAGTCTCTCTTTAATAAACAATTCACAAAGTTTTTCCCAGCAAATTATTTTTAGAGTAGAAAGAGTTTTTTAAAAAAAAGAGCAGCAGTAGCTCATATTTATAAAGTTTGTCCTAAAAGTTTAAAAATAGATCTAAAAATTTGGTGACAGCCTTGCCCCACCCTCACCCATCAACACCGAAAAGACAAAGTATGCTTTGAAACTAGATTTTTAAAATTTTGCCTTTGCTTATCTCTTCTCCTCGGAATGTTCACAGTATATAGCAGGTGAATGGAATAATGAAGGAAAATAATCACTATTGACGTTATTCTCAGATCTCCTTTCACACGTGCTGGGAAGCCATTATAATCAACTGGCTGATATATAGAACAATTTTTCAACTTGCTTTGTCCTCTCCTGATAAATCTTTTCCCTGCTCCACACCAATAGAATGACATAGCTTCAGTTCCTGTAGAGCTTCAGCATTTCTGACTTGGAGGTTAATTTGCTCTGAACACACACTGGGAGCCCAACAAACAAGTGGTATGGTTTTAGGTCATACATAGGAGACACATTGATAATAATGCGTAGGACTGGTATCAATTTCCCAGTCAACCGCAATCAAACATACAACATATGGACACACAAAACACACACGCCAGCTGATTAACCAGCCACAAACACAGATGAAAAGAATCACAGGATTTATTATCCTGCTGAGCTATCTTGTTGCCCTATGTCCATTTGGGCCAATCAGCTATAACCACTCCAACTCAACAATAAGAGGAACCCCCAAATGGTTAAATACAGAAAGAAGAGGCTGGTGACTCTGTTTTAAGACTTCATGATATGTAGAAGGGGGGAAAGAAGTACACAAGAGTATCTGGGGTTCAACCAAAATTAAAAGCATCACTGTATAATTCACACCCTGCCTTATCAATGAGAGATTTGAATTCAATGCATGTTGTCCACAACCCTATAACCACTCAGGATAAGGCTAAAATCCATCTAACATAATTGACTCAGTCACACAACTGAATGGAGTATATCATGGGAATGCCTGGACACATCAATTTTGTGTGTCTGGCACTTTTCTCAGAGCTCTGATAATATGGGCAAAGGACTATGTTTTCTTTGAAGGAAAAGAAACAGTTACAAAATTCTTACTTGTGGTATCTATGTTCAGAAGAAATTGAACATGCTGAGTTTTCAAAACGAAATAGATGTTCACAATGGGAAGATTAAAATGAAGTAAAAATTTTCCAAGACTGATCCCCAATTCTGCATTTTTTGATGAGTAATCCCATGGTCTGATTTATGAGTCAACACATGAATACAACATTAACTATTTAAGACATTTCCTATATCCACAAAAACCTAGATGTGACTGTTGGAGGCATTCAGGTTGAAAAGGCAGAGAGAGAACTAGACATTTTACGTCTTGTTTTCCTGTCAGCCCAAGTTCAGCACATAAATATCTTTTTAAGTTAGTAAGATCTATGTAAAGTTTCCTTTCTTGAAATAAAGAAACCTCCCATTAAGTAGAAAAAGATTTTCAACTTCATTTATAAGATTATATTGAAAATACTATTTTATTTTATTATTAGTTTCAATAATACACTAATAATATACTACAGGAATGCCAATTAGTATAGAGTATACTGGTTAGACATTTATATAGTTTATTAACTGATCCCTCTGATTGCTCTTTCTCTCCTCTGGCTCTACATCTAGACAAATACATTACTGCCGACTGAATTCCCTATGTTGAACAATATTATTTTAAAGCGGTATTATAATTTATTTTCATTGCAAATAGTCACTGCATGTTTTTGCTCCTTTTCAAATCAATATTACTATTGATTTCACATCACTTGGCAAACAAACAGGGAAAAATAATGTCTTAACTACTTTCCAGGCACAGACACCCAAAGCTATGGTGCTACTTGTAAGGTTTGAGTAGAGGAGTCAAACTCCTAGAAATGTCCCCAAATTTAATGTAGCCATTGGCTATAACCTTCTCTCTAATCAATATTATGGAACGTTTCTAAATAGCAGATAAGACATCCAATATCATATAATCAGAGATCAAAATCCAGAATTTCATCCAAGTTCTTATGTTGAAATTTGACTATCAGAATCTCAGCCCACAGTCCTCCTCTCCCATTTAAAATGTAGATGTAGGTGCAGTATAGACCAAGGGTTCTTACCCTGGGATTCATAGACAAACATCTAAATTTTAAAATGGGCAAAGGTTATGCACAGATGGTTCATCAAAGAAGAACTACATATGGTCAACATATCAAAACATAAACTTGGTGGTAACCAGAGATGCAAATATCAAACAATGAGATACACTACAAGACACAATGAATTTTGAAAGGAGACTCCACCTAGGGAATGGGACCTTTTCCTATGCTACTGGTTGCAGTTCAAGTTGGCTCACTTTGGGGAAGACCAGTTGGCAATAGGACTCATATGTCTTAAATCACACACACACACACACACACACACACACGTGTGCTCCGACTTTAAACTCAACTTATACAAGGGAAGTAATCACAAATATGCTCAAAGATGGATTTAAAGGATATTCATAATTTGTTCTTTATGAGAAAATTAGAGCAATCTAAGATATTAACAATTGGGGCACTACAAGGTAGGGCTGTGTATTTTCAAAGTCAACTATTGACAGTAGCTGGGATGCCTAGGAGTCCTCAAGGCTATGGGGAAGGTAACCATGGACCTTGAACTTGAGAGGATGGGCCTGGGCTCCCCATTCCTGCCTCAAGGGTATGGCTCTGCTTCTATCTGTCTTGCCTCTCAGGAGAGGGTTCTGCAACTTTAAAAACATTGCCAGTGTTGTAGAAAACAAGTGACATTATGTTAAACTTAAAAATTGGTTACAGCGAAAACTCCGTATCAATGTAAAATGAGGTTGTTTCTTTTAAGAATGTATATTTTAGTGCACTAATTGAAATTTTTCTTTGCTGAACTTTTCATTTTAATTCTTTATTCTAATAATAAAAATATTGATAGTTATTGAATGCTTTAAAAATTGGTTGTAATTTTGTTATATGTATTTTACCACAATTAAAACAAAAAAAAAATTATAAAACACCACCTATAGTATGATCCCATTTTTTTGTAGAAAAATAATAAATACTTGTCCATACTTAAGACAAATGATTGGAAAGCTAGAAAATGAATTCTCAACCATAGCTATCTCTAGAAGATGGGATGACAGATTATGTTCATCTCATCTTCCTTTTTTCATGTTACAAATTTTAAATATGTACATTATTTAAGAAAGAAAATATTTACTTTGGTGGTAAAAATTAAAGATTCAAAACGCTGATTAAAGTGGAAGAAAAAAGAGGGAAAGGTTGTTTAAATTATTGTTGATGACAGTGTCCATTTTAAAAACTCAGAGTTATTACTGACAAGAAGAGCGAGTCCCTTCTGCTTCCGGGAGTGATGTTAGGAGAAATTCATTAGTAGCAGTGAACTCAAACAGCTGAAGAGCAATGTTTCAATAAAGTTGCCAGTCACCTCTAACAGCTTTGGGAAGTTTTGGGACCCTCAAGGCAGAAAGAAAAAAAAAAGAATGGAAGGAGAGAGGTCAAAGGAAAGATAGCAATCAGAAAATTAAGACCAGCACAGCTCTGGGCTAGTTTTTAAATATTCAAGAGGAAAATTCTAGACATAATAAGGGATATTTCCTCAGCTTCCTGCGTCACCACCCACACTCCCTCATTTCCTCCCCTTTGCAACATTGAACACTGAACATGAAAATTAACGGGGAGCTGTAATAATGACTCCCAGGAGAAATGGTTTCTGCATAAGAAAACGTCAAAGGAAGCATTCAGAATTCTGGAAATACCCCATGGAGATGGGTGAGGATGAAAGTAATGCAAAATGAGAGATGTGGGTGGTTTGTCAGGGAAAGGGTGGGACAGAGGATGTAAGCCCCAAAGTAAACACAATTCCAAAACTTTCAGCTCTTTCTCATCTTCCCCAACCCTTGTGACAAGTGTCATATGACCAAGGGGAAACCTGTTCGCTGTGTGAGGCTTTGAGGTACACCTATTTTTGTCTGTAGCCTTTTTGTACTGGTCAGAAACCAGATGTGGCATTAATGCAGCCCAACTCACTCTGCCTGACAAGCATTCCCAGAGATGCCCATTTTTTCCAGGAGAATGAGAGATCCACACACAGATAAAACAGAATGACAGACACACACAGGGAAAGACATACAGACAGACACAGACCCAGAGATTCATATACAGACTCATACACAGACACAGGCAGACACAGACACTCAAGAGAGGCATAGACAAATAGACACACAGACATTCACAGAGAAAAATACTGGCATACCTCAAAGATATTGCAGGTTTGGTTCCAGACCACTGCAATAATGTAAATTGTATAATAAAGCTAGTCGTACAAATTTTTTGGTTTCTCAGTGCATATAAAAATTATGTTTACATTATACTTTAGTCTATTAAGTGTGCAATAACATTACGTCTAAAAAAGTACCTAAATTTTTTTAAATGCTTTGTTGCTTATAAAGAAATACTAACCATCACCTGAGCCTTCAGTAGCTCATAATCTTTTTCCTGTTGGAGGGTCTTGCCTCCATGTTGATGAAAGAACAATATCTGCAAAGTGCAATAAAATAAAGTATGACTGTACAGATGACACACAGAGAGACAGAAAGACACACAGAGAAAAGAGAAACCCATAAGAAGAGATCCTCCAGGCCCCAGAGGCAATCCAGGTACAGGTAACCTTAATAGCTGTTTCATTCCTCTGTCCACCTCTAGCTCACTGAGCTGTCACTCATTCCAGGAGCTCCTTTTTCCTAGATCATAACTTGCTCTTTGGAATTCTGATTTCCAATTATTCAAATTGAGCAGAAAATGTATTTTTATTTTCTATGACTGTAAAACAGGTTCATGCGCATGAGTCAACCACATTCACTAGTCTACTTCTACCTGCTGTTTTCTCAGATGTCAGCTCCTATCTCTAAAATCAAATGTAAAGTTCATCAAGCAATTTGCCGTCACATACACACGTACACACACACCTACAAGAATCATCATTTTCAGAACAGCTAAATGAACAGCCAGAGTTTGGACTCATGTTTCTTCCCCCAGGTCCCAGGTGACAGCACTGCCATGTGTAAGGCACGTGGCTTTGAGGAGTGGCTCATGTCCTGAAAACACCCTGTCACCAGTGCTACTCATCTATAGAAAATGGAATTACCACCTGTATGTCAGCATTCATAAATACTACATGACTTGAAGAGGCAGAATCCTGGAAAATCACTGACTTCATTGTCACCAAAGTCAAATGATCCTCAGAGCTCAAAAAAATCTCCCCATCACCCTAACTGAGGGGTCTTCTTTTGACTGTTTTTTTTTTTTAAGAGTTTGACCTTGATTTTATTTTTTTCCCTATTTTCTGGTATACATAAAAGCACCGATTTCCTACTCTGTAGCATGGGCTTTGATTTTACATCTTAACTTTTATAAACAACCATTTGAGCAAAGTAAAAATAAATCTCAGCATATATACTTTTAATAATCTTCAGAGATGCCAACTTGGTTAACTTTTAAACCTGAGCAAATTCCAGTTTACTCTGTTTTCCCCAATTTACTTGGAGGATTTGTTAAAACAGAAAAATGAATCTTCACCTTTACATTTTAAAAACTATATTCTCAAATTATGGAGAAATCCAGAAGTGTTTTGAGTAGAAAAATTGTAATAATTGCAGGGGCCATCCTCCTTTACAAAGCTAGACTTCAAAGCATGGCCAGACCTGCCAAGAAGCTGTCCAAGCATTGCTCCATCTGGGCTTCTGAGGGTGGGGTGATAAGCAGAAGTAACAGCTGAACAGCATTCCCCCCACCCAGTTTCCCTTCCCAAAAGCCTCTCCATCTAGTAGTGTCACACAAAATTTTCATATAGAATTTGTCACAAGTCTCCAGAGCATGGTCTGTGGAAATTCCATCAGTGGTCTGATATCAGGGAATTTTTATCAGACTCAGGACATAAGTGGTCTAGCCTGACGTGAGGCAAATCTCTTCACAGGTCTTCACTACAAGAAAACTGAAATCGATACCTAGCAACACTCCCTCCATTCCTGTCAGCCTATCTGAGGTAAAGCACCACACCACACCATCAAAAGCTCCACAGTATACCAGGAAAGTGATGATGTCACAGGGCTAGAAAAGGGTTTTTCTTACATAGTCACCTAGTCTCTAAACAATCTAAATATTGGGTGGGCTTGATTTTCTTCCAATTCATTGCTCTGATTTAGCTGATAAGCCTTTTTGAGAAAGTTTCACTTCACATTTTCAACTACTGATTTAAACATCATGCCTCATTCAATATTCCTCATGAAATATTAGCAGTGTACCTTAAACCAACATGCCTTCTTATTCTAAATCATCCATTACCGGGAAAATTTAGTACAAACATTAACTCCAAATGGAAGAATTAGGTATATTAGTCAAGTGTTGACTCCAGTTCATTAATAAACCACACAACAAGTTAGTCCTTGGTGTATTTGGAATACCTGGGCCCTCAATGTTGCCATCTGCATTACAGACACCTCTGCCCCACGTTAATCTTTTTTTTCAGACGCATACCCGTCTGTGCTTCTTAATGACCCAAAGACACTAAAGATCCAGCTTAAATGACTGTAAAGAAAATTACCTTCTCAATTATAGCTGGGAAAGTATCTTAGCAGCTGTGTTTTCACTGAAACAGCCATAATATCAAAAGATTTGCAAGCTACTTCACATTTATTATCCCCCATTGATATTTAATAATTTCATTCTCAAGAACTGCAGCCTAATTTATCCCTTACACATTGGCAAAAATAAAATGGTGTTCTTATCCCACAGTGTCCACAGGGAGCTTGGATGATATTTAGCAAGAATGTGACTAGCCCAAAGGATGACAGAGGGTGCCAAGAATCCATCCTCCAAAAAAGGATTTAGCTGTTTCTGTCAGTTTACAGAAAATAAAAACCTCAGAAGATAATTTCTTCAAAATGATCTGAAGTCAGAACTCTCAAAATACCATACATTTATAAATGTCCAGTCTTCCAACAGGGGAGCTGGAATCACCCTGTACTGTTGGAGAGAATCTGATACAGAAATGTTTTATGACCTGAGCCTGTAGATTCTTGCTCAGGTGGCCTAACAGAGTCTAAAAGAAGATGCTGGGAGAAGAAAGGAAGCAGGAGGAAAATGCCACCTCATGGATGCAACTCTCTGGAACAAACTGCCACAAGAGTGAGGCTAGATAGAAGGATGAGATATCCACTAGGCAGTGATGTCCCTGGCTTGACAGACAATAAAGTGTAAATCTAGCTTGACAGCCTAGCTCTTTACACCAATTCCTCTGTTTTCACAGGGGCCTTTGCCATCCTGAGTATATTAAATGTACTTCTGATTTATACCAAATCACCAACCACCTGCCACCTGCATCTATATGGAAACAGCATATAGCTGCCACTGAGACTGGAAAGGCCCATTAAGAGATGACTGAGCATTCAAGACAAAGTTGAATCAAGATTCCCTCCATCTCCCCTAAGCCTCTCCAGCTTCCATTAGTTGTCCTTAAGTCTTTGAGGGTAAATGGTAAAGGTAAGCCCTTGGGTCTTCCAGATGACAGTGCAATCTGAGGGCCCACATCCTGCTCCCCCATTTCACTAAGGACTAAAACTGCTGCTGCCAATGAGCTGGGGCTGTGTGGAGAAAGAAGCTGCTGCCACTGGGACCCTTCCAGGAGAAGCTGCCCTGCTCTAGCTGAGGGGATAATCCTATGGGAAGGAGAGGAAGTCAATAGAAAAGAGCTGGGCTAAAAGGTTATGATGTTCCGTTTGGTCACATACTAATGGAAATACAAGATGCACAGCAGGCTAAGGCCTTTGAGTGCCTCATGCCCACTGGCTTTCTGGATCAAGTTTCCATGAGGTCCTAAAGACCTGGGGTTTCTATTCTCATCCCCAGTTCCCCACTTCCCTAAATGACTCAATAACTCCAGTCCAACCACTTGAAGAAAGTTGAATGAGCTGCTCTTCCTTATATCTGAAGGGCCTATCTAAAACCTCATTCATTAGCTAAGTATCACCATTGAGCAAGCAAGCACACAGCACAGCAAGATGCTGCATTGGAGGTCTGGGCATCATCACTGGCTGCAAGGGCCTCAAACACATCAGTCCTCCAGCACCCTGCTTAACCTACTTGAAAGTGACTGTAGGGAAAGAGAGGAGGTCCAGAGCAGTGGTCAAACCAGCAGCATCACCCAGGAACCTGTTAGAAATGCAGATTCTCTGGTCCTATCTAAGATGTGCTGAACCAAAAGCCCTTAGGTTAGGACCCAGTACTTTATGGTGTGTATAGATATTTATTTCAAGTGTACAACATTATAATTCAACATCTGTATATAATACAAAGTGATCACTCCCAAAAGTCTAGTTTCTATCCATCTCCATATAATTGACCCCTTCACCCCTTTCACCCATCTCCCAACCCCTTTCCCCTCTGGTATTCACTGATCTGTTCTCTGTATTTATGATTTTGTTTTTTTTTTTTTTTTTTCAGATTCCACATGTGAGTAAAATCATACAGTATGTCCTTTTCCTTCTGACTTATTTCACTTAGTCACCAAGGTCCATCCATATTGCCACAAATGGCAAGATTTCATTCATTTTTATGGCTGAGTATTGCATTTTGTGTGTGGGTATGTTCATCCGTCGATGAACATTTAGGTTGTTTCCATATCTTGGCTATTTTAACTAATGTTTTAATAGGCCTACCCAGAGGTGCTGATACATGCTCTGGTGTGAGAACCACTGTCCAGAGGAACAAAAAAGGTTGCCTGCACAGGGAGGTTACAAGAGGTTTGAGATCTTTTGAAGCAATGAGCTTGATCTGAACCCTCAGGAATGAGCACTTTTATAACCTACTCCTCTCTACCCCTGCCTCCCAGGAAAAAAATAAAAGAAGAGCTGGTTCTTTTCAGGGAATACGGCGATGGAACACTCAAAGAACATGGCAGTGCACAAAACGGAACAAGAAAATCCAAGCCCCTGCTCTTAAGCACTCAATTCCTCCTCAACGTAATGAACCTGGCAACGGGGCAGAGAAGAGGCGATATTCAAAGCCTAATCTCATACACTTCCCAAGGACCTAGGAATTAGGGAGACCATAAATATTTAAGAGACCAGAATCCTTGCAACAAGTGGGAAAACTGAATCTGAAGCCCAGTGCATTCTGAGGAAGAAATCCTCATTGCTATGATCATGACTTCCCACCTCTGAGAAGTAATGAGCTAACGACTGCTAAAGCAGCAGGAGCTTCCTGCAGTGACATGTTGGGCCACAAGGGGAAAGCTGATGGAGGGAGGTTGGAAGATTAGTGAGGATTATGACAGATGAGAAAGTTATTACACAGAAGTCCAGCTTTTTGCCCTTCTATTTCACCACTGCTTAGTAACAACTGTATTTTACTTTTTGGTGCCGTTTTCATTCTTTGTTCCTTCATTCCCCTCGTTCAACAGTGAAGCTAATGTTGAGAAGATGGAGGTGAAAGTTAACAAGATGTTCTCATACAGCATGTCAGGGTTCTGTATTTCCCATTACCTGCTCAGCTTTAGGTCTAGTTTCCAGAAAAACAGTGCACTAAACGACCAACTAAACTGATCAGCATTTATATGCACTTCCTAAATTTTAGCAGTATATCTATAATTATTGCCTTAGGATAAATTCCTAGAAATGGAATTACTGGCACAGCGGATATGAAATTATGCACAAAGATTTATACACAAAGATGATCATTACAGTTTTACTTTCAATGGCAAAAAAGATGGGAAACCTAATGTCTGCCCTGAAGTGGCTGGTTAAATAGATTGCAGTATATTCTTACAATGGGATTTAAAATGTTCTCAGAAGAGATTTAATGATTTGGGGAAAACACTTCTAATATATTAAGGGGACAAAGAATCAATAAATAGATACACTCCATCAGTGCTTATGTAAGTCTAATATGTATAAGAGTCCCCTGGAGACCTTATTCAAGTGCAGATTCTGATTCAATGGGTCTGGGGTGGGGCCTAAGAGTTTGCATCTCTAATGAGCTCCTAGCTGGTGGGATTCTATTTCTTCATATTTTACAAACATAAAAAAATGTATTTTTAAGTTTTAATAAAACTTTACTTCAAAACATCCAGAAAAGGAAGCTCTATAGAGACAGAGCATAGGCGGTGAGGCTGGGGGGATGGGAACGAGAGTAAGTATAAATGGGCATGAATGATCTTATTGGGATGATGATAATGTTCTAAAGCATTTTATGGTAATGGTTGCACAACTATGTGCATTTACTAAAAATCGTTGAACTGTATATTTAAAATTAATGAATCATATGATATGTAAAATATGTCTCGATAGTTCTTTTTAAAGTGTTTTAAAAATGACCAGGCAGGTTTTTTAAATGATCACACAGCACTTCTAAAAAATAAAAAATTGAAAGAATATGAAAATAATTTGAAGGCGGAGGACACAGAGAGTGTTAGTGTTTAATGGGGACAGAGTTTCTGCTTGAGAATCTGAAAAAGTTTTGGCGACAGATAGTAGTGATGGTTGCACAACAATGTGAATGTACTTAATGCCACAGAACTGTACACTTACAATGGTTAAAATGGTGAATTTTATGTTATGTATAATCTACCACAATCAAAATAATAATATTTAAATAACTAAATATAAACAGCTGCTTTAAAGTTTTGCCAGAGAAGGGCTTCTTTCTCTCTGCTTCTTTCTTAAAGTCCTCAATATAGTAATGGGTTGAATGGTTACCCTCCCAAAAAAATATGTCTACATCTTCATTCCAGAACCTGTGAATGTGACCTCATTTGAGAAAGGGGTCTTTGTAGATGTTCTTAAGTTCAGGATCTTGAGATGAAGAGAGAGTTCTGGATTATCTGATTGAGCCCTAAACCCAATAAAAAGTGACCTCATAAAAGACACACAGAGAAGACAGACATAAGGTGATGTGAAGATAGAGGCAGAAATTGAAGTGATGGGGCCACAAGCCAACGAAGCTCAGGAGCACCAAAAGCTAGAAGAGGCAAGGAATGGATTCTTCCCTAGAGCCACTGAACGGAGTACAGCCCTGCTGACACCTTAACTTTGGATTTCTGGCCTCCAGAACTATGAGAATAAATTTCTGATGTTTTTAAGCATCCAGTTTGTGGTAATTTGTTGTGGCAGCCACAAGAAGCTAATCTACTCACCAGTAAGGCATCGAGGCTAGTTCCATCTGGAGCCCTGCCCCTGTGGGCCTGGCTGTGAGTTCCACTCAGATCCCAGGTTACTTCCCAAAATAGCTGGAGACAGGCCAACCCTGGTGGCAGGAGGGAGGAAAGAAAAGGAAGGCCTTGTACATACACCCAGAGAGCCCATGTCATGTTTTCAAGACTCGATTTTTCTAGAAACACTTAGTGACATTCTGAGGAGTACTGGTTAATTAAAAGAGCATCTGAAAAAATGACTCCCCACAGCACAGCTGCTCCTTGCCATTATCTTGTCACCAATCTGAGGGGTCACAGTGTCGAGGGATCCTTGCCACTATAATAGGCTCTTGCAGACAGATCTCGGCTCCCTTTTTAATTGTTTTCAGCCAAATGGTGTGCTGGTTACTAGCACTTTCCAACAATCACTGATACATTTCCCTAGTTCAAAAAACAGACTATTGAGGCTCACCACCCATGGAGGCAGCTTGCAACCCTTTCTCTCATTGCAAACCCCACTTTTTTAAAAAGATTTTTTCTTAGAAAAGCATTCAAGTAAGAGGATAGAATAACAGACCCTGAAGTTTTGAACAACTCTCTGAAAATAGGTGATAAAATCAGATGAATGTATTTTAAATGTCTATTTGTATTTAGTAACTCAAGTCTCAGGAAATAAATAAGGAGAAAAAAAACTTCAAACACTAAAAAAAATTCTCATCTAATTTTACAAACTTAACCACTTCTAAGACTGAATATTTGTAACTGAAATAAACTGTATCCATACCCTTAACTTTCTATTCCCAGTACGTCATGCTATCAAATCATTGGTTCCAATTTTCCAGAGGTTACTTCCAAGACATTAGAGAATTCAATTTTAAAAAAAAAAAAAAAAAAAAAAGCATGTTGGCATTCAAAGACCAAAAGAATTACTAAATCTTTCTACTGGAAAATCCAGGCCACTGTTCCCCAAATGGGCTTAAAATGAACATATATCAATTATTTGACAACCATCTGGTTGCTAACAAGAGACTTTTGGAAAGCAGGCTTGAAACACAAATGCAGAAACTAGCACAAAGTTCAGAAAATCAACAAGATTTCATATTCAAATCACGTCTCCCTCCACACTTTCTTACCAGCTTTTTGATTTGGCATCTTTTTCCTCACTTGCTTATTGCTTTGACTTCTTCTCATGGTAAGAATATCATTAAAACTTCCTATGAGATTCTTTATAAATATGATGATGTCAAAATGAGATTTGTTTTCTATCCATGTATATCTAGAAAATGTGGTACACAATTAAGCTAAACTTAAAATAACTTTAGCTGGTGGTTTTTTGTTAAACAAAGAATATTACTGCTGCACAAAGAGAAAATCTCAAATTCAAAATGTTATTTTAAGAAATATTAATATCCCGGGATGGGTCTATTTGTAGGTGACCACCTTTGGGATACAATATGAGGGGCACTGAAAACATATCTATTCAAATACCTCTCTCCCTCATCTTCCATTCCCCAGTCTTCTAGACTCTGAAATTTTTTCATCATCAGATTTAATAATGGATCCAAACAATGTCAGAATCAAAAGGAGCCTTAGAATTCATCTGGTTCAACTCCCTAATTACACATATATGGTTACGTGCCTTGCCCAAAGTAAGGTTCATTCTATCACAAATATTTCTGGAGCACCTAGCCAGGATTGGTCAAGCACAGTACCAAGGTATTGGGAAAAGAAGGATACCTGCCCAACTCTGCCCCACTATCTCTAAATTCATAATCTAGTCTAGTGAGAGAAAAAATTCTATATCATAGCTTTGAGAGAAAAAGGTGCTCTCAGTCACAAGAACAGAAAGAAAGCTTTGCTGGTCTTTGCAAGTCAAAGTATTTGGCATAAAAATTCTCAAACTGCTCAGAATGATTCACTTAACTGGAGGATCATGGTACATTGATGCATTCTTTTTTTTTTTTTCAAACACCTACAGCACCTGGTATTCCTAGGTGGTCTCCCATTCAAGTACTAACCAGGCCCGACCCTGCTTAGCTTCTAAGATCACATTGCTGCATTCTGATGTGCTGTGGCATGAAATGATTATGAGCCACAAAACCTTATATTCTAAGCAGGGGCAAAAAGTCAAGTAGATCCCAGAGTCCCCTGACAGATGAATGGATAAACAAAATATGGTACGTCCCTACAATGGAATATTATTCAGCCTTCAAAATGAAGGAAATTCTGATGCATGCTATAATGCTGGAGAACCCCAAAGATATTATGCTAATTTAAACAAGCCAGTCACAAAAGGACAAATACTATATGATTCCACTTATATGAGGCACCAAGATTCAGATTCAGAGAGACAGAAAGTAGAAGGGTGGTTGCCAGGGCCTAGGGACAAGGGGAATGGGGAGTTGTTCTTTAATGGGTACAGAGTTTCAGTTTTGAAAGATGAAAAAGTTCTGGAGATTAGTTGCAGTACAATGTGAATGTACTTGACTTACGGAACTATACTCTTAAAATAGTAAGACAGTAAATTTTATGTTATGTGTATTTTACCACAACTTAAATTTTTTAAAGTAAAATAAAATACACCTAATGAGATGAGACAAATTTGGTTAAAGAGTTTTTCCACCTCAAGCTTTCAATTTTCTCTGCATGTCTGGGGCCATAGTGGGACATAGGAAGTCAGAGTAATAATTCTAATACAATCAGGCATTTTCTTCAAAAGAATCAAGGACAGGGGTGGAAAGGGAGAGTAAAGAAGAGGTAAAATCAATGAAGAAAGACTGGCTAGCAGTTGATAACTGCTGAAACTGGATGATGAGTACAAAGGGGTTTGTTATACTATTCCCTCTATTTTAGTGTATGGTTGAAAGATTTCTAGTGATAACTAAGAAAAGTGAAAAGCTGGTTAAGAGAAATTTCATTCTCTAGGCAAATGCAAAAGCTTATCCCTTAGATGTCTAGTGTAGCTGGTTATCTTCATTCAGTATATCCCAGCAAGGCGAAGCATCTGACACTCTGAAATCAATTTAAGAGTAGCAACAGTATGAGCAAATACTGTCATCACACTAATCTTTCTTTTTAGCTTTTTGAAGGGGATACATTTACATCATTCAAATCTGTAAAATAAACAGCCATACACACAATCTAGCTCCCACTGCTCCAGTTTACCACTCCCAGTAATTACCAATACCACTCATTGTAAATAGTTTCTTGGGCACCCTCAGTTTTTTAAGTAAATATCATACTAGTGTATGATTCACACTGTCCTGCACCTTGCTGTTCTCCCTCAACAATGTATTTGGGAGGTCTTTCCAAAATGGTAAAAAGCATTCACATTCTTTTTTTCTGACCATAGAAAAAAGAAATATCCATTCCATTGTATAGGTGTATGTTAATTTACTCTTCCCAAGTTGATGGACAGTTTGGTTGTTTCCAATATTTTCGTATTGTAAACCATATCATACCTTTGTTTTGAACAAAATTAATTTTATTAAAACAAGGTAGCTCCATATATACTGGCACTATCGCACAGCTTAAAAAAATCATGTCACTATTATCTTGGGCTGGTAGAATTGCTCCTCTTCTTGGATCTCTAACCCTTTGAGGGCAGCCTAAACTAAGTTAATCTCCCCCGCAAAGCATTTCTTGACTCTCTAGCCCACAGTGAGCACTCCTAGCTTCTTAATTTCTGTACTATACATTCTCATGCAACTTTGTGTATATTATTATATATTTTTCAACTGTTTGATGTGAATTTTGTGGTGCTGGAGGCCATAACTATTGCCTATACTACCTCTGTATCTGCACAGCACCTGGCAGAGTTTTAGCAAAGAGAACATGTTCAATAAACACTGATTAATTGGAATGAGTAAATGCTTTCCTTCTCAGAACTCATAGGTTTTCTAGACCTGATATGTCCTTCAGAGAAGGGTTCTAGCCAGTTTTGCTTTGTGAATTATTGTAAAATTATAATCAAATTGTGATTCACTGTGGAAAAAAAAAATCAAAACCCAACAAATTGAGTCCTCTTGGCATGCTGTACACATAGAACAGGAAACACCGTGACATTCGGAAGGTGCCCGACATCTTAATTCACAGGCACGAAATGATATTTAAATAGCATCTGTAGTGGTGACACAGCCAGCATATACAAGAAAGCTACAAGTAACATTTATGTGGGGTAGAGAGACACTCTCACACTTTTAAGGGTAAAATACCATCATAATTCTCAGTCACATTTTAATTTTACTCTGCTATGTAGTTCATTCATTCTATCCATATATATTAAGAATGGCCACAGAAGGCCTCTTTGAAGAGGTTACTTCTGAGCTGAAACCTGCATGACAAGTGGGAGTGGTAGACCAGGCGAGGAGACTTCTCCCAGGCAGCTGCCAGTCCTGGGCAGAGGTACACAGATGACAAATGGAGTTCCAATATAATTGGTGTCATAGTTTGAATTGTATCCCCCCAAAGATGTTAAAGTCCTATTCTCCAGTACCTGTGAATGTGATCTTGTTTGGAAATAGGCTCTTTGCCAATGATCAAGTTAAGAGGAGGTCATCTGAGTGGGCCCTAATCCAATACAACAGATGTCTATAAAAAGGAGAAATTTGGACATGGAGACATGCACACAGAAAGAACTCCACATGAAGATGAAGGCAGATTAGGGTGATGCATCTATAAGCCATGGAATGCCAAAAGTTGCCAGCAAACCCCCAGAAGCTGGGCGAGAGGCCTGGAACACACTCCCCGTCACAGCCCTCGGAAGGGACCGACTGTGCCGACACCTGGATCTCGGGCTGCTGGTCTCCAGAACTGCGAGACAATGCATTTCTGTTGTTTAAGTGGCCCAGTTGGTGGTACTTTGCTCCAGCAGCCCTAGCAAATGTATACTGTGGATATTAGGTATGGTTAAGTACTTATACCACACCAAAAGTTGCTTTCAATTTTAGCAAAATCCGTAACCTAAACAAAATTGTACCTAGAACCCCAGAATGCTAAGAGATTAAAAGTCTAAAAAGAATTACTCAGAAGAAAATGCTTCATGCTTGCTACACCCATGAAGTATTCACCTCCTCTGATTCCAGGAGTTCTTCGCAACCCTGTTCGAAAAGAACCGGAAAGTACAAAACAAAACAAAACAAAACAAAACCTTCAAATCAGGCTGAGGGCAGAAAACCAGGGTGGGGGAGGGATTGTTATTTCTATCATTATTAAATTAACATTATCCTCAGCACCATTTGTGAGTCCCTACTATAAGCCAGGTATAATGTCTGTCCCTCGCATCAACTCTGAAAGGTAGGTGTTGTGGTCCTCTCTTCAGGGATTGTGGAAGGAAAATTGGAGGAGCTGACTTACTAAAAGCACCTACATTCATTTGCCAGGGCTGCCATAACATATACCATAGACTGGGGGACTTAAACAACGGAAATTTATTTCCTCATGGTTCTGGAGACCAGGTGTCGGCACATTTGGTTTCATCTGAGGCCTCTCTCCATGGCTTGCAATAGCCATGTTTTCACTGTGCCCTCATGGGGCCTTTGCTCTTGTGCAGGCACATCCCTGGTATCTCCCTCTGCCCAATCTCCTCTTCTTATAAAGACATCTCATTTCAAGTTAATTACCTCTTTAAAGGCCCTATCTCCAAAAACAGTCATATTCTGAGGTACTAGCAGTTAGAGTTTCAATATATGAATTTTAGGGGGACACAATTCAGGCTATCATAGCTCCTTAAGGAAAAAGGCAGAGCCCACATTCCATCCCAGAGCCATTTGGCTCCAAAGGCCATTTTCCTTGGATCACACACTGCCTGCCTCTAAAAAGCCCTCTTTCTCTCCTATAAAAGAAAATATATTATTGAACAATAAGAAAAATAAATGAAAGTTCTTCGGTTGGTTTCATTTTAAGAATCTCTGTTGAGGTTCCAGGCCTTCCCCCAGGAAGCTCCCGAGAGACTTGTGTCAGCAGAGCCCTAGGTGTGAACCCTCAGAGGGCTGGGGGGAAGGCAAAGGAGAGTCCCTTCTTCCCCTGTAAGAATCCCCACCAGAGCCAAACCTAAACAGACTTCAGCTTTCATTTTCCAGGGTAGGGGTCCCAATTTCTTGGGGCACCTCCTAGCACTTAGCTAGAGCACTTGAACAGGGGTATGCCCTGAGTTGCCCCAATGTCAGACTTACTGACATAAAAGCAGTTTCCTGAGACCTGCTTTCCTCTCTGTACCTCAATGGTTCACCCCAGACTGACTCAAAACACTGAGCCCAAGACTGCACGTGAATGAACAGTTGTAGTGCCAGTCAGAAAGCCCCCGACTTATCAGAAAACACGGGCCCTTCATACTGTCACCCAAGGATGTGGCAGCTGCTATACCCACTGGGGTTCACGGAACCATCTTCAAATGTCGGCCATCCTCCACTGCTTCAAATACCAAATCAATGAAAGATGGCAGCCTTGCTGTGCCATTCTACAGGGAGGAAAGCAACACAAGAAAGAACGAGGCAAGAGACCTTAGTGATCACCTCTCTGGGGGCCAGCAAAGAGAGGTATTCAGGCACAGTCCTCCTTTACCAAGCACAGAGACCCCATAAAATAAGGAGAATTCTAAAGTGAGCAGCCACTCAAAATACAAAGTGCCAAACACCATGCTAGGGTAATGAGGACTAGAAACCAAGTGTTGGTTCGAATTTTGTTAAGAGCCAAAGCTTGTCAAAAATAAGATAATAAAAACAATAAAAGATCCAAAATGCAGTACTGACCATAATTATCATTTTTTAAAAGGACAGTGCAAAAAAATCAACATGGACTAGGAGAAAACAGAATGGAGAAACATGAGAAAAGACTTTATGGAACATATAAAAGGCGTAGAAAATGACTATGAAATGATTATATTACATTTACATTTATATTTACATGTTACATTTGTATATTATACCAAATTCCAAATGACACACTCTTCTATTTCAGAGAGCCACTGAGAAGTAAATATTACAACCTCTTGAGTAAGGAAAGTCCATTTCCAACCACCTCAATTCTAATTGAGACATGTCATCAAATACTACCAGAAAGTTGCCTACCTGGGTACAGGCCTACCTCGTTTAACTGCACTTTGCTTTATTGTGCTTCACAGATGTTGCATGGTTTACAAATTGTAGGCAAGACCCACCCCCACCAGCAAAAAGGTTACATCTTGCTTTCTCGTGATACTTTATTTTAGTGGTCTGGAACAGAAGCCACAATATCTGAGATGTGCTTGTATTGTCTCCCAGCTTTACACCTGTACTTTTTACTCCATGGTTAAAAAAAAGTAAAAGACAGTTTCAGACCAATCCCAGGAGAAAACAAGGAAATATATATCCCCTCAACACCCACAAGGTCAAAACCCAATGCCTACAATGGTCAATAGAGAGACCATGGTCTCCTCCTAATCGATTATGGCCCTTCCTGTAGATGAGATTCAATTTTTGTGTTCTCAGTTTATTAATCCATAGTTTATGCCAGGCAGAAAAAAACATCTGATGGAAACAAGTCAAGCTATATACATTGTTGGTGGCAGGGTAATTTAGCAATATCTATGAAAATTCTAAGGATACAGACTCTTCACCCAACAAGTCCACTGCTAGGCACTTATCCTACAGGTGGACTCACATAAAATACAGTGCTCTGTTGCAAGAGAAAATGTTTGGAACAACTCCAAATAGGGCACAAATTAAACAGAATAAGGTACAGACAGAGAAAGATACATTAACTGAAAAAAGGTAGTTGGACCAGACCTTGATTATTATTGTCCAGTTTGTGGGTTTTTAAAATGTCTTATATATTTTTAATGTTTGCATATGAATGGAAAATTTCTAGAGAATGAAAAAACAAGAGGAGAGTAAAGTGGGGAACTTTATTCAAGCTTTTCTATACACTCTGAATGTTTTTACCACGAGTTTATCATGTTAAACACGTATAAGAAAAATCCATGAGCAATAAGAATTCATGAGAAAATAGCCTTAAATTTCTCTCAGCAGTGAACGGAATTTTAAAGGAAGATTCAGTGATTTTTTTTCCTGGGCTGTAATTCCTACTCAGGAAATAGCCCGATACACTTAGGGGTGGTTTCTTATTAGTCATCATTTAATCAGAAAACCAAAGAACTTTCCACATCCCATTCCGCAAGCCTAGTGCATAATCAAACTTTTATCAATGCATTTTCATAATTTTAAGGGGTTAAGGTATGTATTAGAATCAAAATACAATCCAGCATATTATAAAGTAGATATCTTGTTCAAATAATGCTAAAATTTCTATAAGGAAAAAAAAAGCTGTGAAGGGCTTAAAGTGCACACATGGATCCTCATCAAGTTTTGCATGTAACAGCAAGCACAAAATTAGAAATCAAACAAATATACACAACTGGAGACTGAGTGAATAAATTATACTGTAATCATACAATGAAATAGTATGCAGCAATTAAAGACTTTGTAGCTCTATACTGTAGATATGCAAAGATATTTGTGGCATGTTTAAGCTTAAAAAACCTGATTATAACAGCATTTGTGGCATGGCCCTATTTGGAAAATGATATACAAATTTATACTTGTGTTAGAAAAGGCTAGGAGATACAGCACAATGTGAACTATGGATATCTCCAGGCAGTAGGATTACAGGAGATTTCATATATTTCAGCTGATATCTATTCTAAATTTTATACAAAAAAAAAAAAATTTTAATTATGTGATTTTTAACTTAAAATTTTCCCTATCTTATCCTTCCTTGAGAGACCTAATGCAATTCCATGAAAGCGAATTCAAAATGAAATATGTTGCTTGTTCTCTTTTCCGCCCTTCTGTGAGTCTTTTGATAGTTTTTCTGATGCTTTAGAAACGAGGGAGAAATGACAGGTCTAACATTTTTAAGGCTGTCTTTTTCCTTCTTTTAAATACTGCTATTATATTTAGACCAGTGGTTCCTCATCAGGGACAAGTGTGTCCTGGGGGACATTTGACACTATCTGGGGGGATTTTTGTTGTCACAACTGGGGAAGGATGGAAGGTATGTGCTACTAGCATCTAGTGGGTAGAGGCTAAGGACGCTGCTAAACATCCTATGATGCACAGTCCCCCCACAATAGACTTAACCAGTCCCAAATATCAACATTGAAGTCCTGTGTTAGCATAATGCATCTTCAGAGGACCTCCTAATCTCCTACACACAGCACCCTCAAATAGGTGTGTGAGCATGTCTGGCTGAGAGGCATGTCTGATACAGTGGAAAATGTGCTGATGATGAAGGCAGCCAATCTGAGCTGAGTCTTGGCTCAACAGCTTTTCTGGCATTCAAACCTCAGGCAGGTGACCACATCATCCTGATCTCCCATCATCCTTTGTAAAATGGAGATACTACCACCTACCTCACAGGCTGGACAAGAAGTTTCAACACTATAATGTAGGAGGAAGGGTCTTGGAAACTATAAAGCACCACACACATGTGAAAAGTATTATTGCTCTAGGCCACTAATTGTCTAGGGTTACCTATGAAGCACATGCAGGGTTTCAATGGGTCTTCACCCAACACACTCCACTGCCCTGAGTCACACATCACAGCAGTGATTTTTACTAAATATTGGGACTGAAAAACAAAGAGTGCTGTTTTTATACTATGTGTTCCTTGGCCTAAACTGACAAGGTCTGAAGTCAGACTCCTAGGAAAGAATGCCAGCACTACCTCTCATTAGCGGGTGACTGTGCAAAGTGACATGGCTTCACTGTGCCTGTTTCCTCATCTGTCTATCCAAACCAAAACATTTCAGAGTGAAATCATTTATCATCTGAGTCAGAATATTTCAGAGTGAAAGGCGGTGCTATCGCTATCAATGCCAGGACAAAAGGCATACACCAGAACTGTGCCCTGGCAAACGGGAATGTAAGGTCAGTCTAAGGATAAGGATATTAACAGTACCCACCTCACAGGCTTGTTGGGATGACTAAATCAGATAAAAGAAGCAAAGCACACTATTAAATCCTAGCTATGATTTTTTTCCTTTACTCCTTCCATTCATTAAGTACTTAATGCCCTGCCACGACACCAGGTGCCAAGAAATGAATGTTAAGTCAGGTACACCCACACTGTCCTCAGTGGGTGCCTCTTCTTGTTCCACAGTGTGTTTGTTACAGTCCTAGGACTTTTATTCCACCTAGGTAGTCACGACAGATATAAACATAAACGCACAGTGAACACTCTAGGTCAAGAACACCAGGAAACACCAAACGTGCAAGAGTTCAAAGTCTCCTTCACACATACATGAAAAAAAGGACAAAGAATGAGAGCTTCTACAATCAACGAAGAAAAAAGAATTTATTATTATCCCAAAGTCCCTGATTAAAGGAAGCTATTGCAGTTTGACTAAAAGTTAGCTATCAATGCGTCTCACGAAGGCATTAATTAATAAGACTTTGTAAGAGCATGTGATGCTTTACAGCATGTTAAAGTATTTGCTCCCTTTCCTTTCTCACACATCCCATTTTAACAAATTGTGTACTATCTGTCTGCCTAGACAGCCTTACAGAACTAATACATTATGAAAGTTCTTCTACCTTGCTTTTGTATTGAAATGCACTTTATTTTTTGCCAAGAAATAAGCAGTTTGAGTCAGTATGTGAAAACAATTTTCTCTAAAAGTCAATACCGTGAGAGGTAGATGTTCTTTATTTTACACAAAAGTTCATCGATTTCTAGGGGCTTGGGACTCTAATCACACATTCTCTTCCCTTTCCCACCCCACCCCCATTTCAGTAAAATTGGTCTCAATTACTCTCACCATAAATCCTCACACGTGAATGTTTCCTTACCCAACTATGGGGCCTTGCCCTTTCCACCTCCTCCTCAGTCACATTACACCAGGTACCTTCTCATTCAGCTGCCTTTTGTACCCATTTCTGATGGCCCTCAGGGAAGCCTTGTTCCATTCCTTTGGCGGCTGTTAGATCTAAAATACCAGTCAGGCCCCATCAGTGAAAATACAAGATATGGACTTCTACAAAGAGAGGTTCTATCAAGTAAACGGTATGTACATAATTCAGAACAAATCAAAGGTACATCAGTTTCTGTTGTACTCCATGCCTGTCTTGATTCAAATAAGCTTAAATCAATGGTGTGTGTTTTGATCTGGTGCTGGTTATACAAATATGCTCAGGGTGCAACAATTCAATAAGCTGTACTCTTATGTGCATTTATATGTGTATGTTATACTTCCATAAACATTTTAAAAAGTACCTTACATGGTGTAAACCTCTATGTAAAGTAAGCATGTTTTACATATCACCTACACTAGTGTTTTTCAAACTGTTTTCCAACTATGGGTTGCCACCAATTAGTAAGCCGCACAATCAATTTAAAAGGTCCTCATGAGCATTTTTTTTTATCATTGTAGTAAGAACCCTTAACTTGAGATGTACCATCTTAACAAATTTTTAAGTGTATAATACAGTACTGTTAATGATAGGATGATGTTGTACAGCAGATCTCTAGAATGTCTTCATTTTGCATAACTGAAACTTTATACCCCTTGAACAGCAATTCCCCATTTCCCCTTCCTACCCAACCCCTGGCAACCAAGATATGGTAACAACCTAAATGCCCATTAATGGACAAATGGATAAAGGAACTGTGGCATGTCCATACAATGGAATATTATTCAGTCTTTAAAAAAGAAGAGAATTCTGCTATATGCTGACCAGCATTTTTTAAATGGAATGGAGAATATCGGAGTATACCAAACACAGTGAAGGCAACTACTGTTTCAAGAAACATATTGTAGTCACACATATGTGTACTAAGTTGCCAGTTAGGGGAGATTATTTTGTTTAGTTTTTTGGGTTTTTTGTTTACATGGTAAAAAAAAAAACAAACCTGAGAAACACTGAGTACACAACAAATAATACATGGATTTGGAAGCAAGAGAGACCTGGCTGATCCTGGTTGGTTACAAAATCCCTAACCTCTATGAGCCTTCATTTCATCATCTCTAAAGTGGGGTCATATTATCTACTTCCCAGAGTTGGTGTAAGGTATCAATAAGCTGGCAAACAGCCCACCACAGAGCACTACTTAGACACTGTCCCCACTCTTACCTCCATTTATGTGGTACCCTGGGCCAGGCTCTTTACCTGCAGGAAGGACATTTAAAGGAAATGTACAAAGAGGAGCAGTGCCAAGGCTGAGCTCCCTTCACGCCTCCGGAGAACAAACCACTAACATGTGAGAGCAGCAGGGCAGGGGAGAGCTAACACCCAGCATGCTAGGTGATAAATCATCTGGCTTTGGATTCTGACCAGAGAGAAAACCACTTTCCAAAATAAAAGGGTTTTCCCATTATTCTTGGAAGGAGGTGGGGAAAGTAGAAGGGGAAGAAAGCCTTGATAAAGAAATGAGCATTTATTCTAAGCAAATCACTTTGAAGACAGGTGGTTTTCATTTTGAGAACAAAAATGATACTTAAAAGAAGATTACTCCACACACCAGCCACAACCTTGCCAGGAAAATGAAACAGGGCCTTGGGGGTTATAGACTGCTCTTAAAGTGCCAACACAGCGATGGAAGCAGATGGGGCAGGGAGGGACCAGTACAGAAAAGACAGAACTGTCTTTATCAGCTTGCAGTCACAAACTATTTAAAAGTCATCCATTATATTCATCATCCAAAGCCTTTATTCATTCAACAAATATTTGTTAAGCATCTACTATGCATCTAGAACTGAGTTAGGTACTGGAGATATAGTGGAATAAAAAAGGCAAGGCCTCTGCCCATAATGGGGCTGAAATTCTAGAGGAAGAGACAGCAAGTGCTAAGTAAATCAATGAGGGAACAAGAGATTTACAGACTGTGATGTAAGTGCTCTGCAAGAAATAGATATAGTGCTATGACACGAAGGGAGAAAGAAAACTTAAGATGGAGGAAGGCCCTTTCGATAAGATGGCCCAGGAGGGCTTCTCCCAGTAATACCCGAAAGCAGAGAAAGCCAGTCAGGCAAAAGGCAAAAGTCAAAGAAAGGGCGCAAGTGCCTGGGCTCAGCAGCAGGAAAGGACTTGGCAGGACCTGGGGCACTAGTGTGGTGGAAGTTGGTGGCCAGGTGGGAGAGTGACCACAAAGAAGCTGGGTAGGTAGGCAAGTGCCTATACAAGGCACAGATAGCCATAGGAAAGAAAGTAGACTTCAGCGGAGAGCAACAGTGAGCTACTGAAGTTGACACACTGTGATATATAATTTGATGTTGACTATGATAAAAGGCACTCAAATTATCAAACAGAAAACAGTGTACAGATGATACAATGTCTCCAACAAAATCAGTGATAAAAAATAGCACTGTGTTAGAGCTCATGGATGCCGTTACTGAGGAATCTTGCCAACTAGAGGCAAACAATTTTAGCCTAAATATGAGATGAAATACAAGAATACAATGGGGGAAAATGGTGAGAGAACTTGCGATTGACAAGAGAACACTATTACTAGCAACTAACTCAGCAAATATAAAGCACATAGAAAAACTAACGAACAAGACAGGCTCTAGAAAACCCCCTAAACAAATAAACACATATAATGGTGGAAAGGCAATTGGGAATTGAATGATGTACATGATGATTGCCTAAATCCACGAACAGGTTAACTAAAACACCAGATGGAAAGTCATGATGGCAGTGCCGTACATCTACTTCTGAATCGGAAATCAGATTAGCCGCTGAGCAGTATTCTTCAAGATTTATTTTTCTCCTCCCTTGCCCTGGCTGAATATAAGTATTCATAACTTGGAAACTCAAAGTTGAACCAGAAATGGCTCTTCTGAATTATCACTCCCTCTCTAGGACTTATAACAGCCTTCTGACTTAGGTCCCCAGTCCCCACAATCTTTACTGCAAACATGTCGGTGAGACATAAGCATAACCAACTCATACCTTCTCCTTGGAACCGCCTTGTTCTGAGGTGGGGGTGTCACTTGTCCATGACTGAAAGGGCAACCTGGGGCTATGGACTTGGGAAAGGCCAACTGGCTGACCTCAAGATCAAATCTATGACACCAAGAGAACTTGTTGGCCATGAAGGCTGCCCTGAAACAACTCAGGAACAGCAACGTGGGTGCCATTTTCCAGAGCCCAGCGCATTGCCTGTATTGATGGTATAATATGCCATTAAGGGGTAAATAAGGGCAAAAACACATTACTCAGCCAGAAGTGCCAGGCACTTTCACATTCATTACTTCAAACAATCCAGCAATTCCACGAGGTTCAATGTTTGCGATTTTAGGATGAGGTAAGACTAGAAGAGATTTTTGTTAGTGGCCCAAGGCTATAGTTAGCTGTGTAAGAACTGGAGTCTTGCCCATCAGCTAGCATCTAGCAACAGGAAAGTGCTCCGAATGGACCCTGATCTAATGACTTTCTATCCTACCTCCCATCTCATTCTTATTTCCTCCCCACTTATTCCTTCCCACTGCAGGAAAGCTGGATTCCACACCTGGGTTCATCCCAGACTCTCAAATCAGCCAGCTGCCTCAGAAATGTTACCTGCTCCTAACTCTTGATCGCCTTCAAGGATACTTCGCTGAGCAAAAGGCTGCCTGAGGTGGGGGAAGGGGTGTTGGCTGGCTGCAGCTGTTCTGTGTGCAGAGTCTCCTGGAAAAAAAAAACTCATCTATAGTGGTCAGGAGAAGAGCCATTACACCAGATGACAGGGCTGTTCAAAATCTTTATAGATGCCACTACAAAAGAAACTCAGCCAAAAGCCACTTCTGTCACAGAAGAGGGCTTGGGGAAAGAAATTTCCTTCCACCACAAATAAGAAAACAGACCTGGGTCCAAGTGAAGAACGGCGTTGCTCATCATCTGGGAAGGACTGAGCCAGGACCAAATTCCCCATCACACCTCCCTCCTGACCTACGAAGTGGTCAGACAATAGGCTACAAAAGATGCAGACATAATAACAATTCAAACAGATGTACAGCTTACTTACAGTCTCAGACGTATCTGCAGCACTTGGGGCTTTGGCTGTAGAAATCTCCATTCTGTGGGGTAGAAAATGGTGATTTGGGACTGACTGTGTCTAAACTCCAGGCAGGAGTGTGGTCCGTGCTCGCAGAGAACTCCAAGTCCCTCTGATTCACTTGGCAGCTGAATTATTCTAAGCATCCTGTCCCATACCCAGCCGCCTTGCCCCTCCCACCTCACATTCACACTGGGTGGTTGTTTTTTTTTTTTAATTCTCTGCACTTATTTCTATCACAAATCAAACGAAACTCATTTTTCAAAATTAATCTACTCACTGGTACTTGACAGTATGAAACCTTTATGACCCAGGAGGAAAAAGAGGAAGAACCACCTAATTAGGAAGAAGTTGTAAGTAACACTGAAGAACTGGAGAACCGCAAAGTCTGCAGTAACAGCAAAATGGAGATTATTCGAGACAGCTGAAACACTCCACCCAGCCTCCAGGAGGGGACATGCACGGGAAACAAAGGGCATATGGTGTTTGCTTTCTTCAACATCCGTTCTCACCATTAAGAGCCGCACCAGCAAACGCTCATTACTTACATGAGGACAAACCTCGCTCCAAAACAGACTTGAAAATACAGCTCACAATCAAATAACTTTGCAAAGCAGAGGCCTACCTAAATTTTTTTACTATATATAAAACAAAATTTAATAAAGTCCAAATAACTGGCAGAATGTCTATTTGGCTTTGTGGAGCATAAATTATACTTGAAAAAAAAAGTCGATTTCTGTTAATTTCAAGTTTATATAGTAACTCAAATACTGACATATCCAGGAGAGGATTTTATTCATCCCCACCCCCACCCCTGGGGAGAGATTCCAAGGAGCTAACCGAATAACAGTGATTTTCCATTATTTACTGCTAGTCGTATATTTAAACATTTCTATCCTACCGCAAACAGGTTTTTCTAATGTGACTTAAATCATTTATCTCCCACATATGTTAATGTTACCACCATCCTCACTACTGCCCACACTATTAAAAATTTCCAAAGGTTAACTTCAGTGCACTCCCTGACCAATAACAACTCCTGAACTGCTGAGATCTGAACTGATGACACTTTTCACAGAGACATAAAGCCAGAGTCAGCTTCAAAAACACTCACACACACTATTTTATCACTCCCAAGCCTACCCAGATCAGTTCCCTTTCTCCTTCTCCACCAGAGCCTGGGATTGGTCACAGGTGCCCACCCATCCCCCCACTTAGGGCCAGGAACTAAGCTCACCCAATCAGACTGGAAGAAAGGACTCCTGCTACATACCGGCTGTCAACAAGGAAGCAGAGGGCCCCACTGCCAACAGATGCCATCCAACAACTGTCTGACAACCACAGAGACACCAGCACTTGGGTGAAGCTACTGCAGAAGGACGCTGTGGAAGAGAAACAGCAAGAGCACAGGTCTCTGATGTCACCTTGATCAGCTGATAACGCTGCCCTCAGGGTCCACTCTACCTCTGGCCTCTCAATTATGTGGGACAACAAACATCCCTGTTTAAGCCAGCTCCAGACAGGTTTCTGTTCTGTGCAAGCAAAAGCATTTCTGACAGGAATGAGCTGAGGAGTAGCTGGAGGGCTAAGAATAAGAGTTTGTAACTTGGCAAAGGGACTCCTTAAAGTAAATAATATACTCAGAAAACATTCCCCTTAAAGAAAAGGAGAAATTACAAAGATAAGTAGTTGCCGAGGGCTGGATGTGGAAATGGGTAGTGACTGAAAATGAGCACAAGGTTTCTTCTGGGGTAATGGACATGTTTGAAAATTAGTTTGTGCTGATGGTTACACAACTCTGTAAATATAATAAAAACCATTGAATGGGACACTTCAAATGGGTGAGTTTAATGGCATGCAAATTAAGTCTCAATAAAGCGGTTTAAAAAATGCTACATGGGAGCAGATGCTCATTCAGAAGTCACCGTTTGAACGAAATTTTCCTCCATCCACATCTGACAGCAGCACACCTCTGCTTAAAATATTTCCTTCAAATGCTTCCTTCTCATTACCTCTAGAGTCCAAATTCCTTACAAAGGCACACAAAGTCCATGTCAGCTCCAGGCCTCACTTCCCCCACTTCCCATCTTACTCACTGGCAAAGCTTACTTCCAGATACTCATTAAACCGTTCCCCCTCCAGGCCTCTGCTCATATTCCACCCTCATCCTGAGTCACTCAGGCCATCCACTTCACCTGATCTATTCCTTCCTATTCTGCCCCAGTTTCTTAGGTCCCTTCCCTTGGGCCCCCTTAGTACTGGGCATGCACTACAATGGGTTAGAACTCTGTCTCTCCCATGAGGCTATACCCAGGGCCTGGAGCACCATTCCAGATATGATACGTACTCAGTGAACATACAGTGAACTGGTCTCATCTATTTTTGGAAGGATGCCAGCTTCTCCTGCAGGTCACTTTTGTCTTCGAGGTTGGGGGTGGGAGAGCCAGAGGTAGGTTCCCAGTGTCCTGGCTCTCACCTACACCCACTTTCCTATAGCGACTCAGGCTCAGCAAGGGACACAGGCACCCAAAAATGTGTAAATGGAACCCTGTAAGAAATCACTTATCCCCGACCACACTAAGCACTTCTCTACTTGAACCCTCCTGGATGCGGAAGGTAACGGTCACAATACACAATGTCTCTCTCACTGTATAACCTTCAAAAAAGAGAGGGAACAGTCAACCTTTTTTCTTCTGGTTACGGGGCTTCCTTTATTTTTTTTTAACCCTTAGACAAGGTAAATAGCTGGGGTACAGAAAGTCACAAATGCAACAAGAATGGGAAACACTTGGTTTTGAAGAAAACTACACGTTAAAAAGGGGCCACAATAGCTTAAGGAACAGAGAAGACTGTCTCCACCTGGTGTATTATCTGCCTGGATGACCTCGGGGGAAAATATTAATAAGAATATTTAAGAAACCTTAAAAAGTCAGTTGCTAGGGTCTCAGTTATTAAAAAGAAAAAGTCATGCTGGGAAAGGAGCACCACAGAATTCGTGCTTCATTACAAGGACATCGGCAAACTATCTTCCTAGCTGTCCCTGCTCTCCAAACACCATCAGAAATGAACCCCAAAGCCAAGAGCATTGGAAAGCACTGAAATAATACTTTAAATATTCACAATGGTAATTTCAACTCCTACCTCATAATCATGACTCCTCTTTTCCATATTTGGGCACCAGCTTCCCTGGACACACTCTGGGAGCCTTCACAGACATTAGCTAATGCTGAGCAGGTCAAGAAACTAACCATTAAGTACTCTTTTTCTCTGTGCTCGCTGATTTAAGCCAGTCTGGACGCAATCATAAAGAACTGGTCAGCGCCCTGCTAAGGGGGTGGCTAAGATTTCTCATGTAGTTTGGGTCAACAGGAAGCTCTTAGGATGGCAGAAAGTTTATCTTTAACCATCTCAATCTGATCCCTACAATGAAATTTTCAAAGTTGTCATTACTCCCCTCCCCACCCCAAAAAACAAAGCTGGCAAATTTATTATCAAAGCACTTTAGTAGCTTCCCAGTGCCTAAGAGAAAATACCTGCCTGGCCTCAGTCCCAGTGACTCTAAGCTAATCAGTATGAGAATCTTGATTTGTACGATCAACACAACCTGCTGGGTCAAAAAAGCTACTAAAAGTAGCACCACATGGAAGCATGTTAGAACTGCAGAATCTCAGCCTCCCCACACCCACCAGTCCCCAGCTCCAACCTGAATCTGCATTTTAACAGGATCCCTGATGAATCTGCAGGATCCCTGGGGAACCAGCCTATGGCACATTAGAGTTTGAGAAGCTCCTCCATCATATGGCTTCAGGATCTCCTAGGCTGTGTTTTGTCTGTTTCCCCTTCACAAGTGGGGGAAGTAGCAGTCGGAGGTCACTGTCAGAATCCACATTCCAAAATTTTTCAGGATCTTACTGATAAACCACAAAGCCAAATTTGCTCCTTCCCCTCCCCTTTCCACCCTCCCAGCAACTACGAGTAGTCAGATTAAATGTAAAGGGAGTCAAAGACTAGACACAGCCTGCTTTTTCAATTAAAGCAATACGTTTTTCCGTTTGTGCTGGCAGCATCAACACGTGCATTACTGCGCATGTTTCAAGCTACTACATTGTCAAAGCAGCAGAACCTGCAACATCTTTTAGTAATAAAGGGCTTTATATGTGGAACCAAAGCATGCCAGGATAAATAATTCTTGGAATTTATGAGAACTACTAATTGCATGCATTCTTAAAAATCAATACACTTCAAGAAACTTTTAAAAAATTCATATGCTTATTTCCCTTCTTCAAATTACATCATAAGGTAATCACAGGAAGTCGTGGTTCCAAATGAATGTGGCTGCATATTCTTAAAAAATGCGCAGTAGCCGTTATAACACCCAGTTCAGCCAAGATTCCCAGCAGGTTCTCAGAACCTGACAGATTTGAGTACCTCCTCATGCTAACTACAGTCTGTTGTTTAAACGTAGCCAAGGCCACCCAGATAATCCTGTACCATAGAACAATTAGGAGTGAGAGGGCGCAGACTCTGGAGCTTAACCACCACCCACCAGCTTAAATCCAGCTCTGGCACTGACTATCTGTGCTCCTCTGAACAAGTTACTTAACGTCTCTGGTGCATGAAAAGTGCTGTATAAGTTTGCTGTTTTTCTCACCCAGCATGTCTTACTATGAATGGTGCAGATAATAGAATTATGCACAGTAGGTACTCAATTACTACTACTGGTTAGAGAACACTCCACCCAGACTGCATTTCCTTCAACGTATGTTTCATTACGAACACCGGCAACCTTTTAGTCCCTCAAGAGAGGTGTTTGTGTGAAAGTTTTTTTTTTTTCCTCTAATGGCAATTAAAAAAAAAAAAAAAAACAATGGATATAATCACCCCCTTCATCCAATGTAAAGTTCAAAGTTCTCCCTCTTCAGTCCTGTACTTAATATGGTTTATTTATGGTGTGGCTATTATTATAGAAAAAATATGAAAAGCATTTGAACAGGTGAAAAATGCAGTCTCTAAAACAGTAGACTGGTACCAATAATGTAACAGTTACTGAGATCACAAATGCTGATATCTAGAACATTCTGGGTAGACAATTACCAGACAATATGGTTTTCACAATATTAATACTATATAATAACATGTAGTAGTAAGACAGCAGAGGGAATTGGGATGTTGAAACTATTTAAATTACCCATTTTCATCTGTTTTTAAGCATTCATGACGAATGAACAAATGATATAATGTTCAACTTATATTTCTTAAATCCATTTCCCCAGGCAGTTTCAAGAGCCAATGCTTAACGTAAACTGAGTTACCGTAAGAATTCAACAACTACGTTTGGTTTTTTTCAACAGAAGCTCTACTTTTTAAGAATACTCATCCTTCCAGTTAGTTCTTACAATGCAATCATGCAAAGTCAGGCTACTGGGGTTCAAATATAAAGTTAATGTATCTGCAATCTCCATCAAGTCAGGTGACATCTCTGAGCTTCAGGTTTCCCATCTGTAATATAGGAATAATCATTACCTGCGGTGTGGGATAGGGGTGCAGATTAGCTGAGTTAATGTATGTTCATTACAATTACAAAGAGGAGTAATAGCTTTTCTAGATAAACAATTAGGCCACTACTCACAACAGCAAATTCAAGTTCCTTTTTACTCTGTGCCAGGTCCTGAAGTAGTTACAAAAAATGTATAATACTCTCCTTGCCCCCATAAAATAGGGAGAGAGGAAAAATTCTTACATGTATTTAAAGAAAGAGAAGAATGTGAGCAAGAGAGAGCCCACCCACTACTTCCTCCGTAGGTTAGCCTTGACAGTGACACAGCTACGAAGGTCACTCTCGTCAGCAACATTCCCATAGTGCTGTTACCTTCCAAAGCATGAATATTATACTGAGTGGATTCAAGCTTGTTCAAACTTCAAGGCCTTTGCACTTGCTGTTCTCTGCTTAGAGGGCTCTTAGTAATGGCAGGAGCCTCCTCATCATTCATGGCTGGAGCTACAATGTCTCCTCCCCCAAGAGGCCTTCTCTGATGACTTCAGCTGAAACAGCCCACACACTCCACCAGTCACCCTATCCTTTTCCCCTCTAGTGTTTCTTTGTTGCATGTTTCACTGTCTATAATTATCTCTTTGCTTGTCTGAAGTTATGCTCTCTCTCCTCCGTTAAAATGTACGCTAAGAGCACAGACCTTGCTAGACCCATTCCTAAAATGGCATCTGGCACATAAAGGGCACTCAGTGGACTGAGCTAGATGATACAGGCATACCTCGGAGATATTGTGGGTTCACTGCCAGACTGCCACAATAAAGCGAGTTGTAAACGTTTTGCTGATAGAGGGTCTTGCCTTCAGATTGTAAAAAATGCAACATCTGTGCAGTGCAATAAAGCACAAAATGAGGTATGCTTGTATACATGTGTATAGTTTGACAGCTGCAATAGCTGTGTTATATCTGTATCTGGTTCTGATGATTGCTTTGTCTCTCCTAAAAGAGAACAATTTATTTTAAAGTGTGCATGTTTATAAATTAAAATATATCACAATATTGCATGTTGATTCACTGTCCTTTAAACTAATACCCAACCATTATTATTAATATTCATGGGAATTCGAAGTTACTCATGCTGGCACTGATATTCAGCAAGTGTTGGATCCCAGGCTGCGATGTATCATGCAACACCTAGGAACCTAACATCTCAAACCTTCAGACTGCCACTCCTCCTCCTACCCACATTTCTAATTTGATATAATCAGGGATCATATATAAATGAAAGTAGCAGCAGCAGCAGCAGCAGCTTGGTAAGAGCCATCTTATGAAAAGAACATTCCCTTTTTACTTAAATAATTCACCATCTTAGATAATAGCAAATAAATTATATGCTATGAAAAACTGAACCATTAATGGCTCTAAAACTTCAAATTAATCTTAAGGATTGTATATTAAATTCAATTAAACCAGATGAATATTTAACACACTCCTTCTCTGTACTTAAGACCATTCCTGCCACTCTGGGAAAAAATGGGTAGACATGAATAAACTATCAATCCCTGACATCACAACAAATACAGCAATGGGTTACAGGGCTTAGAGAAGCCTGAGTCACCAAGCGGTTTGGAAACAGCAAATGTGTGCCACAGGCCAAGAATGGCTCTGTGGTAAGTTCATTAGCAGAAAGAGTGACTTTTAATTATTTTTATGCTTTAATATTCACTTGCACATTCCAATTGCAAGGAATCAAAGGATATAGTGTTTAGTAAAGTAGATAAAGTTCATTTGGCTTTTATTATAATGAATGAAGACAGGCTTAAGTTTGTAATAAGACTAAAACGGGATGGCTCTACCCATGATGATTCTGTAGCTTTAATTACCATGTATGGCTCTGTGAGATACACCCCAGGTAGAACTGCAATCAGGGTGACCAGTTAGACAACTAAATAACACACTTCCCTCAGCCTGAGACCCATCACTTGTCAACTGTGCTGTGATGTTACAAAGGCTGTTTATAAATCAGCTATATGCCTGATTTATATCAAGCTTGAAATTAGATTTCATATCCAGTTTGAGGACAGGGCACTGTGTTCAGCTTAAAGTTGGCAGCACCCTTGACTTGATTGTCACCTTAAAATATCTGATAATGGAACTCATTTAAACTCAAGTTTTAAAATAAAAGGATGAGTTAAATCAAATAAAAATATCAGAAGCTAAAAAAGAAGTAAGGTATATGGATTTTTAGCCACCACTGACAAGAGAAAGTTGCACTATAATTGCGTGGATTATATGTACTGAAGAGATCATCTATCATGTGACAGTTTGAACCAAATAAAGTGTTCCTTGAAAAAAATATCAATAAGAACAAAGAAAGAATTTCTCAACATTTGAAATCACACAAACCTGATATCCTCCATATTCGAATATGTTTCAAAGTTCCCATTATGTGCCACCAGAGCCTAATGTCATAATTACCCAGTTAACACAGAATAGCTAAAACTACTTTCATATGACAGATGGTATTTTTTTTATAGTAAGGTTGACAATTATTCCATTTTCAAGATTTGAAAAGGAAAAAGTTGTGCACACACTCATGATTTTGTAGCTGAGGAAAACAGTGAAAGACTGAATTGTTAATATAAGCTGTTAAACTGTAGTTACAAAATAATAGCAATAAACCTGATTCCTTCTCTATTTGTGCCCATGAAGGCCTCGATACTACAGTGTGACTGCAACTTTAGCAGTTATAACTTGATAATTATGATTTTAAACAGTTGTAATGTAGCTTTTGCCCATAATATGTCAACCTATTGATTTGGGTGTTGTTTCTTTATTATGAATCGTATGTAGTCACCGTGACCAAAGGCTTCAGCAGGTAACATCACATTGCAGGCAAGATACTGTCCAAATACGCACAGAATATAAGAATATATTCTCACTTTAACACTTAAACCAAAGCCAATATATAGTTTATTATAATCATGACTAAAATGTACATCTACAATAAATATTTTAAACACAATTTTAGTTTACTTTTTCTTCCATAATGTGCAAAAACAGTCCCTTTTTAGTTTTTTACCTGGCACCCACTGTACTGATACTAGCTATCTCGGATCTCAACTCCGGCCTTGTTTTCCAGCCAAGAAAACTACATTCCTGAGAGCTTCATGGTCACCAGTAAGTTCAGAAGAAAAAGGTTCCAGTGTAAGAGGGTGGCGCCATATCACCTGGGAACTGCACACAGCCACGGAGCACCCCTCTGCCATCACTGTCCCTGGCCCTTCAGGAGAACATGGGTCGCAGGGCTCCTCACTCTGGGCCTCCACTTGGGACCACCTGCCTCAAGAAAGCCTGGGCAGGATGTGGTTTGGCTTGGACAACCTCCTGGCTTACAAATGCAGGCAAGCCCACTTTGTTTTTCACACAGACTCCCAGACACAGGATATCATCTCTTTGTTGGTTTTCTTGAGAAGAATCTGGTGGTCCCAGAGGAAGTATGACAACAAATGAAACACTCTTTCCTCTGTGACAAGCAAAACAGGCAGCAAAGAGCTAAAATGGGCTGACTTCAGGTACCTCATTCCAAAAATCAGTGTGTGTAGGGAGGCGGGGGGGCTTTTGAGTTAATGAGTGCTGTGACCACACATTTAAAGAGACATTCACATTTTACCCTCACTCTCCCTGAATTTCCCTTCAGACTTTCTTGTCTGATCTTCCTCAGTGTCAGAAAGATAATGAAAATTACCCATGAGCCCAAGGTACAGGGGACACAGTTATTTCAAATCCCTTTGTGAGTCAAGAAACTAAAAAGTAAAACAAAATGCCTCCTGGGAGCCCTTAAGGTATGCTGGCCACATGTCACATCTTTCAGGACAGAACTTGTACATTCAGGATGTGTCCTGGCTTGCTTTCTAGCCAACCTCACCTTCCTCCCGGGCAGCCCCCGGCCAGTCAACGACCTGGAGGGTGGGCGAAGCAGGGTGCTAGCCCCTGTCCATCTGCCCATTTCTGTCGGAGAGTCTGGCTAGGACCAGGGCATCACAGCTTGAAGCTCTCCCTGCCCCACCCCAGCCCTTTCATTTCCCTTGGGTGTCATCCCCCCTCCACAAATAAACCTCCATACTCCTACCTCCTTCTCAGTGCCCACTGCCCACGGCGTCCAACTGACAAACACGGTCTCTGTACTTTTCCAGTCCTTCAGAGTGGCTTAATACTTATAGAAATAGCTGATATTTGTGGACTGAGTAAATGTATCCACTACTCTGAGTTGCCCTACACACGTGATCTCGGGTGTCTTCCCAAATAGGATAGCAAAGAGTAATATTACTGTTGTTCCCATTTTTCATTGGAACAAATAAATGGATACTTAAAGGGAACAAATAAATGGATACTAAAAGGGATTAAATAACTTCTCCAAGGTCTCAGAGCTCACAAACTTAGACTCAAGCTTCTAAGATCATTGGGCACTACTACTCCCAGTCCAAGGCCTACTGAGTCCCAGAAGGTAGGCCTGGGTCTACAGCTGCCACCCAGCACTCCTGCAGCTGGACACAGGCCTCAGGAAAGATGTACTGAATGCAACTGACCTGATCAGGGTCAGAGGCCACAGCAAAAAAAGGTTAAAATTACTTGGTAGAAAGATAAAACCACAACAGGCTTTTTTCCAGCACATAGTGTATGTGATATGGGGAAGAGGGAAGACGGATTTTTCAATAGTATCCATGCTACAGATGTTCGTACACATGTCTCCACCTTCACCCTTAAAAAGCAACTAATGGTACTTTAAATGAAACTATTATTTTAAAAAGGTTAACACCAAGTAAAAGTTGAATGGATGAGTTGAAAGCCTAAAAATTTAAAGTTTAGTTATCATGCAACTTGTTCACAAACTTTTATTCCAAAAATTACTATTTTTATTTCAAAGAACTACCATTTATTCTATTTCACATTCTTTAATAAATGTAGAAAGATGGCACACATTCCTTAAGGCTTCCTCAAATAAAGATTTCATGTGATGCATCAGATTTACTCTGTGGTATAAAATTGGAATGTTCTTCCTGTTTTTGGAGACGCTGACTTTTTTTTTTCAAGTCAAAATTTATCAGCCTGAAGAATGTGTACACTTAGAGGGGTGCGATCCTAATTTTTTTAATTCTAATTCTTACAGTGGTTTAAGAGCTCCAATAATACCGATCATGTTTAAAAAAAAAAAAAAAAACCTTAGAGATATTCTGAACTTAAATACATGAACATAATAGAAGGGTGTTACATTTTTTGGTTAAAAATAGCAATTTCTGTTTATATGCCAATACTTGGACTAATTCTGTAAAGGAGACAAAAATGCCCCTAGTATGAGCTCCCCTTAGACCAGGTGTTCATCATTATTAATAATAATGTGTAGCTGAACTCAACATACATTATTATTTATTCATCCTTGTGTTCCTAGAGCTTCCCAGTATCTGGAACACGATCAAGTGACCAGCCCTTACAAAACTCTACCAGGTTATTAATACTGTCTCCTTTCACACATAAAGAAGCTGCTTCAGAGAGGGGAGGACCTTCGGAGGCTGCACAGCTGCTCCATGCTGGGAGCCACCTGGGGGAGGGGTCTGGACCTAGGTGGTCACTCTCCCACCCCCCACCCCCTTCCCCCAAAGAACTTTCTCCCCCTGTCTTTTAGAACATTCACTTGCCTGTCTCTTTTCTTCCCCCCTGCCCATTCCTGTCAGTCTCAATGCTGGGGTGCCCAGGGCTCATCTCTCCTCTGGCCACAATCCTGCCCACCAGGTGACCTCATCCAGTCTGGGCTATGAAAGACTCCCAGATTCCCATCTCTAGCCTGGGACTGGCTCCTGAATTCCAGCCCACATCCTTAACAAGCTTTCCAATGCTCAGTATAAAAACCTTAGGGTCATCCCTCCCTCTCTCTCACCACACATCCAATCCTAACAGCAAATCTTGGTGGTGCTACCTTCAGAAATATCCAGAATCTGACCACTTCTTGTTCCCACTGCCACACCTCTGGGGGTCCTTGGATTTCTGCATTGGCCTCTGAGCTGCTCTACTTCCATTCTTGCCCCTTGTGGTCTGTTCTTAACACGGTAGCCAGAAGGAACCAATTGGAGCATCCCCAGTCACATCCCTTCACTGCTCGTAGCTCCTCTCATTACTTCCCATCTCAGAGTCCCGAGTCTTACAGTGGCCCTCTGCAATCTGAGGCCCCGTGGACTCTAAGCTCATCTCCTGCTGCTCTCCCCTGGATCTCCCCCTCCAGCACACTGGTCTCTGTTGTTCCTCCAACACACCAGGGACTTTCCCTGCTCAGGGCCTTTGCGTGTGTTGTTGCCTCTGCCTGAAAGACTCTTCCTGGCAGATCTCCACAGGACTCCCTTCCTCACTTCCTCAAGTCTTGACTTAAAGGTCACCTTTTCAGTGAGGCCTTTGCTGGCTTCCCTATTGTAAATTGCAATCCCACCCCAACATTTATATCTCCTGTTCCCTGCTTTTTTCTCCCACCAACATAGTATCTAACTTACTTGTTATGGTTTACTGTCCATCTACCCCTCTAGGATGTAATTTCTATGAGAGCAGGGATTTTTGTCTGATTTGTTCACCAATGTCTTCCCTAGTGTCTAGAACACTGTACACACTCTATGAACATTTGATGAATGAATGAATGGAACTCAGAGACCTTAATTTACTTGCTCAAGGTAGTAGAGCTTAGCTGTGACTCCAAAACCAATGCTCTACATCAACAATTTGTGATAAAACAAAGATGCAATATCATTACACATTCAGATATCTACAAACCTGATCAAATTCAAACCAAATTATATAGCAAGAAATCAATTCCCCCAACTCATCTGGTAGTTTCATTAACTTCCTATTCACTTAGAAGACAAGAGGGATTTAAAAAACAACAACTTAGAAAAAGTGACGTACACCTGAGGAATACTTCAGTCACAAGAAGTTGAAGGATGAATGTACCTCAATTCCTGAGGAAAAGTAAATAAATCAGATCAAAATAATTTTCAATTTTAAAGACTTTTTTAAATCTCAGAAATAAACAAAAAACCCACTATTAACATTTTAGCATTTTAGCATTTTTTCCTTCTATACACAAGATTTGGTAGTTTTTATACCATGCTACATATATAATTACTTAAGACTGCTTTTTCCTCTCTTATAGCATACATATTTTCTATATTGCTGCATACATTATTATAGCCCCAAATTTTAAGGTTATATAGTATCTTATCAGAAGGCAATGAATGTCGCCCCAGGTAAAAAGAAAAAGCATACAACCAGCAACTAAACATGGAATCCTGCAACCACCGTTCAGCACATCATCTTCAATTTGCCTGCTAGCTCCTCCACTGAACCTGTCCCAGGTGCATTTGCTAGGAGCCAGGAGGATCAGTCCCTTTGGAGATCCTCAAGCCATATTGCTTCTAAAACTCAAAACCTAAGACCATGGGCTATTTAAGAGGCCACTGCCACCATCATCCAAAGATTAAGAGCTAAGTTCCCAGTGGTGTCAAATAAGCACAAGTGCAGAGAAACAAGCAACAAAGAGAGTCACTCATTCAACAAATATGGATAAGCACTGCTGTGCACCAGGCACCGAGGACACAATGCTGCACAGAGGCCTTGGAACTTTAGTCCAATAGGGAAAAAAGCCATTCGTCAAATAGCCACAAAAAACAGACTGAAAACCCCAAGAGTAACAAGTGCTACTGAAGAGAGAAATATGGCGCTACAAAGGCTTATAGAAAATAAATATTTGTAAGAGTCAGGAGGTCAAAGAAGGTTTCCCTGGAAAAGCATGAGCTGAGTTCTGGGACTAAGAAGGTATTAATGGGGTGCAGGGATATGAGGTGGGCCATGACGCTGGAAGGAAAGGCAGGGGTCACAATACATAGGACCCTGATCACATTCAAGAGTTTAGCCTCTGTCCTAAAAACAAGAGAAGGCTAAGGAAGGATTTTAAGGGTATGTGGGGTACATGAAAAGGGGGTATGAGCAGATTTGCACTTCAAGACCACCAGTGAAGCCTCAGTGTGAGGCAGAAGCAATAGGGGCATCAGTGCAGACCTGGGAGGAGTATGCCCAGACTAGGCCCAGGGCTAGGTCCTGCATCCAGGTCCTTTCATCAGCATAGTCTCCCAGAACTGTACCTTCTCTTGCCCACCCCCCCACTTCTCCCTTCCTTTGCTCTTCTCTCCTCCCATTCTGCTTCTATCATTGGCTCTGCCAGTCCCCAGGCCAACCAGAGACATGCCAAATAGTAATGCCTCCTTATACCTTCTCAGAGCAGGAGATGGGACTTCTGTAAATTCCATCCATGAACATTACAACAGAATGACAGAATCTAACCATGCAGAGAGATGACTGGAAAATCCAGGACAGGAGGGAGAACTGTAGTAGATGGGAAAGTGGCTTTTTAATGTAATGAAAAACAGTAACAAGAGTCAGGAATCCTTAGACAAACTAGTGCTGGGACCCATGACCAGAGATACAGATGTACAGACTGTACATTGGGATATTTTAAAGCTCCCCAGGTGATATTCACATGCAACCAAGGTTGAAACCCAGTAACATTCTTTTTTTTTTTTACTTTTTATTTTGAAATAATTATATACTCATGGGAACTTAACAAAAATAGTGGATAGAGTCCCAGGAACCTTTCATCCAGCTTCCTCCAATGATGATATCTTATATGACTATAGTATAACATCAAAACAAAGAAAGTGACATTGGTACAATACTGTTAGCTACACCACAGATCTTATTCAGGTCTCATCAATTTCTCTATGCACTGATTTGTGTGTGTGTGTAACTCTATGCAATTTGATCCAATGTACAGATTTGCATAACCACCATCAGAATCAAAAGTCAAGATACAGAACTGTTCCATCTCCACAAAAGAACTCCCTTGTGCTACTCTTTTATAGTCCCACCAGTCCTTCCCTACTCTGCCACTGTCTCTTGGTAACCAGTAATCTCTCTTCCAACACTATTGTTTTGTCGTTTTGAGAATTTACTATAAATGGAATCATACAGTATATAACATTTGAAATTGGTTTTATTCATAAAGCACAATGACCTTGAGATCCATCCAAGTTGTTCCTTGTATTCATTCCTTGTTATTGCTGAGTAGTATTTCATTGTATGGATGGACCAGAGTGTGTGGAACCATTCATCTACTGAAGGACATTTAGGTTGTTTCTAATTTGGAGCTATTATAAAGCTGCCATGAACATTCCTGTACATAGTTTTATGTGGACACACATTTTTATTTCTCTGGGATGAATGTCCAAGAGTATAATTGTGAGGTTATATGGCAAATGCATATTGAGCTTTAAAGAAACTGCTAATATTTTGCAGAGTGGCTGAACCATTTTACATTCCCACCAGCAGCGCACAAGAGAACCAGTTTCTCTACATCCTCACCAGCATTTAGTGTTATCAATACTTTTTTTTAGCCATTCAAATGCCTACTCTAATAGATACATGGTACTATCTCATTCTGGTTTTAATTTGCATTTCTCTAATAGCTAATGATGTGGAACATCTTTTCATATGCTTATTTTCCATCTGTTTATCCTCTTTGGTGAATTTTCTGTTCATGTCTTTTACCTATTTTTAATTTGATTTTTTGGCTTCTCACTATTGTATTTTGAGAGTTCTTCATACATTCTAAATACAAGTTCTTTGTCAGACATGTGTGTAGCAAATATTTTCCCAGTCTGTAACTTGTCTTTTCGTCCTCTTCACAGGGTTTTTCACAGAGCCAAAGTTTTTAATTCTGAAGAAGTCTAATCAATCAATTTTTTCTTTAATGTTCTTTCGGTGTGATGTCTAAGAACTCTTCACCTAGGCCTACACCCTAAAGATTTCCTCCTGTTTGACTCTAAAACTTTTATAGCTTTATGTTTTACACTTAAATCCATGACCCATTTTGAGATAATTTTTATAAGGTAAAAGGTTTATGCCGAGTATCTTTTTCTTTTTCTTTTTTTTTTTTTTTTTTTTTTTTTTTTGGCCTCTGGATGTTCACTTGCTCCAGCACCATTTGTTGAAAAGGCTATATACTTCCTCCACTGAATTGTTTGTGCCCTTTTGTCAAAAATCAGTGGGGCATATTTGTTGGGCATATCAGTTGAGCATACTCGCTTATTAGTTCCAGTGTTATTTTGTAGATTCTTGAGATTTTCAATGTAGAGAATCATGTCATCTCCAAAAAGGGACAGTTTTATTTTTCCTTTCCAACTCACATGCCTTATATTTCTTTTCTCAACATTGTATTGACTAGGATTTCCAGTGCTATGTTAAGACTGGTGAGAGCAGATATCCTTGCCTTGTTCCCATTCTCAAGGGGAAAGCATTCAGTCCTTCACCATTTAGCACATTAATTACAGGTTTTTTGTAGATGCTCCTTATCAAGCTGGGGAAATTCCCCTTTATTCCTACTTTACTGAGAGTTTTTGTCATAAATGGCTGTTGAATTTTGTCATGTGTTTTTTCTGCATCAATTGATATGATTCTGTGACTATTTTTTCTCCCATAGCCTGTTGATATGGTGGGTTATATTAACAGATTTCCTTCATACCGAGAACAAACAAGTGTACATGGTACATGACTCTTTTTATATGTTGCTAGATTTGTTTTGCTATTACTTTGCTGAGGATTTCTGTATCTATGCTCTTGAGGGATACTGGTCTATAGGGTTTGTTTGTTTGTTTTTTGTACTGTCTGTCTGGTTTTGGCATCCATGTAATGCTAGCTTCATAAAATGATTTAGGAGGCATTCTCTCCTATTTTCTGCAAGAGATTTCTGTAGAATTGGTACTAATTCTTTAAATGTTTGGTGGAAATCTCCAGTGAAACACTCTAGGCTTGGAGATTTCTTTTTTTGGAAGCTTTTAAATTGTGAATTCGATTTCCTTAATAGTCATAGGAAAATGAGATTATCTATTTCATCTTGTGTGAGTTTTAGTAATTTGTGGTTTTCAAGGAATTTGTCCATTTCATTTAAATTGTTAAATGTATGCGTGTAGAAGTCTTTGCAGCATTCTCTTAATATCTTTTTAATAGCTACAGGACTTGTAGTGATACTCCGTTTTATTCCTAATTTTGAAATTTGTGTCTTCTTTTTCATCTTTGTCGGCCTTCTTAATTGTTTATCCATTTTATTGATCTTTTTAAAGAGCCAGCTTTATCACTGATTTTCTCTGTTGGTTTTCTGTTTTCAACTTCAATGATTCCTGCTCTTAGCTTCATTATTTCCTTTCTTCTGCTTCCTTTGTTTTGTTTTTTTGTTGTTGTTGTTTTGTTTTGTTTTTTGTTATTTCTCTTAACTTTTTTTAGTTTCTCAGGGTAGGAGCTTAGATTATTGACTTGAGACCTTTCTTCCATTCTGATGTAAACCTTTACTTCAACAAATTTTCCTCTTGGCAGTGCTTTAGCTATGTCCCACCAAATTTAATACATTGTATGTTCATTTTCATTCGGTTTGATGTATTTTTTTTAATTTCCTTTGAGACTTCCTCTTTGACCCATAGAATTATTCAGAAGTGTGTTATTTAATTCCCAAGTATTTGGAGATTTTCTCATTATCTTTCTGTTACTGAATTCCAGTTTAATCACATTATGGTGAGAGAACATACCCTATATTATTTCCATTCCTTTAAATATATTGAGGTTAGTTTTATGACCCAGGGTATGGTCTACTTGGTAAATATTTCATGAGTACTTGAAAAGGATATGTTATATTCTGTTTGTGGGTGGAATGTTCTATAAACATAAATTAGAACTGCCTGGTTGATGATGTTGTTCAGTTATTCTATATCCTTGCTAATATCCTATTGTAGTTCTTTCAAATGTTGAAAAGGTGATGTTGAAGTTCCTAACTATAATTGTGGATGTATCTCTTTCAAGTCTATCAGATTTTGCTTCACGTATTTCAGAGCTCTGTTGTTGGGTGCATACATATTTAGGATTGCTCTTTTTTCCTGGTGGAATGACAATTTTATCATTGTGCAATGTTCTTTGTCTCAGGTAGTTTTTTTTTCTTCTCTTTAGTCTACTGTATCTGATATTATATATAGCCACACCTGCCTTTCTAACATTAATGTCTGCATGGTATATCTTTTTCTACCCTTTTAATCTACCCATATCAATACATTTGAAGTGAGTTTCTTGTAGATAACACATAACTGAGTCACATTTTTTACCCATTCAGTTACCTCTGTCTTTCCATTGCTCTATTAAGACCATTTATACCTAATTATTAATACATTAGGGCTTAAGTCCGGCATTGTATTATTTGTTTTCTCTTAATTCCCTGTTTATCATTCCTCTTTTCCCTTTTTCTTGCCTTCTTGTGAGTTACATGCACATTTCTTAAAATTCCATTTTGATTTATCTAGCCTTGTATTTTGATTTATACTTTTTGAGTATGTTTCACTGTATATTTTTGGTGTTTTTTAATTTTAATTATATGTTTAGTGGTTTTTAGATTTTTTAAAATTATTACAATATATATATATATATATATACAACTTATCACAGACTACTGGTATCGATGTTTTCCCATTTCAAGGGAAGTGTAGAAAACTTACTTCCATTTACACTCTCCCCACTTTTTAAATATAATTTTCTCATATATTATCTCTACATTCATTGAACACCGCACCAAATGATACTATAACTTATACTTCAACCATCAAAAATAATTTTAAAAGCTAATGAAGATAAAGTCAGCCTATTATACATACCCCATTTTTACTCATCCACGGTTTTTTTCCTTTTTAAAGTTCCAAGCCTCCTACAGTTATCATTTCCTTTTCTGTTTACAGAACTTGCTTTAGCTATTATTTAAGGGTAGGCCTGCTATTGATAAATTCTCTGTTTTACTTCATCTGAGAATGTTTTTATTTTCTCTTCATTCCTGAAGGATATTTTCACTAGGTGTAAAATTCAGAGTTGACCTTTCTTTTCTTTCAGCACTTGAAAATGCTGTGTACTTCCTTCTGGACTCTATGATTTCATATGAGAAATACACTATCATTCAAATCATTCTTCCCCTATAGGTAATGTGTTGTTTCTATTTTTTCTTTGTCTTTAGTTTTTAGAAGTTTGATTATGAGGTGTCTTGAAATAGATTTCTTCAGGTTTATCCTGTTTGAGTTTTGCTCAGCTTCTTGATTCTGTAGGTTTATCCTTTTTCCCAATTTGGGAAGTTTACAGCCATTATTTCTTTGAATACTTTTTACTTCCATACTCTTCTCCTTCTGGGACTCCAATGATATAAATGTTAGACCTTATGCTATTATACCATAGGTCTCTGAGGCTCTGTTCATTTTTTTCCCCAGACTATTTTCTATTTGTTGTTCAAACTGGGTAAATTTTATTGATCTGTCCTCAACTTTACTGATTCTTTCCTCTGTCATCTCTAATCTATTATTAAGCTCATCCGGTGAACTTATAATATGGTGATTTTATTTTACAGTTCTATAATTGCTCACTAAAGCATTTTTATGTCTGCTTTAAAATCTTTCTCAGATTTCAACATCTGAGTCTTCCTGATATTAGCACCTGTTGATTGCTTTTTTAGTTAAGATGTGAGTCTCCTGGTTCTCGGTATGACAAGTGATTTTTTTTTTTTATTGTGTCCTAGGCATTTGGGGTATTATATTATAAGGCTTTAGAACCTAGTTAAATTTTAGCAGGTAGTCACCCTATTTAGATTAAGTGTGCAGGTCCTGAGCTACTTTTGTGGGCTGTGATTTCAATGACAGTTTAGTTTCCAGAGCCCGTGCACTGCTATTCTGGTCTTTTTCATTTGTGTTCCCTAGAAGTCACACTGAAAACCTGGGTGGTAGTCCACACCACAATTTCTATTCTCAAGCTTCTTGGCATGTTCATTCTAGTCAGATTCATGTATGGATCGGTCAGGAGTTTGCTGAGGACTGCCTATGCAGCTTTAATGACTTTCTCCAGCTCCCTCCTCTGCAAGATCTTCCCCACTCTCTAGTGGGGTGCATGTGGGGGGGCTACTGACTACTGCTGAGCCAGGTGTAGGAGTGTGGAAGTCCAGATTCCCCATTTGGTCATCATTAACAACATGCCAGCAGATGAGGGGAGAACTGCCATGGGTTGTCTGGTGCCACTAAGTAGGATATAAAATTCCAGATTCCCTACTCAGTCTCCACTGACAATCTGCCAGTAGGGAAGAAGAGTACTGCCCTGGGCCATTAGCTATCTGTATTTTAAGCCATATGCTCAATAGCTTAAAACAATATCTATTTATTATCTCACAGTTCTGGGAGTCAGAAGTCCAGGTAGGCTCAACTGGATTCTCTGCTCAGGGTGCTATAATGCTGATATCAAAATGTCAACCAGGCTAGACTCTTATCTAGAGGCTTGGGAAAATAATCCACTTCCAAGCTCACTCAGGTTGTTGGCAGAATTCAATTCTTTGCAGCCAAGGTCTACTCTCTGCTCCAATAAAATCACCCTATTCCTTCTCATGCAACTCCTCCACCTTCAAAGCATTCAATCCTTCTCAAGCTTTCAATCACTCTGACTTCCTGTTCTATCATTAGCCAGAGAAAGTTCTCTGTTTTTAAAGGCTCATGTGATAAGATTAGGCCCCCCCCTTTTTTAAAAGTCAACTGAGCCATATAACACAATTACTGGAATGAAAACTCATCACATTCACAGGTTCTGGAGATTTGAAAGTACAATCTTGGGGACCATTCCTAGAAATTCTGTCTACCTCACTCACTATTACTGAGTAGAGGGCAGGATGGAATTCATTATTTAGTCCAGAGGTTTTGCAATTAGAATGATTACTTCTAATGGACTCAGATTGAACAATATTTATATATTGCTATGTTGTTTATGTATTTGTAGTAAACATTTGTTACAATTTCCAGCATGATTGTGTGTGTATATGTACTTTAGAACTAATAATAGTTTCAAATGTAGAACTACAGGTCACAGGCTACCAATCCATGTGCTTGAGAAAAGAGGTTTAAAAAGATTATGCTGCCAAAGGAGTGCCCGAGCTTTATCAAGCAGCATCATCACCTCAACATTAATAAATATTCTAAGACCCCTATCCCAAATCCTGCCCCGCTCCAAAATTCTGACTATGCAGTGCGCCTGGAGCAGGGCCAGGTTGGAGACCCACTTGCACAGAGTGCCCTATGGGATCCCTACACTTCACAAGTTTAAATATCCAGTAATGATCACAGTAACATCCTAGTTGGTTTAGATTTTGATCTGCTAGAAAGCGGGGGGTTGAAACACATGATTTCAAAGTTCCTTTCGAAGCTCATATTTGATAATCCTGTCATTAAGAAAATAAGACTCCATTATGCATAATCGCCAAGATCAACTTGGTCAGGGGACTGTTCTCCCTGAGTCACAAGACATCTTCCTCACACATGCTTCCTGCTCTGCAATAGTGACAAAACCTGAAGAATCTGCCAAATGGTGTGGATTCTCACTGGTAACATACTTGTCCTTAATTACTTCGGACCCTTCTTGGAGTAACATTTCTAACAACAGCTTCTAATAGGTTCCAGTTATTAGTTTCAGGATTTTGTTTTCTAAAAAAAGAAACCTATTTGTTCAAAGTTTAAAGAATAATTTGAGCTGGAATTGGTTGCTTTCAAGGCTCCCATGGATGGGAAACAACTAGATAGTCAAACACTGGATTACTTACCACTGACAGAAAAAACAGTCGAGCTCCTTCTGAAAAGCATATCCTAAACACTGCAAAATAATAAGTTTCCTTACAAATTAATAAAATATTTCCCAAATCACCTTGCTTTCAGAATCTTGAGGAAAAACAGCAGAAGCCCATAAATCTAGGCAATGGTTACTCTTTTAAGTTGAAATAGCTGATTTCTAAGGAGAATTCTTTAAAATTCAGAAAATAAGTTAGCCACCATGAATATAGAAGAGTAACCTGGAAATCTCTACTTTATGTCACTTGTTGAAGTTGTGATTCCTTCTTAAAACATAAATAGCAAAATAACTGTGAGCCTTATCTCAGAGTGGTACATGTATGCAAAATAATGACTGGATGCTCATGGAAGGAAGGCGTAATGCAGCAGGCAATAACATAATGGGCTTAATCTCTTCAGGACAATTTGGACACCCAGAAAATTCTGCCTGCTTGAGCTCAGGTTCTAGAGCCAGCCTGCCCAGGTTCCAGTGTGCTCTCTCTGCTCCTCACTAGCTTGTGTGACCACAGGTGAGTCTTTTTACCTTAAGATGCCTCAGTTACCGCTTCTGAAAAATGGGCACAATAAAAACAGTATCTATGCCATTGGGTGGTATAAGGATTTAATGAGATGAAGCACGTGAAGGGCTTAGCCTTTCCTGCTTGGCATATAGTAAATGCTCGATAAATTTTAGTCACTGTACACAGACACAGGCAGATTATATACACAATGCCAATCAGCCAGTAAGCCTTGAATACAATGTAGCCATTATTATTCCATAGAGTAACACAGCAATCAGGGCCAAAAGATAACTGTAGGTTCATTTAGCATATTCTAACAGAGCTGCCTGATGAAGCCAGCCAAAACCTTCTCAAGTGGCATGTTAATCAGAAACATCTTTGTAGAACGATGTTTAACACATGCTCTCCAGAGCACGAAATGACCACAAGCCAGGTCACAGGAGCTAAAACTGTCATCCTGTGGAAGAAGTTCCATTTGTGATAACATTCCACTTAATGTGTCTCATTTATGCTTATAGCTTCCGGTGCCTAGCACACCACGTACATCCAGTAAATGCTCCTTCGATGAGTATAGCAGACCTCACACACCCAAGCACATCACTAATAGATGTTATGAGCAAGAAGAGGCTCTCCACATTAAGCAACATGCCTGGAAAAATTCCTGCTATCTTTTCAAGAGAGATGAGTATGAGATGAGAAAACAATCTTCCATATAACTCATAAAATAAATGACCCTTGGGTTAGAAATTTTTTTAAGTGAAATTTGATCAAAGAGACCCAGTTCAGGGTCTCTGAATATAGAATCGCAACTTGGAAATCTCTATGCCACTTGTTGAAGTAAATTTGGGTTCTTTCTTAAATCAAAAACAGCAAAGTAATTGAGCTTTATCTCAGAGTGGTATAAGTATGCAAAATCCTGGCCTTTCACCTCGTTGATTATAAAACGACAACCATATTCACCAACCACTTTAAACAAATTTTTTAAAAAGGCTCTGGATATGCCAAAGAGAGATCTCAAACACCTTGCAAATGAAAGCTGAGGCAACAGGAAACCAAGCTAAAAACTGTTACACTCAGCATAAGACATGCAAGCTACAAGTAAACCCACCTTGGCCTTCCATGGCAAGGCCTGTGTAAAATGTACTTTTACACACAGCAACAGGCAGAGAGCACAGCTCACTTCCTCACAGACACTGTCAGATCAATTCAAAGATCAACAAGCACATTCTTTTAACCCCTACCGCAGCTTCCTGCTTTTCTACACGTTTGTTTGTGAACGCCAAGTTGTTGAGGGCCTGGGTCCCACTGCGCTTCACTCAAGGCCTCTCCCAAAGGAGCCAGATACCCACATGTCGGCCCAAACTATAGTTTTGAGACTTTTTCTTTTTTAAATTCCTTTGGCTGGCCATTAAAAAAATGCATATCTGTGAATAATTTCAGGAGAACTCAGAAAAAGGCTGCTTATCAATCCTTTGCCTGACTAAACCACACTGTTGTTTGGATCTGAGGATTAGATTCTGAAAGGAAGACACCAGTAATTCAATCCAACACGGGGCAAATGAACCCCTAAGAAAGAGCCTTTAATAGGCAGCTGTTTTTCTGTTTTATGTGGCAGTTCCAAGTCCCGGAAGGGCAGTAATTTTTTTAAGTAAATGATTTTGAATATTTCATCTTAGTATCTCCTAGTATTAGACCCTATACTATTATCCATTGTAGTCTGTTCAGAAAAAAATATCCAAAAGTTGGAAATCAGACAGAAAATGATGCTCTGTGTGTGACCTTTCAATATCATTCTGATGCATTTTCTAGTAAGCATCCCCCACCCCAGGGTCTTCTGATTCTCTCTGGAAGTGTAACTTGATTTAACTAACGCTTTATTAGGACATTTTACAACTCTATAAAAGTCAAAAGATAACATGTAGGGAAACAATAAGGTATGTGCCTTCCTTTTTATCTTTTCTAGTAGAAATAATAATCTCAGAGGTTAAGATTTCATTGTCCTCTAAGACATGAATCTGTTTGGAATCTAACACAGCAATCTTCTTTGAACATTCCCTTTTCCACTGCATTGTTACTCAGTTTCTCATGGTCTCACTGAATCACTTTTGTTATTCTCCTAGTTCCCTCATTAAATGAGTTCAATAAAACTTTGACGCATGCTCTCTATTTCTAAGTTTTTAACAATTTAAGAAATGAGTCTTTGATAGTTCCTGGGCTGGACAATCAAATGGTCCCTGTGAGACTGAGTTCTGTGCCCCAAGACCCCTCAGAAACCATGCTCATAAGGCAGTTTCTTGAAGACAATCAGATTTAGGCTATTAGCTCAGTTGGTTAGTGTGGCACAAATGAGGCTCTAGCACAGGTGTGACACTTCCCCCCCATTCCATAGAGGTCACAGCTTTAAACAACAATGACAACAAAAACATATACATTGAAACTGAGCAAGGGTAGCTATTTCACTCCTACATGTATATATATAAGAGAAACAGTGCCCACATCCATTATACAAGACTGTTCAAAGCCTATATTCATAAAATACCCAAACTGGAAATAACCCAATGTCCCTCAACAGGAGGATGGATAAACAAATTATGGCATATTCATAAAATTAGATCTATACAGCAAGAACAAAGTGCTGATATACACAGCATGTTGTTGAGCAAAAGAAGCCATATATAAAAAAAGCACATCTTATATGGTTCTATTTATATGAAATTAATGTACAGGCAAAACTAATTTATCTTGATGGATTACCTATGGGAAGGAGAATGACTGGGAAAAGGCACGAGAGATAGAAATAGCACTGATCTGGATGATGGTTATAGAGCTGCACACTTACGTAAAAAAAATCATCAAGCCATACAAGTACGACTTTAGCATTTTACTCTATGTAAATTTCACCTGAAAAATGAATACATGCTTAAAAAGAAGAGGGATAAAGAAAAAATGTATCCTAAAAGAAGTGGAGGGAGAGAGAAGGAAAGTGCGATTTTAAAAAAATTCTTCTTCCACATGTACAGTAAATAAATAAGAACTAAATAAAAGAAAGAGGGACAAACCCAAAAGGCCACGAGGCTTAGTTGAGTGCATATATGTGTATCAACAAATCTCAGCCCAAGAGCTGGCGAAGCCCAGGCATTTTTCTTAACTATGAGGAGGTCAAAATGGTTTGTAATTTTCTTTTGAGAAATTGAGACAATATAGAGTTGAGGGTGGATACTGAATCCCAACAGTTTGGGGGCTCATGCTCAATTGGGACACTAAGGTTCCGATAAATGAATCAAGAAAATGCTTAAGGCAGGCTCTCTGACAGTGTTAACGCTGGCAAAAAGGCACACAAATAAACAATGGATTTCGCAATTCAATCTGGGGACAAATTATTCTTAGCTAAATAAGGCATGCGTAAACCACTTCCAAAACTGTGAGCTTATGCCAATGTGATTATTACTTAAAGATGTATTTTCAGCTTCTAGAACTCTCTACAGCAGTTTTTGTTATTGTTAAACTCCACTGTATCCACCTACTAGATTTTCAATAATAGGCCTAAAACATTCCCAGTGGGTGAAGACTTGAAAATAGACTCAGCTATCTGAAGGAATAGAAGTTTCTTTTTCTGCCAAATGTGACAGCCATAGGTGGTGTGGCCCCAGCCATTCCTGCTACAGCCTTTCTGGCCTGGGAGAAACAAGCACTCCAAAGAGCACGACTTCTCTTCGGGAGTGCTCTAGCTGACATGAGATGACAAGTGAGTAAGAAGAGCGGGGGCTCTCTGGGCAGAGGAGAAGGGATGGTGGCACACTTGGTAGGTGGCCAGCCACGTGCTAAGTAATTTCCATGCACTGTCTCCTTTAATCTTTGGAGTCGCCTGAAGAGGTAGTCAGGCTCAAAAAAGGGAACAGATGGCCTACTTGAATTAGGTAATGTGAAGTGGGATTAATAAAGAGACTTTTACAAAGTTTATGAGATACAGAGAAACTCTGAGGCAGGAACCAGGGCTAGAAACAAGGGTGCCCTGGGGCCTACAGGGATGAGGGTAAAGGAGCATGGAAGAAAGGGACGTGACAGGAGCAGCCACCATCTGGTCGAGGGACACAGCCATCTTGAGGTAACCCCAGGGCAGGGAGCCAACAGGATAACCCCTAACCTGGTTGGCCTTCCTTTCTGCCTGCCATTTCCCACCAGCCTATCCTTGAACCAAAGCCCATGGAAACCATGAGGCAGGAGCCTGCTGTGGTGGCCCAAGGCCAAACAGGTGGAGAAAGGTTGAGAGAGGCCCCCATGTGACAGTGAGGAGCCCCTCTGTTCCCCAGCACTCCCCGAGCAAGCCTGCATGAGCTCCTGCACTGCGCCATCCTGCCCTGGTGCCCACTGCCCTCCATGAATGCTTACAGTGGGCACATTGCCTTAGGCTCTGAGCGAAGTCCAGCTCAGGAGTTCTCTGAGTCTGTGGATTTGCGGTTTGGAATGAGGGGGCACTAAGCCAACAGGACATGTTACAGGCTTTCAAAATAGTGCCTACTGTCAAAACTGGAGCCAACACTAGAGTCCCTTCTCCTTCCCAAGGGTCTTCCTCTTCTTTTCTATCTCCTTTCTCTCTTTCCCACAGTCTTCTCCTCCTTCCCAGAGTCCTCGTCTTTCTTTCCCAGTCCCTCCTTTATCTTTCCCACATTCCTCCTCTCTCATTCCTTCCTCCTTCATCTTCACCCCCTTTTATCTGGAAAAACTCTTCTTCTACACTAGAATTTGGCCCAACTGCAAGGACACTCCTTACCCCAAAATTGGGGTTTTTGTTTAAAAGGGCAAAAGAATTCATCCCATTTACACATCGACAGAGTTAATCTGTGGTAGCCCAGATGTAATGCTTTCCTACTCTTAAAATGGGAGAGAGCTGCTAGGTTCAACTGTAGTCAAAGAAAAAAACTGTCTAGACTCCCACAATCTTTTACAGAAAGCAAGGTTTATCAGCATGTTACCAACAGAACTCTCCCCAGCTTTCTGCAGAGGAGGAGAAGGAGGAGGGGGAAGGGGAAGAGGATGGGGGAGTAGAGGAGAAAAAGAAGATGGAAAAGAAGGAGAAGGAAGAGAAGAAATGTTATCAGGATCCTTTAAGGCAAGATCCTGAAGAAAGATCAAACTGTGTTCTCATTTGCTCTAGACTGAAGGCAGGGTCCAGGTAGCAGGCCCGGGGGATGAAAGCTTGGAACACACCCCTGTTTTCATTCAACAACTCTTTTCATAAAACCGTCTCATGTAGCCCTCAAGGCTCTTTGAGGGGAGCACCTGCTTCTCTGGGCCTGTGCTCCCCACACCACCTGCCCCCACAGCCTCAAGTCTTAGTCATGGTCTATTATTGCTGAAACTACAGCAGGAGCGCTGGGGATATCTGCACACAGCCCTTCCCACCGAGAACAATCCAGTGTTCTCCAGTGTAGAGTTTATGGTACAAGGACTTTTTAGACCTTGGTACTTCCCACAGGGAACAGCCTCCAGATGATCCTCTTTTTTACCCAATTTCAACTATTATTTACAGCTGTGTGGTATGTAATTTTTTTTTACTTTTTAAAGTATAGCTGACATATAATATTATATTGGTTATATTAGTTTCAAGTGTACAATATAGTGATTCAACATTTTTACGCCTTACAATGTGATCGCCCCACTAATTCTAGTAATAATCTGTCACCAGGCACATTTATCACAATATTATTGACTATATTCCCCTTTGCTTTTTTCACTCATTCTCCCACCCCCTCCCCTCTGGTAACTATGCCCTGGGTCTCTATTTCCATGATTCTGTTTTGTTTGGTTTTGTTTGTTTTGTTTTAGAGTCCTTAACATGAATAAGCTACATTTTTTTGTAATTAACCCCTAGATGACTTCAGTAAAGGGCATAATTTTCAAAACTTTACTGGAAAAAAATCGATTTTATTCAATGCTTCATGGCCAAAATGAAGGAAAGGAAAATATTATTGCTCCTAGCAAAAAGGCAACATGAATACGAAGGTAAAAAAACATAGTATGATTGAAATTCTGCATTTAGTTCGATTGCTACTTAAGTGGTCAAAACTAGTTTCACTCTCATTTTGAATGGAATGGAAAAGAGTAAAATTTTTTTAAACCATCAAAGCAAATAAACAAATACATAATGAAATACTTTAACAAGCTTTATATTTTTCCAGCATTTTCTAAGTGGCAAGCAGTTTGGAAAGAGAACATTCTGACCTTCAGAAAGCAATTTCTATTTAGGTATTTCTAGATATCTAGGGCAAAGCTATACATGTTCTTCTTGATGGCACACAAGAGGCTCATCCCCTAAAAGAGCCCATGAAATTCTTCAAGTGCCCCCACAGCTTTGGTCAGTAGAGCCCACACAGGAGACAGGAAAAGGGTTTCGCTTTGTACTCACTCTTACAAAGTTGTCAGGGAACAAACCTCTCCTGCCGTTGATCTGTCCCTCCCACCAGCCTCCATCCTCCTTCCTGATGTTGGTGATGATTTCACCCACGCTGATTGTCAGCTCATCGTCGTGCTGGGCCTGGTAGTCAAACTCCACTATGGCCTCCACTGAAAGAAAGGAACAGGAACCAAAAAAAGAGCACCTTAAGTCGGGTGTTGGAGAAGTCAGACCCAGCAGTCCTGGAAGGTCACTAAAGTTATATTAAAGGAACTTCCGCTCTACCAGTACTTAAAATAACAGGGCCACACACAGCAAGCTGATTTTGGTTAACCTGAGGCCTGCAGCACAAAAACCACAAAGTGCTGGTCCGTGGTCAGGCACAGGGAGAGTGGCCTACAGGTCTCAGGGCCATCTGGGACTTCAGTGGGTAAACCACACAATGATAGGAGGCCAACAACGATTGCGCCCCCCAGAGGAAGTCCAGCATCATTTCCCCAAGTGCAGAGACTGGCAGATAACAGGACCGAGTCTGGCTCTTGGGTGCCCCCACCCTCTCCAAGACTAAGGTTGTATAAACCGTGGATAATAGTTCCCACTCTACAGAGATGACGCCCATCTCTCAGAGACGACATGTGTAAAGACAACTGATACAGAGGCCCCATTGGCCAAAACAATGTCTCAGATGGCTAACATCTGCAGGCACAATTGCCCTCTCAACAGATGGCTTCTCAGGTAGCAATACCACTTTAAATTGTTCTCCCAATCTATGGTGAGTTTTTATACTTGGTAATGGAGGCAATGCATAAGGCAGATGGGTCTTCTTGTTGACAAAGAGCCAATGCAAATTAGCAGAGTTAACCAATCCAGAGACTGGTTAATTTATCCACATATGGATTATATAATTCATCTAGACTTTGGCCCTCGCCTCGCATGCACCTCAATCGGTCTCCTGTCCTTTTTTATTTGCAGCTTGATATGAATGAATGAATGAATGGTGAATGAATGAATACAAAGGTAGCAAAAATTAGGTAAAACCCCAAGTGATGAATAAGCAACTTAGAAATTACAGTAAAATAATGGAAGAGGGAAAGTTAAATCGCTCCATAAGAAGTGTATATACAAAAAGTGAACTCAAAATGGATCATAGACCTAAATGGAAGAACTAAAACTGTAAAATTTTTATAAGAAAGCATAGGAGAAAATCTTAGTGATCTTGGGTTTGGCAAAGATTTCTTCAATAGGAGGCAAAAAAGTATAATTTTTTAAAATTTAATAAATTGGGGTAAGTTTTTCAGAGAAAAGGTTAGTAGGTGAGTGAGCCCCCTGCCAAATGAGCTTTGCATCTCCATTAGGGATAAATTACCAAAGTGCTTCCAGATCAGAGGACCCTCCCCATCCAGACGGGCATGCTCATCCATCCACTCATAATGCCAGCTAACCCAAACAGTTCACAAGCAACTCAAAGTGGAATTTCCTCTCCTATGTCATTTTTTCATTCCAAAATTAGCTGACCAACTCTGCTGTCATCAATCAGCCCAGGATGAAGTTGACCTGTAAATCATTCTCATCACTTATTGAGAGAGGAGGAGCATAAGAGCATAAACAAGGCAACTTTTCCAGATCAACCTGACAAGTACAAAGGCAGAAACACTCCAGTTTGTTTGTACCATGCTCTGCTCCCCAGCAGTTAAAATGAGCCATCAGAACAATCAGAACCAGGTGGGTTTAAATACAGCTTTCTTCAGATTATCTAGACACGGATCTACTGAAGCTCTGCTACCAGAACTGAGATTACAGTGACTGCTGTTTAAGTGCCAGACATTTTCCCACAGTATCTCATTTAATCCTCACAATATTGTGATGCCCATCTTCCCAATTAAAAAACCCGAAGCTCAGCAAAGCAGTAAAGCTTATTTGCCGAGCCAGTGCTCTCCAAAGTGGAATGCGCTCACTGCAAGAATGAGTTCACACGATGAAAAAAAATTAGAACACATTCATTTTATCTTAATTTTAAAGAGAGAAAAATTTAACTTCTCTAAGATTCCATTTGCAGAACGACACTGTCTCCTTCATTTAGCCTCTAGTCAGGCAGTCGGGCATGCTCCAAGGACAGGGAGCAGCCTGAGGAACAGTGGCACTCCTCACTCAACAAGGATGGCCGCCAGAGCCAGCTTCCACCTCCACGGAGCACCCTGCAGTTCTGTGAGGCCTCTTGGTAAAGCCTCTTTACGGCTATTACCCCTTTTAACTAAAATCACCCTCACTAAATGGATGACGGGCTTGAAAAAAAAAATGTGTGTAAAGAAAGTAGGGGTTGTAGACAATACTCAACACACGACCAAGTAAACAAGAAAATGGTGGAAGCTGCCACTTCAGCTCCTGGTGGGAGCTCTTCGCCGGCCACGTTGAGAGGCGAACACAAGGATAAGCCAATCAGATCTGACAGGGAGATGACCAAAAAACTCTAAATTATCAAGACGGTTTGTAATATGGGTTTGCTTCCACCCCTGATATAGGTATTACTTAATTATAATATGGAACTATTGGGATTCGCAAGATATTTAAAACTGTGTACCTGAACAATAAAGACAAATGTCTTTATTTTTCAACACTGTTGAAAGTCATACAATACTCAATCTTATGTCTTCCAAAAGTTCACTAAACCTAATAATAAATATTTAGAAGTTTCTCTTGGTTTTTCTCAATCAGCTAGTACAGTAATATAAGCACATAATCTATAAATAAATGCATATGTGGAGTCAATTACTTTTTTAATAACAGATATTATTTTTTAAACAAGACAAAGCTTGGAACACTGACCTAGGCTCCCCAAGGCTGACTCCATTTTAGCTCTTGGACATGAAAGCTCACGGCTTTACTGATGGGGACAGAAAGTCATGGTAAGTGGAGCAGCAGCACACGAGACTTGCCTGGGGGAGAGGAAGGAGGACAGGAAGGCTGCTAAGGAAGAACCTGGTCAAGGGTCCAGCTTGACACTGAACTTAAACCCTGTGTATGCTGGGAAACTCAGAACCCCATCAACTTCGAGGACACAATCTTGCTTCTTCTTTCCCAAACAGCAAGTCTGGTTTTCTCCCTTCTGTATGTGACCTTCACCAAGGTAAAGCTGGAAGAGGACAAAGAAATCTGCTTCAAGAAGATGGTCACTAAGAAGTAAGCAGCTGCTGCCGGTTGCTGCAAACTGGAGAGAAGTGCATCTAGTTTTGCTTCAATCTCCCTCTTTGCATGAGCCCAAGAACACACCTGAATTGATGTCTGCTATGACTATGGCTGGGGATTAGGGATTGGGGACTCAGAGATAAATAAAGCATAGCTACCTAATTTTCGAGTTTTCCCAATATCCTACTGGTCTTTCCTGAGTTACCCTTTCTTTAACTCTCAGACACTTAAATAACCACATGCACCCTGGTTGCCTCCTATCACCTTCCTGGCTTGTCTTGTCCCAGGCCTCCCTGGCCCCTGGCATTGAGGCTTTTCCATACTGTGGAGGCTGTGCTGTGTCTCCACCTCCCAGTGACCCTCTACATGCCTCCTAGGTATGGATCACCTCTAGTTCTATTGTGGTCCTCTATGAGCATCCATGACATGTAATAGGTGCTCAATAAAGCTTTAATAAACTGACTCCTCAAGCTTGCATTTTATAACAGCAGATAGTTCTCTGCCCAATAAAGATGCTACTAAAATGCCAAGTGTCAATCACATTTTTGCAAATTGAGTCAAATTCTTCAGCGCACTAAGGGAGTTTGCTATTTAAAGGATCCTGTGGTTAATTCTTTTGTAACATGAATAATCACTTCCTGCTTCACCTTTCCTGTCAAGATGAATTTTTACATATCAGGTTTCTCTAAGAGGAGGAAGCCTATGTATGGCTTTGTTAAGGGCTCATAAATCATGAGGCTATGTCTCTCCTACCCCCCCACCCCCGCCAAGGGCTCGTTCCTGTGTCCCTTGAAAGTCTTTGAAAGGTCCAGGACTTTGCCGTCCACTACAGTATCACTCATCACATGTGGCTATCAAGTACTTGAAGTATGGTGAGTGTGAGTTGAGATGTACAGTAAAATATACAAGTTGCAAAGACTCATTAGGAAAAAAAGTGTAAAATAGCTCATTAATTTTTATATTGATTGCATGTTGAAATGATAATATTTTAGAAATGCTGGGTTAAATAAATATATTATTCAAGTTAATTTCACTTCTTTCTTTTTACTTTATGAATATGGCTACTAGAACATGCAAAATTACTTATGTGGCTTGTATTATATGGACAGAGATGGTTTAGGATAACATGTGGCAGACAGGAGATCAAGACCTTGGCATTGCACAAACACACTGAAAATCTTCACAAGACTCTTTGAGAAAGTCTGCACCCCCAAAATCCATTTTCTTGCTTTCAGGAAGCTGCAGGTAGCTGTACCAAGGATAAAATATTACCTAAGGTTTTTTTAATGGTACCCTTTGGGCAACTACCTCTGGGCATGAGTGCAAAATTAAAACATTAAGCTAAGCAAAATACATCAGAGGTATAATTAGGGCAGCAGTAAACAAAATCCCGTATTTAAAGACACCATAAATTACAAAATTTAAGAACATATCCCTGTCAGAAAAATACTACCCTCTAGCTGCCTGCTGTGCCAAAAGCCGGCCTCCACAAGTTTGCTACATCTACTGTCACTGCAAAACCCAAAGCCACAATAAACCCATGTGTTCAAAGAGATAGAGCCAGGGCAGATAAGAGATCTGCTTCAAGAGGCAGGACATGTCAATGTCCCAGATCTCAGACCTCAGCATTCAAACTTGCTGGAATGTCTCCTCCCCCAAAAGATGAAATGTATGGTTTTTAACTGTCGGTTGGCTAAACCAGCTGCCAAGCACCTTCTCACAGCGAACTTCTCACGGTGGTGATTCAGAGGCCCCACTGGGTGGCCCAGGGGATGGGGGCAGCCTCCCCACCTCCGTGCACAGAACTTCCTCTCCTACTGCTCAGCTCACCGTGCTCTGAGTTCTTAGTGGCTCACTCCAGTCAGACTGCAAGCTCCATCTAGGACAAGTCCTTGTTTTTTTCAGGATCCCACCTTCTTTGCTTAGCATCATGTCCAGTTCCATAAATATCTGAATAAACCACAAAGTATGACGGAGAATAAAAGTTGTCAATTAATTTCCTCCATCCATATATACATATAGATGATGCTGCAAACCTCAGTGCAGTTTAAAGCTTTAAGAATTTCAGAAGTAGAAATGTCACAAACTTAAACTGCTTTTATTCTTATTTCATTTTGTGAATTTTAAAGAATAAACTTTTAACGTTAATGTTTTGTTCCAGTCCTCTGATTGAAGAGCGCATGTAAATAAAATCAGGAGGAATTTTTTGCCAAAAAAAGAGCACAACTGCTGATCATTAGAGATAGAACATTAATTATAATCTTGCTAAGTCCTTTTCTTGATTTTACAGATGAAGAATTGAGGCCTGGAATGTTTTGTGATTGAGACTTATTAGAGACAGTGAGAGCTAAGTAATGGCAGCATCAAGACTAGGACTAAGCTTCCCCGAATTAACAGTCCAGGTGAGAGAAGGCAAAATCTAAAGTGAAAAGGAAGGAAAACTGAGACCAGTGAGATACAGACTTCCACGCCACTGGTTTGTTTTTTCTTTCATATATAGCATAGTTTCCAGAACACCAAGAAAAAATTACACCAGTGAGGAACACATAAGAACCAATGGAAAAATATAAAGAGACAAAAAACACATCAGTGGTTGCCTAGGGCAGGAGGTGGGAACAGGGACTGACTGCAGATGGATATGAGAGACCTTTAGGTGGTAACGCAAATGTTTTAAAATTAAATTCTGATAAGAGTTGCACAATGCTATAAGTTTACTAAAATCATTGAATTATATACTTAAAATGGGTAGAACTTTCTACCACAATATAGCTTTTAAAAATACAAAGTCTGTGTGATGTCTATTTTGGAATTTACAATTGTAGATATATACTCATCAAGGTGGTTGACTGTTCTTGTGTCCCAGAGAAAGACCATTCCCCATTCAGGGAGGGGAAGCCAGTTGGGGATATTTCCCCTCCCCCATGAGGACAGTCCAATGGGATTGTCCATCACATGCCCTGCCCTGTACCGGCACAGAACTCAATAATGTCTCACAGCCGCAGACATGAGAGACTGGAAATGTCTGCAGCAGATCTCCCTGCAGGGCTCCCAGGAGAAGCAGGGATCCCTAGGGCTGCCTGGTTGCCATCTTTCCCCAACCTGATCCTCCAGCTTTTCCTTCCACCCTATAAAGCATCTCATAGCCTTCTAGGAAATCCTCTTCCTTACTTAAGTTAAAGGAGAGTTGGTTTCTGTTGCTTGCGACCAAAGAACCCTAATGGATACACTCATGCATCAACTTTTTAAAAAATAGACTCTTCCGTACACAAGTTGGCACAACACCCAGTTCTCAGCATCCCATGCTTTTCTGGTAGTGTTAGAACTGAGAGTTTGGGGACCTGAACTTCCCAGGTCAGGACGCCAGGTGCTGCGGGCAAGTCCAGTTAGACAAAGCTGGCCTTCACACCTTTAGTTATCTTCACAAACATACCACTAAGGGCCAACAAGGGGGTCATTCCTTAGGCCTGAATCTGTTAAAAACAGGACATCAGCTTCCCCAACAGAAGACAGGCTCAGAACACAGACCCCAATGAACGAAAAGCCACTGGGCACAAATTCTCCCTGGGCAGGAGTCAGCAAACCGTTGGCAAAGGACAGCTTTCTGCAGGGTTAAATGATGACTGTCGCAAGCCCAGTAGTAGCTCCCAGAACTGGGCATCAGCAGGAAAAGGGGAGAAAAGATAAATCAAGAAAGAAGAGAAAGGACAAACCCAGCTGTGAAAGAGGAAAGAAGGCCTCAGACACCACCAAGGACACTCCTGTCACACTGCTTCCTAGAACAGCCCAAGGAACCCAGGCCTCCCAGCCCATCTATCCCCTCTCGTAACCCCTATCTAAGCATCTTTATGGAGAACATGAAGAAGCCTACAGGCCTAGGAGTGAATTCCAGCTTAGAAATTTACTAGTTGTGTGGAATGGGGCCAGATACCTTGCTTGAGTTCATTTTTTTATGCTTAAAATTGGGAGATGATCTGTCCAGTAGGTTGTAGCAAGGATGAGAGATGATGCCTGTAAACTATACACAGGAGCTGTTCCATAAATGACAGCCACTAGTCTTACAGGCCATTATCATGCTATGCTATGAGGGTTTATCCACATGCCCTCCCTGTCCTCCGCCTGGATGAGAGCCTTTAAAGGGCAGACCTGAGCATCCCCTCCCCCTGGCCTGGTATCTGGCACATAGTAGGTCTTCAATAAATGTTGGTGATTGAGTGTATTTCCTGAGAAAGCATTACCCCCAAACCATAGCTTATCATTCAGCACAATGAAATGTGGTTACAAATGTGAGCCTAGTCGTTTGAGTTGAAAGCTAGAGAAAGTCTAAGATCCCATAACCAGTTAGTCACAAAACAAGTATGGCCCACTGGTCCAAGTCTCTCAAGTGCTACTGTGATCAGCCTTCATTCCATTCCCTCCTGTGCTATGACAACTATCCCTGACAGTAGAGGAGCACTAGATCAAAGATGAGGACATGATGCAGGGCCACAGTCAAGTTGCCCTGCTCCCTCAATGGGGAAGTGCTTCACAAAGCCTGGGGACTAAGTCCCTCACAGTCGGCATTTAGAAGCCTTTGCCTCACCAGGGCCTCTCCCAAGGAGCCAGGAACAATGAGTTATTAAACACTTCCTGCCTAAAATTAACCCTTGCAACCCTCATGCACAACTCTTTTAAGAACATGAATTAAATAGACTAGATAAAAAATAACTTAGCCAGAGAAAGATTTTTTAAATGAAAAAGAAAGCTCAGAGAAAGTGTGCAGATGATTTTGCAGAGAAAAAAACCTAGCAAAGAAAAAAGACAATTGGTTATAGTTGGCTAAAGCTGTACAGAGAATGGTCCTATACAATAAATGTGGAGGGAAAAGATACTGCAGCTTAGAAAACTAATTTAATAAAAAGTCAGTTAAGTCAACAGTTTAGTCACTTAAAAAATGTTTTTCAAGTAGAGGAAAGGACACGAACGTTGATTTATATAAATATTTGACAGTTTTAAGTAATAAAATGGCTTGAGGATAAGTAGAGATGGTATTTTTTTCCTGACTTTATAATGACAGCTTAGGTGTCAGACTCAAAGGAGACCCAAAGACAGGTGCCTGATTAGAAGATGACCCCTATATTTCTCAATGAGAAGATCCAAAAACGTTTCGGGCCAACTAAACTTTAAAAGAGAAGATGAAACAGTCAAATGTCTACTATGTGTTAGTTCAGAGATTACATAAAATAAAATTAGAAAACTGCCTCCTACCACACCTTGATGTCATGAACCAATTTTATTCAACAGACACTGCATGGATGTTTAAAACACACTTGATTATGGATAAGGTATCTAAAATGTTTGCTTAAACAACTTTATACAAAATTAATTCAGTACAGTACAAGATACTTTGTGAGGACTATTAACAGAACTCAACTCTGGTTTTTCTCAAGGATAGTACGGGGTGGGGATGAAGAACTAGCTTTATCGTGGGACATGTGTGAAAGAAAGGCAAAAGCCTTGCTGCTGATTTCAGTGTAGCTAACATGAATTAGCTGTGAGAGGCAAGAATACTCAGAAGAGTGGGAAACCAGGTCAAAAGGAGGGAAGTGAAGAACGACTCCACAGAAAACCATGGTCAGTCTGCCCAGTGGAGGTTGGGGGTGAAGGCTAAGTCACTGCATGGCCTTCTGTTAATAAGAATTACACTGTCTGGTATGAGAGAAAGTAGACAGAGAGGTGGACAGGAAACCACAGTGAGCCTTCACTGCCTTCCCTGGCAGATTTAGAGTCACCGCTCAGGCTTCATTTATACCCCTAGGCATAAAAATCTGGCCAAAGTATAAGTCCCTGGAAGAAAGAAAGGGAGGTTAAAACTGAAGCTTGTGTGCCTCCCAAAAGAAAAGTCACATTGTCCAATGTATCTTCCTCCCTCCTATGTGCTGAGCTGACTGCTTGGCCCCATCAGGCACTCAAGCAATGCTTGTTGCTGTGTGGGGAGAAACTTGCAAGGAAGACTTTGACAAGAAGCTGAGAATTCAAGACAGAATCTGAGACAAATGCACAGTGCTGAAAGCAGAAGATAACAGCAAAGCCACGGCTCTTCAAAGCAGTCTAGAATTTCAGACGGTCATAAACATAACTACTTTAAGCTCTCCAACAACCAATCTGGAGATAGCCCTGCAACACCATCACATATAGTTTATCAGGGATGGTGCATTTGATGGTTTCATCATCAGTTTCATGTATGATGTTACACAGTAATTGGGAGTCTGTCAACATTATAACCACCAGCAGTTTGCAAGTCTTTGGAGTTGGCATTTTAAATAGTTGAACAACAATTTGAACTCAAAGTTGCTAGTTGAATATCAACTTCAGGAATACTTTCTTAAGCAACTATCACAGTATCAGAAAACCACTTAGTATGTATTCATACAAACACAAAACAGAAGTGAAGTTAAACGCAAATATTTTCCTTTCTTTTGATGGCTACAATTTAAAGTTGAACAACAAAATAATACCTAAATAAACTAGACTGGGGCTTAAAATTTTTGAAACCTTTTCCAAAACTGAAACATGAGGTTAATAAAACTAAAACTAAAAGGATCAACAGCCCCACCTTAAAAAACTTCTAGAAGGATGATCTGAGATGTGTAATTTTTTTCAAAAGTAATTACATTTAGACTCAATACCATTTTTTCACTAAAAAAAAAAAAAAAAGAAGAAGTCAGGTAGCCTTGGAGAAATGGCTGCTTCTAGGACTGGGGGAGAAATGATGACAAGCTTGAAACATCTTGTCAAAAACAAGAAACATCTTGTTTAAGCAAGGAAGCCATCTAAGACTAATTACAGTCATGTCAAAAGAGTTCAGAAATGAATGAGAAAAGGCTCCCACTGGCCATAAATGGGACAATGTGAGTATGAGAAGAATAACTGCAACAGATTAAAACATCGAATAGGTTTAATTTCTCAAATCAATATGCTATGTGATCTAAGTTTCGCAGTGCCCTTTTTTAAAAAATCAGTGGTCATCTTTAGACTCACAGTTCATAAAAATGTAAATTAAGAGAAAGAATCAAATATATGTCCTGCATTTCCCATACAAATTCAGGATTACCAATAGTTAATGAGGAGAAATTTCTCCTTATAGAAGTATTCTGGCTAATAAATGAAGAAGGAATGAGAGAATTAGACAATCAACATTTTGCAACCTCTAATGTAATCAAGGACCTGGGCAATGGTCTCTAACGGCTGCTAACATTACAAAAATAGAGACAACCAGACTTCAAGAGCCTCCTATCAGAAGTATGTGCCACCCCTGTAAAGCATTCTTGCCAAATAACTAAACCTGAGCGGTTTAGTTTACAAGTACAGGGTGCCCAAGAGTATGTTAGATGGTGCCCTAAAGTGCAGTCAACAAAATAGAGACTGCAGGCAACTCCACCAGCAAATGATTTAGTTTCTTCAACCAAAAGAAAAATTGCAAAGGAAAAAGAAAAGAGATGTGGGAACCTAGATTAAAAGAGACTCAGAGACAACCAACCAATTACAAAGTATGGACCTTACAAATCTAAATTTGAACGAATGCCTTTTTAAATATTTTAACTATATGTAATAATTGAATGTTTGACTAAGATGTCTGATAAGAAAACTCTGTTAGTTGTTGTAGATGTAAAAAAATGATATTGTGATTATGGTTTTGAAAAGAGTGCTTATCTTTAAGAAATAGGTGCTGAAACACTTCCGGATTGTTTAAATGCTCTCTACATGTGCAAGTAGAAGAATAATGTTCTACACTGAACCTAAAAGATGAACAGAAAAATCTTAATGCTAGCGTAACTTGAGCTGGTGCAACCAGGAGTTTCACAAGTGATTCAGCTAACCATGTTATGTACAGCAATGCACCTGAAAAGGAAGATGGGTTTTTTTTTAAGGCAACAAGATATTAAGTGTGTGTGTGTGTGTGTGTGTGTGTGTGTGTTTCAACACTTGAATTCATTATTAAAGGCACTACCAACACATATTTTTAAATAAAGAACTGATCCAGAAGTATTTGTCCTTTTTAGTGCTACAGTTTATTCTCTGTGAATAATTATAAAATATACCTCAAGTAACCAAAATTGTGATTATCTCCCTATAAGACATGCATTATAAAAGAAACCCTTAGGCAACTGGGACTTCAACTGTGTTTACTTCGGAGGTTGTGCAATGTTTAATCCTAATTCCTTTGTTAAATTATACTTTTAGCTACTTTAAAAATGTAATAAACAAGCACAACCCAAAGTGTGTTTTCCACCACATGTCTACAAACATGGACCTTGGAACAGAGCTGCAAGGACATTCTGGGAACATCCTGAAGCTGGATTTTTTTTTTGGTTGTTTTGTACGTGTGTGAGGAGTGCAGATATAACTTTCTTTTTATCTGTCATGTTTTATGTCTTTTTTTTAGCTTTAGTGAGATATAACTGACATACAACATTGTGCAAATTTAAGGTATATAATGTTATGATTTGATACACATATATTGCAATATGATTACCACAAGAACATAGGTAACACATCCTTCATCTCACATAATTACCATTTTGTTGAGGTGGCGATAATGGTGAGAACATGCAAGATCTACTCTCTTAGCAACTTTCAAGTGTACATTACAGTATTGTTAACCACAGTCATCTAGATCTCCCAGAACTTATTCATCTTATTACTGGAAATTTGTACTCTGACCAACAAGTCTCCTTTTTCCCTACCTCACCCCCATGCCCTGACAACCACCAGTCAACTATTTGTATGAGTTTGGCTTTTTCAAATTCCACAAAGTGATATCATACAGTATTTGTCTTTCTGTCTGCCGTATTTCATTTAGCATAATGCCCTCAAAGTTCATCCATGGGTGTTGCGAATGGCAGGATTTCCTTCTTTTTATGGCTGAATAATATCCCACTGTATATACATACCACATTTCTTTTATCCATTCATCTGCAAATGGATATATAAGCCATTTCCATGTGTTGGTTATTGTGAATAGTGCTGCAATGAATAGGGGGATGCAGATATCTCTTTGAGATAATAATTTCACTTTCTTCAGATACAGACCCAGAACTGGGATTGTTGGGTCATATGGTAATTCTATTTTTAATTTTCTGAGAAACCTCCATACTGTTTTCCATAGCGGTTACACAAATTTAGTTCTGATTTGGGGTTTCTTGAGATGAGTTTTATATAAGGCAGGCTGTGGTTTTGGTTGTTTAGGTGTAAAAGTGATATGACTATGGTTTTTAATAGAGTCCTCATCTTTAAGAAATGCCTGCTCAAACCTAGTAGATCACCTGCCTAGCCCTCAGGAGCCCACTCTAAGAGCTGGCCCCTCATTTGGCGTGGCAATCCTCCATAGGCATCTCTGCCTGTACTTCACTAGTACTCCCTACAGCCTCACTGCTCAGAAGCAGGCCCTAGCCTCACCTAGACCTACTGAATCAGAAGCTGCAGTTTGACAAGATCCCCAGGAGACTGACACACACAGTGTCATTTGAGAAGTGCTAGTCTGTATCACGTGGGTTCCTCACACAGGTGTCAGAATTGCCTATGACGCCTTCCCTACCTCTCTCCCCTCGCCTGGTTCACATCAGAATGAAGGAGGAGGGGTCATATCTAGGTTGAAGATGGTCCCCCAAGTGACTCTCTATACCTCTGCCACTCTCCTAAACCCCATTTTAGGAAGGAGGAATATAAGTCTGCATTGAACGACAGGGTAACAGGGTGCTCTCAGGTCTGCAGAAGTACCACCAGGAAGGCAGGTCCATGTTAACACGGGGAAGATCACCACCCTTCCTCATCATTCACTGGGGGGAAATTCACTTCCTCCTCACTTTAAATAAAATAAACAAATCCAGAGACTCAACCAGTCTCTCTCCATGAAAGGAGATGTAATTCCAAGTCTTTGTCACAGATCTAACCACACTGGATTGCTGCCTGCGTCACCCACTAGAGTGAAAGCTACAGGAGGGCAGGGAGCACATCTGCTCTGGTCTCCCCTATACATCCAGCACTGCCCTAATGCCTAGCATATAGTAGGAATATAATAAATATTTGCTGAATGAAAATATACTCTTAATTTTTAGGTTCCAGCTGCCTTTATCCTTATCAAATCGTTTAACTGTAACGACCACTCTATGGCAGATTGTATTTTCCAAGATGGCTGTAGCAACCCCTCCCATCCCTCATGTTCTTCCAGAATATGACCCCAGCCATCCACAGGGGCAATCTAATCTCCCTCCCCGGGCTTCTGAATTTGGACAGGCTATGAGCACTGTCACCAGGAGAGTACAGGAAAATGATGCTTATGTGACTTCTGAGGCTGGGTAACAAGAAGCTAACAGGCAGTTTCCAACCCACTTGCTGGACTACCCTGAAGACCACCATGCTACGAGGAAGCCAAGTCATACTGAGGGCCTACACATAAGCGTTCCAGTCGGCCACCCAGTTGCTGAGTCATCCCAGCCCACCACGTGAGTGTCAGACCCTTTAGCTCCCCTGTTGTTGAGTCACTCCCAGCCTTCAAGTCTTTCTAGCTGAGGCCCCAGACATTGTGGAGCTGAGACAAGCCATCCCCACCATATCCTGTCCAAATTTTTGACCCACAAAATCCATAAGTATAATGGCTGTTTGAAGGTGCTAAGTTTGAAGTAATACATCACACAGCAGTAGTAACTGGCACACACTTTATGAGGTGCCTATTGCTGCTCCCAATTTAAGAAGAATCTGGTTCCCAGAGAGACCAGATAACTTGTCCAAGGGTAGGGAGCTGATATCCCAGCCACCAGCCAGTCTGAATTCAAAACCTATCTTCTTGCCCTGTTTCTGCTCATATTTTTTCAATCAGTGAAGATTCTCTGAGACGTAAGCTTCAGATACTGTGGCTGCACAGTTAAAAATGTGAAGATACCAAAGTACACACACGAATACAGGTAGTATGCTCAAATACGAAACGAGGCCAAATTAGGCTTGCCTGCCCTTATAAATTCTTAGGTGACATTTCGGGCAGAATCACTCTTTGATCTAGTATATATTGAGGGTCTTGGGGAACAGGGACTCCAGGCTGAACAACAGAAATATGAGTCAGGGTCCCATCACAGGAGAGAAGTCAGGAAAGGATGAAAAGAGAAGGAAGGATATTTTTTTTCTCTCACATTAGGTGAAAAGAGGATAAAAGGGGATAAGTTCCAATAGCAATATAGAGGCTCAAGGATGAGGATGCAAAAGGCAGGCTACACCTTCTCTGACATAGGCACTGGAGTCACCTGTTGTTGGGGGTCAGAAGTGAGAAAAACATCTGAGGAGTTTGGGAAACAGTCTAGAAGAAGCTCAGTACAAAATGCACTATGAAATTTTCTTTTTTAGTGTGTGTGTGTGTGTGTGTGTGTGTGTGTACAAAGGCACAGGTGAGAGGTAAATAGAGGCACTGACGGTTGGTTGTGAAGACCCAGCAGAATGGGCAACAGCCGCTTGGCCCATCCTCACCACCCCTCCAGAGCCCACAGCAGGACCAGAGACAAGCACCGCACAAGCATCACAGGGTTGTGCCTAGGTAGGAGAGAAAGGATTCAGAGCTGAGCTCAGTGGCCTCCAGCAAATGATCTAGGGAGAAGGGGGAGCTCAATGCCTACCAGGTGCCAAGACAACAGAATACAGCCTGGCGGGGCTATGGAACAGGGGAGATGGTAGAGGGTGGAAAGGTTATGATGGCCAACCAACTGCATAGGCGTGGGGACCCAGAGGGTGGAAGCACACCCTACAAGGACATGTGCAGGGACCTTTGCAGACCCAGAAAAAACAGCAGATAGTATAGAAGCTTGAAAGGAAAGGAAGAAACAAAGAAGTGGCCAAGGATAGGTGAGGGGGGGTCTCCTTCTTCCTTCCCCCTCCCAATATCGCTCGTCTACACATTCCTTTTCAGAATCTCCTTCTCAAAAGACTCTCCAGAACACTGTCACCATGGACCATGAGATTGCCTATCCATACAAGTCTCCTGGTGTTAGCAGCCTTCAGAGGATCTCAAGGTTAAACCTCTGTTGGAAATGACAGCTATTTCTTGAAACACACCTAGAACTAGCACTATATGAAAAAAAATAAGCTGAATTTACTAGTCCACAAGGGGGATTGCCTCAATGAATGCTAACATCCCCTTGGGGGTCAACCACATAATAGGCCTAGAATCAATATTTATTGCATAAATTAATGTTGCCTTTGAAAGAAAGCACATGATTGGGGAAAGTTCCCATTCTTGATCCTGGAACTCAAAGGCCACCACAACCTGGCAAAGATTTGACAATGACTTCACTTGCATTTATACCCAAGCCCCAGCCCCAGTTCCATCTGGATAGTCCTGGTCTACACCACTCCCACACACTCTTCCCCCAGAGGACACCATGTATGTTCCAAATGTAGGTTCCTTATTCCTCACATCAGAAAATGCCCTCCATCTTCATGGTTTGAGATTAACTTAAAACCCTGTCACAGGCCATCCACCACTATATTCGCAGACATACTAACTACAGTGTTAATGGATCAAATCACTTCTAATTATTATTTATATACTGCCTTGTAACATCTTTTGAATTATTGTCTTTGACCATAAGTGGATAAACTTTTTCTTCAAGGGCCAGATAGGAAATACTTTCAGCTTTGTGGGCCTTATGTTCTGTTGCAACTACTCTTCCATTATAACGAGAAAGCAGCCATGGACAACAAGAAAATTAGTGAATATGGCTGTGTTCCAATAAAACTTTATTTACAAAAAATAATAAGGCCAGATTTGACCTGTAGCCCATAGTTTGCTGACTTCTGTCTTTGTTATTTTGAACTCTTATGATCTCTTAAATTGTATGTCTTACCATTCTAAGACAGATTTAAGTTGCTTAAAAGAAGGGACCAGGTATATATTTTCATTTATTCTTAGCCCCTACCTGGCATGATACTACACAAACAAGGAATGTATAAATTTTTTGAATAAGCATTTAAGTAATGTGCCACATATCATAATTGGCATTAACGTGGAGTCATTTAGGTGTGTACAGTGATGGTGGAAACATTAATTTCTAACAACTACTAACTTAATTGAATTATGTGCCATAAAACTTTTTTTTTTTAACTTTCCTGGTCTGCTCTTTCACCACATTTTTTTTTTCTAATCATTTCCACAGATGGCCTAATACATTCATTCCACCAGCTACTTAACAGACTAGCACATTCCACAAGCTATTTGACATTAATAGCAGGACTTAGGCTCTGTACAGATAGAAGTGCCCACTTCAGCATTCACAGTTTTCCCCATCTCATCATGGAGGCACAGAAAGAGAAAGGTTTGCACAGGTAAAAGGGAAGCTTTCAGAAAAAAGGAGATGAAATCTATCACCACTATTCCCCTGCAAATGCAAACATGAAACAATTTACCTATAACCAAAATAAAATTAACTTCACCATGGGTTATGGACAGTTCTGTCGGATGCTTCTAGCTTACTTCTAAATTGATAACTGCAACAGAGAGGAAAGAAAGTACACATCTTCTGAAGAATTTCAAATATGCAATAAATACATCACCCTCAAAACTCTGCTTTTAAATATGTTAAAGTAGATCCAATATAAGGAGCTAAAAAGTAACTATTATGTTCTTTCAGAATGAAACAAAAAATAAGTCCCGGAAAGCCTGAGACTTCACTTCTTGTCAGTAGTGACCTTTAATGCCGATACAGTCCCCACTTCCTTTTACTACTTCAAATGGCAGCAAGAGCAGCTCAGTGCAGGCAGCAAGGGCAACACATGTCCTTGTCACCCAAGTCACCCTGAACATGTTTAGAGATTCGAATAGCTGTAAAAGTCTGTTAGGAAAAAGAACATTCTTCCACCCTACCTCAAGTTCCCTTCCCCAGAAGCAACAACTTTTACTTCTTTTAGTTGATCATTTGGTATTTGCTTCCAAGTCTCTAAATAAGATGCCAACATCGCTATGCTTTGATGTCTTCACTCTCAGACATTATTTGCTGCTTTCTCAGCATGGAAGCTGAAGTCTTTGCTCTACTAGCTTACCACCCCCTACACACCTCCCACCCTCCCCCACCCCCTAAATAGGTAGATTAGCATTTTGATTGGATAGGTGTTCAATGTCTTTTAGGATTGAATTGTTTGCTCCCAAAATTCATAGGTCCTAGCCCCCTATACCTCAGAATGTGACCTTATTTGGAAATAGGGTCATTACAGATATAATTAGTTAAGATGAGATCTTTAGGGTGGTCACTAACCCAGTATGACTAGAGTGCTTATATAAAGGAGAAATTCAGACACAGAGACACACATAGAGGAAAGCGGATGTGAAGAGACAAAGGGCAAAGATGGCCAGCTACAAGACAAGGAGAAAGGCCTGGAACAGATTTTTCCCTCACAGCCCTCAAAAGGAACCAACCCTGCTGACATTCTGATTTTGGACTTCTGCAGAGAATTGTGAATGAATATATTGGTGCTGTTTAAGCCCACCTAGTCTGCGGTACTTTGTTCTGACAGCCCCAGCAAACTAATACATATGGTTACATCATCAGGACTACACAAACATTACTGAAAGCCTAGCCACCTGGTACACTAAGATTATGTATGTTTCTTTTCCATCGCATTTTTTCCCCTGGAGCTAATACTAGTCTTGTTTGTTCTTTTGTTTAGTTTTCATTTGCTTACAGAAAACTTCAGTAAAAAACTAATTAAACTCCAAACACTTTCTCCTTTGTCTACATCACCTCTCAAGAGGTCCAGATACATTCATGTCATCCTCTGTCAAAGCCTTCTGACCTGAGGTGCAGTGAAATTTAGAGTGCACTAACCATGTGGCAAGGTGGGTTCTGGCCTTGGTACAAGCTCAAGAGACTGCATTATGTGGAAGCAGGAGAAGTGACTGGAGGTTTGGGAGCAGAGGGTAAATGCAACCATAAATGTGGATTCTCTGAAGACACCTTTGGCAGGTGGACTCACGGGCAGAGGATGCAGGTGCCAGAGAGACAAGTTGGACAGAAAAGCAAGAAAGGGAATGAGCACCAGAGATGAGGCAGGTTCCCCAGCCCTGAGGCAGGGTACTTGATTAAGGGACATTCCTAGGATTAAAAAAAAAATGTGTCCATAAACAAATGGCATTCTAGGATATGCAAGTAAAAATGTTCCTTTTTTAAAGATAAAATGACACCTTCCTCCATACCAATATCAAACTTCCTTGAATTCTAACTTTGCAATTATAGTAAATTTCTTTTAAAAAATAAAATAACAGGAGGGGAACTGCTTTCTAGATAATCTGAAATAAAGAAACAAAGGCCAGAAAAATAAGAGAATCACAGGGCTCCCTCTCTCCTCCTGGCCCCTCAAACTTCTGATCCATCTCTTAATCTCCGTGCCATCTCAGTTCTTCACCCCACCCCAATCTCTCCCTTCTGTGGAAGCCTTAGTTGGGAGTGGGAGAAACAGAATAGTTCCTGCCAGCTCGACTATCTTCTCGAGTTTCTCCATGTTCCTTTTGAAAATGTGAACCAATTACTTAAGCATACCTCATTTTATTGTGTTTAGCATTTTGCAGATATTGTGTTTTTGTTTTTTGTTTTTTAATACAAATTGAAAGTTTGTGGCAACCCTGCATCAAGCAATTTCACCAGTGCCATTTTTCCAACAGCATTTGCTCACTTTGTGTCTCTGTGTCACATTTTGGTAATTCTCACAATATTTCAAACTTTTTCATTATTATTATATTTGTTATGGGGATCAATGATCTTTGATGTTACTATTGTAATGATTTGGGTGTGCTACAAACCACACCCAAATAAGACAGAAAATTTATAAATGTGTGTGTTCTGACTGCTCCACTGACTGGCCATTCCCCCCATCTCTCTCCCTCTCCTCGGGCCTCCCTAGTCCCTGAGATACAACAATATTAAAACCCCACAATGGCCTCTAAGTGTTCAAATGAAAGGAAGAGTTGCTTGTCTCTCGCTTTAAATCAAAAGCTAGAAATGATTAAGCTTAATGAGGAAGGCATATCGAAAGCCAAGATAGGATGAAAGCTAGGCCTCTTGCACCAGTTAGCCAAGTTGTAAATGCAAAGGAGAAGCTCTTGATAGAATGTAAAAGTGCTACTCCAGTGAACACATGAATAAGAAAGAAACAGCCTTACTACTGATAAAGTTTCAGTGGTCTGGATAGAAGATCAAACTGGCCACAAATTCCCTTAAGCCAAAGCCTAATCCATAGCAAGGCCCTAACTCTCTTCAATTCTATAAAGGCTGAGTGAGAGGTAAGGAAGCTGCAGAAGGAAAGTTTGAAGCTAGTAGAGGTTGGTTCGTGAGGTTTAAGGAAAGAAACCACCTCTATAACATAAAAATGCAAGGTGAAGCTGCAAGTGCTGATGTAGAATCTGCAGCAAGTTATCCAGAAGATCTAGCTATGATGATTCATGAAGGTGGATACACTGAACAATAGAATTTCAATGTAAATGAAACAGTCTTATACTGGAAGAAGATGTCATCTAGGGCTTTCATAGCTAAAGAGGCGAAGTCAATGCCTGCCTTCAAAGCTTCAAAAGACAGGCTGACTCTCTTGTTAGGGGCTAATGCAGCTGGTGACTTTAAGTTGAAGCCAATGCTCATTTACCATTCCGAAAATCCTTGGGCCTTCAAGTCATATGCTAAATCTACTCTGCCTGTGCTCTATAAATAAAACAACAAAGTTTGGACAATAGCACGTCTGTTTACAATATGACTCTGATGGATCTGAGCAAAGTAAATTGAAACATTCTAGAAAGGATTCACTATTCTAGATGCCATTAAAAACATTTGTGATCCATGGAAAGAGGTCAAAATATCAACATTAACAGGAGTTTCGAAGAAGCTGATTCCAACTCTCATGGATGACTTTGAAGTATGCAAGATTTCAGCGGAGGAAGTAACTGCAGATGTGGTGGAAATAGCAAGAGAACTAGAAGTAGAAGTGGAACCTGAAGATGTAACTGAATTGCTGCAATTTCATGATAAAACTAACGGATGAGGAGTTGCTTCTTATGGATGAGCAAAGAAAGTGGTTTCTTGAGATGGAAACTGCTCTTGGTGAAGATGCCGTGAAGATTATTGAAATGACAACAAATGATTTAGAATATTACATAAACTTAGTTGATAAAGCAACAGAAGGGTTTGAGAGGACTGAATCCAATCTTGAAAGAAGTTCTACTGTGAGTAAAAGGCTATCAAATTTCATCGCATGCCACAGAGAAATCATTCATGAAAGAATCAGTTGACATGGCAAACTTCATTACTGTCTTATTTTTAAAAATTGCCACAGCCACCCCCAACCTCAGCAACCACCACCCTAACCAGTCAGTAGTCATTAACACTGAAGCAAGACCCTCCACCAGCAAAAAGATTAAAACTTCCTGAAGGGTCAGATGATGATTAGCATTTTTTAGCAATAAAGTATTTTTAAATTAAGGTATATACCTTTTTTTTTTAGACATAATGCTATTGCACACTTAATGTACTATAGTGTAAATATAACTTTCATATGCACGGGGAAACCAAAAACAACTCATGTGATTAGCTTCATTGCAATAGTCACTTCACTGTGGTGGTCTAGAACTGAACCCTCAATATCTCTCAGGTATGCCTGTACACCTAAGTTCATAGCAGCACTATTCCCAATAGCCAAAAGGTGGGAGCAGCCCAAGTTTCCAGATGAGTGGATAAACAAAATGTGGTACATCCATACAATGGAATATTATTCAGCCTTAAAAAGGAATGAAGTTCTGATACATGCTATAATATGAATGAACCTTTAAGATATTACGTTAAGTAAAAGCAGTTACAAAAAGATAAATGTTATATGATTCCACTTATATGAGGTACCCAGAACAGGCAAGATCAAAGACAGAAAGTAGAATAGAGGTTATCAGGGGCTAGGGAAGAAGGGGTAATGGAGAGTAACTAATTAACGAGTATAAACTTTGTTTGGGCTGGTGAAAAAGTTCTGGGAATAGACAGTGGTGATGCTTGCACAATGTTGGGAATGCACTTGATGCCAAAGAATTGTACACTTAAAATGGTCAAAATAGTAAATTTTATGTTGTATACATTTTACCACCATAAAAAATGTATAACCTTAGTCGATTCATGAGAAAACTCAATCTGAGTGACAGTCAACAAAATACTGATCAATGCTCTTCAAAAATATCAGGATCATGAAAGACAAGAAAAGACTGAGGAAATGTCACAGATTTCAGGAGACAAGGGAGAAATAATGCAATGTGCCATCCTAGATATGATCCTAGAACAACAACAAAAAAGGACATTACTGGAAAAACTGATGAAGTAAGATAAGATCTTTAGTAACCATATTACACCAAGGTTGATTTCATGGTTCTGATAACAGTACTATTATTATATACGATGTGAACACTAGGGTAGCTGAGTGAGGGATAGATGAAAACTATCTGTAATAAAAAAAAAAACTATATTATTTTTTCATCTTTCCCTTAAGTCTAAAAGAAAAATTAAAAGTTTTAAAATTTTAAAAATCAATTCACCCTTAAAAAATAGGTAGTGTAATATACAGACTTATAGCACTTAATCCTTACCCTGAAGGTACTCAGTTCACATTTGAAGTACCAAAATCAGAAAGCCTCCAGGGATGGTGGGTCAGAATTTGAAAGACTAATCAGAGTCCCTCTACCCAAGACTGGTCAATTAGCATAATGGAAATGAGCAATGGCTCGCTGCTCCCTGCACTGGGTAAAAATATCATGCTGGCATCTTAACCCTAGTAAGAACCACATAGAAGAATATAGGCAGACCAGCAGTCTATCCCATTTAAAGAAGGAGCCCTGGAGTCTGTCAGGGCCCATGGTGGACCATTAAAGGAGGACCCTGTCCCCTTCCTGGGGGCTAGCTGAATGCTGCCACTGGAACACTATCACGTCTACCCTGAATGTCTCTCACTTTGCCGGAGAGCTCGAGCTTTGCCAAGCTTAAAGAACAGACTGAGGGTTCTTTCTATGCCTGCTTGCTAACAAGTATCTGAATGAGTGGTCAACTGGTCTGAGACTTGCTTTCCCCATAAAATTCCTCCTGGTCATGGGACTGTGGGAAAGGACACACAGGGCTCCCATCATTGTTTCCCAAAAGACTCCGACAGTTCTTCAAAGGTCAAACCAGTTTAGGTCAGCTCACAACAGATCATTTAAGATTCCTAACAACACGTTTATGGCTCTTGGAGCATGTGTCAGACCAGTCTACACTCTCTAGAGCAGAGCCCTCCTAGGACAAGGTCTCGAGTTGGGCTGCTACTCTCTCCAGAGAGCTGTTTGGACAGTGACATGCCTCCCCTGGGACACCAAGTGTCCACACTGAACCCCTGGGGCTTGTAGGGACTGGAGGATACTGAATGTCCAAAACATAACCAAACTAATTTATTTAACCCAGAGGCTCCAAGTTGACCCAACAGTGGAATCAATCACAAAGCACACAACAACAAAAACAACAACAACAACAAAAAAGCCCAGGCTTTTATTTTCTTTAGTGCCAGATGTAATCAACCCCATCTTCTATTTTTTTCCTCCCAAGGGGCAACTTGTCTGTCATTTCCTGTCCTTGTCCCCCTGCTTCCTCATTCCTCTCTTGCTGGTCAGCCCAGCTTTTACGAGCCATCCTGACTCCCTGCTCTTCTTCAAGCCCCTACCCCACTCCATCAGGTCTCAGCAGCCCTGGAGGGTAGCCCTAGGTGAGAGTCCCAGTTGGGATCATCAAAATTCCAGGATGGTCCTACAGAGAAACAAGGTATCTGACAAACTTCATGGCCCACTGGGCTGAAAGAAACCTTCTCAACTTCCTCAAACTCTGCAACGATGGAAGCTGTTTTCCACACAGGCTGCTACCAGAATGACTGCCCTTTGGCCCTACCTGATGTGATGCCCACATCTTAATTCCTGGAACCTGTGAATACCTAGCAAAGGGACATTAAATTTGCAGATGGAATTAAGGGTTCCAATCAGCTGACCTCAAAATAGGGAGAATAGCGTGAATTACCCAGGAGAACCTAATATAATCCTAAGGATTCTTAAAAGTCTAAGCTGGGTGCAAAGAGAAGGTCAGAGTGATGCTATATGAGGACAAGACCCACTGTTGCAGATGTTGAATATGGAGGAAAGGGGCCATGAGCAAGGAATATGGGCAGTCTTCGATGCTGGAAAAGGCAAAGGAACAAAAATTTCCCTAGAGTTTCGAGAAAGGAATGCAGCCCTGATGACATGTTGATTTTAGCTTAGTGAGACCTACATCAGACTTGTGACCTACAGAACAGTAAAACAACAAATTTGTTTTGTTTTAAGCCTAAATTTGTGGTAAAAATTGAAATTCTAATTTTGTGGTAATTTGTTATGGCAGAAATAGGAAGGGAATACACCTGGTTATCAAATGCCATAGTAGCTTATTTTAGGCCTAATGAATAAGTGAGTCTTAAGTAAAACTATCTGTGCAAAGTCCACAGCACTTTCAGGTTGCCTTCCCTGATGGCCTGGCTCCATGCTACGGGCTGCCATTGACCTCCATTCCCATGGGCCTTACCTCCAAAGTAACTAGTGCCCAGGGACAGAAAACACATGTGGTATCATGTCACAGGGCAATTCAAAATAGAACATTTTGCCTGTGCCATTTTTATAAAGTATCTGCTTGACACAGATCTTTAAAAAGAAAACCCACTCAGAAGTTATTTCTGTAACGAAAGGTGGGCAAGAATGGGGATAGTAAAATGAGATTGTTACTTATGAAATGAGCAACAGAAGTTAAGCCTCGTCTTTTAATGCATCACTTTGCAAATACGTATGGCGATGACAATTTCCATTCAGACCACCCGGACCCACAGTGCATGAGTCTGAGTCTCGGTGTTATTCTTCAATGGCCTCAAAGCAGGTGTGTGCCAATCTCTTCTGGTTATTTGTTTGACCAGTGCCATAAACTCCCTGAGAGCCAGCATTCACTCCTTCCAGTGTATTTTTTGGTGGTGAGTACCCTAAGTGCACAGCAAAACAGAATCATCCTGAATAGAGGGTGCGGGTGAAGAAAGGGAGCTTCATGGCAGTCAGCACTCCATATTTCAATAGATTGGGATACTCTCTCCAAGTAGCTGAGAGTTAGGGTTCAAATTCTAACAGCATCCAGCTGACAAAGGTCTTGCTTAATGATTCCTATTACCCAGGCTTGAAAGTAGTTACGACCAACTAAAAATACAGGGTGATAGTTTCCAATGCAAGAACAGTGGGGCCATTTAAACTCTATTTTTAGCAAGTCTCGGTTACCTGTGAAGCAGCAGATGGTCCCTAGCATGAAAGCAGGAAAGCATTAAAAGACTGGAGTACCTGTGATAAGTGGCCTGGTCCCCAAATGAGTGTTCACACACAGACAAAAGCAGACGTTTGACAGTCCAGTCAACCCAAGTGGCTTCCAAAGGGACCAGCCATCCCACTGCAATCTCCCAACCATTAGCAATGACTAACATATTAAGCCAAACGACAGGTATTTCCACTACCAATTTAGGATATTGGAGTCATTATGTTTTTGACAAGAAGGCATTTTCTAAGCAATTACTCCCTAGGGAGGAAGAAAAAAAATCTTGACGCGAAACACCAGGGACTGGGTTCAGACTAAAGATAAAGTACAGCGAGAGGAAAAGAGAAGAAAAACATCATGCATTGCACAGGGGCCCAGCAACACTTCCCTAAAATGCAGGATGAGAACGCTGCAAAACTGAGTATGCTGGCTCCCATATCTCAGATCATGCATGTACCTCATTACATCCACAGGAGGAAGTGTGGCAAGCCTGAACACTGACCACATCTAAGAAAGATAAAGTGGAAGATTTCTCCTGTGGTGGATTGATGGCAAGGAAACTTTGGAGGGGACAGTAAAAGGAGCCAGGCTGCCAGCTGCCCTAATGGTGCATTTAATGCAAGGGGCAATCATCGATTGATTTTTTTTGTAGACAAGTTCAGTGCAAAAGAAATGTCTATTAATGGCTAATTTAGGATCTCAGGAAGACTCTTACATATATGGTAGAAGTGGTCTAGGCACAAATGCTAGCATGCTCCCAAAATTCTCCTACGGACCACATCACAGATAATTTTTACCTATTACCTATTTCTTCAGATCTTTCAAAAGAAAAATATTTCCAAACATGTAAATATACCTTACAAAATGACGAGCCAACAGCGGGGAAGACTGAGTAGTGCTGATTCTCAGTCGCTCCTGACCATTTGTGACATGAGCAGGAGCTGCACATAAGTGACGCCATTAAATACCAATTTCCAGCCTGTTTTGGGAAAGCCATACATCATATTTTGCTTTTATTCATTCAACAAATATTTTTCTTTTTCTGCTCATTCTGGCTGAGACACCATACCAGGTGCCAGGATACCAGTGTGGAGGAGAAAGAAGGCCATGGTCTTTGCCTTAGTAGCAAAGGAACTACAGTCCACGGAGCATGATGTGGGGGGGTCATTGCAGTCCCTGGTGGGGCTTTCTGAGCCAGCCTGGTGCCCTCTCCTCGAGTGGTGACCCTTTCAAGCATCTGGAAGCATCTAGGTTAGGGGGAGGGAGGGAGGAAGGGAAGAGGAAATGATGTCTGCCTACAACAAATAAGATTTCCTTGCATTTTCCAGCAGACCAAGTAAAGCAAAAATAAAGATGTCCCATGATCTCCCCTCAAAAATAAATAACTTATCCCCAATTGGTTTCTTCTCATTCAAAACTATAAACCCAGGAAAGTGAAATTATGACTGGAGCAGACATGAATTATTTTAGTCAGGCGTGCTATTCCCTTCCACATCCTAAGCAAGAATTCGTCAGCTCCAGGCTAAGAGCCAAAATTTCCCAGGATGGGACCTAGGACAATATGGAGGGAAGTGATCAGGCAGGGAAGGCAGGGAAGGCAGGGAAGCGATGGTGCTGCTGGAGCCAGCCAAGGACTAATGAGTCTGGCAGATGCTTAAGTCATCACCACAGAAAGTTTTCCCTACCTTATATCGAAAAATTGGTGCACATATATTTGACAAATTATCAACTTAGCTCCCCTATTATCACAAGAAAGCAATCAATGGCAGAAGAAATAACAGAGGATTCCTAAAACAAGCTGCCAGATTGAGGTAGGGGGAAGAACCTGAGCTAGCTCAGAAATCAGATGAGGTCCCGCTCCTCCCCTTTGTTCCTCCCCCCACTCCCCGCTTTACCATTCAAGAAATATGAAAACTTGCTTACCCACAGTACTCCCCCAAACAGCCCTGGTTTTACTTATCCATATCCTATCCCTTAAAGATATCCCTAAATAGGTTGATTCAGAACTCTCCAATCATGCTGCACCTTTAAATATCTTTTCCTACTGCTTAAGGTCCACTACATGGGCTACTTTTGATGGGACAATCTATTTTAAAACAGCAGCTTCCAAGGTACATCCAGCATAGAGCCAACACACCTGTGTCAGCAGCCAATGTCAATGATGAGGTTGGTCTAAAGAAAGGGCAACAGATGCTGGTGGCCTTTGAGTGCTCAAATTAAAGCTCATATAAGTGAGAGGAGCCTAGGATACTGGGAACTATTGGTATTTCTCACTCATGGGCCAGACACATGATGAGACCAAGGTTATCAGATGACAAACAATATACCAGCCCTGCTGAGTATAACTAGAACATTCAAAGGAGAGTGACCTGGAATCAATCATTAAATAGCAGTTCCACCTAGAGGTTCACATAGTCATTGTGACCTGAAAATTTGCAACTCTCTCTGAAAGAATGATTCAGCCTCACCAGGGAGAGTACAATCTGGTTGTAATGTCAGGAGAGAATTCAAACTCTTAAGGTTAGGGGTGTATAAAAGCCAACTCAATGGTCTACTGGGGAAGGCAGGGCACCCAAGAGGGTAAGGAGATCCAGAAACAACAGCATGAGCCTCATTATCTCTAGTAACTGATTGTCAATCATGGCTCAAGTCTGGGAGGCAAGAGGGAGTGTTGAGGAGCACAGCAAACTAAACCCACATGCTCACCCATCTGAACAGAGCTGCCACAATTAAAGTCAAGCAGGAATGCTAGCCCAGTTACCAGAAGCCCTGGTGTTTAAGATCAGTCAGGGATCTAAAATGTTATGTGAAATCTTAATCTGATTCTCAAACATCAGCAATTCCAGAATTTGAGATAGCAGGTATGGCTCTCACTGCTCCTAACAATACTCAGATTATTTTCTACACCGAATTTCCAGGATATCTCCCACAGCAAGGACCCTTCCCACAACCTTCCTACTCACAAGCCCAGTTTTCTCAGCACCTGCATTCTGTCCACACAATTGAGTCCAGCACCCCATCTATAGATACTCTGAATTCACTGAAGAGATAAGTACTGATTTGTTTTTATGTTATTTCTACATCCTGACTGAAAGGAAAAAATTATAATTTCAGATGATTCAAACTAAATTATTTTCCAAAACTTCTGTGTATCTATCAACACTGATGTAAACATTTTCAGTCTTCCACCAGAGGCAGAGACAAACTCAGAGAATGACAAATAGTTACCACCATAGCTTTCACGTTTGCCCTTCTCTCCCATGTTGTCTTAGTCAGTTTGGGGTGCCATAACAAGACTACCATAGACTGGGTGACTTAAACAACAAACATTTATTCCTTACAGTTCTGGAGGCTGAAAGGGGGAAGAAGGGAGGGAGGGAGAAAGAGAGCGAGAGAGCACTCTCTTGACTGTCTTTTATAATGGTGCTAACCCCGTCATAAGGGTTCCGCCCTCATAACCTAATTACCTCCTAAAAACCTTACCTCCAAATATCATCACATTAGGGATTTGGGTTTCAACACATGAATTTTGTAGGGACACATCCAGTCCACAGAACATGCCAAAAAAAGCCTGACTGTTTCTCTGTCTCTGTTTCTCTCTTTCTCCCTCTCTCTTTCACTCACACACACACACACACACACACACACACACACACACACACAGAAAATGGATAAACACACAAGCTGGAGGGCCAAAACATATTGGGAAAGGGGAGTTTGATCATGGCACCTACCACGTGCACAAAATATAGGATGAGGGGGGTCCTTACACACAAGACGGCTCAGACACAGTGTGCTAGTGTGGCTTTTTGTTTTTCATTTGTAACTCATTTGAGCCCCTACTATATGCCAGGCTCTTAATACACACCGTGTAGTTAATCCTAGTGATGCTAGCTGCTGTTAGTTTTTCTGAGGAAACTACAAGTAGAACAGCAGTTGGAAATGGCCTTCACAAAAAGAATCTAGCAAACAGAGGACTAATGGAGGACATTGTCACTCGTGAGGAAGGATGTAGACCTCAAAAACACTGTGTTTTTGATTATTCAGACATGTGAACCCTGGTAATCACAGTGTGTGTGTGTGTGTGTGTGTGTGTGTGGTGGGGGTGGGGAGGCATGTCTTCAGCAAGTTCACCAGCAGCTCTGATGATACTTTTTAAATATATCCACAGCCATGAGATTGACAAAAATACAGTTGTATGATGCAGCAGACTGGTCATTATCTCCCAGCAGTCCTTTAGAACTAGAACCCTTCCCTCCCTCCATAGAAGACAGAATAATGCCCTACCCTCATATGTCTATATGCTAATTCCCAGATCCTGTGAATATGTCACTTAACCTGGCAAAAGGGACTTTGCAGATGTGATTAAGTTGAGGATCTTGAGATAGGGAAGATAATCCTGGATTATCCAAGTGGGCCCAGTAATATCACAGAGGTCTTTAAAAGATGAAAGAAGGAGGCAGAAGAGCCAGAGAAGGAGATGTGACAATGCAGGCAATGGTTGGAGCGGTGCAAGGAAGAGCCCATGAGCCAAGGAATGTGGGCCACCTCTAGAAGCTGAAAAAGACAAAGGAAACAGATCCTCCCCAGAGCCTCCAGAAGGAACCAGCCTTGCCAACCCATATGGATACTTTTAACCTCCCAAACTGTGAGAAGTTAACTCTGTGTTGTTTTAAGCCATTAAGTTTATAGTAACGTGTTACAACAGGAATAGGAAACTAATATACCCCACCCCTAGTCTGTGTTGGGCACATGGCTGCCCAGCTGGAGATTACATTCCTCCAGACTTAACCACAGCTAGGGCTGAGAGAGTACCTTAGTTCTTGCCAACGGGGTGTGGGTGGAAATAATATGAGCAGTTTCCAGATCACATTCTTTAAAGAAGGGAGCTGTTCACCCTCTACTTCCCTCTCCTAGTGGGCTGGTAAGCCATCTCCTGCCATGCCAACAAAGGCAACACCCTAGAATAGGTGGAGGGACAATAAGAGAGGAGGAATTGGACCCTGATGGCTTTGCAGAGCAAAGCCATTTGCCCACCCTGAACAGTTCAGTGGTCAGCAGGCTGTGGTCCAAGAGGGAAATAGACAGCTATGCTATCTTGAGGTTTTTGTGACAGTAATTCAGCCTCCACCCTAGTACATCTGGGATACCAAGTAGTGGTGGGAATGAGAGCAGCAGAAACCTTTACCCTCTGGCAGCACAAACTTAGAAAGCCAATCAGGCATCCTCTTCTAAGTTCACATACTCTCTTCTTTATTAAGTACGTTCTCTTCTTCACTCATTAGTTTGTTCATTCACTCATTTATTGGGAACATATGCTGGCACAATCATTTTGGAAATCCAGCAACTTGAAATCCAGCAAAACCACTCTTTGCTATGTACCTTTAGAAAACATATTCCACACATGTACCTGGAGGCATTTATTAGAATGGTGATAGGAAGTCCATTCATTGTAGCAAAAACCTGGGAGCAATGCAGAAGTCCATCACTGGTAGAAAGCATAACTACAAATTGACACATTCAAACAGTGGAATACCAGACAGGACAAATAAATGTCTACAAAATGAGAGACAACAAGCAAATCACAAGTCTATGTGCAGTACCGATGCTAGTTTCATAAACCTAAAACCAAGGAAAACCAGACAATCTGTTTTTAGGAAATACATATGGAAATGATAAAACTATTTTTTAAAGAAGGGAAAGATGATCTTTTTAAAAGCTCATGATGGTCGTCTCCTCTAAAGAAGAAAGGGGACGGAGCCAGAGCGCACATCAGGGGACGGGTTCACAAGGGCATATTCTATATTGATGCTTGACACCATCCACATGGTAATATAGTCTGTGTATCAACAGCATATCCACTTTCAGAACTATTTTTAAAGCCTAGCCCACATGAAAAGGCCTCAGAGAACACAGCATGAAGGAAAGATTCCCACAGTGGTTCCAAGAGAGAAAAGAGATGGGAGAACCAAGTGAATGTAAAAGACTGTGCCACATCAAGCAGCACGTGCCCTGTCATGTCACCAGCAACAACTCCATTTCTGAAACACACCATCGTGTCTCCCATTAGGGTTGATTTGAGCTTTATTAGGTTAATTTATACTTAATTTATGAATCTATTTCAGGTTTATGCTTACAAATGAGCAAAAAACAAAAGAAGCTTATATCTAGTTAAGTGCCTATATTTTCGAATAGCATTATTATTTAAAAGTTCAAGGCAATTAAAAAGGAATGAAAGAGCTTCCTCTCAAGATGGTGGAGCAAGTAAATGCTGTGCCTGGCTCCTCTCACAACCACATCAAAATTCCAACTAAACTACAGAATAGCCACCACTGGAAGTCACCTGAAGTCTAGCTGAATAGAAGTCTTACAACTAGAGACACAAAGAAGGCTCCAACTTGAGACTGGTAGGAGGGACGGAGACACGGGATGGCTGGCCCCATACCCACATGCAGCAGTTGAGAATCCAGAGAATTATCTCAGCTGTGGAGGTCTTCCTGGAAGAATAAGGGGTCAGGCTCCCCATCTCAGGATTCCAGTGCCAGGAAGAGAAGTCCCCACAACTTCTGGCTGTGGAAACCAGCAGAGGCTGTGGCTGAGTGAGACTGAGGGCTGCAGGAGTCGCAGACTTTCTTCTTAAGGGGCCCCGCACATGAACTTACTGATGGGCTCACTTGCTCTGAGCTCCAGCTCTGCGGCAGCAGCTCGAAAGGCGCCAAAGACACATGGGGAGGAACTGAGTTGTCTGGTTTCCAGGCAAGGACTGGAGGGGCAGCTTTCTCTCAGACAGAAGTACCACCAGAGGACATTGCTCCTTCGTTGAGCCCTCCCTCCACTCCAGCTTGCACACCCAAGTGGCCACCATATCTGAGTCTCCATCAACATAGTTAACATTAATTGCCCTGTGCAGGTGATTCCCCGAGACCCCGCCCTCCCAACATGCGGGCCCACCCAAGCCAATTCTAGTGGATTTTCCATACAAATGCCCTGTCTTGGTTCATGCTGCAGACTTTTCTAAAATTTCTCAAAGGTTCACAAAACCTAAATAAGCAGCATCTGGCCTCGGTGTGCCCTGTATCTCTTGCTGAGCAGCCTAAAGCCTGGCACGAGCAGCAGCCAGCCTCAGTTCACATCTTGGCCTCACAAAGCGCTTCCAAGCCCAGCGTGGGTGGTGGCCATCTGCAGATTGCTTGGTGGCTCATGCCAAGTGGCCCCGGGCAGGGCACAGGCTGAAGCTGAACCTGACCTGTAGCAGGGTCCCTCCCACCATGCCTTGGCCTGCATGCCCAGTGGCCGGCTTCAGTCTGAGCTGGAGCACCACCTAGGGTCACATCTGAGGACGACACACCAAAAGGGCAGACAGGGCAGGCACCAGAGCTCTGCTAAAATGAATCCTGCTCTGTAGAGTCAACCCTGAATAACAGCTCCTCCACTGGTCTCGGCCAGTCATCACAACCGATCAGCCTGAGGGGCAATCCCTCCCACTGATGAGTAAATAGCAAGCAAGGCTCAACCTCGACAGCAGGGCACACACAACCCATACAAGGAACATACCTGGAGCACCTAGCTCAGGTGACCAGGGAAGACTGTGCCACTGGGACCCACAGCACTCTTACTATATAAGGCCACCGTACTAAGACTGGGAGACATAGCAGCCCTACCTAATATATAGAAACAAATGCAGGGAGGTAGACAAAATGGGAAGACAAAGAAACATGTCCCAAATGAAAGAACAGAACAAAGCTCCAGAAAAAGAACAAAACAAGATGGAGACAAGCAATCTACCAGATGCAGAGTTCGAAACACTTTTATAAGGATGCTCAATGAACTTAAGGGAAGAGTAGATGAACTCAGTGAGAACTTTAACAAAGAGATAGAAAACATAAAAGTGGAGATAGAAAACATTAAAAAAAGAACCAGAAAGAAATGAATACAAAAACTGAAATGAAGGATACCTTAGGAAGAATCAACAATAGATTAGATAAAGCAAAGGATCAAATCAGCAATTTAGAAGGTAGCAGAAAACACCCAATCAGAAAAGCAACAAGAAAAAATAATCCAAAAGAGAGAGGATAGTTTAAGGGACTTCTGGGACAACATCAAGCATACCAACATTCATATCATAGAGGTACCAGACAGAAAAGAGAAAGAGTAAGGAACAGAAAAACCTATTTCAAGAACTAATGACTGAAAACTTCCCTATCCTGGTAAAGGAAATACACATACAAGCCCAGGAAGCACAGAGTCCACAATAAGATGAACCCAAAGAGGCCCACACCAAGACACATCATCATTAAAATGCCAAAAGTTAAAGATAGAGAATCTTAAAAGCATCAAGAAAAAAGCAGTTAGTTATCTATAAGGGAGCTCCCATGAGACTGTCAGCTGATTTCTCAACAGAAATTTTGCAGGCCAGAAGGATTTGGCACGAAATATTCTGTGATGAGAAGCAAGGACCTACAACCAAGATTACGCTACACAACAAAGCTATCATTTAGAATCAAAGGACAGATAAAGAGTTTCCCATACAAAAAAAAAAGCTAAAGGAGTTCATCATTGCTAAGCCAGTATTACAGGAAATGTTAGAGGGACTTCTTTCAGAAGAAGAAAGAAAAAGAGATAAAAATATGAATAATAAAATGGCAATAACTACATATTATCTAGCTACAATTACTTTCAATGTAAATGGATTAATTGCTCCAATCAAAAGACAGGTGGCTGAATGGATAAGAAAACAAGACCCCTACATATGCTGCCTACAAGAGACTCACTTTAGATCAAAAGACACACACAGACTAAAAGTAAAGGTATGAAAAAAGGTGTTTCATAAAAATGGAAACAAAAAAAGCTGGGGTAGCAATACTTATATCAGGTAATAGACCTTAAAACAAAGGCTACAACAAGAGACAAAGAAGGACCCAATTATCCCACTCTGAATATTTATCTGAAGAAATCCAAAACACTACTTTTGAAGGGACATGTTAATCCATATGTTCACTGAAGCACTACTTACAGTAGACAAGATATGGAGGCATCCTGGGTATCCATCAATGGATGAACGGATAAAGAAAAGGTGTCATATATATGTGTGTGTCTGTGTATGTATATACACACATACATATACATACACATACAAACACAATGGAATATTACTCAGCCATAAAAAAGAATGAAATCTTGCCATCGGCAACATAATGGACCTAGAGAGTATTGTGCTGAGTGGAGTAAGTCTGACAGAGAAAGACAAATGTCATATGTGGAATCTAGAGACCAGGATAAACAACAGAAACAAGCTCATAGACACAGAGAGCATTTTGATGGTTGTCAGATTGGGGTGGGGGAGGGGTGAAGGGGTGAAGAGACTAAGAGATACAAATTGGTAGTTACAAAACAGTCATGGGGATGTAGAGTATAGCATGAGGAATATAGTCAGTAGTATTGTAATAACTATGTATGGTGTCAGATGGGTACTGGATTTATCAGGGTGATAACTTCATAGGTTATATAAGGTGTCTAATTGTGTTGTACACCTGAAACTAATATAATATTGTATGTTGGCTATAATTGAAAAAATAAAAAATAAAAAAACAAAAGGAACGAAATTCTGACATGTGCTACAAAATGGATCAACCTTGAATATACTATGCCAAGTGAAATAAGCCAACCATGAAAGAACAAATACTGTATGATTCCACTTACATGAGGTACTTGGAGTGGTCAAAATCATAGAAACAGAAAGTAGGATGGTGGGTGCCAGGGGCTGAGGGTAGTGGAGAATGAGAACTTAATGTTTCATAGGTATGGAGTTTCAGGTGGGGAAGATGAAAACATTCTGGAGATGGAGGGCGGTGATGAGTCAACGACAATGTGAATATATTTAATGCCACTGAACTGTTCACTTTAATTGGTTAAATGGTAAATTTTATTTTACGTGTATGATACCACAATAAAATAAAGTGGTAAATTTTATGTTATACATACTTTACCACAATAAAAATAAATAAATAAAAGCTAATAAACATTTTGAAAAGTTTAAGGTGAAATAGGGATTCTTGGAAAATTTTTCCTTTCTAAAGGGAACTTTCATATTACTCATGTGAGAAACATCATTCTATCTAGTTTCTCTCTAGACCTCCTGTGAGGAGGGAGTTTCAGAGACTCACTAAACATTGTCGTTCCTCAGAAAACGGTCTTCTAGCTTGATGTATGCTCCTCAAATTGACAGCTTTCCTTCTTTCTGGATAAAGAGAACTTGTTCAAGCAAACACCCTTTGGTTTAACTGTTTCACTGCATGGTTCGTGAAATGATCACATCACAATCTCCCTCCAAAAGGGAAATGAAAGTTAACTAAAATGTATCACTGACTGGAACTTTAGATACCTTTGAGTTCCTCTGGTTATCAGATCTCACAATTAACAAGCACTCAATAAACACTTGCAGAATTTAATAGAATTCCAATATACAGCACTATTGAGTCAACTGTCTCATTTGTCCTACCAGTATAGGCCAGTATTGTTGGCAATCTGAAAATGTAACAAAGGAAGTATATGATACACGTTAGCTACCAGTTCTTTCTAACATGTATTATCATGGAGTTTAGAACTTTCACAAAGACTTGTCCTAAAGAGGGCATCGTAAATAATTAACTTTTTGCCAGGTACATGAACTGACATCTGACATACACTCGGTGGCTGAGGAACAAATACTTTATACAATGAAGTCCTTTAACCAAAATGATGCATCAACAAGGCAACACTTTGAGATAGTTCTTCCAGCCTGGATCCTGGAGTTCTAGCCACCCTTAATTGGTGCTTTTTGAAGCTAATGACACAATTTTTTTTTTGGGGGGGGGGAGTGTATGATGATGATAGAAAGCTAAGCTAGGAAATCGCAGGAAGGTTATTTCAGCCATGACCTTTCCGTTGTCAGCATGGGACTTGGATCCATATCCCAGGCAAATATGAAGGACCCAGGGCCTTCAGCGCAGTTTTCCCTATGGTCTGGGAAATGAAGTTCCTCTAAATGCCAGTCAGGGTGTAAAGCGAAAGAAGAGAGGGGAGGGGGAAAGAAAAAGAAGGAACCAAACTTCCGAGGGTTTCACCTTTCATTGTGCATCCCCTAACCTCACAGCTGAGCACTAAACCAGGATTAATTATCTCAAAATGGTGCAATGAACTAGGTTCAGTGCTGTGGAATATGAAAGCCCCACAAGCAGTCTCCTTCGAAAATTTCTCTATTATATACATACACACACTCACACTCACACACACACACAGTATAGAAGGGATGATAATCCATATGAGCACATAGTTTCTTGAACTAAAACTGAAAACAAACACAGGGACGGCAAGTACCTGGCTGACCTACATGTAATAATCCCCATGGACCAAACTCCTCTTCCTTATCATCCTCAAGGGCCATTCCAGTCATTTAGAGGCTATGGAAACAAAGAACGGATATGAAATGTCACCTTGACTACAACCTGATTTCCTTAAAGAATAAAAAGAATTATGTCCATCATATCCATACTTAAAATATCAACATTATGGAAGCAACGTAAATGCTCAAGTGGTAGGGAAATGGTTATACAAGTTAAGATTCTTGAACTCAGATATTCAGCTACTAAAAATGCTGGCTTTGAAGATGACTATGAAGTGGGAAAGAAACTAGGATGTGCGAATATATATATATATGTGTATATATATGTATATGTATATATGTATATATATGTATGTGTATATATATGTATGTGTGTATATATATATATATATAAAACAATAAATGTACATATATCCACAACTATCCAGTAAAAAGCCTAAAACGACATATGCCCAAATAAAATGACATGATTGTTTTGGTGTACTATATGGGTGGTCAATTTAAATTCTCTTGCTCCCTATTTTCCAAACTCTATAAGATATAGTCATCATATATTTATAACAAAGAGCATATTCTGAGGTTAGAGAATACTGGAGCTAGAAGAAGACATACCCAACCCGACCCTCACTCGGGTATGGAGACCTCTCTGCCATCCTCCAAACTGCCCTCACTGGCAGGGAGCCACTCTTGAAGAGGTCACCCAAGGCTATGGGCTGGGGAGACCTCCCCATGCCTGTCACCCCTGTCCCAGGCTCTCCCTGCCCTGAGGAGTAGCAGGAGCCCTTCCCAGATGTGCTCACAGGGGTACACTCCCCAAAGGTTTCCTCTTCCCTAGAGGACCACACGTCCTCATGTGGCTATCTGGACCTTAGACTACACATTATAAATGATAGTTTCATCTAGTTTCACCGGCTACAGTAGTTCTGAGTGAGCAAATGAGGTAGTGATATCAGTTGAAAATCCTGAAGCATGGGAAAATACTGCCTGGGAGAGGGCTTAAAGGAAGACCTGGGAGGGGTGTGAGAACTGGGAGGGGTTGAGGGAGAGAAGAAGTGTTGAAAGGGAACGGGGAGAGAGAGGAGGGAAGAGACTACAGAGTGGGGGTGATTCAAGGGAGAGAACCCAGGTAGGGAGAAAGACAATGAGAGAGAGGGATAAGGGACATGAGAAGAGAGAGAGGATTTGAGGGAAAGAGAGGAAGAGTTAGGGGACAGAGGGGAATGGGGAGGTAGTGGGGTGGGGAAAAAAGGGGGAGGAAGAGGAGGAAGGAAGAAGAGGGGCTTAGTAAGGAGTTTGGAGAAAAGGCAGGAGGTGTGGAGGAGAGAGTGCATAGAAGGTGGGATATGGAGATGGGGTGTGGGCAAAAAGAAGTATAGACACAGGGTTAGGAGAGGGAGGATAAGGAAGAGACAGGGTAGGGGAGATGGGGTAAGAGAGAAAGAATGAAGGAAAGAGAGGCAGGGGGAAAGGGTCAAAAAAGAGAGGGGCTACGAGGAAAGGGAAGAGAGAAAGAGAGCAGGAGGGAAGGTCAGGAGAGGGTGGGTGAGCAGAGGGGAAGAGAAAGTTTGGTTAGAGAGAGTGGGGGTAAACAGAAGGCAAGTGGAGCAGGGTGAGGGAGAGGGGTGCAGGGAAAGGGTGAGATAGGGCAATGGGACAAAAGAGGGTGGGAGAGAGAAGGTGGGGAGGAGAGAGAGGAGAGACTGCATGAGGTTGGAGAGAGGCAGACAGCCAGACATTAGAGGGATGGTTCCCTGCCCCCCCCTTCCTCTACATCTCTCTGCCTCAGAGGTTAACTCACCAGGCGGTGGCTGTTATTCGCAATGTCTTCATCTCTTCCTCCATTTAAAAACCCACAGGTTCCCTAAAAGGGCCAGACAATGTCACAATTGTACCCCGCCTCCACAGCGTGCTATCACCAACCCATCCAAGTGCCCTCAAAGTCGCATCCACATATTTTAAGTGCTGCCAACTCAAAAGGAGAAACCGAGTTCAGTTACACAATTCAGGGCCTGAAATGGTAAAAATAACCCTGTTATTCACTCAGAAGCACAACTGTGTCTGGCAGTGCCAGGAGCCCTTCCTCAGGGGAGCTTCATGAAAGGGACTCTGAAGATGGAACATCCTTGAAGGCGCCAATACTTCACACCAATCACCTCTTTGTCAAGAGAAAACCAGGAAAAATGGGCACAGGGCGCCATCAGGTATTCTGACTTTCAAACATCATTTATAGTGCCTGCGCCAAGAGCAGCTCCACAGGCACCCCCATCTCACCAGCACTGCTCCAGGTGGCAGGGCTTCATTCAGGTCAACCTGTGTCCCAGCACCTAATATCCACCTGGCACTAAGAAAGCCCTCCTTAAACATTTACATAGCACAGAACTGGGTTTGTCCCTCCCCTCACAGGTGTGGGCCTGAAGCAGCCACCTGTGTATCCCCAGGGGGTGACATAGACTCCAGTGAGCTCAGAGCCTCACTAGTAGGAATCTAGAACCGAGACCACATGAAGTCGCTCTTAACAAATGGCTGGTACTGTGATGTGCGCCTTGTGCATGAGTTGCACAGAGAGACGCGGGAAGGGGACATACTGGGCAGCTGGTCCATCCCTGGTTCTGGGGCTTCTTAAAGCCCTTAGGTTTCATGAGGTCTAGATCAGCTAAGATTCAGAACAAAGTTTCTACCAGTTAAGGACCCAGATCAGTTGAGACTCAGCAGGACACAGCAGAACCTTCTGGAGAACTATTCCAAAATATACCTGTGCCTCCATCACAAAGTGGATAGGGAAGACGCAGGAACAGAGTCCAATGCACAGCCTTAGGGGAAACAAATCACCAGCTAGACATTAGCTCTCACACCATCAATTAATCATGAGGTAAAATGGAGGGGAAAATAACAGAAATACCTGGTATATGCATGAAATCTCCCTGGAAAAACTCACAGGAAATAAAATACAGCCTCTGGGGAAGGTCACTAAACCACATGAGGACTGGGATGGGAAGGAGACTTTTCACTGTAAGCACTTTTAACCTTTTGAAATTTGAATCATGTGGATGTATAACCTAGTAAAAGTTAACTTAAAAAAAAATAAACATTTCTCAGGCAAGCAACTATAGTCTCTATGCCCAACAAAAAGATGAAGTTTGTAAAGTGCTTCCCCTTTCAAATTTTTCCTCCATTGGTGACACTCCTACTCCCACTCTCCCCGCCCCGCCCCCAAGCTAATTACTTTCTTTTCTGACCAAGGTAGCAACTAAGCTAAAAAAATTACCATCAATTGACACTTTTCCAACCTGCTTTAGGTACCACTGATGAGCTAATTGACAGACTGCATTCCGGTTGACACCTCTGTTCTCCATCTAATATTTTAATGAGAACAAAGGGGCAGTGAGAAATCACTGATTAAGTGGTGAAAAACTGTTCCACTTTGTTTGTTGTGAAGAGGTTTGTGGTGTTTTGTTTTTTTAATGATCAAAATAGGATAAAGGCAAAGCCCATTTATGAAGCCATTTGTGTCAAATGAATTTCACCCAGAAGGCAACATCAAGAACTGTCCAGCGAAGAAAATGGAGCTCCAGGAAGAAGCTGGCTAAGGGGAAGGGAGAGCAAAACCAGGAGGCCTTTTCCATTTCTCCTCCAAAACAAGATTCAAGCACCTCCTTCTAGCTCCAGGCACAAAAATGAGAACTAGTTGGAATAATTAGAGAGGACACTAAGCTAATTAAAGACTTTTCACAGGGGGAGTGGGTGTGTGATGGATAAAACTGGTACAGCCCCAGAGGACCAGACCTAGAACAGGGCCCCAAGTCTTCCAAGTCCAGAACAGTCCAGAAGAACCTGGCAAAAACACTAGGGCTAATGTTCGCATACTGACTGGTAAGACATTGAAGTTTACGGAGATGGTAATTTAAACTGTCTATTCATGCTGAACTTGGGTGCTTAAGGACTTAAATTTGTTATGCAAAATGAGAAATTAATGAGCACTTAAAAATTTATAATATTTAATCCAAGATACTGAGGAAGAACTAGCAGGATGAATTGAATAGCACATCATCTTGCTACTCTGTCGCCCACACCTGGGAACATATCAGCTTCCACCACTTCCCTGACCACTGGAAGGAAATCAGCTAAGGCTTTTACTGGGCTTTTCTTGCCAAATGAATACAGTTCAATGAGCCAAATATCACAGGATTTTTTTTTTGTCATTAGTGTTTTCTCCTCCTGAGGCTAAAAATAAACACAGTTCATCACTGAAGGTCCACGAGCTACATTTTGCTTTGTTTAAGTGTCCTCTAATGAAAACCATAGACCTCCTATAAGGTATTTACCCATAAAATAACAATCAAGTTGAAAACCAAGTGCTCATAATCAACAAGGTTGCCGGTGTACCTTTGCCAGCTGAAGGAATTTAGGTGAAGAAATGTGGAACTCCATCAATCTTCCACGTGTGAATTTGAGAGATTGGTTTCGCATTGACAGGTTTTCTCCCATGATTGAGATATCCTTAAAAAACTTAAAGAACCCCAGTAATTGCAAGGAAGTTACCCAAGCAACTAACTCATAAATGCTTCAGGATATAAAGAGACATTCAAAATTCCCCTACACAATGAAAGGTTTATAACCAAGGGAGGTGCCATCAACCAAGAACATTAAAAACAACAAAACCATACTCCCCCTTTTCCTATTCCTTTGGAATCTTAACTGAGTTCCTTGGGCTTCCACCAGGTGTTCTCCAAAAGAGCTGAGTGGTCCAGGAACCCTCAGGAGACATGGATTCTAACAGAAACCTACCCAGGAAGGGTGATGAAAAAGTTTTCAAAATAGATAGCGATGCTGGTTGCACAGCACTGTGAATGTATTTAATGGCACTAAATTCTGCATTTAAAAATGGTTGAAATGGCAAATTTTGTTATATGTATTTTATCATTTTTAAAATTAATAATGTAATATATCCAAAGCTGTTGAATTTCATACTTTAGATGGGTAAATTCTAAGATATGTGAGTTATATCTCAATAAAGCTGTTAAAAAAAAACTTACCAGGGAAACAGCCTGTAGAAAGAGCCTCACTGGGGAAAGCAGGAGCTTGACATTTATTGAGCACCTATATAAGTTGCTAGTTCTCTCATACTGAAAGAGGTACTCCCATGCCACCCTGAACATGCCTGATCTCGTCTGGTCTCGGAAGCTAAGCAGGGTCGGGCCTGGTTAATACTTGGATGGGAGACTACCTAGGAAGTCCAGGTACTGTAGATGAGAAAAAGAAAAAGAAAAAAAGAAAGAGGGATGGGTTCTGCAGCTAGGGGACCATGTCACTTTGCCTCTCTGAGTCTCAGTTTCATCATCCGATGGCATGGACCATGCATACCAAGGACCCTTCCATCTCTTCAGTCTCAGGTACTGATGTGTGAGTGACAGAAGGACTCATCATCTGTCACCCAGCATAAGCACATCCCACTAGGAAGGCAAAAACATCAGGGGAGCCAAACAAGGGACAAATAAGTTTGACAACTTTGTGATCCAGGATTGACAGAAGAGGGGCAAGAGCTGTGTTAAGGCACTTTCTACTCAAAGAACAAAATGGTAAAAGAGGGCCAAAGAGGCCTACCCTCCATCGACTTCTTGGTTCATTCATAAAACAAAGGCTGTGGCTAAAAGGAAAACCTTCGTTCCAGAGCGGCTGGTAATGAAGGAGGGAAATAGTGCTCCAGCCATCTGTGTAACACCCAGAGCCAGCTTCCCCAACACTCGGACCGGAATACTGCGGTGGCAGCTGTCTTGTGCATTGTAGGATATGTAGCAGTGTCCCTGGCCTCTGCCCACCAGATGCCAGTAGACTACCCTCCCCCCACCATCTGTGACAACCAAATGTTTCTAGACATTGCCAAATGTCCCCCTGAAGGGCAGAATCGCCCCTGGTTGAGAACCACTGCCAGAGAGAATTTTCTATCTTAAAACTTGCCATTCTTTGTTGAATCCCTGTGACACATGTGGTGCTACCCTTCTCATCCACTGCAGTGCAGGCCGCTGTGAACTGTCAGCAAACAGACCTTGTCAGCAAGCTCTCTCTACCTGGGGGATTTTTGAGAACTACAAACACTCCTAGCAACCAACAGCCTTGGAAAATTTCTAGTAACCGTACTTGGGTGAAAGAAAGGTTTACTCATTCATTCATTCATTAACATAGGGCAGTTACTGTATGCCAGGCGATGAGTCAGGGCAATGGAGTTGGGGATACCCAGTCAGAGATGAACAGACAATACATGATGAAGTGTTGTACAGCCACCTTTGGAGCAGGCCTCAAAAGATGAATGAGAGGTATAAGAGACTGAATAACAGCCCCCCGTCAAAGATGTCCATACCCTAGTCACCAGAACCTGTAACTACTTTACTTTCCATGGCCAAAGGGACTTTGCTGGTGTGATTAAGCTAAGGATCTTGAGATGGGTAGGGGATACTGGATTATCCAAGTGGGCCCAATCTAATACAACAGTCATTATAAAAGGAAGACAGGAGGGTCAGAGTAAGAGAGAAGGATATGTGAGAACAGAAGCAGAGGTTAGAGTGATGTGGCCACAAGCCAAGGAATGCAAGCTATCTCTAGAAACTGGAGGAAATGGGTTCTCCCCTAGAGCCTCCAGAAGAAAGTAGCCCTGCATACACCTTGATATTAGCCCAGTAAAATCCATTTTGGAACTCTGACCTCCAGAAGTGTAAGATTACAAATTGATGTTGTTTTATGCTAGTGGGTTTGCAGTAATTTGTTACAGCAGCAAGAGGAAACTAATACAAAGAAGAGAGTTAAATTGTTCCACATCAAGGGGATATGTGGGAAAGACTCAGGCCTGACAGACAATGGAGCAAGAAAGGGGTCAGGTTGCTGCTGGGCTTCACAAAGGCTCAGCTAAGGCATTCAAGATCTAAAACAGCTGCATAATGGTAGAGACATGAGGTTAATTCCAGAAACATCTGGGGCTTGACTGTGAATTGAAAGGTGCTGAGAGACGAGAGAGGAGGGGGAAGAAGAGGCAAGCAAAGAGCAAAACGCCAATGGAAGTGACAGGAAAGCTGGTAATACCCTCAAGGAAATGGGGAATAAGAGTCAGGACAGGTACCATGGAGAAGAGATGGTGAGCTCAGTTTACGACATGCTCCGTTTGAGGTGTCTAAGACACACCTGGGTGAAGTTAACTAGGTTAGGAATAGGAAGGGGGCCACAAGCCCAGGAATGTAGGTGGACTCTGGAAGCTGGAAAAAGCAAGAAAAGGGATTCTCCCCTAGAGCCCGCAGAAGGAATGCAGCCCTGCCGACATCTTGATCTCAGCTCAGTGAGATCTGCGTTGGACTTCCAAGCTCCAGAACCAAAGATAATAAACCTGTGGCATTTCTAGGCACCAAGTCTGTGATAATTTGTTATAGGAGCAATTGGAAACTAATACAAGTACCAGGTATAGAAAATCACTAACAGATATCAAAAACCCTAATAATGCTTAACAATCTATTTTTAATGTCCCTTCCAAAGTGCATGGAGGGGAAAGGATGATGAGAAAGACCTGTGTGATACTCTGGTAAAAGTCCAAGTGACTAACAGATGGGTCAGCCAGTGTCACTAATGTCCAGGTGTTGGAGGTCTGGCTTGGACTGTATTCATGGAAGGATCGACACTCCATGAGACATTTGTTCTGAACTAGGAGCCCATTTTTCTCCTCTAAGGTCATGTGTCACTTACAACAGCATCTTATTTTATGACCAGAGTGCCAGTACACTCTTCAGTGACCCATGCACTCTGGACCTCAGCTTTCTGAAGTGCGAGGCAAGAAGGTTCTACAAAGTCAAGTTGACCTTGACTGGGCATCAGAACTACCTGGAGAGCTCACTAATACACAGACTGCTGGGCTCTACCCACAGAGTTCCTGATTCAGTAGGTCAGAATTGGGAATTTGTGTCTCTTATGGGATCTCAGAGGAGCATGATGCTGCTGGTCTCTTATCATGTTACACTCCAAGAACCAGCATATTAGAGATGCTACTTCTCTCACAATGAAAAGATTCTAGTATTTTCTTGTCCTGCATCTTTTTCACTAAGAGCTCCCCTTGACTTCTTGGTTCTCAGCAGCTTGCTCCTCGTTACTCTGGATGTCTGCCTGGTATAGCCTTTCGGCTGTCTGTTCTGCTTGAAGTTGAACAATAGTCCCCAGATTAGAACTGATATTAAGGAATTAGCCATAGAATATACTTAGAAAGCCATTCTCCTCCCTACCACTTCCTATTCCCTGTTCCAACTCATCACTTAGTTAACTCAGGGACAGTAAAGCAGCTCCTGCCGTCTGTGAGCTGGCTGAGCACTTTCCTGTTGAACATAAACAACTGCACAGAACACAAACATCAGGCAAGGCCACTACGTAACCAGAATGGGACAAGACAAAAAAAAAAAAAAAGACCACTTAGTAATCATGTCTGAACACAGACAAAGCATGAACCTTGTCCAAACCACAAATGTCACCAAACATCCCCCAATCTTAGCTAATGAGCGACTGCTGCTTCTTTACTCAAAACAGCATCTGTCTAATCTTCCCTGCTTCTAGATGATGTTTATTAAGACTCACGATCATGGAATTACTCCTGCTTCCTGACAGCATCCAGTCGAGAGCAGTGCCCAGCTTCCTTAAAATGCTCCAAAAGCACCTGACACAGGCCCAATCCTATGTGTGGACCTTTGTGACACACTCTTATTGTGATGCCCCAACGTGTGCGTTCTCCCTCACTGTAAGGAGAAGAAAACCAGCTTGTTCCTCTCCAGGCGTGTTACTGGGGGTATGCCTGGAGGGCAGTGATAACTCCTACTCAGCTTCCAGATTTCAGCTCGAACATCTCCTCAATGACAGTCCTTATCCTGTCTATGCTAGATCCAGATTCCCCCTAATTCCTTTCATGAGACCTGCCATGGCTTATAATTACATACTGTCATGAGCACCGCACTAAGTCTACCTCTCCCACCAGACTGAGAAGTCCAAACGGGCAGATCTGTGTGTGTTCTGCACCTGTTCCTAACACAATTCCTGGCACAAAGCAGGAAGTCAATAGATATTAGATAGATGGATAAATGGGTGAATACTGACCACTGTAATCAACCTTCTTTAAAACAATTACAAATACAAGGGTCAATGAGAGAAATCAGCAATGCAAAAAGAACTGAAGTGGTCAGAGATGAAACAACCAAGGTCTGTGCAACCAAGATGATAGCAAGGGATTGCCCATGCTGTGATGGAATACAGTCATGAACGATAAAGGTGGGGCCTTTTCTTCCATTTCTAAGTCGAGACTGTGGAGGCCAACACATGATACTCATTTTGGCTTTAGTTTAGCATAAAGCAATGTACCACTAAAACAATACACTGCTAAAAACAGTCCAAACTTTGTTATTACTCTGGAATTCTTTAAATGGAAATCATTTGCTGGGCTTGCAAATCCTTCACTGCTCACAAATTTGGGGTTGTAATAATATGTGTGCAGTTGTAATTACAAGAGGCTTTCCCTGTATCTGGCACTGCAGGCATCACTCCACAAGCTCGGAGGGGACATTCTGAGTGGGCTTTTCTAAGAGGCCATTTCGCAACTAACTGGCTTCATTTCAGGGCTAAGGATTTGATGCTTTTCAGTTATTTTTCAGCTTGAACACAATTTTATTATGTTATCCATCAACAGAAAAATCATTATCAGGCCAGGTAAGAATGCAAGTGTGTCAAATTGATAAACTGGACAAATCTTCTAAAAACCAAAGAAACTTGGGGGATTGGAGGAGGGGGGTGCCTGTGTGCACACACACACATCCGCTTCAGAAACAGCACTGTTGTGTGGCTCCACCGAAAGACATACAGAATCAATTGTTAAATACCTGTACTTCATCACAAATACACTGCTGAAGATGCTTTAGAAAATAGCAGGTGATCTTTAGCCACAAACTACGACCATCCTAAATCACACTATAAACATTTTAATCAGTTAAATGATAATATTTATTTCAATCTCATCGCCTCTAAGCATTAACACCTGAAATAAATGAGGATCCCTTTCTGTGCCTCCCTTTTTGTAATGGTTACAGTAAAAAACGATTAAGCTTGTAAGGTCTATAAACTGCAGAAGCGCTATAATTTTCTTAGAAGGTTCTGGATAATGAAAACAGTTCAGACTTGAATGATAAACAGGTCTGTTTCATCTTAAACAGGATTCAGTCCTCTTTCCACTGAGACAGAGAAAAAAGCACAGTCCAGCCATAGGAGAAGACATTTGGATCTAACTTTTTTTGTGCAACCCTCCTGGCGACCCACCCAAAATGAAAGGTGATCAAAACGGTATTTTTGGCTACCTATGGAGAAACCAATTTATTATTAAAGTAATTGATTTTAAAGTATATACTTTTGTTAATGAACTAAATCATCTTATTAGGTGCCAAAGCAAATCAAGAGTGTGGAGCTAAGTGTTTTGTCTTCCACAGAGTAGGAGGGTTTAATACACTTCATTCATTCATTCATTCATTCAATAAATATTTATTTAGGGCCTGCTCCATGCCTGGCACCAAAGAAAACAGTGCTGAGCAAAACGGTGCAACACACCATTGCCCCTATGGTAATGGAGCTTACAGTAGGGAAGATAAATGTTAAACTCAAATAAATATGTAATACTGCTATACAAAAAAGAAAAGGTGCTATGGAAGAAAAGGTAATGGTAACAGAGAGGAACTAATTTAGATTGGGGGTGGTGCGGGGATCAGAGAAAGGCACTGAGAAAAAGTGACACTGAAGCTGAAAGGCCATCAGATCGCCATCACTTTAGAAAAGGAAAACTGTTTTGGCAAATGACCACAAATGAGATTTTAAGTTTGCCTGTCAACAACTGATTGGGTTAAACCTCCCCTTTTCCAGTGCATCTGTCTTCATGTGCATCCTATGACTGCTCACCTATCATTTTGACTTACCTATCCAAATCCTATTACCTGAACACAGAAAGGTCTCACTTTATTATAATTTATTATAATCTACAGCCTTCCTATGCTTGGCCTAGAAACACCCAAAAATAATCTGCCAGAGGCATGAAAAACAGACTGGCTGTCAATCAGAATATTATTACCTGGGTGGACCAAACGTTTAATAGCCCAGGCAGTCACGAGTCCTTTGCCCAGTAAAGTGTCAAGTCCCCCGGGCAACAAAGTGGCTCCAATGCTCCAGGGTCTATACCAGATGGGGACCTGGGGAGCCTAATGATTAGTTGCCTACTTGGAACTGATGTTTGATCAGTGAACCAAGGACTGGATCACCATTTCCAGTTCCCTGAGCCTGCAGACTTAGAGGGTGTGGGAAGTGGCCTTTGAAAATCACCCAGCGGAGAGCTCCCCGGGCTGGAGGAAGGCAGGCAAGCAGAGAGGGGATCAGGGTCGGGAGGAAGAGGGGCGCCCAGGGAGGCACGCCAGGAGCTCAGGACTAGAGGATGGCACGCCAGGCCGGGTACCGGGGCCCTTCCTGCCCCCCACCACACCAGCTCCCAGCAAAGGACACCCCGTCCCCAGCCGCCCCGAGACCCCGAGAACCCGGCTTCCCCTGCGGGGGAGCAAAGCGGGCACCGCGAGCCGCGCGCAGGGCCGTAGCCCACCAGCTCCCGGTACCCGCGTCCTCAGCGCAGAGGAGGGCGCGCTGGGGCCAGAAAACGGCCAAAACCAAACTCTCCCCGCCCACCCGAAAAGCCAACCACACCCCCTGTATACCTCAGCCCAGCCGCCCCGGGACGGCCCCCGCGGTCCTCGCCTAGGCCCCCGCAGGGTTCCCGTCGGTGCCACGAGAGCTCTGCAGGGGCGCGAGTGGGAGTGAATGGGGGTGCGAGAAGCAGGCGAGGTGCCCACCGCTGTGTCACCCTCAGGGGCCCTGCCCCCGAGGCGCCCTCCCCTGCTCCGCGATCCTGAGATAGGCGCGCCGCCCCCAGGCTGAGGTGGGCACCGGGGAGCAGGCGGCCCCCGACTCACCCATTGGCGTCGAGCCGGGCCGGGCCGCCGAGGCAGCGTGAAAGTTGGCGGAGGCGGCGCGGGGGTCGAGGCGCTGGGGTCCAGGCGCGGAGGTCGGGGCGCCGGGACCGGGGCGCGGAGGTCGGAGCGCCGGGACCGCGGCGCGGGGGTCGGAACGCGGCGACGGTGGGCCGGCTTCCTCCTCTGTAGCTGCGGCCGCGGCGGCTCAGCGCCGCCCGCTGCCTCTGCTGCTGCTGCTGCCGCTGCTGCCCCGGGGCGACTCCTGCTGCTGCTGCTGCATCGCGGCCCGCTGCGCCCGGCTGCGCCGGGTTTCCTGCTGCCCGCGAGTGGAAATTGCGAAAAAAAAAAAAAAGCGCCGCCCAGCCCAGCGCTCGGCAACTGCGGCCGCGCCGCTCGCTCTCCCCTCCTCCTCACCGCCACCGCGGTGCTCCTGCGGCTCCGCCTGCCGGGGACGCTCTGCCGCCAGGGCGGGGGCGGGGCCCGAGGGGCGGGGCTTGTGAGGGGCGGGACGTCCCTGCGGCTGCGGCGCTTGGGCGCCCCCGTCACCGCCTGCTGGGTTGGGACCCAGCTCCGCGCGAGGCCGCCCCCCACTCACGGCGGCTCGGCTAACGCCCCGGGAAATGCCGCGAGACTCCTCGAGACCGGCGGAGAGGGGGTCGTGGGGGAGGGGGCATCCGAGTGGAGGGGCAACTGGGAAAGGAGCTGGAAGGAACGGGTTGTGAGGGCGCGACCGTTGAGGGAGCCTGGACTGGGGGAGGGGATACCATAGGCAGGTGAGGGGCGGAACACCTGCTGAGGGTGATGGCTGGTGACCCTGGGGGGTGGGTCGAAGCATCCCAAAATAAAGCTTCACAGAGGGCGCTGTTGGGAAGGAGGGAGAAGGGGTCTCTATGGAGAGACAGAAATGCTAGGTCCCTTCAGTGCAGCGTGGGAAAGGCAGGCCAGGTGCGAGTTTGCACGTAGGAGGTGGTGGGATGGAGATGCGAAAGACAGAGAAGGGCGCAGCAGGGCTGGTGGGGCGCATCGTCCCGCTCTGACTCTCGCAGAGACCCCTAACCCCACCCCTCCCGTGCTTGGCCCAAGTGGGATTCGGTTGTTCATCAATGTTCCCAGGCTCTGATGTTCCCAGAAATCCACTTGGGCAAACTAACTCCCTCCCCAACAGGTGTCATTGTGCCATGTTGACCCCCAGACCTGCGCAGCCCACACTTGAGTGGGCACTAAAATGAAAATAGGAAATTCGTGGGAAATCATGGGTAACTGAGAAACTCCTTTTGGGGTCCATTCACCACAGATTTCACCACAGATATTCTGCCAGCCACTGCATTCATTTACTGTCCCATTAGTTTCTTTTCCCTTTCCACCATCTGGTGGTAGGAAGAGATAGTGAAATAGATGGAAGACATTCAGAAAGAGAAAAAATAAGACAGTAAAGCAGTTAAGTCATTGGCCCCTGAAAAACGCAGGACGTTGAGGGTTAGTGGACCCATAAGTGATCAATAAAAGCTGACCCCCTACCCAATACAGGGCTGTCTTCATACCTCACCTATGACATTGAGGCAACCTTTGTAAATTGGTTACATTCTAGGATTTCTGCCAAAAGATGTTCTTATAACTGTTTCATTAGCTTTAAAAAACACCATCATCATGGTCTTACAAACAAGAGTACAGTAGTATCATCTTTGTAAATACTTTTCAAGTGTGTCAGAGCAATCTACACACAGGACTAATTCAGGGTCAGAAAACCCATCTACACAGCTGCTGAGAAGGTAGTCATGACATCAATGACAGAATCCTGAGGAACATAGAAATTAAGTATCTGAAGTGTCGAAGGTACGGGTGAATTCTCAATTATACCTGCTTCAGGCACCGTGGTGCCTCACTCATTACATGCCTTGGTATATCAGGGTGATGAGACCTTGTAATATGATCTTAAAGTTGACAAACCCTGAAATTCATAGAGCCTGGCTAAGGTCCACTGTTACTGGGACCTTTTTTTTTTTTTTCTTGGACCGCACACACAACTGGTCTGGGATCTGCTCAATTCCAGAGGTGGTTCTCTTTGCTAAGGCCAGGGTCACTAGGCCACCTTGTCCCTCTATTGAAGACACTCAGAGCCCTGAAAGCGACTGGGCCTGCTTCGACATGGAAACAGCTTTCCTGGACTAGAGTGGACTGGCATCTCGATGCCCAAGACTCTTGGCTAGCTGCCCCATGCATTCTCAGAGCAATGAGTGCAAAGTCTTTGGACATTGTTGATGACACCCACTAGGGCTGGAGTTACCTGGACATGGCAGAGGCCAGTACACCTAACCCAGTTAACTGGTGGTTGAACTCTGCAGGGCTCAGGTTAAAAATGAGCAGCTTGTCTCATGTCCTGCTTAATCTTACTCGTCTTTGTCCTACGTGGGGAAGTCAGTCCACTTATTTATTTATTTTTTACCAGCTTGGCATGGGTGAAAAGAGACCACCTGAACTTTTGTGTCTTGTTTTGTCTCTAGTCAATTTCAGGGCATACCTTTTTCTTTTTGGACCAGAGTACTATGTTCCCACTCCATGATCTGAGTATGCTTCCTGCATAAACAAATTTGCCATTTTATTACCAAAAAAAAAAAAAAAAAAAGACTGATAGCAAGACTTAAAATTTTTTTTAATTCCTGATCCGTGCCCTAATTTTAATGCCTTAAGTAAACTAAATTGTATCAATTCTACTCAAAACACTGCAGATTTTTTTCATTTGCAGTTTCTCTAAATTACAAAAATGGGCATTCCTTTTCCCCCACTTATTGTTTGGTTCTTCTGAATTGTTCCTATTGTCCTTTTATTTTTCCTTTGAGAAACTTTTGCTGACCAGCAGCACAAAGGAAGTTAATATTAAGATTCAAATGCAGATGCTGACAAAAATAGATATATAATTCTTCATCCTGCTTCCCTTTTACAAGAGTATATTTTAATAGGATAGTTAGTGCAATATTTCAAATTATGTGAATCCATCTCATGAATGTTGCTAGAGAAATACATTGTGTTTAATACCATGTCTTCATCCCATTGAACTCCCATTTCTATGAGAATAGAAGATGCATTTCAGGAATGGAGAGTAGCTGAGCCACCACACTTAAAATAATATCACATAATTTAAAAGGCCCCATTGTGTTGCTTCATGGTGGTAACATTTTGGATAAAAATGGAAGGCAGTTGAGCCTCTGCCTATGTAGCACTTACAACCTGTCATGATTGCTCTCTCAGAGTACTTGGACTTGACATCTGTAATTTGCATGTAATGAATGATACTTTGCTTTGATAACCTTTAATATCATCTTTATATTAATTTAAATTACATGCAGAGTGCCTTACAAAAGACAGTCATTATCTGGTACTTCTGATGAGCTTTATGGAGAAATGTAAAAACCTCTTGGTGCCAGAAACTAAGGAAATGCTCAATAAAAATGATGGGGCAAGTCAAAAGGGCACAAGAGCCAACCTGAAAAAGCTCCCAAAGGCTAAAGCTAGAACAATCCCAGCAACAAAATAAATAACAATTCTATTGGATTATAACCCACAGAATAAAGGTCATATCTTTAAGCCCATATAGATAAATATAAATAGCTGACTAAATAAGTAAATAAGTCAGGGAGGGGAACAAGTCTTCCTTATAGAGGAATTCCAATTAATAAATATAGAAGAAATGGAGGAAAGAGAAAATCACCATTAGAACACCACAGTGATGATTGATACAGGCAAAATTCACCTCAAATTCTCAAATTAGTGGGTGCAAGTTGAAAGAGAAACCCTGGCAGATGGCACTTTAAGCCTCTGTGCTGACAGTTTTGAGGCAAGCTTTTCCCTTCTTCCTGTGCATGGTGAATACTGGGTTAAAGATAACTTGTCCGGATCACATCAAGAGCCCTAGAAATAGCATCTCACTCTATTATACTTGAACTGGCTTAATAACCACTCTTGGGATGACCCACTCACTTCCCCTTTTATCCTTTTCAGTGAATCCTTTGCAACAAATCCAACAGAGCTGGTTTTATCAGCTCTGTGGAGATGCAAACTAATCATATCAGAGAAGTAGATCATTTATAAGACAGCTTAACTGTGATTATCCGTACAAGGTTTGAAAGAAAGGCTTGCTTTTAAAGGAAATAACTAGGTGGAATGTGCTCTCTCAAAAGACTACAAAACTGGAATAGGGTGTTCTTCCTTAAAAATCCAAAGAACGCCTGAATAATTGACTTCAAAGTTGATCACAGGAACTTGCACTGAGAACACACAAGAAGAGCACACAGATTATGGACTAACTTGCCTTTTTCACAGCAACTCTTTGTCTAAGAAATAGTAAATTGGGAAAACAGTCCTAGGAAATAAACAAGAAATATGGTTTCTGTTTTCTACCCACTTTATTCAGCCCCTTCTTCTCTCAAAATTACAAGAGGTCATGTATAAGAAAGGGCATTTTCACAATTTAAAAAAAATGAGTCAAATGATATTCCAAAAAAGTTCCAAAAGCACTGGCCATTAATTTAAGATTATATGTGTGGAATATGCATTGTAATAAATGTTAACAACTTTAAATAGATTCATTGGTCTTTAGCATAGGAAAAAAACATCCCAACAGGCCAATTTTTTTAAAATGGGAGCTGATTAACAATAGGCTTTTGATCTTATCAGTAAATGAAGATTTAATAGTAGAAATTGCCTTGCAAAAGTGATTTCTCTTTTTCCCTTCCTTTCAGAAATTAGGCTCAGAGGCCCCATCACAGACTGGGGGTCCATTGGAGCTGGGTCTCCAGGATACACAGATATTTGCTGGCATTCCAGACTGTGAAGAACAAGAGGATGCTCAGAGTTGGGGGAACAGATAATGTTGCAAGGAGGTTTGTGTGAAAGGGGCAGGAGTGCGGCCAAATATCAGATTCTGTGTCTCTGTGCCAGGCCCAGTGTAAACAAGACCCAACAAGCAATAGGGAAGAGCACAGGTTTCTGAGAAGACTGATTTTAGGAAGGTAACTGGCAAGCTAAACGGAATTAGGATTAGGGAGGGAAAGCCTGCAAGTAGGAGGCCATGGAGAGGCCAGAGATATTAATGGCAAAAAATATGATGGCATTGATACTGACAAAGAAAAGAAGTCACATCTAGAGTCATTTCTGAACTACATTAGACAGATCTGGTGAGGCAGTGGATTAGGGAGAGGGTAGGGAGCAAAATTGGAGGATTTTGAAGAAATATTTTTGTTTGGGAGTGATCAATCAAGAGGAGAAGAAAGTCATTGAGGGTAGAGAGGAAATAATGAATTTGGATTTGAATCTCATTGAGTACAAAAGGGAACAAAGTAGTAATCCAAGCTACAATGTGGATGATCCTCGAAGACATGATGCTAAATTAAAGAAGCCAGATATAAAAGAACACATAGCACATGATTCCATTTATATGAAATGTCCAAAATAGACAAATCTATAGAAAAAGAAAGTAGATCAGGGGCTGGGGGAATTGAGGAGTGACTGGTAATGGAAACATTTCTTTTTGGGGTGACAAAAATGTTGTAAAATTCATTGTGATGATAGTAGTATAACTCCATGAATGTACTAAAACATCATCGGATTATATACCCTAAAATGGATGAATTGTAAGGTATGTGAATTTATCTCAACGAGGTCTGTTTTGTGTTAAAAAAAAAAAAAGAGTGATAGTGCATAGTTTCAGTCTAGAAAGATGAAAAAGTTCTGGAAGTGGATAAAACAATGTGAATGTATTTAATGCCACTTAAAAATATTACAATGGTAAACATTACATAGTGTATATTTCTTTCCCACAATAAAAAAAGAGAATGAACAGTCTACAGCCATGCCACCCTGAATGCGCCCAAACTCATCTGATCTCGGAAACTAAGCAGGGGCGGGCCTGGTTAGTATTTGGATGGGAGACCACCTAGGAAGACCAGGTGCTGTAGACCTAAAAAAAAAAAAAGAGCGAGTGAACACATTTGTGATTGGTGGATTACATGGGGTGTGTGGGCATGGTTTTCCCTGTGTTTTGCCTACTCCAATAACAGCCTCACACTGCTTCTCAAACAGGACCTCAGTATTACAATAACAGCTACCTCATCACCCTCAGTGTCACATTTTTAGGGGTCAGAGAAACTACGTCCAGTGGCCTGGGCTAAAGGCGATGAGCCACAGCTCCCCTCCAGGTGGTAAAATCCTCAGTCACACAGCCAATCCCAGATGCGTCCTCAAGCCCCAGAGGCCACAGGACTTAATTGAAAAGTCTCTGAACCAGGCACTCACTTAATAAGATTGGACACATTCCTTTTCTAGCACAACTTCTTATTAAATAGAGCCAGTCAAATTAAGTTCCCCTCCTCAAAAATAATTACAGGCCAGCCAGAGGCAAAAGTGGGAAGTACGTGAAGTTCATATTTGTTTGGCTTCTGTTCCTCTGTTGAAGCTTTCTTTCTTGGATCACAGCGGTCCTTAAAGTGTGGTCTCCAGACCAGCAGCAGCTGCTGCAGCACATGAGAACTTGTTAACAATGTACATTGCGGACCCCAGCTCAGACTCTCTGAATCAGGAGCTCTGGCAGTGGGCGTCTGCTGAATGCTGACAGAGCGCCAGCGTGAGAACGCTGCTGTGCTTCAGCTCCCTTGAGCCCAGATGACCAGCTTGATCTTCAGTAATGACAAAGGGCTGGAGGGAGCTACCAGGGACACACACCCCTGAGCTGGCAAAACTGATTTGGTGTTTATTAACATGATAAAACTAATATCTTCTTGTCATTTTTTTTAATTAATAAAACATTAAAGATATAGTATAGAAGGTGAAAAACTTTCATAATCTCACAATCATCAATTATTGTAGAGATAACTAATGATCACTGTTAACTTCTGATGGAATATCCCCCAGTTTTTAAATGTGTAACAATACTAAGATACATGATGATTTCCACATACTATAATTATTTTTTTTGAACTGGTAACTGCTCTTTATTGTTCATATGATGGAAACTGAGAACTTCGGAGAGAGGACTTTTTTCTTGGAGAATTCCCAAATTGCCATTTCTTCTCATAAAATTTACTGTGAAATATTAAACCTTTCTGGAACAAACTTTTTGAGAATGTATTTCATAACTTTTTGGGGAGAACTGAGAATTCCTGATAAAAATGCTCAAGGAATTCTCTGATACTCTTCAATGAGATTAAGCTCTTTTCAGGGAAGCAAGCTCCCTCCCTGACCACCCAACCTCTCAGCTTACCACAGGTCAGAAGTCCAGTGAGCTTTAGCCTGAAATTCTTTTTCCTTGTGTCAGATCTAATGATGATCATCTATTCGCTTCCCAGAACATCCTGACCAAGAGTGAATCTTGAAAAAAGTTTTGCCGTGTGTTCATAAATTTTCTGAAGTTTCATATAAATGCATCAGTTTCTACTAACTATAGACAACACAAGCAGCCTATCGGATAAACACTAGACTTTTCAGCACCCAAATACAGGAGGAAAAAGACTCAACCTTACATAAAAATACAGTGTGTTGCCCATCTTTCAAAAACCTCTCTGGGCAGTGAGGATGACCTTAAGGTAGTAATTGATATATTTATAGAAGAGCAAGGACCTGCAATCATCCTCTCTTAAATTCTTACAATGACAGAATAAAATGCTACTATTCCCATTTTACAAGTGAGGAGACTCAAGTTGATAGAGGCTAAATGTCATGCCCTATGTCCCTTGCAGGAAAGAGAGGCAGGCCTAGGTGTGTTAAGTCAGTTGCACCTAATTCCATTAGAAAGTATGCAGTCATCTGAAGTTGAACAAAGCAACCCCCTTTTTCCTGATTTAGAATTCCTACTCAATGGCCTTAGTATAAAATTTAAATGGATCCTTTTGAGCATTTTGCCGTGTGAAATTCGTATATATATATAAAATGTTCTTGACATTAACAATGAGTGATAAAACCCAGAATGTACATTTACACATACCTTGTATTTGAAATTGCCTTTTAACTTATAAAATACATTTAAAACTTCAAAAGTAAATATTCCAAAAGGTTAAAGGGTCATCTTGGAGTCACGTGTCTGTAGCTGATCCTTTCCCTTCTATTTGCTGAGCCATCAGAGGATGGGGGTGCAGCCACCAGCCTGGGTAAGAACAATTCGGGCTTCACCTGCTACTAGCTGACACGCCACCTTGGGAAGTTTCTGAACCTCTCTGGGCCTCAGGTTCCTCATCTGTAAAATGGGTTGGCATGAGCTATAATGGGCCAATGCTTGTAAAGTGTTTAGGATAGTGTCTGGCACTGTTCCAAATTTTCTGTAATGAACATAATTTTAATAACAGAAAGGTTGCTTTTAAAAGTTGTTATACCTTTATTATTTCATATTTTTCTTACTTGAATATCTTAGAATAAATAAATGACTATAATCGAACAAATAAACATTTTAAATGATTACTGCAGGACTTTAAAGTGAGAATCTAATTTGACAATTTGTAGCAAAGTCTTAAAATATACACACTCTGGTTAATCCTAGCATACTGGCTACTTGTGTTACCATCTCTCTTCCTCAAATCCCAGTAAAATGATGATGAAGGAATAAGAGGGAATTCACCCACAAGGACAAGGAAAATGGGAAAGTAAACATCACGGGACTAGCCATTTTAAGGTGCTGTTAGGGTTCAAACAGCAGCCAGGAAGGGTAACAGGCTCAGCAGGAAGCCACCAAATAGGGATCTGCAACAGAAACCAGCAAGGGAGCACCTTTGCAGAACAAAAGCCAGGCAAGGCTCAGGGATGCAATCAGAGGGACAGTGTTGCCATCTATATACCAGGTGGCTGGACCCTCGGTCCCCTCCTTACCCTGCATCACCAGACATTAAACCTGAGAGGATGTGGTTCCTGGAAACCAGGTGACCAAATCTGGCCATCTTCCCTGTCTGCCTTCCCTGCCACAGGCAGGGGATAGAAGGCTCCTTCTTCAGGGAAACCAAGGGGTCCTAGAGGAAAGATCCCTCAATGTGGATGAGGAGAAACCGAAGCCAAACACTAGTGCTCTGGGGGTTGGGGAAACCAGATTGTGTGGGCAGATGAGATTCACAAGCGGCTTCCCATTAAGCTTTTGAGCTGTAAACTGTGGCAAGTGGTGGGACCTTCTCAGAGATTCTTGACAATTGCTGTAGCTTCTATGCCAGCTTTTGTGCTTTGGACCAAGGCATTTAGTGTCAGCTTCTCTGACCTTTTGGGCAGCATCCCTGACACCTACCCTCACCACCCCCTCCAGCTCTTCTATCCCCTACCTAAGCCCCTGATTCCATATTCAGCCTTTTCTATCTGAAACATGCAGAGTGGCTTCTGTTTTCCTGACCAGATCCAGACTGATACAGCCTGTGCCAGAGGTCTTCCATTTCCATCCTTGGTCCTCCTCCAGCCTGCTCTGGGTGCTGGTAGTATAGACAGCTTTGTGTCAAATTCATTCAGTGAACAGCACCAGCAGGGATGGATGATGAAAAGAGAGAGAAGTCAGGGTATATATTCCTCTCACTCCCTCCATGCTCTATCACTTATTGGCTGTGTCTGTCTTCTGAAGTCTATAGCTCCCATCAGCAGCCCCTTTACACAGAGTTCCAAACATAACTTCCTCCCTCCCTTGGGCCTTAGGTAGTAAATCTCTCTGTTATTGCTACCCATAGCATACTAATCTATTTTTTGCTGTTGCCCCTAAACCCTGCCCACATCTTCATAAATAATCCCTTATTAAACCCTTCTCAATGACCAAGATTAAGTGCAGCATCTGTTTCCTACCAGGCCTTGACTGAGACACTACTCCTCACCCCTCACCAAGCCCCTGACAGGCTCCCAGGATGGCCAAAAGGGTTTTAGGTGCCTCAGTGTTCAATATCAACAGTCAAAGATCACCAGACATTGAGGAACATTCCCAATGTGAAGGAAAGACACACACACACACACACACACACACACACACACACACACACACACAGAATTAAGAAAAAAAGTATATAGAGAACAAAAGACTTCATCATCAACAACCGAACCACTAAAAGATTCTCAGAATGTTAAGAGAAGATATTGCATGAAACAAGGACAGGACATAAATAAAAATAGAAAAAGGGAGAAAGGGGGACGGGAAATGAAATGGGAAGAGGGGAAGAGGAGGTGAAGTTGTTATAATCAAAGGGCAAGAAAGACCTTGGAAATTTGAAATATGATAGCCAAAGTTTTAAAAACTGAATAAAAGAGTTGTCATATAAAGTCAGGTAAATTTCCCAGGAAGTAGAATAAAGGAGAATGAGATGGAAAGTAGAAGAGAAAGAATAGAAAATATAGAAGTTTATTCCATCTTATAGACAGTTCAGAAAAAAAGTAAACAAAAAAATGGAAAGACTGGAATTATCAAATTAATAACACACAAAAAATGTCCCTAAACTGAAGGACAACTGTTTCTACATGGAAAGGGCCCACCAAGGACAGGACATCAAATGAAAAAAAAGATGCACAAGGCATATTATCATGAACTTCAGAACACCAGTGATAAATCCTAAAATCTTCCAGAAAGAACAAGCAAGCTGCATAACAAAGGATTTGGAATCAAAATGTATCAGACTTCTCAATAAGGTCTCTAGAAATTGGAAGATAATGAGGCAACACCTTCAAAATTCTGAAAGTAAATGATTCTCAACCTAGAATTCAACACTCAACCAAACCATCAATCAAATACAAAACCGGAAGAATGACATTTTCACACATAGAAGGCTTCCAAATGCATATCTTCTATGTACTCTTCAGAAATGTCTGGAGGATGTGCTCCAGCATAAGAAAAGAGCACATTAAGATGGCAGAAGACACAAGACTCAGGAAACAAAGGGTGCTATACAAGAGAGCAGTAAGAGAAAAGTCCCTGGATGACTCTGTGAGGGAGGACCAGAGGACAATCAGTTCAGCTTGAACAGCATAGAGAGCTCTGGGTGGGAGGTGTGATTGAGTTGAGTATGTGGACCATGTTACCGATAAGCTTTGGTAGATTTGGTGGAGGCTGTAGTAGGCAGAATAATGGCCCTCCAAAGATGCCAACATCCTTATCCCTGAACTTGTGAATATGTCAGGTTACATTGGAAAAGAGGGCGTAAGGTTGCAGATGGAATTAAGGTTGCTAATCAGCCAAATTTAGGATGGGGAGATTATCCTGGATTATCCAAGTGGGCTGATAATGACAAAGGTCCTTAAATATAGAACAAGGAGACGGAAAAAAGCATCAGTGTTACAGTGATATAGCATGAGAAAGGCGTGACCTGGCTTGGAAGATGAAAGGAGCCACGAGCCAAGGAACACAGACAACTTCTCAAAGCTATAAATAGCAAGGGAATGGATTCTCCCTTAGAGCATCCCGAAGGAAAGCAGCCCATCCAACACCTTGATTTTAGCCCAGAGGGACCTATTTTGGACTTCTGGCCTTATATCAGCAATAGCAGAAACACATATAGAGGATTTGAATGAGCACCTAAAAACTAAACAAATAAGAAACTCAAGGCAGTTAACATTATGAAAAACAGTAAGTTGTAAAAAATGAAACAATCTTTAGTATAACCTATGTGATTCATCAAAAATAATATTTATAAGATGTCAAAAGCATGGCAGAGTGAGAGATGTCCCTGGATCTCTCCCCTTGAAACAATAATAAGCTGAACATCTAAAACACAACAAAAAACACCCAAACTGCACACCATCACATCTGAGCGTGGAATCTGCACATAGGAGCTACCACAAGTCAGAACCCTGGGTGTTGGGCAGTGGACTGGAAGAAATAAAGAAGCTGCCTCTCGCAGCAGTCAAAGCTCCCAGTAGGAGGAGGGGGAGGGGTGAAGGTGCGAGAACTTCCCTGAATGGCCCTGCCTGGGACTGCTGCGAGCCCCCCACATTGGGCAGAAGGGCCCAGTCATCAGGGCAGAAGGCAGAGAAGCAGAATGGTACCACAGAGAAACAACAGTTGATTTTTACCAGCCATGGTTGCAAAACTGAGGCTGAGCTGCAGCCCCTAAATCCCAACCCAGAGGGCTCCTCTCCCTATACCCACAGAGACCGATCACCACAGAGCCCCAGGGGAATCTGAGCAAATGCTACCGAAACTGTTGCTAACACTGACAGGGACTGAAACTGAGGGTAGCGAGTGTGATTGAATATCTATTAGAAAATAAAAAGGAATTACTAAGACTTTATATAAAGCAAGAATCCAAAAGGCTTAGACGCCACCTACTGGAAACCAAAAGAAAAGTGCCTTCTTTGCAACGGGCTAAAGAGAGACCTTTATATTATAAACCTTCTTTCTGGAAAAATAGTAGAATACACTTCCATTAATGCCCAGGCAGAGAAATAGTCCAATAAACACCATGAACAACCAAGGTGACAAGGCATCTCAGAAAAAAAAAAAAGAGAAAAATCTCTAGGAAATAAGCTTACAGACATAGAAATATGCAACTTAAATGACAGAGACTTCAGGATGGTACTTCTGAAAAAACTCAATGAGTTCCGAAACGAGTCATATCAACGATTTCAGGAATTAAAAAAACAACTAGTTGAGCAAAGAAAGGACAATGAAACCTTAAGAAAAACATAATAGATCTTCTGGAGATAAAATACACATTGCAAGAGATGAACAATGGAATAGCAAGCTTGGGAAATAGAGTCAACCAAATGGAGGAAAAGATTAGTGATATCCAAGACAGAAATCTAGAAATAAATCAGAAGAAGAGAGAAACCAAAGAATGAAAAATAATGAGAGAAATTGAAGAACTAGCTGATACCATCAGGAGAGGAAACATAAGAATAACGGGCATTATCGAAAGCGAAGAAAAGGAGCAGGGACTAGAAAGCATTTTCAGAAAAACAGTGGACGAGAATTTCCCAAATCTAAGGAATGAGCTGGAGCTTAGATTTCAAGAAGTCAACAGAACACCCAATTATCTCAACCCCAAAAGTCCTTCACCAAGATACATTGTATTAAAGTTAGCAAAAAATCAACGACAAAGATAGGATTCTCAAGGCAGCCAGGGAGAAAAAACGGTAACATGTAAAGGAAAACCCATTAGATTATCCCCGGACTTCTCAGCACAAACCTTACAAGCCAGAAAGAAAAGGAACCAAATATTTAAACTATTAAGTGAAAGGAACTACCAGCCTAGAATAATGTATCCAGCTAAGCTCCCCTGGAGATATGAAGGAGAAATTAAGACTTTTCCAGACATACAAAAACTGAGGAAATTCTCCACTATGAGGCCTGCACTACAGAAATACTGAAAGGGGTCAGTTCACCTAAAACAAAATGAGAACAAAATACATAATTAGGAGTAAGGTGACTAGCAGGCAGATAGAAGCAGAAGACTGCAACCCTTACTAAGAACAGGGCATTATAAGCTTAAATAATAAGAAGAGAATTGTTATAACAAGATAGTAATGAATGTTCAGCATACATAGGAAAAAACTGAGATAACAATGACTGAAAATGGGGGGATTCAAAGATCCAAATTTGCAAAGGGGAATGGAGATAAGGCATGCGCAGAAGAAAATGGACGACTGTATATACATAACTATCCTTTTCATATTTGTAATGGTAACCACAAACCAAAGATTCAGAACCAAAGTATATAATATAAAACAAGAAGAACCAGAGGGGAAACCCACAAAACCCAACCAAAATTAAAAAAAAAAAAAAAAACAGAAACACAATGACAAGGAAGCAATGGAAACACCAAGCTACCAGAAAGCAAAAGATAAAATGGCTATAAGAAGACCTCATATTTCAATAATCGCCCTAAATATAAATAGACTGAACTCATCAATAAAAAGGGACAGAGTTGCAGATTGCATCAAAAAACAAAACCCAACCACATGCTGCCTCTAGGAGACACATCTCAGCTCCAAAGACAAATATAGACTCAAAGTGAAAGGGTGGAAAATGATATTTCAAGCAAATTGCATTCAGAGAAAAGTGGGAGTAGTGGTACTAATATCAAATGAAATAGACTTCAAAATTAAAGATGTAAAGAAAGATACTGAGTGACACTTCATAATCATAAAGGGAATCATGCACCAAGGAGATATAGCACTTATTAATATCTATGGTACCAATCAGGGAGCCCCAAAATATGTAAAGCAATTACTAACAGAACTAAAGGGAGAAACAGACCAAAACACTATCGTAGTAGGGGACCTAAATAAACCCACTGTCAGATATGGACAGATTATCCAAACAGAAAATCGATAAGGAAAAACACCCTTAAATGACACATTAGTCCAACTGGACATAATTGACATTTACAGAGCCTTTCATCCCAAAAGAGCTGCTTATACATTCTTCTCTAGTGCACATGGAACATTCTCAAGAATCAACCATATATTAGGACACAGAGATAGCCTCAACAAATATAAGAGGGTTCAAATCGTACCAACCATGTTCTCTGATCATAATGCTTTGTTCAAAAATCTATAGCATTCCTATACTCTAATCATGAAGTGTCATGAAAAGAAGTGGAGAAAATAATTCCTTTTGCAATTGCAACAAAAGGAATAAAATACCTAGGAATAAATCTAATGAAACCTGTGAAGGACCTATGTAATGAAAACTACAAGACTGTATTAAAAGAAATCGAAGAAAATACAAAGAAATGGAAAGATTTTTTGTGTCCTTGGATTGGAAGAATCAACATAGTTAAAATGGCCTTATTACATAAAGCATTAAACAGATTTAATGCAATCCCCATCAAAATCCCATCAGCATTTTTTAAAGAAATAGAATAAAAAATCATCAGATTTGTATGGAAACACAAAAGACCCCGAATTGCCAAAGCCATCCTGAGAAAAAAGAACGAGGCTGGAGGCATCACTCTGCCCGACTTCAAATTATACTACAAAGCGACAGTAATTAAAATCTGGTAAAGATAACACAAAAAAAAGAAAACTACAGACAAATATCTCTCATGAACACTGATGCAAAAATTCTAAATAAGATACTAGCAAACCAAATACAGAAACATATTAAAAAAATTATACACCACAATCAAGTGGGCTTCATCCCAGGGGCACAGGGATGGTTCAACATATGCAAATCGATTAATGTGATACATCACATAAACAAATTAAAGAATAAGAATCATATGATCACATGAATAGATGCAGGAAAAGCCTTCGACAAGATACAGCATCCATTTATGATCAAGACAGTTAACAAAATCGGTATAGAAGGAAAGTATCATAACATAATAAAAGCCATATATGACAAACCCTCAGCCAACATTATACTTAATGGTGAAAAACTAAAAACCTTCCCTCTAAAATCAGGAATAAGGCAAGGCTGTCCAGTATCGCCACTGTTATTCAATATAACACTGGAGGTCCTAGCGAGTGCAATCAGACAAGAAAAAGATATAAAAGGCATCCAAATAGGAAACAAAGAAGTTAAACTGTCATTATTTGCAGATGACAAGTTTCTCTATATAGAAAATCCTAAGACTCCACAAGAATACTACTAGAAACAATAAGCAAATACAGTAAAGTCTCTGGATACAAAATCAATGTTCAAAAATCCATAGCATTCCTATACTCTAATAACGAAGTGTCATAAAAAGAAGCGGAAAAAATAATTCTTTTTGCAATTACAACAAAAAGAGTAAAATACCTAGGAATATATTTAACGAAAAAAGTCAAGGACCTATATAATGAAAACTATAGGACTCTATTAAAAGAAATCAAAGAAGATATAAAGAAATGGAAAGATATTTTGTGTTCTTAGAAGAATCAACATAGTTAAAATGTCCATATAGATTTATATAGATTTAATGCAATCTCCATCAAAATCCCATCAGCATTTTTTAAAGAAATAGAACAAAAAATCATCAGATTTGTGTGGAAGCACAAAAGAACCCAAATTGCCAAAGCCATTCTGAGGAAAAAGAATGAGGCTGGAGGCATCACCCTGCCCAACTTCAAATTATACTACAAAGCGACATGGTATTGGCAGCAAAACAGACACACGGACCAGTGGAACAGAATCGAGAGTGCAGAAGTAAACCCATATTTATATGGGCAAATAGTTTTTGACAAAAAAGCCAAAAACATACACTGGAGAAAGGAAATCCTCTTCAATAAATAGTACTGGGAAAACTGGAAAGATACCCGCAAAAGAATGAAACTAGATTGTTGTGTCACTGCACATCAAAATTAACTCAAAATGGATTAAGGACCTGAATATGAGACCTGAAACAATAAAGTGCATAGAAGAAAACATAGGAACTAAACTCAAGGAACTCAAACTTAAAAAGGACTTTATGAATTTGACCTCAAAGGCAAGGGAAGTAAAAGCTAAAATAAATGAATGGGACTACATCAAACTAAAAAGCTTCTGCTCAGCAAAAGAAATCGTCAACAAGGTAAAGAGACAACCATCCGAATGGGAAAATATATTTGCAAGCAACGCTTCCAATAAGGGCCTAATATCCAAAATATACAAAGAACTCATATGACTCAATAACAACAAGAGAACTAAGAATCCAATCAAAAAATGGGCAGAGGACCTGAACAGACACTTTTCCCTAGAGGACATACAAATGGCCAACAAATATTTGAAAAGATGCTCAACATTGCTAGCTGTTAGGGAAATGCAAATCAAAACCACAATGAGATACCATCTCATACCTGTTAGAATAGCTATAAACAGGACAAGTAATAACAAATGCTGGAGAGGATGCAGAGAAAAAGGAACCCTCATACACTGCTGGTGGGACTGAGAATTGGTATAGCCACTATGGAAAACAGTGTGGAGGTTCCTCAAAAAAACTAAGAGTTGATCTACCATATGATCCAGCAATCCCTCTACTGGGTATTTACCCCCAAAACTTGAAAACCCAAATCTGAAAAGATATTTGCACATCCAAGTTCATAGCAGCATTATTCACAGTGGCTAGGATATGGAAGCAACTGAAGTGTCCTATGATAGATGATTGGCAAAAATAGCTGTGGTACATATGTACAATGGACTCAGCCATAAAAAGAGATGAAATATTGCCATTTGTGATGACATGGAAGTACCTTGAGATAATCATGCTAAGAGAAATAAGCCAGACAGAAAAAGTTGGAAACCACATGATATCACTTATATGTGGGATATAAACCTAAAAGCAACAAATGAACAGGACAAACAAACTGAGACCCATGGTCATGGACAATAAACTAGTGGTTACCAGAGGGGAAAGGAGAGTGGGGAGGGGGGAGGTAGGTGGGGTAAAGAGGGTCAAATATGTAGTGACAGAAGAAAATCTAACTATGGGCGGTGAATACACAATGCAGTATATATGTGCCTTACTGTTGAGTTGTACACCTGAAACTTACTGGATTTCATTAACCAATGTCACCATAATAAAAAATGATAATAATAATATTTATGTGGCCATATAATGTAAAGCAATTAATTTGACAGAAAATATGACAATAATATATTGGGTGATTTTGGAGTTAGAAATTGGGGAGCTAAATCCCCATATATTATAAGAGGAACTCAGTCAATAGTGCCTAAAATTAATAAAACAAAAAATAGCAGTATAGGCATATTATTTAGATATGGGATGGTAAATCCCGAAGAAACAGGTATAAGAATTGAAAGTAGTTCTCCAGAAATGGAACTGAAATACCAAGGGGTGGAGTGGGGAACCTGGAGCATAGAGATAAACCTTATGTAGGACAATCGTTGAAACTATGTGTGTGTCAATTTCCTATCACTGTTGTACCAAATTACTGTAAACTTAGTGGCTTCAAACAACACAAATTTATTATCTTACAGTTTTGGAGGTCAGAAGTCCGAAATGTGTCTCATGGGGCTGAAATTGAGGTATTGGCAGGGCTGAACACCCTCCAGAGGCCCCAGGGGAGAATCTGTTCCTTGCCTTTTCCAGCTTCTAGAGACTAGAGACTGTCGCATTCCTGGGTGGCTGGCCTTGTCCAGTCAGTGGTCACATTACTCTGAACTCTGTTTCCATCATCCTATCTTCTTTTCTGACTCGTCTGCACGTTTCCCTAATAAGGGTGATTACATTGTGATTATATTGGGCTCATCTGAATAATCCAAAATAATCTATCTCAATATCATTATCTTAATCACATCTGCAAAATTCCTTTTACCAGGTAAGGTAAGGTAACATAGTTATAGGTTCCAGGGATTAGGATGTAGATTTCTTTGGTGGAGTGACATTATTCTGCTTACCCTAATGTATCTGTATTATTTTAATAGAAATATTTTTTAAAACATGCACTCTTTGACTCAACAATTCTCCTTCTAGGAAATAATGCTAATGGAATAATTAGTCATGTATACAAAAATCTGTGTTCATAGACATTGTTTATGATGCTAAAAAAATCATAAGCAACTAGATGTTCATGATAAAAATGTTTAAGATATAACTATAAAAAGACTATCATGTAGAATTAACCATTATGCTATAGAGCTTTATGATGAATAAAGTTGTTCACTGTTTAAGTAAAAAAAATAAAATACTAAATGCCATTTGCTGCTATCAAATTTTTGTTTTAAAAGTGTTATGTGTAGAAAATGTGAGCGTTTTTGCATATGTATGTACATACATGTAATATGACTATATATAGAGACAGAGACAGAAACAGAGAAAAGAAAAATGTGCATGCGTGTATGTGCTCGCACACATGTAGTGGTTATATATGTGCCAAAAGCCTGAAAGAATTGAGAGCAAAGTGTTAACTGTGGTTACTACTGAATGGTTGGAGTACAGGTAATTTTAATTTTCTTCCTTATGCTTTCATAATTTCTAGGATTTTTTCCCTCATCAGGCATGTGTTACTCTTACAACCATAAAATAAGTTATTTCCATTTTGCAAAAGTAAATAACTTTTAAAAACAAGCATCTGAGATCCTAGAGATTAACTATGGCAACAACTGTCACTAAAGATTGATTACACACGTAGCAATTAGCACACCTAAGAAAAGATGTCAACCCACCCTTACTAATTAACACTAAAATGTGGTTTAGCTCTAAATGCTCTAGAAGTATGTTGAAGCCATGACTATAAATTTCCATATCTTGTTCTTTATAGAATCTTTGTCTGTGCTAAGGTCTGGGAGGCAGAACTCCTCAGTGGGCGCTGAAATCTCTTGATTTCCAGCAGCATTTGAAAGAGGCAGCTCAATTCCCTTTCTTGCCCATTAGGTGGGGCAAGAAAGCTTTAGAAGAGTCCCTACCTGCTAAAACATGAACAGGAAGAGACCAAATTGCAGGGGGAAGGGGGAAGACAGGTAGAAGGACTCAGAAGTTATCCCGGTCCACTTTGGTGGGATGTGTGCTAAAATTATTCTAGGATGAAAACTATTTAGAGAGAGTTTTCTAGAAAATACCAAGTTGAGAGTCTATAAAATGGGTTTCGGTACCTGACAATCACACCCATTACCAAGACATTTTTCTAACATTTTAAAATTAAAATATCTCTGTTGAAATGCAAATTAAAACAACACCGAGATGCCATTTTTCACAAATCAGGCTGGCAAAAATTCAAAAGCTAATCAACACACTCCTCCGGCCAGGCTTAGGGGAAACAGGTGGAGAAGGTAAGAATGCAGGCAAATAAACACATGAAAAGAAGTTCGACTTCTCTAGTCTGTTAGGGAAATGCACATTTAGGCCACAATGAACTGCTACTTCACACCTACTAAAATCAAACAAAGTAGCTGAAGCTTGGAAGGATATGGAGCTGTGGGACTCTCATCCATTGCTGGTGAGAGTGTAAAATGATACAGCAGCTGCTTAGGAAACCGGTTTGGTCATTTCTTACAAATTTTAAACATATATTTAGTATATGACCTGACAATCTTATTTCTGGGCATTTACTCAAGTGAAATAAAAAGACACGCCTACAAAAAGACCTGTAATTGCCAAGAGGTAGAAACAACAGACGTCTATCAAGTAGTGAATGGATAAGTAACTTTTGGTACATCCAGACAACGGATTACTACTTAGCAATAAAAAGAAATAAATTAGTGAAATAGAAAACATGTCCTTGTTTGGGGGTGGTAGAGGAGATTGCTCACAGAGGCACAAAAGAACTTTTTGGGGCAATAAATATATTCTATATTTTGACTGTGGCTGTACTTCAGTAGGTTTGTCATATTGAACTGTATGCCTAAAAAGATGAATTTCACTGTACATAAATCATACCTTAATAAGCCCAATTTTAAGAAAGAAACTCTGCCTGGGTCTGAATCCCAGCTCTGGCACTTACTAGCTGGTGACCCTGGGCAGGTTACTTAACTTTTCTGTGCCTCAGTTTCTTCATTTGTATAATGGAGACAATGATAGTGCCTACCTACTGCATAGGTTTTCTGTGAAGATGGAGAGTGCTGGAACATTGCCTGATACAGTGATTGTTTAGTACATGAACTATTATTCTTATGGTCAGAACAGATAAGTCTGAGTCTGAAGGCCTGCCACCTGCCTGCACACCACACTGGGTATTTACAAGAGCACATGGGATAAAGATGAGATTAAGCGATGGCTGACCATTCAAGGACAGATTTTTTTCAAAAAAATTGGAAAAAGCAGAATCTGAGAGGACTGCCTGTATTCTGAGTCTCTCTGTGAATTAGAAAGCTATTAACAGAGATCATAAACAGAAGAACACTTTTGGGGTTCAGTTCAGTTTCAAACAGGATGAGTTTGAGATGGTTGTAGGGCATTCAAGTGAAAATTTCTATGTGACAAAATAGAAATGTGTACAGAGCTCATGGAGAGAGGTCAGGGGTAGGGACAACATTTTTAAAAATGTTAATGAACATAAAATGGAAGGACCTGACTCTCAGGATGGAAGGGGCCCACCAGGAGTTCAGCACAGTGAATAAAAGACCCATTGTTGATCAATTTCAGGGTATCAGAGAAAAATTCAAAATCTTTCAGAGGTCAAAAATGTAAAACAGTTCACATATATAGGAATGGGAGCCAGAGAAATGTTTTAAAAATATAAACAAAATGATTTTGAACCTATTTTAGATATTTCATATAAGTGGAATAATATATGTCCTTTTATGACTGGCTTATTTTACTTAGCACGTTTTCAAGGCTTGTGCCCTTGTAGCCTGTATCAACACTTCATTTCTTTTTGTGTCTGACTAAGATCCCATTGTATGGACACACCACGTTCTGTTTATCCATTCATCTCTTGATGGACACTTGGGTTGTTTCCACCTTTTCACTATTGTGAATTGTGCCATTATGAACAAGTTTGTGAGTCTCTGTTTTCAATTCTTTTGAGTATATATCTGTCACCGAGTTCAGCCACTCAAAAGCCAATACCTGAGAGACAAGTGTTGGGTAGAGAGGAAAGGTTGTTTTTTTCAGAAAACTGGCAGCCTGAGAAGACTGTAGACTAGTGTCTAAAGACCATCTCCAAAGTTGTAGACCAACTAGAAGACTTTTAAAGAAGAGAAAGGGGAGGGGAACTTCCAGAGAATTGAGAGTTTGGGTTTCTTTAGTCACAGATAACGCTTTTTCACATCAGATTCCTGGGTACCAGCAGTTGGTCGTAGCTACCTTGGAGACATTCTTTCCTTCTATAAAACAGACTCATAAACTCTCCTCCAGACCCTGAAGTTATCTCCTTCTGCTTGACAAAAAAAAACAACACATAAGCAACACAGAATTATATTGTGAGAATTAGGGGTGCTAGGTCAAGGAACCAAGATTCTGCAAAGTCTCTCATAATTGTGAGTCAATGACATTGTCTTAAAAGCAAAGGCAGAGACTAGATATCGTGTGACTATTGCCACTGTTTAAGCTAGCATCGTTTTGTGCTTAACTAGCTATATTTTTCTATCATTATGAGCGAAATGTACTTTTAAACATCTCTCCTAAACTTTCTTTACAGTCCTTCAGAACACATCTAATATAATTTCTTAATCTTTCACTATAAACTCCATGACAACCAAAGCAATTGAAACGTTTAGTTAAAGCCTATATACCTTTATTTTAATTAAGAATTATTTAATTCTAGCTGTCAAAAATACTAATGGCATTAAAATCACAAGGGGCTCAGCTACATAGCTAAGAATGGAATTGCTGTGTCATATGGTAATTCTATGTTTAGCTTTTTGAGGAACCTCTTGGCAACGTTTTCATCATCATAGTTGTTAGCAGCATTGTGTTCCCTGCAACCCCTTACAGAAACTCATCAGCAAGAACTTCCCAACATTAAAGTCAACTTCTTCTGTACTAAATATTAAGCATCATTAGAAGGGATTAGAATTTGAGGTAATAATTTACTTTAGAAAATTATCTGTAAAACTATACCTAGTTTTTAATATCTTAAATGATGTATATGGCAAAGACAACAAACAAACCCTCTAAATTTTAATATGATAATTCACGGTTTTCTAAGACATTTTAGCTTTCTGAGAATGGGATTCCATCCCTTGCCCTCTAAAATACATAAACTTGAATGTCATACAAATTGCAAATACTTTTTAAACATGTGACTACCTGCAAAGACTGAATATACATAAAATATTATCTCAACTACCAAAAAACGCTCAGAAAGACTAATGAAAAAATTACTAAAATGTTACTTTACACTAAATATGTATGAGTGGTTTGACTATGAATTTTTCTTCATTTTACATATTATGTACTTTGTCAGTTTTTCCTTTTTAAAAAAGCAATAAAATGAACTTAAATTATATGTAATTATGTTAAATATTATAAATCGATGATTTTTATTTGAAAGTCAACAAAACATACTTAAATAAGGTTACCCACTTTTTATGATGTGAGAGGAGGTAATGGCAGGGAGCAAAACCTCTCTGGACTAAGGTCAAGCAGGCAGCCCTTGGAGGTAAAGCTTTGTTTACATGGAATTTATTAACAATGTATAGGATGAAATATCCTTAGATCTTTAAAAGAATGACTTTATCTTATAAAAACGAAACAACATTCATTATATTCCACTGATACAGCAAAGCACAAAGTTCCTTATACTCCCACCGCTTAAAAAAATCACCGCTGTTAACAGCAGGTGGGCATGTTTGCAGCCCTCTCTATTCATATGTATAGACAAGACTGATGGTGGGGATCATTACACTTTTTATTTTAAAAAGTTTTAGAGTTAATTTTATTTGACTGCTAAAAAAATATATATATAAATGAAACTGAAGGGGCAGCTGAACTTCAGATAATGTTTCTTTACCATAAGGGCTATTGGTTCCTTAAAGAGCTTGCATCAGAATGCCCTGGAGGGCTTATTAAAACAGACTGCTGGGCCCCAGCCCCAAAGCTTCTGATTCAGCAGATCTCCGGTGGGGCCAAAAATCTGCATTTCTAACGAGTTTGCAGGTGATACCGATGCTGCTGGTTGGGGACCACCCTTTGAGAACCACTGCACAAAGATCAAGGAAAATACTGGAAAACTTAAGGTTGATCATTAGGGTTATTTTCCTGTTATTATAAAATACAGTCTTAGACATTAAAACTCGACATGACACTTGGCCATGAAAGATGAGGTGGTTGGTAGCTTAGTTTTCCTTCTACTTTCTCTCACCCATGTACCAATTGATCAATGTATTTAAATTTGTCAAGATGAATTATATTTATGTTCTATTCTACTATGTTTTAAAATCTTAGTTCTGTTATTTTAATGGACTCAGAGCTCATAACCATTCCCTTTACTGGAACTTTGTTGGAAAACCTGGTCCTCTCTCTTCTGGGTCCCCATTAAATGTCTAGAACAGGGGTTCACTGGACTGAGTCAAAGGTCTATCTTATTCATAGGGCTTTGGCTTCCACAGGTGGCACTGAGACCTGGGAAGTGCCTCGTCCTGGAAAATCTTCCTCTTTGCTGAGGTCATGAGATGGTAGCAAAGAATTCATCTCCCCAAGGGGTTTCCTTGACTTTCCTCCACGTGGCCTGATCATCCCATCAGTCCCCGTGCTCATATTGGGGCCCATGTCACCAAGATGCTGTCAATAATTTACTCATTGCTCATCAGAGGTGTGGGGGAGGGCTTATAGTCACACCACACCTGCTTCATTAGCATCGTCTTCTCACACCTTCTTTGTTTGGTTGCAGCTGGGGGATTTGTGCCTGCGGGTTATTGAGTTGGCAAGATAATAGAGGGGAAGAGTTTCTGATCCAGCTTTACTTTTCCTGTTTGTGCTTGGAAGCATGTCCATCTTTTTTTTTTAACTACTCAAAAATGTAGGATTGGATAAAACATAGTCCATATTATGCATTTACATGTTATTACAACATAAAAATGATA
>CM053505.1:8370249-8488950 GCA_028627145.1 Eidolon dupreanum
AATATGAAATGTATGAATTATATAGGCCTTAATCTTCAGAAACTTAAGAAAACTTCAAGTTATAAGCCAAAATGTCATCAGAAAAAGAAAAATCTGATATAAAATTTGCTACTGTAAGGCCACTGTTTAAAGTTCTTTCATGTACAGACTATACAATTCAGATATTTTGTTTTTATTACATAAGCAAAATTTTCAACATAGAAATGTTTGGATATAACTCAGTTTAAGTTCCCTATGAAACCATGATCAGAGAAAAATTCAACAAATAATGCCCTTTTGAAACTTTTTGCAAAAGAAATTGTAGTTAATACAACATTTCAGTTGAATACTGTAATTTAAAAGCAATTAAGTGTAAAAAAGTTGCAGCATTCCACTACATAAAAATAAAGTTATTTTATCAAGAAAGTTACACTTAGTGCTTTAGTGCCAATTCTAACTCCTGACAAAAAGAGGTGCTCCCAAATATCGTCCTGTAGTGTCGTTTCCATTTGCAACAATCCCCGATTAGATTGCTGTGGCAATGTTTGCATATCCCTATTGAAAGAAAACAAAAGAAATATGTACTTCAAGAGAAACATCAGGCATAACATCTGAGCTAGAGTTTTGTTCACATTGCCTTTCAGAGTATTTTAATTTATATATACTACTTGCATCCAAGATCCCCACAAAGGTATGTGGAATCCCAAAGACAAAAGTAGCAACACCACACATCAAAATGGATACCAAACGATATCAGTAGGACAAAGAAAATATATGGCACTTGATAAGACTGGTATTAGTAAGTTGATGAAAATGGCATTCTGCTATTGTGTGAGTTTCATTGGGGACATTTCCGGCAAAAAAAAAAAAAAAAAAATCAAGGCTCTTAAGCTTTAGTCCCCCAAGTACTGAGCCTGATGTGACACACAACTTCAAATTGGCATTTTATCTTTGTTATCATATGGTATCTAATTCTAAAACTATATGGACTCTTGTAGCTTGGCTGATAACAGCAGAGAAAGCTATGGGCAGGGGGGCGGAGATTTCTTGCTTTTGGATGGTTAACAACAACATAAAAAGATGTAAGGCTTCAATAAACATAGAAAAAGAAATTCACAAGAACAGTAAGACTATGATTAAAAGGTAATATATGTGGATTCCATACTGTGATGCTATGCAAAATATTAAATTACCAACCACAAACTGGACATAAGACCATGCAACTACTGAAAGAGCAAAAATGGTAGAATGACATGTTTTTCTGGTACATTTACACATATGTCCTTACCTTTTACTAGGTTCTTACATTATTAAAACTGAAAGAAATGTGAAAGTTGATTTATTTTTTTGGCATTTATATTAGTATGGAAACACTGAATTCCAAACAAAAACAGTACTGATAGAAAATTCTTATTCTTCTTTCTAATTTGGTTAACGAAATGTATGAAATACATGCATATATATTTTATCAACATCATTCCTTTAAACAGAGGTGGACCACTGTATCCTATTTCTTTACTCTATATAACATAAAAATCATATACATTGATTTTAAAATATCTGTTGCCTACTAACAACTTTAAAAGGAAATTCTAACTACAAAAATTCTTGAATTTTCAACTGAAATACCTTGTTTATAAAAATGTACAATTATTCTGAATCATATTCACCCTTGACATAACTGCTTCTATACCATCTCTTGAATTGACCCCTCCATTCTTCCAATTATTTGAAAACCTAATTAAGCAGAATGCTGAACTAGATATACAAGCACCACCCTCATCTAGGTTTTTATAACTTAATACTTGTTTCGTTACAAATGTCCCCTTGTTAGCCTGACTACCTACTGCTCACCAAGTGGTCATCCTCAAGGACCACTTTCTCTCTCTCAGTCAAGGAAGCTGTCCTATTACCACATCATATTCTCAATATCTGATCAGTTTTTGGGGGCCTATATAATTTGTATATCCCTATCTATCCAACTCTACATTTACTGCCAAACACAGATCTTTAGCTGTAGCCCCTTCTATGTCTTGTTATACTCCATGACTCGGCTCACAACCTATCTCCTCTGCGAATAGAGATCAAAGTACTTAGCATATATTCCCTGACCATTCCTAACATATTGATCTTTCTCTCCCCTCTTTAGGCATGTACCATCTGTGAAATTAAGCTGTTCAAAAATATGGTTGTATGAAAGAGTTAATATAGCATACCTGACTGCTATCCTTTGAAAGGCCTACTTACAATGTTGGCCCTTGGCTGGCACCTGGGAATTTAGATTTCGGGAAGATTCACATCACTGATGAGTGTCTAAACTGTGCAGACAATACAGTTTGTTTTCCTTCTGAGTTTGGAAAGTGTGTATGTGCCTGGCAGGGGCTGCCTGTGAGACCAGTCCCCAATAAAAACCCTAGGCACTGGTATTTTATCTTTTCATCAAATGAGCTTCCCTGGTTGGCAACATTTCACGTGTTGTCACAGCTCAGTGCTGGAGGAAGTCCTATGTGGCTCTACTGGGACAGGACTCTTAGAAACTTGCACCTGGTGTCCTCCGGACTTCCCCAGGTGCCAATCTCCTTTGCTGATTGTGCTGTGCACCTTTCCACAGTAACACATGATAGCCATGAGTGTCACTATAGGCTGAGGCCTGAGTCCTCCTAGCAAATCACTGAACCTGGGCATGGTGTTGGGGACCACTGACACCACAGCTACTGATGTGTGTGTGTGTGAGTGTATGTATATATGTGTGTGTGTGTATATATATTATGTATATATGTGTGTATATACACACACACATATATAATATGTATTATATACATGCACATATACATAATATACACACACACACACACACATTAGATTTGATTCATTCAACAAGAATTTTCTAAAGATGGACTATATGAAAGGCAGTAGGGGAATATATGAAAACTAATGAGGTACCTCTATCCTCAAGGAGTCGACCATCTATTTGGGGAAATAGGAAGGTAAACAGAAACAGTTAGAGACCAAAAAAAAAAAAAAGAGCTAAAGAGGGAGCTTTAGTAAGGCTTTACAGTGGGTCTTAAAAGGAAAGCACGGTTTTAAGGAGGCTATTTCTAGCCAAGAACAGTAGGAACAAAGATACAAATATATGAAAACATCTGTCATGGCTCCAAAAAGCAGAGGGCCCATGGAGAAATGTAGTTATAAAAGTAGCTTAGGGCTGGACGTGGCTAACAAGTCTAGTCTCTTTTTTCATAGGCAACAGAATCCTTGGAAAGTGTTGGCACAAGATTGATATGATTCAATCTGTGTTTCGGGACAGTAACTGTCCTAGTAGTGAAGGGATGGAATAAACAAATCTCAGGAGGCAGGGAAACAAGTTAGAGGCTCCAAAGAGTCCAAAGACAGACAACGAATATGTAAAAATGCAGCATACAGTAAAGGTGGCATTTTCAATCAGCTGGGAAAAGGACAATTTATTCAGTGAACAGCGTTAGAAAAACTGACTGTCCATTGGGGAAAAAATTAGATCCCGACCTCACATCGGATCATAAAAACAAATTCTAAATGGAATAAATATTTATATGTTAAAAATTTATAACCATAAATTTAACCTTTATGATTATAAAAATAACCATAAGGAATTTTTATAAGCGTAAGCATGATATAAAATCTGGAAGCTGTATAGACAAACTTGACTGATTCAGGAACATTTACAAGTTCAGTAATGTAAAAGCCACCATAAACAGCTGACAAACATAAAATGAATGCCAGCAAAATGTATGACAGGTTAATAATACCCTCAGTAAATCTGGAGCTCTTACTAATCAATAAGAAAAAGTACCATCCTTCAACAGAAACATTGGCAAAGCACAGAAATAAATAAGGAAATTGAGGGAAGAAATAGAAATGGCTGATAGACACATAAAATATATGCTCACACGATTAATAATCAAAGAAAAGCAAATGAGAACTCTTTTCTGCTATTAGATTGATAAAGACTGATGATGTGGAGTGCTGGTTAGGGTGTAGGTAAACAGGCCCTTTCATGTACTTCTGGTGAGAACAGAAATGAGTAAAAGGGGCACTGTAGCAAGCTACCAGAGTGTCCATGTGCTCAGTCATGTTACTGAAAATAATGAAAACCTACAAGCTATCCTGAAGTCATCAACAGAGGCTTGGTTAAGTAAGACAGAATCATCCAACATACCCTTAGGGGTAAATGACAACTTTCCAAGGAATATGTGGCTGTGGGTATTTTTAGGGAATTAATGTCCAGATCTTCAAGTTCTCAACGCTTGCTTTCCAAAATTAACCCGCTTGCACAATTGATTAAGGCTGGTTCCCCACCTCCCACTTTATATAAGAAAGATACACCTTCTCATCCCGAATTTTACTACTTTGCATTACCTGGGGACCCCTAAAAAAGGGGTAACTGGTACTACTGGTGGTATAATGTGAAGAAAATGAACCCGCCCTAGCAGCTAGTGATAAATACCATACTAGGTCCGATGGTTTCCGATTCCTTGTTTTTAATAATAGAAAGAGGACAAAAATCAAGCTGTCAGTGAAAGAGCACTCAAAAGACTTTTTGATGAGAGATTAAGTGATTTTTGTGGCCTATAATTCATAGTGAGTCCAAAGAACTGAGTGACATGGCTATATTAAAAGTGCTTTCATTCCCATCTATATAATCATATAAACAAGGTTTCTCAGGACTTACATCTATAAAAAGAAAAAACAGAATTAGAATGGATACTTGAACACTACATTATTCTACTAGCAATAAGTAATATTTATCTCCGAATACATGAACTAATTGAAAAGAGAAATGCATTTCTAATAAAACTTTTGTCTAACCGATACGGAATAAAATCAGTAATGTCTTTGATATTTTCATCAACTATAGTGTTAACTCAAACCTACAGGAAATACTTAACACCTAATAGTCACAGAAATCTATTAACATTATGTGTCAAATTTGATTTGGTGATCAATAAAAGACTTTCAAAGAAGTCTATGGGGGAAATGAAATGAATTCCAAATTCAAAGCAAAAAGGGGAATGATATAAAATTTCTCATTGTTAAAAGTGCTTCTTTGTACATTTTTAAAAAATGGATAATGTTAGTTATCAAATTCTTTTGGTGTGTAGGCTCCACTGAAGAAATTTAAAACAATGATGTAATGGTTTTAAGACTCTCAGTATTTATAACATGTCAGAAATTATATCCTTTATAACAACTTAAATTTATGATAAAAAAATACTAGATACCAACCTAAAACAAGGTTAATAATTTTTCAAAATTTTAGGGTATGTAAGCAAAAAAAGTCTGAAAAGCACTGAAGTAAATAATGTATCTACTATGTGGAATAATAAGCAGCCATTAAAATGAATGAATTGAATGAAGTAATGAATGAGTGATAAATGTAAGACTTGGAACAGCTGAAGTTGAAAGGAGAACTAGGAGGATTAATAGGACAAGTTTCTGGTTTGGCTGGCTAGCTGTAGGAGCTACGAACCATGAGGAGAAACTAATGGCCTGGGAAGGAGAGTAAATTTGATTTTTGATTTTATTTTCAATAGCATTGCTGATATGTAATTTATACACCACACAGTTCACGCATTTCAAGTGTACAATTCAACAAATTTTAATATATTCACAGAGTTGTGCAACCATCAGTCACCATAATCAGTTTTAGAATATTTTTTCTTACCTCCCCCACAAAAAACTCCGTACCTGTCAGAGTCACACAAACCCATTTTCCCCAAACCCCTCAGTCCCTGGCAACTACTAACCTATTTTCTACCTCTACATCTTGGTTTATTCTGAACATTTGATATTGATGATGTGGTCTTTTGTGACTTAGCATCATGTTTTTAAAGGTCACCCATGCTGTAACCATGTGTCAGTGCAAGTTTGATTTTGAACATGCTGAATTTGAGGTACCTTCAGGGCATCCATATAAGGGTGTTTGGGAGGCACCTGGAAATCTGGGGTTCTGGAGAGTAGGCAGGGCTGAAGACATCACCAGAGGTGATGGCTGAAACCTTGGGAAGAGGTGAGGGCAATCAGGGCAATTATAAACAAGGAATAGACAAAGAGAATAAAGAATGTAACCGTAGGAAATGCTTGCATTTTTAAGGATGCGTGGAAGAAGAGGAAGTAACAAGTAAGACAGAGAAATCAGAGGGAGGTAGTAAAGCTGGAGGCTCCAGATCATAAATATCGTAAGGCAATGAATGATGCTCCTACACAACACTTTTGCACTCTGGCCCACTTCATCTTGAGGGACACGGCAGGTATATAATAGATTCTTGTTGTTTCACCCAATCTTGATTCTTGTTCTAATCTTTGCAATCCATGGCTTTCAAGGTTTTTTTTTTCCCCCAACTTGAAAAGCCATGAATCTCAGTCTCAAACTTCCTTCCTGCAGTTTCTTTACACGCTCTCCTTTCTCCCCTTCCTATCCATGGGTAGAGCTCCAGTAGGCATCTAGCTGATAGGCAACTGAGGACTGCAGAGGAATCTATGATGCAAGGAACTCCATGTCTTCCTGAACAAATGCATTACTGCTACCAGTTTTATTCAGAGACAATGTTCCCACAAGTGGCATCATGAATCTTACTAGGTTCTTTGTCATATTCTGGGACACAGTCTGACCCTCAAGAGTTTCTGAAAACTTACTGTGATGAAGGACATTTAAGGAGGACACTTGTCAATGACAATGAATAAAAGACCAGCCTTATTCCAGGCAATAACAGACACTCCTCCCACCCCCTCATCTTCCAGTCCAAGCACAGAATCCAAAAGAAAACAATAAAAGGGAATCTGGGTGCCAAAATGGGATTAATATGACAAGCGCATGATGAATGAGGAGGAAGAATTTCAGTTCTGTACTTTTCCAACACTGCTTGGGAATCTTACAACTTTGTAGGCAGCTGGGGAACCAATGCAGTTTTAGGGAAGCCACTACCATTCTGTAAGTGGGGAAGAGGACATATTAGGGGCACATTTGGCATCAACCCCACCACCTCCCTGAGAAAGAATGTACACGTTGATGCACAGTAACCAGATGGTACTACAGTTGAGCATCAAAAGACTTTCAAGCCATGCATAATTAGCCCAGGTATTTCAATATGGTGGGGGAGTGAAGAGTTCACACAAGATCAATCTAAACCTTCCTGGTGGACTTTGAGGTATGTGGGAAGAAGTTTCAGGGCACCTAAATTAACTAATTGGTCATGCATCCTTAATTAATCATGGTGGTGGTTTAATAACAATGAAAATGAACTCCCTATTGGGACAAAAAGTCAAAGCAGTACACAGATGCTGCTCAGCTTAAGGTTTCTCTCCAGACAGGACCTTCAAAGTTCCCTGTAATGCTGAAGCTTGAAATGAAAAATGCTGTAAATGGCATCTCACACTCAGTAACCCCATTTGAGCAAAAGTGTCCCTAATCTAATGGAAAGGGGAAGCAAGCAATGCTGGAAGAAACCAAAGACTCCAGGCCTTCACCTCTTTTCTCTAGGGCACAAAGGCCAAGGCAAAATGGAGTAACAAGTCTAAATTATCAGTTTGTACACATGGAATGGGGTTTCAGAGTAGCATGATACTATTGAGACAAGGCCAAGTAAGCCTTAAGTACTTTAGTTCAGACCTTGACAGAAACAGAGCAGCTACAATGTCTCATTTCTTTTCCTAAAGGTTAGGAGAGTATGGAGCCTAACTATTAAGTAGTATGCTAAGAGCAGGGTACTCGATTTCATGTCATACTCGTAGAGCCAGGTCTTGTTAAACAACCTATAGAAAGCCTGGCTATGGCTTGCTTGCAGGCACTGACAACAGACAGAATGGAAAAGCCCATCTCAAAATAGCTATGATACAAAGACATATGAAGTAGCATCCAGAAGGGTAGGCCTAAGAAAAATAGTAGACACTGATTTTAAACAAATTCACTGTGTTGGAACCATCTTTAAAGCACTCAAATGGCAGTGAAAGGTAACCAGTGGGCAGTGCCATGACCTGCATTGGACTCTAACTACTGCTACATTTTAGATGACACGAAGAGCCTAAACCCTAAAGATTGGAGACCTATAGCAGGTTGTGTCTCCTTTTAAGACACATTTCTCACTCCTAAGATGAAGGCTTGATGTCTGGTTTCTATCTGCTGTTAAGTGAGGCTGGTGGTCAATGTGGTCTGGAAGAACTGGGTGGTCAGCAGGACTTGGGCAAAGTGGGGTAAAGAATGATGAAATGGAGCAAGTTCAATGAGCACAAAGAAACTACAGTCTGAGGCAGACACTCAAGTGCTCAGGAGCTCCAAATAATCTTAAAAAATTGAGGTGAAAATGGAGTTAAATGAAGCTATCACTCAAAGTCCACACAGAGCTAAGAAAAGACAAACACACAACATGTACCTGAAACTCAACCTTAAAACTGAGGAAAGGGCTTGCCTCAGCCTTCCTCCTCAAGTAGAAATCAATGAGAACTAGCTTCTTCAAGAACACCCAGGCTGCCACCTGTGACTGGGGACAAATATCTAAAGGATCTGCTGAAAGAAACTTGCCACACAAGACAGGAACAGAAGCAGCATCTCAATCCAGCAGCAGGGAGGTGTTTGAGAGAGGGAAATGACTCCAATTACATTCGCTTTTTTTTTTTTTTTTTACAATGTAATGAACTTATTGAAGGTATATCTCTGTGAAAATTCAATTCAATATTAAATTTCTATCTATGATACAACTATGGTACAACAAAGGTTTATCTCTAGAATTTTAATGACTGGCATCAGAATGTTTTTTTTTTAACTTTTTAAAAATTAAGTTTATTGGGGTAACATTGGTTAATACAATTATATAATTTTCAGGTGTACATTATCATTTGACATCTGTATATTCTATTGTGTGATTACCACCCAAAGTTGTTTCCTTCAGCTACCATATATTTGATCCCCTTTACCCACTTCCCCTTCTCCCTACCCCCTTTATTTGAACCCCTTTACCATGTCTACCTCTCCCCTTTCTCCCCACTCCCTACCCTTAGTAACCACTAGTCTATAGTTCATGTCCATGAGTCTGTTTGTTTGTTCTGTTCATTTGTTGCTTTTAGGTTTATAGCCCACATATAAGTAATATCATGTAATTTTCAATGTTGTCTGTCTGGCTTATTTCGCTTAGCATGATTATCGCGAGGTCTATCATGTTGTCGCAAATGGCAGTATTTCATCTCTTATGGCTGAGTAATATTCCCTTGTACATATGTATCACAGCTTTTTTTGCCAATCATCTACCATAGGACACTTCGGTTGCTCCCATGTCCTGGCCACCGTGAATAATGCTGCTATGAACATCAGTGTGCAAATATCTTTTCAGATATAGGTTTTCAAGTCTTTGGGGTAAATACCCAGTAGAGGGATTGCTGGATCATATGGCAGATCAACTCTTAGTTTTTTGAGGAACCTCCACACTGTTTTCCATAGTGGCTGTACTAATTCGCAGTCCCACCAGCAGTGTATGAGGGTTCCTTTTTTTCTGCATCCTCTCTAGCATTTGTTATTACTTGTCCTGTTGATTACAGCTATTCTAACAGGTATGAGATGGTATCTCATTGTGGTTTTGATTTGCATTTCCCTAACAGCTAGCAATGTTGAGCATCTTTTCAAATATTTGTTAGCCATTTGTATGTTCTCTAGGGAGAAGTGTCTGTTCAGGTCCTCTGCCCATTTTTTGACTGGATCCTTTGTTCTTTTGTTGTTATTGAGTCATATGAGTTCTTTGTATATTTTGGATATTAGGCAATTATTGGAGGCGTTGCTTGCAAATATATTTTCCCATTTGGATGGTTGTTTCTTTATTTTGTTGACGATTTCTTTTGCTGAGCAGAAGCTTTTTAGTTTGATGTAGTCCCATTCATTTATTTTAGCTTTTACTTCCCTTGCTTTTGAGGTCAGATTCATAAGTTTGAGTTCCTTTAGTTTCTATGTTTTCTTCTATGCATTTTATTGTTTCAGGTCTTATGTTCAGGTCCTTAATCCATTTTGAGTTAATTTTTGTGTGTAGTGATAGACAACAGTCTAGTTTCAGTCTTTTGCAGGTGGCTTTCCAGTTTTCCCAGCACCATTTATTGAAGAGCTTTCATTTCTCCACTGTTATATTTTAGGCTTTTTTAGGTCGAAAATTGTTTGCCCATATAAATATGGGTTTACTTCCAGATTCTGGACTCTTGATTCTGTTTCACTGGTCCGTGTGTCCCTTTTGCTGCCAATACCATGCCGTTTTGATTACTGGCGCTTTGTACTATAATTTGAAGTCGGGCAGAGTGATGCCTTCAGCCTCGTTCTTTTTTCTCAGGATGGCTTTGGCAATTCGGGGTCTTTTGTGTTTCCATACAAATCTGATGATTTTTTTGTTCTATTTCTTTAAAAAATGCTGATGGGATTTTGATGGGGATTGCATTAAATCTGTATAATGTTTTAGGTAATAAAACCATTTTAACTATGTTGATTCTTCCAATCCAAGGACACAAAAAAATCTTTCCATTTCTTTGTATTTTCTTCAATTTCTTTTAATAGAGTCCTATAGTTTTCATTATACAGGTCCTTCACATGTTTCATTAGATTTATTCCTAGGTATTTTATTCTTTTTGGTGCAATTGCAAAAGGAATTATTTTTCCCACTTCTTTTTCTGACACTTCATTATTAGAGTATAGGAACGCTATGGATTTTTGAATGTTGATTTTGTATCCAGAGACTTTACTGTATTTGCTTATTGTTTCTAGTAGTGTTCTTGTGAAGTCATAGGGTTTTCTATATAGAGAATCACGCCATCTGCAAATAGTGACAGTCTGACTTCTTCGTTTCCTATTTGGATGCCTTTTATATCTTTCTCTTGCCTGATTGCACTCGCTAGGACCTCCAATGTTATAGTGAGTAACAGTGGCGATAGTGGACAGCCTTGCCTTATTCCTGATCTTAGAGGGAAGGTTTTTAGTTTTTCACTACATTCACATTTTTAAGGAAGAGATGGCTTTCATGAAAGCGACATACACAGTGAAATTAAAAACTTCTTCTAAGATGCTCAGTCAAAATTGGGGAGGGGGTAAGAGAGGTTACAGAAGATATATTTAACTTTGAAACTTTAAAAAAAATCAGTTGTCAACTCCAGTCTACTGATCTGTTTCAAAAAATAAGTTTTACTAAAATTACTAAGCAAGCTCTTTGTAAAGGTTTCACAAGTATGAATACTTAAGGAAGCATTTGTGGTTAGAAAGTTTATACAACCACAGTTAGACTATTTGATAGCAACGCTAAAATATTAGCCCAAAATTATTAAAAATGAGTCAAAAATTGACAAATATGCCTCGCTTAATGGATGTAATGTTATTATTCTCATTTAAAATATAATATGTAGAATGTAATTTTATATCATGTTTATGCTGTATTTTCAAATACCAACATGGTGAATTTCAATAAAATCAATCTAAAACTAAAGAGTGTGAAATTCAAGTTCTTGACTAAAGAAGTTTTATTAAGAATTAGCATACAGTGGTGATGGCTGCACAGCATTATGAATATAATTAATGCCATTGAATTGTGTACTTAAAAATGGTTTAAATGGCAAATATTATGTTATATATTTTATCACACACACAAAAAAATACAAATGGGGGAAAAAGAAGAGTTAGTGTTTTTTGCAATTATGTACTCTTTTTATATAGTCAGTTCAATAGTTTTTGGTACTTAAGATAATTCACATTGTATAAGGCTAAAATATAACAGTTAAAAGTCTTTACCCAAATTTCCATTTCAAAAATTAATCATACAACAGAAATTCTAAAGTTAAAAGTTCAAACAGCTGGTATATTCAAAGTATTTGAGGTATAACAGTTAAAAGCATTTTAGATTAAACAGTCTCACAACTCCATTGCTCCTTGAAGTTTTTCTTCAACTATCATGCAATAAAAACATTTATGAAATCTAGGCTATTTCTTAAGTCAAAATTTAATAAAAAACCCAATGTATCTATTAAATGTAGGTAATTCCGGAGTTCAAAAGTCACTTGACATTTTTAAATAATCATAATCCAACCAACCTTTTTTTTCCTCAGTAATCTTTCTCTGAATTTATTAGTGATAAATCCCTTTGAACCAGTGAAACGTAAACGCTGATATTTAGCCTGAATGTACAAGCTCTTCTGTATTAGGCCTGATTTATAATGGGGCTGGACTATGCCATCTCTAAAGTTGGTCTGTAAAGGAAAAGAATAATTAGATGTCAAAACTATAGCTTCGAAAACTACTTTATTAGTATAAGAAATGGAAAATGTGCGGTACTTAGAGCTGCCCTTGATATTAAAAGGGAAGAGATTAATGATGGTAATAAAGTACATTTTCCTCAAACTAGCTTCATAGCTTATTTTATATAACATATATATTTTTTAATTTACATAAAACCAATTTTTAAAACTGTTAAGCTAAAAAAAATTTGAAGTTCTTGAAATTTATCATGCTAAGAAAAATACAACTTCCAAAACCTCTAATGAGCTAAAATTATCCTTCTGATTTATACACAAATATATCAAATCACAAATGGAAGGAAGAAGACATTAGGTATTGACTATTTAAGAACAAAAAACTCAACTTTATTCCTGTCCGTACCTTCAAGCCAATCTTTTCTAACATAAAAGTTCCATTACAGTAAATATTTTCAACATAAGAGTTATACTTAAAAAGACCATTTTCTGGCCTGTCTATGCCCAGTATTACAATAGATGTTAAGGGGACAATGAATATTTCTGTGATAACAAAGGGTATGTCATGCGTAATGAAGCACATAAGTTTATAAAAAGTATTTACGCCAGACCTATTTTCCAATTTTCTTAAGGCCACAAAAGAAATTCAGGTAAAACAGAATTATAATGAGGCTATAATTCTGTTGAAACTATCTACACAAACTTGATACGTCAGAGGTAATCTTGAGATTTTACACTTCCATTTTTAATATCCAATAAGGTGATTACTACCTGGCTTTGAATTAGTCCAATTAATGTAAAAAGTAAATTTTTATGAAATAGCTCCTTTTCTTAGGAAGGATTATTTCTTCCTCCTATTTTACTATAAAGAATTGTGAGCGTCTACAAAATCATATAATATTACACAGCTTCAAATGAATGGTTAAGAAAATTATTGTATATGTTTTGAAAAAATTTTATAATGAATAATCAAAGAATTTTCCATTAAGGAGAAAGGGTAACAAGAAATAGATCTTACAACAACTGTGGGAAAATATTACAATCAAGTATATCTGACCAATGATTAGAGCAACACGTAGGAAGCATTTAAATCTGAAAGCCCATTTACACTATCTCTAAGTTATACAGATATTACATTTTAAGTTAATGATTTTATGCCTCAAGATATTAAAAGATGGTATGAAACATATTTATATATTCTATGGCCATTGCTATTTTTTAAAATCTAATGTCACACATGTTTTTAGATACATGAACCATTGACTAAAAATGTTATCTACTCGATATCTACAAATTGTGTTGCTCCTAGTGGAAAAAATTCTTCTGACATCTAAAAATTTTGACTCTCAAGAAGCCAGGCATTAGTAGAACACTCAGCTACCATCCTAGTCTACAGTTCAGGGATAGTTTATATCACTTTTCTACTAACTTCCTACTAATGAGCTAACAGAGCTAACAACTCTATGCAGCCTGCTTGCTACTTTCACAAAAAAAGCTCAGATTTTCTTTTTTCTTCTCTCTCTCTCTCTCTCTCTCCCTCCCTCCCTCTCTGTGAGGGAGGGGGAAAAGATACTCTGGAGTGAAAAATATGAATAAAATACCTATCATAAGCAGGAAAATCAGTCAAAATGGATTTTAAATGCACCCTAGCTTCTAAGAGCAAGGAGAGAGAACTATAATATTTTGCATTGTAATTCTTATTCCACATGTTTGGGCGATAAGGTTTCCTGAATAACCAAACATGTTGGTCGAGTGAAACCATCATTTACATCAGACATAGCTATACACATAATTAGAATGAGATGAAATATGCTAATTTAACAAAGCTTGCTGGACCAGAATCTTTGATAATCCAGAAGGCCTCTGAGAGTTGTGTATCTATGGGTGGGGTTTTTCAACCTGTGAATCCTGGAGAAGTTTCTATAGTTATGCACTTACATCTTAGAGGTAAAGGGACAGACTTAAGGGGAGGGTTTGGGATCGTCTGCCTCTCCACATAAAGCCACTCCATCTGTATCTGTTTCATGTATTTGTATTTAATGTAATATTTGAAAAAGGGGTTCTACCGGTTAAAAAAAAATATTTGAAATAACACGTTGTAAGGAAAGAGGTGATCATTAAAGTGATTACAGTTAACTATAAGTGTCTGGAAATACTAGTTTATAGATACTATTTGAAATATTACAAAAACAGCTTTTCATTTACTAATATTTAGAACATTATGTTCAAAGCATAAACCAAAAGCTGGAATTAAATGGAAAATAACACTCAGTACCTTGAAATGTCTTCCTGTGTTTTGAAGGTTTCCCCTAATTCCAAAATGGTTTTGAGTAGTGTCTTTTCTCTGCATAGTATAATTCTGCATGAAAAAGGCATTACCATGGGTTAATATACCTTAAAGTTTACTTTTAAAACTTCGTTTTACCATTTAAAAAACACATTTTAAATGTATAGGATTAAGAACACAAAACATGTAGTATGTAGCTATAGGAACACACACACATCTTCCTTCATATACCCATGCTAGTTTGCAAGGGGTTAATTTAATTTATAAATGTGAGAAGTGTAAAAAAAAATACTCCTGTGTTAACACAATGGGTGACTTTTAGAAAATGGACTATAAATCTAGTATTTATTGAGGCATCCAGAAGAGAAATAAACTCATTATTAGGAGTTGCTAAAGAGTTCCCACTGCTTAAGAAGAAAATAAATTCTTAGCACTGCAGGAGGTAAGTTTTCCTGACTCAGATAACTGATTTGAGTAGATGCTCCTGCCATGACTAGAAAGTATCAGAAGCCAGGGTATTAAGACTGTAACTATGAAGAACCTGAATCCTTTAATGGGAACAGAAAAGATGGGGCCCATTCTGAAAGATGTTTTTTTCCCCAGAATAATAGTCTTATAACCTCCTATTTATTCCATTTGCTATGGAGTCTGTATCTCTCATAAATCTTCCTCTTTTACATGTTTACCTCTCTCCTCAGTTAAAAAAAGTCACATAAAACCCTTTCATAGTAGTCATCTTGAATTTATACTAAGTCTATCAATTTAAATAGGTGCATAAAGATACCTGTAATGAGATGGACTTTGGGAGGGAGGAGGTGTATTTTGCATGTGAAGGGATGTGGATCATTGGAGTCAGTGGAAGGACTCTACCAGGCAGTTCCTGATCAAGCTTCCAATCATCCTGACCTAGTATCTAGGCCCCTATGTCACTCCATTCTTTTGAGTATGCGCTGGACCTAGTGACTTGTTTCTTACGAACAGAGTATGGTAGAAGGGATGGGGAGGCATTTGAGATCTTGTTCCCCTTCGTATGTCATCAATTTTGGCTTAAATAAACTCTCATAAAAATTAAAAAAAAAAAAAAGAAGTGATGGGATGTCACTTCTGAGATTAGGTAACAAACACACTCTGGCTTCTATCTTTTTACTCATCACTTGCTTGTTCTTATGGAAGCCATTCATGAACTGCCCTATGAAAAGTCAAACCTTTAAAATCATAAGACAGATTTGTGGTTAGCAGGCATGAGAGCTCTTACTGGGGTCATAAGAATGTTTTAAACTGTTTTAAACCAAGAAATAAATTTCTGTTGTTGAAGCCACTCAGTCTGTGGTACTTTGTTATGACTGTCAGAGCGAACTAATACAACTAGTTATTTTACAACTAAAAAATAAAAAAAGAAAATGTTCTAAAACTGGATTATGGTAATGTTACACATCTTGGTGAATTTATGAAAAATTATTAAATTGTACACCTTAAATAGGTCAATTTTATGGTATGTAAAGTATACCTTAATAAAGTTGTTGCAAAAAAGTCTTAAGAAAGCTAATATTTGCTAAGTGCAATAAAATCCTACTAAATCAAATAAGAGATGACAATTTCTTCTGTCATAATAACCATAAGCCTCAACAAAACCTTAACATTGAACAAAAGAATTATAAACACATACTTAATGAATAGCTACAAACATTTTGAAAAATATTCGTGATCTCTATGCATAGATATTTGTGAGGAGGATAGAATGTATAAAAACGAAAATTTTGGAATTAAAATCTTACCACGTTACGTTTCTGAAAAAATTTTCTAGAATTTGATTTTATAAAATATGAAGTTTTTAGGAATCTATCAACATGAGTATCTTTCAACCTTGAAAAACTGGAAAGCTGATCATCCCTAACAAAATGAGAAAAAATAAGAATCTTTTATTAGTTTACCTTTATCCAACAAATAAACAAGAGAAATCAAATTACCCCTTCAGAAATCAAATTAAAGCAGCACAACAGTAAAAATAATCTCAATGATCTATCACTACTAAAATTCCAAATGATAGTTATCAGGACTAAAACCCTCATTTTTCAACAAATTTTATTTAGCTAAGTTAGAAGTTAGCAATAGGGGAAAAACAGTATTCCTTGGACCAGGGTTCTCAATCTGGAGTCCAAGGACAAGCGTCCTAAGAGCTGTAACCACTTGAAACCATATGCAGAATGTGTGTTTTCTGAGGGTAGATAATCATTGCTCTCAAGCTTTTGGCAGTACTGGACCCCCTTTGCTGACAGACTCTTATTGATGAAAGCACCAGAGAAATAGTGTGTGACAGGTTCAAGGTCCCTACACTGACAGAGCTGGGGCCTCTGATACTGCTGGGTCACAGAAGCAAAGGACAGCTCCCCTCTACTGTCCTCGCTAGGTCTGGAAGCTGCCAAAGGCTCTTCCTAGGCACCCCTACCTGGGAGGAAGGTCCTTCCCTGGGCTTCTCCTCTGACCCTGGGGCGTCATTTTTACAGTCCTTGGGGAGTCTTCCCCTGTCACATCTCACATCTCCCCCCAATGCTCCTCAGACCTTTCCCACTCCATGGTGAACAAGCATCTCACCGCCTCAGCCCTGCTTCAGTCCCTCCCACAGGCCCCTCACTGACATGGGGATAAAAGCCACACTCATCATGACCCCCAAGGCCTTTCCTGCTCTGTCCTTTACTGCTTGGTCCCAATCCCCCCCAACACACACACACTGAGGCTTGGGAACATTCAGCTACGCGTGGTTCCCAACACACACCACAATCTCTTCTGCTTCTATATGTTTGCATGTGCAGTTCCTTCTGCTGTAATTTCAACTTAGATCAACTTAAAGATTTAGCTTCAGTTGTACCTGTTCCAGGAAGGCTTTCCCAGACTCCTCTGAGGTGGACTAGGCAGCTCTGCTACGTGCGCATGTAGCATTCGAGGTCTGCACAGGTATCACTCACGTTTGTAACTGCTGGGGCACCTGTCTGTCTCATCTTCAGAGGAGGCACTGTGGATAGTTCATTTTGTGGCCCCAGCTCTGACCCCACAACCTCATGTGAAATAGCCGCTTAGGGTTTTTTTTTTTTAATGTTAAAAACAGCCCATGTTCTGTCAGAGTGCTCATGATATGACAGTTAAGTCTAGAGAGGAGGGTACAAAGCCATATCATGAAGGCAATTCCGATTATTTAAATTATACAGAAATTTAAATTATATATGCCCAGAAAAAAAATAAATGCAGGAAATGTACTAAATATTAACAGTGGTCATTTCCAACTGGTGAAATTAAGAATGCTTGATATTTTTGCTTTTAAACTTTGTTATATTTTCTCAAATGTTTACCATTAGCATGTACTACTACTTCTAGAAACAAAACAATGGACTTTAAAAATCCTCTTTGCCAAGCATATATCTGATAAGATAGTATACAGAATATATAAGAACTCTTACAGCTCAATAATAAAAATAATCCAATTTAAAAATGGACAAAGGATTTAAATAGATATTTCTCCAAAGAAGACACCCGAAAAGCATATAAAAAGATGCTCGACATCATTAGTCATTAGAAAAACGCAAATCAAAACTTCAGTGAAATACTATGTCATGCCCACAAGGATGGATATAATCAAAAAGATGATAACACTAATGTTCGCAACATTCATTACTCACAACAGCCAAAAGACAGAAATCCAAATGTCCATTCAACAGAAAAATGGGTAAATAAAATGTGTATATCTATACAATGGGATATTATTCAGCCCTATAAAAGAAAGAAATGTAGAAAAAAAGAATGGAATTCTGACATTATACAACATGGATGAAAACATTATACTAAGTGAAACAAGCCAGACACAAAAGGACAATTATTATATGGGTCTACATATATGAGTTATCTACAACAGACAAATTTATAGAGATGGAAAGAATAGAGGTTATCAGGGGCTGGGGGCAGGAGGGATGGGCAGTTACTGTTTAGTTGGTATGGAGTTTCTATTTAAGAAGATGAAAAAGTTCTGGAAGTAGACAGCAGTGCTGGTTGCACGACAATGTGAATGTACTTAATGCCAATTAACTGTACACTTAAAAATGGTTAAAATGGTAAAATTTATGACATGTATATTTTATCACAATAAAAAAAATTAAAACCCTTTGGTATTTGATTTTCAATCAGGCAAATGAGTGTCTGGGGTAAAGAATCTATTTCCCAATCTCCTTGCAGCTAGGCATGGCCATGAGATAAATTTTGACAAATGTTGCAGAAGTGTCACGTGTACATTCCAGGAAGTATTGAAAGGAATGGCTAGAATAAAGACATGAGAGCCAGGGAACAAACACCCATCTTGGACATGAAGTAGATGCCGTGTGCAGATACATCTGAGGAGCAAGATCTAAGGAGCATGGGTCCACCCTACCATGCTCTCACTTCCTGCCTCTAATCTTTTTTTTGATGTGAGAAAGAACTTTTTCTCTAGCTCTTACAGTCAGTCCATTCTCCACCCAGCAACAAGAGTAATCCTTTTAAAATTTAAATAAGATTATGTCTCTTCTCAGGTGAGAACCCAAAATGTTTTCTAATCTTACTCAGAGTAAATTACAAATTCTTCATGTCCTTCAAGGCCCTTTACAATTTGGCTTTTTCTAACTCTCTTTTTCCCTGTTCCAGCCTCACTGGTCCCTTTCTATTCCTTAAACAGGAGTAAGTGTGATCTTCAGGGTCTTTGCATTTGTGGTTTTCTCTCTTGAAATTCTATCCCCTTGAAAGACAAAAAAACAAAAAACAAAAAAAACCAAAAAACAAAAAAACAAAAAACAAAAAACAAAAACAAAAAAAACCCTAAAGTTAACTCTCTCACATAATTCACATCTCTGCTCAATTTAAAAAACATCGTAAGTACATTCTATAACTATCCTAAATAAAATGACGCTACATATATCACTCTATTAAGTTTCCTCTCTGCCTTACTTTCACCTATCACTCACATTTTTTTTTTTAATCTCCTATCATTAAACTGTAAGCTCAATGAGGGCAAGGGCTCCATGTATAATTTTTTACTGTATGCCCAGTGCTCACAACAGTGAATAGAACACAGAAATTAAATATATATTTGTTAAATATATGAATAAAATATCTTCACAAAGTTAACCCTAGTTAAGTAGAGATTACAGATTATTACAATAGCAAAAATAAAAACTGATCTTTTCTGTAACCTGCCTAGCTAAAAAGAAAGTCTTGGCAGCTTGATGTTCTCTCGAAGTCTACTGATAATATTTTGAAGCTGCTTTTTGACACACACACCCCTGGGCTGGTACCTGTCTGTGGCCTATTAGGAATCAGGCCGCACAGCAGGAGGTGAACAGTGGGAAAGTGAGCAAAGCTTCACCTGTATTTGCAGCCGCTCCCAGCGCTAGCATCACTGCCTCAGCTCCACCTCAGATCATCAGGCATTAGATTCTCATAGGAGCACCAGTCCCTAGTGCCAAAAAAGGTTAGGGACCGCTGCTCTAGAGCACAACACCTCAATAACACTGTAGAGAGAACTTAGTAATGTTAGTTGCAAGAGGCAGAAATAGTGTGTCAAGAGAAGACATGGAGATATTAGGGTAAGAGATTAGTCAGAAGTGGGAGAAAATAGAGAATAGGGTCTGGAGACTAGACAGAATGTTCTAGTGTTAGGCTTGCTTGGGAAAGATTACCTAAGGTTATCAGAGAATATACAAAGATCCAGCTCTAAATCCATTATAATTTCAGTATCCTCTTGTCCTATCTACTTCATTTATTCGATAGCTATGAAGTGAGTTCAAGGCAGTAAGGATATGGTGGGCAAACATATATACAGAGCCTGCATACTTTTTGAGGGGGGGAAAAATCACACAGGTGGGAGACTGCTACATCCTATGATTTATGATTTCATCTACTTTATTTTCTGAATTTCTATGGACTCTATACTTCACTGAAAAAGTTTATGCGAAAATACTAATGAGGTCAATTTTGATAAACTGAATTTCTAAGATAAAAGGACAAAATAAAAAATTTTCTTATTTTAATAAGGAAATTAAATTAGAAGAAAGTGAGAGATTAAAGGTTCTATATCACTTTTTTCAAAAAAAGATGAACAATAACAAATGCTGGTGAGGATGTGGAGAAACTAGAATCCTCCATATACTCATACACTGCTGGTGAAAATGTAAAATGGTACAGCCATTGTGGAAAACAGTTGGGCAGTTCATCAAGTTATCACAGTTATCATAGTTATCAATATGACCCAGTAATTCCACTCCCAGGTATCTACAGAAGAGAAATGAAAACATATGTCCACACAAAAAACTTGTACGCAAATGTTCACGGCACCATCATTCACAATAGTCAGACAGTGGAAACAACCCAACTAGCCATCAGCTGGCGAATGGATAAACAGAATGTGATATATCCATACAACAGAATATTATTCAGCCATAAAAGAAATTTTCATGCTACAACATGGAGTAACATTAAAAACATTATGCTACATGAAAGAAGTCAGTCACAAAAAGGCACATATTATAGGACTGCAATTATATGGAATGTCAAAAATAGTCAAATCCACAGAGACAGAAAGTAGATTAGCAGTTGCCAGGGGCTAGGGGTAGAGATATAGGGAATGACAACTAATGTCTATGGGGGTTTCTTTTTGGGGTGATGAAAATGTTCTGGTATTAGATAGTGGTTAACAGTTGCACAACTTTGTGACTATACTAAAAACTACTGAATTGTTCAATTTCAAAGGATGAATTTTACAGTAAATAATAACTCAACTTTTAAAAATCCTCATGGTTCTACTATGCCACACCGGCTATCCAATACAAATAAAATAGTCCAACAGACCCAGAAAGACACCTTGCAGGAAGACACATTTGCATGCTACAACACCATCCTCAAATAATAATAGGTAATGCTGACCAGCTACTCTGTACCTTACATGAATCACTTTAATTAACCTTAACCACCATTGTGAGGTAAGTATAATTTTTTTATCTCTATTTTACAGCTGAGGAAACAGAGATTAAGCAAGTTGTCCAAGTTCAGTCACAAAGCTAGGGGTCTGGTGAGGCAGGCAATGAACTCAGGTATAATTCCAGTGTAAGAGCTCTTAATCATCTCAAAGGGTGAAGATATATTCTGAACCATTCCATGGTCTTTATAATATGCTGATTATCTCAACTCTGTTTTTGAAATCCTCTTTCTTGGTACACTGAGTTTCTCATACTTGCTGAGTCAAGAAAAGTATGACAGAAAGCTTGTGTCACTAAAGAGCACAGTCATGTGTGTCATATTAGGAAACTGGAGACTTGCACTCACCAAGGGATGAGATTTTAACTATTTCACTTTCAACTATTTTATGCCTCAACACACAGTTTTGCTATCTTTTAATTAGTCCCAAACTTATTGTTGGAATCAAATCCAGTTTTAAACAAGCTCCATGTATTCTGACTAAGACCTAGTTAGCCACAGACTTGACTTAAAAGTCTAGTCACTACAGCCATGCTACTTTGAACGTGCCTGATCTCGTCTGATCTCGGAAGTTAAGCAGGGTCAAGCCTGATTAGTACTTGGATGGGAGACCACCTAGGAAGACCAGGTGCTGTAGGCATTAAAAGTCTGTCAAATATCTTAGCAATTCAACACTAAGGACTATAGAAAGGGAATTAGCATTGGCATTCCTATTCAAACATTCCCACTTTCTGGGAGATCTAAATAGGTTTGAGGATCCCTGGGTAAACTGGAAATTTTGTCCCATTCAATTATAATTATACATCATAATCACATGAGGTCCCAGAGTTGCCATAAATTCCACACAGTTTTCAGAAGCAGAGAGAAACTAGGGCCAATCTAGAATACTCAGAGCCCCTGAAAAGAGGTATACAATTGGGAAAGAAAAACAAGAATCTACTGACAGTTTGCCATGCATGGCATAAATGCTTTGCATGTGCCAGTTTATTTACTATTCTAAACTCTCCATCATAAATTAGTTATTTTCATTTTATAAAGGAAAAGGCTCCAGAAACTAAGCATATTTGCCCAAGAGCAAACAGTTTATAAACTGATAGAGATGGGATACAAACTCGGGTCTCCACTGCATTTTCTACTACACCTGCCTCTGTTTCAAAGTCAGATATCCATGAAGAGTTCTGAAAGAGAATTGTACTGACTTCAGGAAATTCTGTTATATTCAAAGAATACCAGAATCTAAAGGGTAGAATGTGTCAGAGTCAACAAACTTGCTGGTCCTGGTTCCTGCTAATATTAAGAAAGCTGTTACACTCCTCTCTGGAATTCAAAAGACCTGAAACACTTACCTACCCCACAATTTTTGTTGTTTAAATCAAACAGCATATAATGATACTGAATAACTGAAACATTTTAATAGATTTCACTTAAACATATAAAACGGATTTGAAGGATTTAATCCCTACACTAAAATGAAAATTATCATCACACAAAAAAATTGAAAAATATGCTGACATCAAAAGCTCCCTAATAACAGGATTTTTTCATCTACTGATTACCTCTCTGCAGCACTATCTATGTGAAAAATGTGCTCATCTTCATTCTGTAACCGTTCTTTTCTCCTCCTTTCAATGTCATGTCGTAGGTCATTTGGATCTATTACTTTGACCAGAGTCTGAGGAATTTTGACAGAAGACAAACCATTCACATTACTGTTAGTTGCACAAAGACCATATCTAACAAGAATCTTAAGTAAAAGTCGTACACAAGTTATCTTGTACTCATCCTGCTAACAGTAGTGTAAAATGATTAAAACATTCTGAGACACAAGAATCAGAAAAGTTTATAACTTTAAACCAGAATCCCACTTCTGTAATTCTTTCTCAAAGAAAAGGCTATATACCCAAATATATTCAAAGTGTTATATTTAAAATAACAACAAAAAAATGGAAGCAACTTAAATATTAAAAAACTTAAAGGGAAAGGATGATTTTATGGTAAATTTAAGTCAGAGGAATAACATACAAGCATTTAAATAATGATAATATAGACTATGGGGAAATAAACATGGAAAAACACTTATTGAAAAAAGTTAATTAAAATTTTAAAAGCCTCAATCATAAAAGGTCATGGGGAGTTCAGAGATTTTACATAAAGAGTGTTATTATGGTTTAAGTAAAAAGAAAAAAGCATCTAAAATTGCCTATACTATGATAGTGACTATAGTAAAATGCCAGATGTAAAACTGCAAGAAAAGATGATCAAACAATATTTTGTGTTAAGTGGTTGAATTAGAAGTTTTTTAACCTCTAATTTTTAATCTCTGATTTCTAAAAATCCTCACATTTCCTATAAGGTAATTACAGTACTTGGATAAATAGAAATTTTCTAAAAATATCATTTATTCAATAAACTATCTCCATAAGTTCAATAAAAATTATAACTATTCACAAATTTAAAAATTTATGTTTTATTAGAAATGTACTAAAAGCTCTCTTCTGCAAAAACTCTTGACTCTCAATGAATAGATTAGCAGCTTTTTTAGAACTTGATATACTTCTAAAACAAGTGCCAATTTTCTGCTCTAAGTAGCAAAGAAATGGGTGGGGGGCGGGTTTGGGGAAGTGTTGGGTGGGAACCAACCACACACAACACGTGACAATAAAAAAATTAAGTATTATTTCCATTATTTTGCTACTTCGTATAGCACAGAATCTTTTACACGTTCTACAATAAACAGAAGGGCAATATCAAATGAAACTAAGTTCCTTTCCATTTATTCCATGTACAATTTAAAAATATATTCCACACGACTGCTTTGGAAAAAAACAGGAACCAAACATACTTAACAGTGTGAAGTTTTGGAATGAATATTAAATGCTTTACTTTTGCGTTAATTACACAAAGCTGTTGCCCTTAGGGACTGGCTCTCTCAGGGAATATTTTTGTCTTTTTTCAGTGTTCTCTATGCAACCTGGCTAATAACTAAATCACCTGAAGAGCTTCGTAAATTTCAGATTCTTGGGTCTCGACCCTTCTTCCTCATCTACTTTAACTTCCTTTTTTCACTCCTAATCGCCTGTTCCCTTTCCTAGTAGTATCCCAACAGTAAGATAATCTCTCATCAAAAATTGAATTCACTTACCTGTTCTGAATCATATACCACAGTTTGTTTACTCTGAAGCTCAGTCAAAGACATATCTATTCTCCTAAAATAATAAAGGAATATCATGATTAAATAATTATATTATACACTGATACCTTGATTCGATTCCTATAGAATGGAATTTTAAATAAAGCTGATGTGTCTTGGAGAAAGCAAAAGAAACTTGCCACCAGGTGGTTTTCTGTCTATGTGGCAGTCTCCCAAGACATACATACCCTATGAACAACGTCATAGTGATGCCTTAGTATTTCTCAAATCACTAGTCTGTGTAACCTTAAACTTTGCTCTGGTGATCTACTGCATTCTAACACTGATTCAACTCAGCTCACAAGACAGGGTGTGCCACCTGCTCAGACAGGTGCCGATAGCAGAAGTCACATGTTTTCATCCGGCTGTCCTCAGAACAGCCATTTCTGACCACATGAAGCAACTCATGAATTCAATGGCTCGACAACTGTCTCTCATTCTTCCAGTGATAACTTCAGTTGGCCATTACTATAGACACAGCAGAATCAGGTAGGTAAATATTTTCAGAGTCCTACCCATTTAAACAATGTTAGTCAATGGCTTCGATATAACCTATTTCATGAAAGTTCACAAGCCCAGTACCTGCTTGGGTTTGGTCTTGTTTTTGGTAGGAAATGCAGCCCTAGAGTCTACAGCAAGCCCAGGAGGCAGCACCCTCCCACATCTGTTCTGAGGCTTATTCCCAAGAGTTAAATGGGTATACAATAATGAAGCATTCGTTACCTGTGAATTTCTGGATCTGAATTCAATTTAATTTCATTTACATCTGCAGCTTGTGTTTCCTGTAGTTTTGAGAAACGCTCATGTAGAGTAATGTGAGGTAATGGGAAATAATTTGCTAAAAAAAAGAAACAAATAGTTTTATCTCAGTGTAATACTAATTCCACTTCAAAGATTATACATAAGCACAGAAGGAAGAGATTATTTAAAAAGCATTCAACCTCTTTTCTCTTGAAAATTTGTAGGACCTAAACTTATTCCACAGACTAATCTGTAATGCTCACGTGCTTTCCCAAGCCCAAGCAATAGTAAAACATCTGACTTATAAACCCAAGGATTTTGTTCCTATTTGACAGGCCTGCTTAGTTTTCAGGGAAAAAGGTAGTGGCTCTCTCAAAGTGAGGAACTTCTTCAGGAGAAGACCTTACTATACCTGGGAAGTAAAGATAGTGCAGAGCTCTACAGTAAACTCCAAAAACAACCATGAAACATTAAAACGATTCTGAACAAATGCTAAATGTCATGTTTGCATATCACAGGCCTCCTAATACCATTTAACTTTAACTGAAGTGCATGAAGGCATTCTGAAATCAGCTATGCTACAGGCTTTTGACAGGATAGAGAGAAAGATAATACACTTGACCCATCAGAATGCTACTTAAGCAATTTTTTCCCCTAACTTGCTGTTCCTGTCCTGAGATGATCTAAATTTCTCTGCAATACCAGCTCCCTTTCTGCCAAGAATCACACTTCCTTTGGGTAAGAGGGGCTGGAACTGAGAAGGTGAACTGTTTCAGACAAACTTCATGCTTTAAAATAAACATGTGCCTTAGTTTGAGGGATGCAGAGAAAATAACTTATTTTTGAACTATGTTTTTTGAAGGTAAAAGATAAATGCAATGATCTAGTAAGATATATAAAATAAAAATTCTGAAATCGTGAAGGTCTTGTTTATAATACCCGCAATTGCCTTATTTATGCAGCATCAGTGAGGAAATTCAGTTACGTTCTAAATAACTGAATTTTCTAATTAACGGAAATTGGCCACAAGTAAAAACAAAACAACTCAATGCAAATATTTAAAGTGTTTACTATCTTATGCAATTCCCTGATGTCATTAAGTATGCCAAACCAAACTGGAATCTTTTATTGCTTGCTTAGCATAGCCCTCCTGGCACCAAGTCCCCATAATGCCCTCGGGGGCTTTAAGAATATCACCAATTGACCTAGATTTCCAGATTTTTTGAGTGTCTTGAGTTTCATTCATATCTGGTTTTTGTTGTTTCTTCCTTCCTGTTCAGTTATCCGTTATTGTTTATTGCTGTTCTCAGGATGCTTGTCTTTTTCAACAGCCAACCTCTCCCTTTGTTACTTTTGTTACTGGAACTGTATATGAAGAATAACTAGGCCTAGGTATCATGGCTACCTCAAGTCTACTAGTCTTTAAAATAATTAAAAAATAATAATAACTAGGCTTGAATACCTGCTACTCTCTTCAACAGATTTCCTAATTAATGATTTAACTTGTAATGAAATATTATTTACTATTACAATATTACAGATATTTTTACCTATTATCTTGTGAAAAGTCAGTACATTATTTTTGTGTTATCCCTAATGTATGTGTAAAATATACCAACCTTTAATTTGATGGATTATAGTTATGATTTCCTGAGCAAATTCTCTTGTAGGTTTGTTTTCAGTATTCTGAGTTGAGTCAAGATGTTCAAACACTGGATGAAAGTTCTCCCTTTTCCTGCCAACAGCAACCAAATCATGTGACATCTGTCTCTCTGTGTTGCTAGAAGCAACCCTAGAATAATTTGTAAATGTTTAACTAAATTTGAAACTATTTTACTGAGAAAAGAACTTAAAGATTAATCAAGATAGCTATAAAACTAAAAAGATGTTTATCTTTTCTTATAATTAAGGTACTAAACTGTATGCCATAAAACATGTACAATAATGAGTAGGAGAAAAATAGCTATAGATGCATGGTTTTGAGTTCTCCGTTTCAAATCAGAGGTCATTAAATATTTGCCACTTTAATAATAAGATCCTCAAAATCCTAAGTGAAACCATTTTTACTTCAAAATATACAGCAAGGCATTAAATATACTCTTCCATATGCAAAAAAATTAATCAATTAGATTATTTTCTACTCTCAAATGTCCATAAAATTGTAAATCTAGCAAGCTTATACTGTCTTGAAATACTATCACACTTAAAAAGCTGACATCAAACATAATAACTTGTCTGACTAAAGAGAAATCCTTATACCTCTATATCAGTAATGAGAAGCTTTGAATATTATTTTGAAACCAAATTCTGTTGAGATTAATTTAATCATTTAGAAAGTCTCACTAAACTCTCAGAAAATAGTCTTAATTGTTAGCAAAGTTATGATCATTAGAACCAATTATAGTGTTTATCCTTAAAGAAATACTATCATTTATTATATAACCCCAACTAACCACTTTAACGCTTTCTGAATCTTTATAATTTTCATTAAAAGTTCTCCTGACCTTTAGATACGATTATAAAGCCACAATTATGATATATAGCTAACAAACATTTTTGGCTTACCACATACCAAACACAAGGGCTTAAAGCTTAGAGCATTATCTCATTTAATCCTTACAGTAGCCCTCAGTGTCATGACACTGAGACAATGGATGTCTTGGTTGTTTTGCTTTATGTCCTTCATATGAACATAATCCTTCCAAGTGCCATAATGGGGAACTATACCTTATTCCAAGAATATTCCAAGAACTATACCTTATTCCAAGAATACTGCTTAAAACTACTCTTAAGTTCTTTGTCTGGAGGTAGTTTATGTGTCACAGATGAAAATGTCTCTATTTTATATTTACACCTCATTCTGGACCCAAAATGGCACTAACCAAATTACACCAATCTTACTCCTCTGCATTTAACTCTAAATAGCTTTTCTTTTAGCTTTTGCCAAAAATCAAGTTCACCACCCAAAGAAATGAGATTAACCACTGCTAGGGATCTTTATGGGTAAGTTACAGGCTCTGAAGATACATCCAAAAGAAAAGCCTGAAATGTTTTAAATAACAGCAGCACCACTGGAAAAAAAAATGATATAACAAAAACCAATCGGGTGGATACATTTTGGGGTGTGGGTGTATGCAAGCACAGATATACTTATTTATTTAAGTCACTTAATGACCATTATATCCAAACCCGCTCCAGGGTAATGAGGGGCTTAAAGATATCCTTTAACTAAAAAAATATAACTCCTCTAACAAGATGGTTTTAAGTGCCTAATTTTAACTCATCAGAGAAAAGGCTTCCATCTGACTTTCCATGCTCCCTGCTCTCAAACCAGTCAAAACAACCCTCTGCCAAGGCAAAAACATGAAAAAGTGATTATGCAGCAGGTTGATGCCACTGCTGTGGAGTCCCGATTCATTAGAAAGACTCTCATGAGAAGGGTCATTTCTCGTCTTTCCTCCTAATTTGCTCCAAGCTTCCCACTGTGTATCTGATAACTAGCTAACATACATGTAGTGATAAACTCTAGAAGCTAGAATGGCCCTGTAATAATCTCCACTAACAAAGAACTACAAATGCTGTTTACAGAGGTTTAACGGTACAGAAAGTCTGTGCCATACCAAAAACAAAACAAAACAAAACAAAACAAAACAAAACACCATAGCTTTAAAAAACATTTTACAGGAGAAAAACAAGATGTTTAAAATGAATCATAGAAGAAAATGTCACATTATTTAAACTATAAAAATAGTCCATCCATAAGGAGAAATCAGTTGATAACATTTTTTATTGCAGTCTCAAGTTTCTCCCAAGAGGAAACCAGCTGATAAAGCCTTCCAGTTTTTCACCAAGTAATTATTAAAATTTATTTCTATTTTATTATTACTGGAATAACATCCCCACTCTGTGCACAACCCTCAGTTCATAGGAGTGCTGTGGTATACATTGAAACTATACTTAATGCCTCAAATTTTAGTATTTAAACTTATTATCATTTAAAAAATTTATCCTAGTTACCCCACTGCAAGAGTTTTAAAACACTAAAATAATGATTTTCGAAAAAGCATACATAAAAATAGCATAACCTGAATTTTAGTCTTTTAAAAACAATTATATTTCTGCTATGTAAAAACCCGAGAAAGCAAAAGGTTCTGAGTATTTACATTTGTCAATGTAATCACATGTTAGTTCAAATTTTCCTTTTTTACTATTTCCTAAGACATCATTGATCAAATTAACAATTTCAGGAAATACCCTCAACACAAGTAAAGCTGAAAAGACCAAATGTTCTCATGTGAGATGCATTTTAGAAAGTTAAAAAATTAAAATATATAACCAAACACCTATATTCTAATACTGGTATGATTAAAAGTTCCAGATTTCTCTGTTCCCTCTCTCAACCTCTCCCCATTTTTCTACTCTGTTTACAGATATTTCCCCTGGTGTTCTCACTGAGTGCTGTGCATAATAACAAAGAAAACATCAAAAGCTACATTAAACCTTAATTTCCTCTTGCACACAGCTGAAATCCATCAAAAAAAAAAAAAAAAAAAAACAACCCAACTGCATGGCAAAACAACAGTAAGAAAAAAACCAACAACGACCAAAACCAACGGATAATCCCCTGGCCTCCGGAAGCTTATTATAGATAACAAAATCCATACAACATAAAGGTTTTCCTTTCTCGGTTTTCTTCCAAATATAACAAACATTTTGTACAGCATCCTACAGTTCATAAAGACTCTCAATTATAAATTTGTTCATGTCATCCTAAGGACACTTTTAGAATTTGTGGAGTTGAGGGGAAAAGGTTAGGGAGACTGCTACTGCTACTCCCTTCTTTTAGCACTTCATTACTTGTTTTATGAGAGTCCCCCAACTGGCCTTGCCCACCCCAACACCCTTCCAAGTCTCCTCTGGCAACCAGAACCGAGTCACCTGCTCTCTCCTATTAACTAATCCTGTCAAATCAGGCTGGCAGTGTGGCAGTCTTATCTTCACAGACTCCTGTATCCCTATTCCCTTTTACCAACACCTTGGAACTACAGAGTTCAAAGTTCCTGTGAGTCATTTCTGTCTTTGTTAACCTAGAAACATAAAATATCTTTCATCTCATCATCACATGTCTAAAATACACCACAACCTTTGAAGCCTAGCTCACCCGTCAACTCCTGAAAGAAGCCTTCCCTGAATGTCCCAGCTTGAGATCAACGAAATCACACACCACTTCACGCATGCCTCACTGTGCCACAGTATGACCAACACTGCCCTACTGTCTATAAGACCAGAGGAGAAGAAACCCAACCTTATGGCCACCTATAGTCTAAGGGCACCCTAACAGGCTTTCTCACACAGGGTGGGTCCTCAAAAAATACCAGCTGAATGAATAAATGGAAAATGACTAGGACAATTTGAAAAGTGAGTTTCAGTTAAAAAGATGACAGACTTCCAAATTCTCACTGAGACCAATTTGTTTAACTTTCTTGGCTTCTTGTCTTAAATTTTTTACTTAATTTAGAGTAATTTAAAATTTAAAGATTTCTTTTTTTATAATATAGAATCTCAAATATGTAACAAAAGTTCAGGGAATCCTATGATGAGCCTGTCAACCCAGCTTCAACAGTTATCAACACATGGCCAATCAAAGCAAACTCAAGAGCCAGGAGGAATCACAGGTTCATTTGGGCCCAAAAAGGCATGGCAAGGTGACCTGCCCAATGTCACAGAGCTGCTCAGTGGCCCACCAAAAGACAAAAACCCATGCACCCCAACCCCAAACAGAATGTTCACCTTCCTATACTAGGACGCCTAAGAGATACTAAGAGAAGCTAGGGTGGAAAACAGGAATAAAAAGAAACCTTCTCTCAATTAATTTTTGATTAAAAAATGTATAAGAGAATTATTTTAGGAGAAAAAAAGCCTTACTTTTTTGTGATACATAACAGTGAGGTAGCAGGTTTGTATATGACAAAAATATCTCCACCCACAGCTTATCTTGCCTCCAGCTGAACAGTGTCTATCATAGGTAAACTTGTGTGATTAGGTTAACTTCCTTCAGTCCTCGTTATACTTTTTACATTGTTCTCCCACCTATACCACACACACCCCTTTCCTCAGAACATAAGGGGCTCCAATGTCTTCTGGGGCCCATCACCCACCTCATCCTCTTTCATAAAAGGTAAAGATCTGATGAGGAGGCCCTTTTTATATCTCTTGAGTGGAAAATAAAAGGATTACATGCAACTGTGGCCAATACACTCAGTCCAACATCACTTTGTTAGCCAACCTTCCCAGCCTGGATGCCCAGTACCAGCACCCGGGGAGGTCAGAGGAGCCTCAGGTCCATGTGCACCAGCTTATTCTTCTCCAGAGACTGGCACCTCTTGCTCCTCCCTCTCACTTCCTTCCTAGCCTGACCAAGGTTCAAGCTCTCACCTACTGTGCCCAGTATTAACCAAAACTCCCTTTATCTCCCCCAAGACTCCCAGATATATACAAGTTAGTGTCTGGGGTTCATAAAAACCTTAGGCACACACATACACAAAAACCCTTAGCACAAATTTTCATATTGTGACTTCCTAACTTACATTCTGAAATGTATGACTCACATGTAACTTCTACCACTGATAATGCAGATTCTGATAAAGCGGATCACTAGAATATGGTCTTTATTAACAGAAGTCTTAGCTACGCCATAAACATTCAAGCAAGCGTCTACTGCTGCTCTAGATACAAACTGGAACCTTAAAAAAATCACTAGGTGATAATGTTTTCAACTACACATATTGATACTTGACCAAAGCTAAGAAAGTAAACAAATACACAAAATGAACCATCTTAGTCTTTCCAAAAAAGTGGATAAACTCTCTAGATTTTAACCAATAACTAAACTTCTCTCTGCTCTAGCATTATTTTAATCTTTTCAAGCAGAGTAAAATTTAATTTGTGTTAATAGCTGAGAACATGACTCTATTGAGGGGATTAACTACCTTTGTTTTTGCATAGTATATGCATAGTCCATCAGTCCATACATAATTCAATCCAACCCCACAAAACTCTTCCACAACTTATTCATCAGTAATTGTAATAAGAAATAATTTTGTTGTCTAAGATGCTCTGTCATATGGAAAAGATGCATATGTTATTAAGCTATTTATTATTCAGCTTTTGAACAGAAAGGATTTGCAATGGAAGCTCTTTATTACATAAGCCATCCTACAGATCCTCGTCAGGGAATTCAAACAAGTGATGACAGGCCCCATTGACAGGGCATAAAACTTCACAGAATTATAGTTTATAAACTCAAATAAAAAATATAGTAGCCTCAATTTTAGGAAGCTCGCTTTTGTGACACATGAAGATCAAGCTTCCATTTCTCAATATCGAATTATAAAATTAACTGTGTTCAGTATCTTTAAAATAAAATCCTTCAAAACTGGTATTTCTAGTACTCTTTAAAAGTGCTACAGCCAATTTATTAACTCTCTTTTAAGTATAAAACACTTCATTATTAAATGGGGGTATCATCACTTTTATAAAAGAATTTGAGATTTTTTTCAATTTAATTGTGTGTAATTTTACCTCAAAACAAAAAAAAAACTGTAAACAAAAATTATACACTGAAGTATTTAAAGGGGAATGTACTGATACCTGCAATTCATTTTGACATGCATCAAAAAAATAAGATGGAGAGACAAACGAATAGACGGGCATATATACGATGGCAAAAATAAAATAAAATGTTATTTTTATTTTAACAAAAATAAAAGTGGTAGGTATACAGGTGTTCACCATATATTTTTTTCAACTTTTCGGTATATTTGGACATTTCCATGATATGTTGGAAAGAAAAAAAGCTTAACATCCCTAAACTTGATGCTTACAGCAGCAGCCTTTGTGCTCTTAAGATTTAGAACTAGAAGGAAATAGCACAAAATGATTTAAGAAACAGTATGTGAAATAGGACACAAAATTAACACAGTATTATGACAACCATGTAAAAGGATTATGGGTTATTTTCCCACCTCCATTTGTTCAACTTTCTGTAACATAATCATAATTGTAAATGTTTTCAGTGCATATATAAATATACATATGTATATTTAAAAATATTTTTTTCAAATACAACGAATGTAAAATGTCTAACCGATGTACTGTATACTTGAAACTAATATTAAAAAAAACGTATATACAGGGACTGCCATACCTAACTTTAAGGAACAAAATACATTTTGTTAAAAAAAAAAAAAAGGACATGGATTCGCCTCCCTCTCTGTCATGTCCTAACCTTGGATTTTGTTTTCTCTTGTATTTGTCAACTGTGAACCCAATGCACAAAATCGACATGGTCCATCGCTTTTTTAATTCACATACTGGTAATGTAATAAGGTAATGAACAGACTTAGCTGAAATAGCCAACTGCAGTGCCTTATTATCCTCAGAATTCAGAAAGAGAGGTAATATTCATCATGGAAGAAACATGCAAACCACTTTAGGATAATATAACCAATTACGATAGTAGTCTATTTTTTAAAGAATCATTAAGAGTTAAATCAAATGTCTTATAAATAGCCCTCTTTCTAGACTCTAGCCTAATTTCCTCTAAGAGAATCTAGTCAGTTGAGTACAAGTCATTTTGAGGTGCTGGCAAGAACCACATTAAGTCACCAGCCTTCTTGACTCATAAGGGGACACATGGATTTGAGACCCAGACACTCTGACTTAGATAAGTCACTTCATGTCTCAGGGCCTCATTCTCCTGCTCTATAAAATTGGGGACTGCTAAGGTCCCTTCCAGGTCAAAAATTCTCTGAAACAGGCAACAGGGAAATCAACATTTATTAAAACATTAACAAAACAGGCTCTGAGAAAGTGAGCAAGAAATAGGTTCCTTGAACTCCACCCTGGACACAGAAAATCTGGCAGTATAAAAACACACAAATTCACGAAGAGGAACAACTCCATAGAATGATCTGCCCCCATCAAACACCTTCAGATGCGATGTACAAACAAGTGGACATGAGATCACTCCGTATTACCAATCATGGGATTCATCCTCATTACAGGGCTTTTTTGAAAAGCATTTAGGCCATCCCTCCTGCCTCGTTGGACTCTAAACACACGATTAATTCCATTTTCAAAGCTTCAAATAAAGGTGAAGGAAAGTTATTAAATATCATTAAGAAAAAACAAAAATAATACCTGGATGTATTTTCTGTTTTCTTCATATCTATTTTAACTGTAAGTGATTTCTTTCTAAGAATGGTAGGTGAAGGCTTCTCATCGGAAACTTTACTTTCATCATGTTGGCTACTGGGAGAGTTGCTCTCTCTTCTGTCATCCCTTTTCCTTATTTTGTTCTTCCATTTGTCATTACAGGGTCTCAAATCAGCATCATTTTTATTTGAATGAGTATAGGCAGTGCAGTTTTTCAGAGATGGTTTAAAAGTTTCTTTGACTTGCCCACTTTCAGTCTCTCTCCCTCTTCCAGCATTACAGCAACTGGACTCTCTATTTATAGAGCCTTTTGGAGAACTGTATTTTCTATCTTCCTCTGTAGAGTACTTCTGTGTTCTTCCATCAGAAAAGCCCTGGTCCTCATCTGAGGTCTTATGACGTTTGTAGCGATAGTCATTGGATACCCTGGTTGCTGAAGTGGTCTCTGAGGTTTCCCTCTGAAAGTGTCGGTGAGCTTGGGGTGAAAGATTCCGCTGATCTTTCTTCTCTTGGTAAGGCAGAAGAGAATGCCTGGACTTCCACTGAGGATTTTTGGCAGACTCTCTGTTTTCATACCTCTCCACGTCTGTAGATCTTTCTGATGTATGTCCATAGTTTCTGAAATAACGATCCTCAGGATACCTGTGTTGACATAAAGCAGTTTTACAGTTGCACTAAAGAGAAGGTGAGAATTTATGTATGGGATGTTGGGCATCATGGCTTTAAATGCGGAATGCAGTGGCAAGTTAACCTATAATCCCTCAAGTAAACTCATAGAGGCCCAAAGTAGTTAAAAAGGGAATATCATTTTTTTTCAGTATTATAGAAATCAACATGATTTACTCTAAAAATAAATACTTCATTACTACCAATAAACCATGACTATACTACAACGCCTTTTATCTTTTTAGACAAAAGCTTTGCAAGGTGGTTATCTTCAACTACAAAGCAAACACACTTTCCAGTTGGGGCTTTATATCAAATGACCCAGGTTTAATGTTTTCCTATACCTGTTCTGAAAAGAGCTCCTTGTCTCAAAATCTTCAGAGCCTCTTCTAAGTGACCGAGAATATTGTTCATCTTGTATCCTCTGGTGCTTCATTTCATCTTCATGCCACTTTCCTTCGAATCTAGAAGAATCTGCTACTGACCTCTGAGGTGTTTTCCCTCCTTTTTCACTTCCTCTAACTCTCTGGTCACCAGGAATATACCTTCCTTGCACTTGCTGGGAATAATAATTGCTCTGGTGCTCTTTGTAGGCTACACCTTCTGAGTATTGGGACACATGCTGAGAACCTCTGTTATCATCCCCTCTTCCTGATAAACACACTTGGCGAGGCTTAGAAGTATAAAAATTGTCTAATGAGTTTCTTCTTATGTTTGGGGAAGGTGATCTAGGCTCATAAGATCGGTAGTGTGCATTTCCACGAAAAGAAATCCTTGCTTTATTCTGTCCATGTTTGTCATTGTCCATTCTCCAAGCAAAGGGTCTTTTCGGATCCTTCCTATGGTCATAGTCATAACGCTCATGAGAATGTTTTTGCCTGCAGTATTCAGAATTTCTAGGTACTGGTGATAAAGACCTATGTAAACAAACACAGAACAGTTTAGTTCATTTAAAAACAATATTAGTTTGTCTAAACATGACTTACCTAAATAAAATATTTGCTCTTCCACTCAAATTAAATCCATCAAATTGCTTTATCTGTATTCTAAATTGTCCACATAAGGGTCCGATTATACTTAGTGCCCAAACGAACAAGCACACTCTTTCCAACTGAAATAATATATCCCATGTGCATATCAAAATGGGCTGAGCACACCTGTCCTGTTGGAGGAGGACCAGCTTAGGTACACAGCAGGATCCATTTTGGAAGATGCTGACAACAAAATTCTGGCCAAAGGGCCGGTTGGCAAGAGCTTACATCAGGTCCTATGGCCAGCTAAGAAACAAGCAGGAGAAGGGAAAGACTCATGCAAATAAATGTATAGGAGAGTCTCTGGCAAACTGAACATTAACCTCTGAAATTAAATTAGATCCTAAGAGTTTATGAAGCCACAATAAACTTGAACTCAGGCCCAAAACTGACTCCATAGTTTTTCCAATTGTCTATTCTATTCTCTCTACTAAGACGATATTGAGAAGCAAAAAAAAAAAAAAAAAACATACTTAAACAGTGTGTGGAGGTGGGGAAAGAAGAGAGTCTTAAGACTCAATTCTCATGCTTAGTTCCTCCATAAATACTAACATAAATAAGTTGCTTTCCTCCCTCAGACCTATTCCCTTACATATAAAATGGAAGACGTGCTGTTGAAACAGAGCTTGTAACTTCGGTGGGTATGTGCTTTAACACTGCTATAATGCTCTCCAGGGACAGTGCATCCTTTCTAAAACTACCTTCTTCAATACCTCAGCACTGCCAACACCGAGCCTTTCATTCCCACTGAGGAGGAAGGCTTCTGTATGCAGAGAAACCAGTCAGAGTTGCCTAGAGTCCAGGATAAGAGAGACAAGAGCCACTATCTGGAACACAGTGAAGTTCAATTTTGCACCTGGGGCACTTCCTCCCATCCCACCTGTCCAATCTCCCCATCTCCTCCCTGAGGGTTTAATATCTTCTAACCAAAGATGTGGCTAGCCTGGCAGCTTTTATTGCCCCCTCTTTAGAAGCTGCCACAGAGTTGGAGCAACCATGAGTAAAACTCCTTCCATTTGGTGATCTGTCTGTGTCCCCCGTACAAAAAAGGAGGCAGACTTGGCGTCCTCATGTACATACTGGGATTTATATACTGGACTCAGCAATATCTCCCTCTGGAATCACCGAGCTAGATGTACTGGCAAGTGCATTATTTAGCTGAAGCAGAAGCTCTGTCATCCAGCTGGCTGCACCTCATCACAGGAAGAAGCCTTTGAGGACTTCCTGCAAGATTTCATCTCTTCCACCATTAAGTAGAAAAGCTGTCAGCCAGAGAGGCTGATTTCTTCCAGACTGGACAAAACAGTCAATCTCTTATTTTAATCTATACTTCATGTTGAATACCTCTTTGATATTATATTTCATATCTGGGTTTTATTGAATAGAGGCCCTTTCTTCTGAAGGAGATTGCTGGAATAGTTGCTATCATTTTTAGTTCTCCTAAAGGGACAAAGGAGACCCTAGGAGTCTGTTGGAGATAATTCTCTGTGGGTCTCCTGTGTTCTGCATGCCTTGTGAGCAGAAGCACTAACAGCGTTTGTTTTGATGCAAACGGCCTGGGAAGATGGAAAGATGGGAAGATGGACCTAGCACCTCCCCCAGGGGCAGAGGGTCGGTTTGTTTGCTGTCCAGGATAATAAGATAATGTCCCTTCCAAGGCAAAAGCCCCTGATGGGGTTGGGTTCCTCAGCTGCGTTGTTGTCACCCCACTGCTTGCAGCACCTTCCCTCAGGGGGCTGGGGGGAAGGGGAACACAGGAATGGGAAGCTCAGGCTGCCTGCTATACTATGAGTAACACAGACCTTTGCCTCTGACCCAGCAGGGCCTTGTGACAGGCTAATGTGTTAGCTTACGAGTAGGGTGAAATATTAATTCTTTACAGTTTTTGACAAAGAGTCCTGAGAAGGATCCTGGAAACCAGGCACTAAGCTTGGCGGGGTCTTTCATGCTCCCTCACTAAGGCCTACCACAAAAGGGTAAAACAAAACGACTTCTGTGCTCCCCCCTCATGTTAAAATCATTCACTTCTTTACATTTCCTCTTTTTCTGAAGACCCTCCCCATTATAATTTGGTCTTGTAAACTCCAAATTAAAACTGTTGGAGAAATGACGGATTAGTCATTGTAGAACTATAATGAACAAGCATAATGGCCAAGTCATATTAACATGAAAAATTTTGGTCTGCCTTTGGTGTGTGTAATTATGGTCCTTTTTAACATACCAGTCAATTTCACAGCTCTGCACCTTTGCTCCTGCTGTCCTTAATTGGAATACTTTTCTTCTCTTTCTACCTTTAGAAATTTTACTCATTCGTAAATGGCTGGCTAAAATCGCATCTCTTCCTTAAAGACTTTCTTAGTATCTCTCTCTCCCCTCCACAAAAGCAGAATTATTCCCTCCCTGTGGGTACTTTGTCTCAGTCGGCAGCACTGCACTTTTCCCACTGTATCATAATTGGCCAGGGCATCAATCTCCCTAGCTAGCGTGTGTGCTTCCTGAGGGCCCATAAAATGTCATATTTGCATCTGTAGCTTCAGAACCCACCTGTAGCAGGTATACAATAAATCCTGGTTGAATGGTTGCAATCTAATTATATGTACTTTTAACACTACCAATCAGGTAAGAGGAGGGTTGAACTACAACTGAGTTATTCAAAACTCTATTATTATTCTGTCATGAAGAAGAAACAGGAAACTCCCAATTTACTAACTCCCAATTTCTTCAAACATATTGATTATGAAAAAAATAAATAAAATTAAATACACATTGGAAAGTTCTAAATCACTTACTGTTGCAAAACATGTAACACTCTCAAAGACATTTCTTACTCTCTCTTGCTGTGGCCATGGCATTTCTTTTTATTATGAATTAATCCTAGTTGCCAGCTATAATTAAAGAAAGCTGTCAGCTCCTAGAACCTAGAAATATAGCCTTTATCACTGTAAAGCACCCACTGTGAATAACCAAGTCCTATGAGCTTATTAAAATAGGTTCTTAACAGTACTTATGAATCTGAAAGTCGAAGTACATCCTAAATCCAAGCTTGCTCTACTAAACTAAGAACTGCTCACCTGGGTTTCCACCTGGGCGATCTAGAGTGTGACCGTGCCATTCTTTGACACTTGAGCCACTATCCACTTTTTATACTGCAAAGAAACACAGTATTAGCAAGTTTGTAGAAAGCACCTGCAACCTCCTCTATAAACAGTGAATGCTACAGACAAAACGTTACTTAAGCCCTCTGTGCTTCAGTTTCTTCATCTGTAAAATGGAGATGATAATAATGGGATCTACCTTATTGGAATGTTGTGAGGTTAAAATGAATTAAATCAAGGGTCAGCAAACATTTCCTGTAAAGGGCCAGATAGTAACTATTTTAGGCTTTGCAGGCCATATAAGGTCTCTATGCATCTTTTTCTTCTTTTTTATTAAACAACCTTTTAAAAATGTAAAAACTATTTTTAGCTCAAGGCCCCATCACCCCCGTACACACACAACAGGCCCCAGATACCAAATGCAGTGTAGCTTTATGATCTCCGAGCATGAGAAGAGTTTAGAATACTGCCTCACACACAGCAACTGCTAAATAAGGGTTCCAAAGAAAGGAAAAAATTACCCAGAATTCTTCTCTCTCAACACAACCACTACTACCCGCCTGTCCTTCACCAGGTACATAAACATTTCATATAATCACAGTCAGTGTGTTTAAGAACACTTAATGATATCTCCTGCTTTTTAAATGGTTGGATAATAAGAATTACAATGCCTAATTATAGTACTCAATTGCTACCTAATTTCCACCAGATAAATATACCGAAACTTAATTAAGCATGATTAGACATTTAGCTTGCTTCTGATTTTTTGCCAAAATAAATGTCAAATAAGCAAATTTTAAAAAACACATAAACTTGATTTTTAAAATATTCTTCAGTCTTTAAAAGAAACCGACAGCTTTAGGAACTGAACTTAAAAATACATGATTAGCGTATAATCTTCTATACTAGCTATTATTTACATTTGAGTAATCCTCCTCAGTTCTGATACTATAATTAACTAGTTCCCAACCTACTGGCCCCAGACCCCTGGTGGCTTTCAAAATTATTACCATGGGTCCATGAATAATACAGCCACCATGCACGAACTATATAACACAGATCTCATATATTATAATCTCTATTTTGCAAATTTCTGAAGCCACTGTGGTGATTACTGAAATATAAATGGCTTCTTGCCACTATATGTAGTTTTTCTGCTGACTGATTCAAAAAGTACAACTGTTAATATGTGGACATCATTTTAAAAAGAGAGTCCTCATAGTCAAACATTTGCAAACTATTGTTATAATGAATTTCAGAAGAAAGTAAAAGCATATAAGGTCAAAGGACTTGAACCAGATCACTTACCAGAAGTACATTCAATTTATTTAGTTATAACACTGCTTCTTTGCTAAAAAAGAATTTGAGGCTAGTAAGAACAAACGGTTCAGATGTACTATGAAACTAAGACATTTAAGGTGAAAATGTTTACTTAGTAACTAGAAATATCAAAATGCATTCATTCGACAGATGTTACTGAGCACCTACTTTTGCCAAACACTATGCTAGGGATACAGCAGTGAACAGAAACAGGCAAAAATCCCTGCCCTCCTGGAGCTTACATTCTATTGAGGGTGCTTATAATTTAACCAAAGAGGCTCTTGGTATCAGTTCATCAATTTAATTTTGTTCAATTAAACCGAACAAAAATAATGAACCCAAAGGTTATATGTGGTGGGGGGACACCAAATATTGATGATGATGATAAAAAGCATAATTTTTCTGAAAGGTATTTTTTTCCATTTTATTGTTTTGAAAAAGATTTATTGAGGTATAATTCAGATGATACAATTCACTCATTTAAAGGGTGCCATCCAATGTTTTTTAGTATAGTCACAGGGATATACAACCATCACCACTATCTAATTTTAGGACATTTTTATCTCCTCTAAAAGAAACCCCATTAGTAGTCTCTCCTCATTCCTTCCCTCCTTCGATTAGCCCGATTTATTCTGTTTCTATGGATGTGCGTATTCTGGACCTTTCATAAAAATGGAATTATACAATATGTGGTCTTTTGTGACTGGATTTTTTCCTTTAGCATAATGTTTTCAAAGACCATCCTTGTTCAACCATGTGTCAGTACTTCATTCTTTGTATAGTTGATTAATATTCCACTCTATCAGTATACTACATCTTTATTCCTTCATCTCTCAATGGACGTTTGGATTGTTTGTATTTTTTTGGTTATTATATATAATGCTGCTATGAACTTTTGTGTACAAATTTTTGTGAGGACATATGTTTTTATATCTCTTGAGTATATACCTAGGAGTATAATTGTCAGGTCATGTGATAATGCTAGCAAATTGAGAGACTAATAAATTTTTCCAAGCAGCACCATTATTTTACATTCCCACCAGCAATATATGATGGTTACAATTTTCTACACCTTCACCACAATCTGTTGTTGTCTTCTGAATTATAGCAATCTTTGTGGGAGTGAAGGGGTAACTTTAATTTGCATTTCCCTCATGATGGGTTATCTTCAAATATGTAAGAAATTACAAAACTAATCTTGTCTACTTTCCTTTAATCTAATTTCAGTTTAAACTATTTTTCTAAGATAACAATTTAAAAGAAAAAAAAGGCAGCTATAGATACTAAGATGTTTGTATGAGTTTTATTTATAATAGGAAAAAAAAAAACCCACCCAAATTAATTATAACCCAAATGCCCAACGGTCACTAAAAGATTAAATGAATTCAAAATATATACATCTGGTCACTTCCTACTTTTCTCTTAGCCTTATATATGTCTTTTCCTCCACACACCTTAGTCTACAACACCACACTACTCACTCTTCCCTGATCAGTCCGTGCTGTTCCCACCATATAGATAGCTTTCCCTCACTCAGCCTGACAAATCCCTCTTCTTTCAGGGCTGTCTGACCATCATTTCTCCTGGGATTTTCTCTTTGACTTGATATTTTTCCTTCCTGAGTTCCTTTATTTTGGGGAATTCTGGGTTTATTCTATGATTGTTTCAATACATTGTGATTATTTGTTTACATAACTGTATTTATTTCAATTGACAAAAGACTCCAAAAACCACATTACAGAACACAAAACTCATATGACCTAGGGACATCTTGAGAAAGCCAACCACATTAATAATTGAGTAAACACAAATTATTATCATAACCATTCCACGCCCATCAGACTGACCAAAAAAATTTAAGTTGCATATTCCAGAGTGTTGATGAGGACATGGAATGATAGGGACTCCCATATATTGCTAGCCGAGTATACGTGAGTATAATAACCAGTTTGGAAGGGATTGACAGTACCTGTTAAAGTTGAACATGCTCACATCCCACAACCCAGTAATTTCACTCAGGGACAGACCTTAGAGCATTTATTCTCAAACTTTAATGTGTGTCAGAATCACCTGAAAGGCTGGTTAAAGCACAGATTGCTGGGCCCTACCCCCAGGGTGGGCCCCACTTCTAGCAAGTTTTCAGGTGATGTGGAGGCTGCTGGTCCAGGGACTACAGTACTGCTGGTTTAAAGAGAAAGGTGGAGACCACTTGGGAGAAAATGTTTACAAGTGAGATTCACTGAATATGAAATTTAAAAAAAGGTATTTTTCTTGCTAATATTAAAATAAGCTTTATTAAAATTCAAACTATTCAGTCAAAAACCGGTGACTTTTAATGCATACAAATTATACCTCAAAGCTGCTTTGATGAAAATGCCCTAAGAGTAGATCAAATATTATGGAGATGGTTGCACAACTCTGCGAACATACTAAAAACCAGTGAATTGTGCACTTTAAACCTGCAAATTATATCTCAGTAAAGCTGCTTCTTAAAAAGTTACTTTGTTTGCAATTGCTTAGTGCACATCAGGTAGTAATGAAAAATACTGGCTCAGGGGCTTCATGGATAAGAGAGGAAAGTTAATTTAAACCCTAAAATCTAAGCTGAGAATGGTTTTTACATTTTTAAAGTGTTGTAAAAAAAAAAGAATATGCAACAGACAGAGACTGTATGTAGTCCACAAAGCCTACAATATTTATTATCTTAGGTATTTTATTTAATGGTCCTTTACATAAAAAAAGTGTGCTGATTCCTGATTTAAACTAACTTATGACTAGCACAATTAAAAGAACCAACTTTAGGAGGGGAGGAAGAGGGGACGGAAGGAGGAGGGGGGAGGGGAACAGGAGGAGGAGGGGGAAGGAAGAAGAGGAGACCCGGAGGAGGGGGAGGGGAGGGGAAAGAGCCAGGAGGGGGAGGGGAGGGGAAGAGCGAGGAGGGGGAGGGGAGGGAGAGAGGGAGAGAGAAGGTTGAAACACCAGCAGACTGGGGAGATGTCAGCAATAGAAGATAAATTTCTTTACACTGCTATTTCAGAGTGAACTGTACAGGGCCAGGGGTAGTGAATGAACCCATCTGCCCTTGAACATATAAAGACGACTGGACAGCAGGGGCATCCGCTCACAAGAGGATGCTGCTGTACGGGATGGTGGTGCCAAAACAAACCGCCCCTACCAGGACAGCACTGGGTACATTCCTCACCAAATGAAAGACCCAGCCTCAGCAATTCTCTTCTTCCCACAACAAGGCTTTTGCTTCCCCTCAGACCCTTCCAATCACCAGCAATTCTCTCTGCTCTCTAGAACCCCCCGCTCCCCCCCCCAACCACCTGAGCTCTCCTTTTACAACCAAATTCCTCAAAGGGATGCCTGTAAACAAACCACAGTCCTTCTCTCAGATTCTTACCCTCCCGTTCATGCTTGGCCCCCCACCAATCTGGCTTTCCACTCTGCCACTGCACCGAACCGCTGGACTCAAGATTACTAATGAAATTCACATTGCCAAATCCAAAGGTTACGTCTTTTCCTCCTAGACCCACAGCAGTCTTGACAGTCAATCACACCTTCCTTTCAGAAACATTTTTCACTTGGATTCCAGAATACTACATTGACCTGGTTTTCCTCCTGTCTCCTTTGCTAGCTTCTCCTCGTCTCCTCCCAGCCATCACCCTCTCCCCTAAATAGTGAACCCAGTATTTCTCTAAATAGTAACTTAAGTCTTTACACTTTCCATCGTTTATACGCTCTCCAGTCTACACTCTCATTCAGTCTCATGGATTTCAATACTCTCTATAAATCAACAACCCCCAAATTTTTATTTCCAGCCCTCACCTACCTTCTGTATTGTGGTCTTACATATCCAACAGCCAACTAGATGCTGTAAACAGTCCAAAAGCAAAGTTCTGAGGACCCTCCAAAATCTCCTTCTCCTACAGTCTGTCCTATCTCAGTAAATGGCAACTATTTGCTTTAAGTTTTCAACAAAGAGAAAACATACATGTCCAATAAACATAGGAAAAGATACTCAAGGCTAACCTAACCAGGAAGATAAAATTAAAACAATAAGATACCATTTCATACCCACGAGATTTGTAAAAAAATAAAAATAAAAATAAATAAGTCTGATATCCTGTGTGTTTACAAGAAAGTTGAGAAAGAATTTCTCCACTAAGGAAAATTCCTCCCCCAAAAAACCATGAAGCATAAGAAAGCTCTAAGTCTGTACTCAAAACAATATGCAAAAGCATTTAAAAATATTTTTTAAAACTTAATTTTAAATCAAAAATTTAAAAACTAAGAACAGAAACAGACCAAAACTCAGAGTAAAATGACAAAAAAAAAAGTTAATCTAACTCAGAAAAAAATGGGAGAATAAGACTAAATTATCTTAGAAGTGAATAAATTACAAGGTACCCAAAGAAGAATAAACTCAAATAAAAATTTAATAAGGGACAGTGAAGAAAGTCAGGAAAACAACCAAGAAAATGAAAATGACTGCTTGGTGTGGGGAAAGAAAGACAGAGTAAGTAGTGGAAATAGAAGACAGGTAAAGAAGAAATAATATTTGTATTATTATAGTCACTGAGAAGAAAAACCAATAATAAAACTGAACTAATATTTGAAACTATAATTCAAGAAAATTTTCCAGAAATGGAAAAAGACCTGACTCAAACTACACACTGGATACTTGGGAAAATTAACATAAAACAATCAACTCTGAAACATAGCTTAGTAAAAAGTATTTGACATCAAAGATAATGATAAAATCCTCCAGAACTCTAGGTAAAAAGGATAACTTACAAATCCAAAAGAATAAGACTAGCCTCAGGTATTTCAAAACCAACATACAAAGCAAGACAATGATGGATCATTTAACATTTAAAAAATAAAATAAAATCAATGAAAGTAGGTGTGAACCAAGAATATTATATCAGCTAAGTTATCCCTTAAATACCAAGGCTACAGAAAATAAGTTTTCAACACACAAGAACATAGGGAATTTCTGCACTTATGAGCCCTTCCCAAGGAATCTACTAGAGGATGAGCTTCATCCAACCATATGATGACAAAGAAAACATCTGCAAAGTTGACAGTGAGCATTTTAAAATATGTAAATGAACATATGACATTAAAGAGAAATATGAAGATGTAGGTGGAAGACTAATGTAAAATTATTGCATATTGTGACAGAGTAGAAATGTTGCAACTAAAAAAAAGGCATTAAGAATCTATGGCCATGCCACCCTGAACAAGCCCGATCCTGTACGACCTCAGAAGCTAAGTAGGGTTGGGCCTGGATAGTACACTTGGATGGGAGACCACCTAGGAAAACCAGCTGCTGTAGGCGTAAAAAATAAAAGATAAAAAAATAAAGGATTGTAAACTGACAAGTTCCTTGCAATCTGAGATCAACCAAGGGTTACCTCGCCTTAAAAAAAAAAAAAAAAAAAAAAAAAGCAGAAGAGAATAATAGTAAAAGCTCAATGTTATGTAGGTAATTGCTGGGTTTAAGGCATACTGAGGGGGAAAACCTGATAAGTCAGATTTTAAAAGGTTAAACAAATCCACACAGTGCTGGAACAACTGTATATCCTTAAACAAAAGAATAAAGTTCAGCCCTACCTCATACCATACAAAAATTAACTCAAAACGGATTACAGACTTACATGTAAGAGCTAAAACTATGAAACTTAGAAGAAAACATAAGGATAAATAATCTGAAACTTTCAATCAGGAAGTGGTTTCTTAGATCTGACATCAAAAACACAACAAAAAATAGGTAAACTGGGCATTATCATAATTTAAAATGTTTACAGTATAAAAGACGCTATTAAGAAAGTAAAAAGACAACTCATAGGATGGAGAAAATTTTGTGCAAATCATATCTGATAAGAGGTTATATCTAGAACATATAAAAAACTTACAATTCAATAATAAAAGACGATCCAATTAAAAATGGGCAAAAGAGCTGAAGAGACATTTCTCCAAAGATGATGTACAAATGCCCAACAAACACAAGAAAAGATGCACATCACTAATCATTAGAGAAATGTAAATCAAATCAATGAGATATCACTTCACACCAATCAGGAGAGCCATATTCGAAGATAATAACAAGTACTAAAAAGATTTAGATATAATGGAACCCTCACATTGCAGGCAAGAATGCAAAATAATGCAGCCGCTTTGAAAAACAGTTTGGCAATTCCTTAAAAAAATTAAACATAGAGTTATCATATGACCCAGTAATTCCACTCCCAGGTATACATATCTGACAGAAATAAAAATATGTGTCCACACAAAATTTGTACATAAATATTCATAGCAGTATTAATCATTATAGCTAAAAAAGTAGGAAGGACTCAAATGTCCACTGAGAGATAAATGAATTTTAAAGATGTGATATACTCACACAACGGAATATTATTTGGCCATAAAGAGGAATGAAGTACTGGCACATGGTTAAACAGGGATGAACTTTGAAATCATTATGCTAAGGAAAAGAAGCTAGTCACATATAAAAGGTCCAGACTAGGAAAATCCATAGAAATGGAGAGTAGACTGGTGGTTGCCTGGACGGGGGAAACATGGGGCGGGGATCTTTTTGGGGTGATAAATATGTTATAAAATTAGACTGTGATGATGGTTGCATAACTCTGTGAATATACTAAAAAACTTAATTGTACACTTTTAAGTGAGTGGATCGTATGGTATGTAAATTATATCTCAGTAAATCTGTTACCCCCCTCCCCAAAAAAATCAACTGACAGAGATTCCATACTAACTGTGAGTTCAGTATTTAAAAATGCAAAGAATTCCCACAGGAAAGCCTCTTCAATAAAGCAGCCACACTCCCAGCACAGAACCAAACCAAGTCAGAGCCCACAGAGCAAAAGGGCAAACAGTAGATCAAAGCGAGCCAGACCTGAGGAGACCACAGCATGGATTATTCTCTTGGCCACAGAAGCTAGGTGTTCTCACCAGTTCTCTGGTAAGGAGCTAGAAGTGGACGTAGATTCCCACTGTTGCCTATCATTGACCTATTTTGATTACAAGGAATAATGTATTTCTCAAGAACACATAAAAGGTTAAATAAACAAACTGGTTAAGGGCATTTAAAAAGGTTAACAAAAACACAAACCTTCCTAAATACCCCAATTGTTTTAAATAAAAGAGCAAAAAAAAACACATCTTCTAGAAAAAAATAGCAAATGTAACAAAATACATATAAATAAAATATTATGATAGAGTTGAGAGCAAATTCTATCAGTTCTAGCAATAAATGCGAATGGGCTTCATTCACCTACTATAAATAAAAAGTTTCAATTTGGATCACAAAACAAAACTCACGGAGTTGTACAAAAGATGCATCTAAAATGAAGTGATTCTGAAAACCTAAAAATAAAAAAGTGGCCAAATTACACCAGGCAGATGGCAAAAAAAGAGAGCAGGGGTGGTAATCCTGAGATACAGCAAAGCAGAAATCAAGCCCCAAAGCACTGATACAAAGAAAAGCACTTTTTAATGCTAAAAGCCACAATCCACGATGATGATAGAATAAAAATATGCATATTCACATGAATATAACATAGCAACCAACTTTATGAAACAAAAACTACAAGAGATGCCAAGAGACATAGATAGAAACACACTAAATAGGATACTTTAATATGGCACTCTCGCTGGTATATTAGATCAGGTGAACCTAAAACAAGGAGATAGAAGATCTAAACAGCATAATCAATAAAGGTAAAGGATATTTATCAAACTCTACACTCTGATACTAGAGAATACATTCTTTTCAAGTGCCTCCACGTATTCACCAAAAATAATCATATATTAGATCACGAAGAAAATATCAGTAACTTCCATAAAACAGAAATATTACAAACAATACTCTCTGATCATAATGCAATAAAACTAGAATTTACTAACAACAACAACAAAAAAACCAAAAAGGCCCATCCACCTGGAAATTTTAAAGCTTCCTATTAAATCATTCCTGGTATTCTATAACTAAAATTATAGATTTTTAGAGAAATGATGACAATGAAAGCACTATATACCAGATTCTATGGGATGCATTTAAAGCAGTGATCAAAGGAAAATTCATTGCACTAAATATATTTACCAATAAAAATGAAAGAAAAAAATATATTCATTTCCATGATAAAAAAGAAATAACCTAAAAAATAACAAGGTAAACCAAAAGAAAGCACAAGAAAGGAAATAAAAACATAAAAGTAGAGGAAGAGAATGAAAAATTAGATCTAAGTAATAATTCAAAATTCTGTAGTTTTTGAAAAAATTAAAATGAACCGCTATACAAATCGAGAAAAAAGAGAAAACACAAGTATACAAAATAAGAAATGGCAAGGGGGAAATAACCACTGAAATAGAAAACTTTAAATCACAAGAGATTACTATGTAGTCCTCTATCTAATAAATTTGAAAATCCCAATGAAAGGGATAATTTGCTAGAAAAAAATATTAATTACTAAAACTGACCCCATTAGAGTCAGAAAGCTTAAATAGAACAATTTCAATAGAGGAAATAGAGAAAATTATTAAGGAAATAATTTATCCCATGAAAAAGCATCAGGTCCAGATGGTTTCACGGGGGAATTCTACCAAACCTTCGAACACTAGATAGCCTCAGTGCTCTAAATTATTCCAGAGCAGATATATCACACACACAAAAAAATATCAAGCCTACAAGAACACCGACCTTTCGAAGAAAATGAACTAGCCAAAGAGACTAAAAGGTATATCCTCTGAGGAAGGTGGAAACTCTGGAGCATAGAATCTCAGCAACTGTAAACAAGGATGTTTCAAGAAAGGAGACTTTCATGGCAAAAAGCTGCATTGAGATCCACTAAAAGGAATGAAGACTGTGACCACAAGGTAAGGAGATTTAGAAAGCCAATTAATTATTAACTCTTTCTTAACAGTCTAGCTGGAAGAGGAGGAGAGAAACTGGGTTTCAGCTGAATAATAGGGGTCTAGGGAGGAGGTTTCAAAATGGCAGCAACTTGAGTAGGTTTATTGTTGATAAACCTATGTGCCTGGCACGGAGGGTATATTGTAGAATGACAGTCATAGTAGAGATGCCTCCAGGTTCAATGTTTCCTTTGATTCCTTAATATTGACTCCAAATAATAGCCGATCTCTCCCAATATTCTAAATTTACTTATTACCTTCTTCAATGACCCAAATTAAATTTTTATCAGCAGTCGCATTTTATGACAATTTAGCAAACATTACTGCCAGTAACTGCTAGAGGCAAGGCTTACAAAGTTGAAAGAGACCTAAGAGATGCTAAGTCTTCAGTGGAGAAAAAGGATCACATGAGTGCCAGTACTTCCTGATTCACTAAGTGTGTTAAAACTATCTCATTTAATCTTTGTAAGCCTTTTAAGAAGCTAGAATTACCTCCATTTCAAAGGTGAAGAAACCAAGCCTCAAAAAGGTTAACCAATCCGCTCCAGTGCAGGATCTGAAACTAGAATCCAGGTTCTCAGACTTCAATACTAACACTTCTCCACCTTGCAATTCTTACCTTCAGAAAGATGACCCTGTAGAGACCGCCTGGATCTTTGTGTAGATGCTCAGTCAGCAGAACTGGACTTTAGCACACTTGAGAATAGTTGACATCCTGCATCACATCTAAAATTGCTGTCTAAATTTAGAAAGCAGTTTTTATGCCCTCTAGCTGCCTGGACATTCTGTAGCTTGTAGGACACAAAGACTGTTTTATTTATTTTGATCCCAAGGATTATGTTTTATTTAGTTTTGTATCTGTCCCCCTCAACTTTATATATAGTGCCTTTAAATGTTTTCTCCTTCACCATTGGTATAGCTTCATTCATTCACCTAACTCCATAACTCTGATATCATTTTTAATATAATCTAGGACAGCAATATAAAACTTCAGATTTAAGGACTGAAAGACTATAGAGGCAAAGGGTATCACAGAATAGCTTTTTGAATTTAGCTATTACTTTTCAAAAGTCAAGATATTTTTGTGCTCTGAAATTTTTACAAGATGACAATAGTTTACAACAAGACAAAATATGCTTAAATGTACTTTTCCATAAATGTCTCATTTGATCCTTAAAACCACCCTGTAAGAAAGGTAAGGCAAAATGCTCTATAATCTCTAATTCAGAGTTGAGGAAATAGTCCCTTAGAGAGGATAAGTGAGTTACTTGTTCAAGGTAATCAGATACAAAGGAATTCAAGGAAGTCCTGACTTCAAATCTCCTACTCAATCTATGATGCCTTTGCCTCACCTAGATAATCTTTCTTTACTAAACTGGTAAAGGTGGAATAAAAGATGAAAACTAAGATGCTATTAACAAATAAGAAACAAATAAGGAAAGCTAGAAAAAAAATCCCTGTATGTCATTGGAAAGAAAAACATAAATGCCCAAAAGTCTTCCTATATAAATCCTCTAAATGTTGCCTTTTGCTACAGATTGTTGGTGGGAATGCAAAATAGCATCTTTTCCAAAGGAAAATTGAGTAATTCACATTAAAAAAAATTCTAAATCGTCTAGGAACGTACATTAAGTAATCATGATAAAGATTTTATATTTCTTCAACGATGTGTTTAAGTAGTGAAAAACTGGGAATAACCAACTAAATAAATTATTACAGCCATTTAATGGCATTGCTCTGTAGTCAGAAAAAAAGGGTTACCAAAGAGAATTCACTTAAGAAAAATTCATGTATTTGTCTCTGCACAGAAAAAGACTGAAGATGTATACCCAGTGCGACCATATTCACAATAGTTACTTGAAATGGTGAAATAGTGTGCCTTTTTTTATTATGGTTTTTTAGTATTTTAGAAATGTTGTGTGAGTATTACTGTTTCTATATATAAACGTTTCTAATAGACGTTTTAAAGACCTCTGGGGTTGTGAAGCAGCAAGGCTTTCAAAAGAACGTTTTAGTAGCCATTTGTAAAATACCATTAAAAAGTAAAGCATTACTATACCATTACTATTAAAACAGCATTGAATTATAATGTTGTACACAACGCAACTTATATGTTCCCAACCGATGTTACCGCAATTAAAAAAAAACCTGTTGAAAAATAAAGCATGAATATACACCAAAACCTCTTTTCAAATTCTAGTCTTTATTTGTAGCAGTTCGCATTCAGAAAAAAAGCTAAAAAGGTGGCCTTGCCAGAAGTCTGAGAGACCTTCTTGATTTCTACCTGTAGTTTTTACTTTGTTCCAGAAAAGAAAAAACATCACGAAAGGGGCAGCTCGAAAAGCACATGGGCCGGAAAATATTTGGGAAGGTAAGTTCCTCTTCCATTTCTCTCCCTCCCTCTCTCGATCGATAGGACAATCCAGATAGTGGCTGGCCCAGTTTCCTAATGCACCCCGATGAAGCACAAGAAATGCGCCAATTTTCGGTATGTTTCTAAAAAGACAAGTTTTCCTTTCCAATGCAGGTTAAAGAGCAGCCTTCGCTACTCATTCTGGATGTCACGAGAAGATGCCGCGGTGCAGCAGGAGCGCCTCTGGAGAAGGACAAAGCAGGGGCTCTTCGGTTCGGGTCTCGCAGGCAACGCGGCCCGGGCCGCATCAGAGACAAGGGCACCGTCCCCGGACACCACTCTCCCCGTCCCCAAGGCAGACGTTCCCAATCCCCGAGGACCCAGCCCGCCCGAAGACGCAGGAGGATCGCAGCTGCGGCAGCAGGTGCCGGAGTCACCGCGCATGAGATCGAACCAGCCCAGTGGCCGGAGGCAGTGGAAGGGGAACGAACGATCGCCCGAGAGAAGGCACCAGCACAACGGCCTGAAGCAGGGGAGCTGTCGCTCAGGATTCCATACTGGGCCCCCCGCATCCTCCCTGCCACCCCACCCGCCACCCCAAGAGCTGCCCCTCCCGGGCACCGGACACTCCCTCCCCGCGGGCCCGAGCCCTCCCTACCCGGCCCGCCCCCAGAGCTACTCACCCGACCGGGAGGTCCCTGCAACTTCCACCGCCGTCGCCACCGACCCCTAAGACCTCGCCCCTCCAACGACCGTTGCCTCCCAACGGATCCACAGCTACCTCTGCCGGGCTGCAGGACCCGGAACCACTTCCTTCCGGAACCGCCTCGCTCCGCCCTACCCCCGCCTACTGCCGCGGCCATGCGCTGGGTTGGCTCTGCAGATTCCTGCTCTGAACAGTTTCCCAGCCTGGATGCCCCGCCTGGGCTGCTCTGGTCAGAGCGCCTGCGCCCTCTGCTGACCATTCCCACCACTGCCGCTCTGTCTAGAGCGCGTGCGCCGTCTGCCGCCCCGCCCGCAGAAAGGACTGCATTGAGCATTCCAAGTCCTGGGATGCTAGGGCTTGAGGTTCAAGGGCTGGAGCTTACCTCTTAGTCAGGGGCAGAAGCTTGGTTCCGTGGGCCTTCCAGCCCCTGGCTTGGCCCTCAAAGCCCTTCCAAAGCCAGCCCACCTGAACTTGTGCCACTGTGGCCTCTCTCCCTGTGTACTCGATTTCTAACCATTCCCCATGGGCCTCATATTAAGCTTCTACCTGGAAAACAAAACCTCCCCTCCGGACCTTCCAAACAGGTTAATGATACTAACATCTCTCCACTATCCAATTCAAAATATTGACTCATTTGTCTGCTCTCTTGATTTCTCTTCTCCCAAACTCCATTAGCCCCCAAAGTAGTATGTCCTCCCTCTTGGAGCTTTCTCACTTGACAATTTGATATTCTTTTTACTCCTTGCAAGATTTCTCTTTCTGGGTCCATCCCATCTAGTAGTACCACATTTTACCCTCCCTGTCACTGTCATCTACTGACTGCAGTAGTTTCTTTCTCCTTCCAAATTACTGCCATCATCCTGATGAATCCAACACCCATTACTAAGTGGTGTTTCCTTAACTTCCTCAACCCAGATGACTTACCTCTACTCTACTTGCTCCATGCATTCCCAGGCACATATTCTAGAAAATCTAAACATTCGTCACTTCGTGCCGCTCCATCTTTAAAACCTGAAGTTTACAAATCTCATTTATTTGTACTCACAATCCTCATCCTTGCAGTCCTAACTCTCCTCCAGTCTCAATTACTTTTTTTTTAAACTCCTACAGCACTTGGTCTTCCTAGATGGTCTCCCATCTAAGTACTAACCAGGCCCCATCCTTCTTGGCTTCTGAGATCAGACGAGATCGGGCATGTTCAGGGTGGCATGGCTGTAGACAGTCTCAATATACTTATTCTTCAAAGACCCCAGACCTTTCACGTCCCCTGAACTGTCTACCTGACATAAGCCCATGGCCTTTGACGTCAACCACTCTTGTGCAGTCTGTTGAATTGCCCTTTGACACATTCTAACATCAAACGACCATTTTTAAACACTCCAGTTATCTGCATTTTCAATTCCTACATATTGCCAAGCACTATCCCCAAGGAAAAAGCCACACAACTATAATGAAAGCCATGACAAATTTATGGACACCTGCCACAGTAGAGAGCCTTGGTGCCTCTTAGGAATCCTTTTATGTGACCTCTCCCATTTTCAATAATTGCTATTACTTTTACCAGTCTCTTTAAGCCCCATACCCATGATCATTTTTCTCTCTTCATACATGGTTTTACTATTTTGCAGAGAAAATTCCTCACCATAATATATAAAGCCTTTTATTATCTGGTTCATATTTACCCCTCTAGCCTCTCTCCTCCTTTTACTCAGTGCTCTGGCTATGCCGAAATATTTGCGCTTTAAAAAGAATATTGCTTTGGTTTCCATTCGGTTGCACATATTGTCCTTTCTGTCTCATTAGGAGGTATGAGACCTTCTTTCTGCACATATGTGGCTTCAGTTCAAGCTTTTCTTCCATTCTACCTTCAAGAATTGTTTCTGCTCCATTTGTTCTGGTCTCTCTTTTAAGAAGAGCAATTGTCTGTGGTAGTTCTCTGTTTTATCATTTGCATCTTTTTATCCTTGGTTTTTTGCTGTTGTTGTTGTGGTTTTTTTTGGCATTCTCGTAGATCTCAACTTTTCTTTCAATATTACTGATAAGGTTTCCCAAAGCATTATTTTTGCCTCTGTTTTAACTTAAATTCTATTATTGAAATTTTTGTTTCCTTTTATCAATCCCCCACCCCCCTGCCTCAGGCTTTCAATTCATCCTATTGACTTTCCATCTCATCCTTTCATTTCCATATGAATTTCTGTTCTGATTTTATAGAAGGATTTCCTTCTTGCAAAAGAATGCTAAACATGTTATAAAATTTTTATTTTGGATTTTGTAGTCAATCATTTTCATAAATATGTTGTTCTTTCTCTTCCATGATTAGTTTTTATGCACTCTATTACACACACACACACACATTTTAGACTCATCTTTGAACAGGTGATCTTTGTTCAGACTTATTATTGGTTAACAGACAGCACAAGTGGATGGCCCTCGACCTATTTACTGCCTACTTGTGTGGACAGAAAGGTTAAGTAGTTTGAAAAAGGTCATGTGGGAGGACATATTTTTCTCTACCCTTCTAAGTTCTTTCAGCTGGTCTAATAATGAAATCAAACTGACATGAGAGATTATAAGAGAAAATAACCAAATTAAATTACACACATACATGTGGGAACCCCACATACATGAGAGTCAGAGACAAAGGGGAAAATGAGCTATATATGGCATTCTGAGCTAAGAATGAGGTAAGATGCCTTGGAGCTTCAGAGGAAAGTTCATTCACAGGATAAGAGCAGATTCTCACCCTGCTCTATAGATAAGTCCAAAAAAGTTATTTCTTGTAATAACTCATATTATGGGGAAGGCCTCAAATTTAAATTCTTTGAGAGGTCAAAGTTTCTTGTGAGCCCATAGGGTCTCAATTGTCTTCAGCATAAAATAATTCATGTGCCAAAGTGGCACATGTTGAAGAGGCTGTTCTGAACCCCTTTAGTCACATGGCTCTTGGCGTACATATGAATAGCATACACACACGTACACAGAACAAGCCTAAGAGAAATGAAATATTATCTGCCTTTCTACTTATTTTATTTTTCTTTGATTTTCACACAAAACTAAATCTGCCTGGGACCCAGCCTGAAGGAATAGACCTTATCTGAGACATTACTGGCGTCATATCAGAAGAAAAGGAGCAAGTATAGGACCATGAGCTAGATCTTAAAGCTTCTACTTTAAAGCTGAATCAGGAACTCTGAGGGTGGGGCCCAGTAGAGTTTCAACAAGCCCTCCAGGGGCTTCTGAAGCACATTCAAGATTGAGAACCACTGCTCTATGGCTTGTATTCCCTATACAGAAGATGAACATAGAGGCTTGATGAAATTCAGAGTAGTTTTAAAACTATTACTTTTTAAACCAGAGAAGAAAGTCAAATTAAAAAATATCGTATGATTTCATTTATATGTGGAATCTATGGAACAAAATGAACATACTAATCAAAAACAGACTCACAAATGTAGTGGGCAATTTGGTGACAGACAGAGGCGAGGGGAGTTGGGGGCTGGGAGAATGGGGCGAAGGATTAAAAAAGTACAAATTAGTAGCTGATGGATGGTCACAGGGATGGGAAGCACGGCACAGGGAATGCAGTTAGCATTAATATGATGGCTAAGTGGAGGGCCAGGGGAGGGAGGGAGCAATTGAGGGGATTGTTTTATGAACTATATAGATGTCTAACCAATGTACTGTATACTTGAAACTAATTTAAATAAATAAATTTATTTTTTTATAAAAGAGGAAATCAGACTTTGATACAGACTTAGACCAAGTGCCTACTGTCATTGTCATTTTTTGGAGGAATATTACTTATGTGGAAACCTGCCAGCTGCTCTGACATGTATCTCCAGCCACCCTTCTATGTAACTTTCTTTTTAAAATGCTGATTGATGTGAGAATAAAATAATTAGGGAGAAGTAGGACAAATAGCTTTCTCATCCCTTGATAATGCTGTTGGCCTAGATTTTTCTCATAGGTTTTGTATAAATGGTTTGCATTGTGTTGGTTGTATCTTCAGCATCTACATTGGTATTTATAACCCAGGACTGACAGAACCAGACGAGTTTTCTCTCTCCTTAACTATCTGACTTTATTTTCCTTAATACTGATAATGAATTGTGATGTCCAATACTTAGCTGGCCCTGTTTTCTCCTCTTTTCCTTCCTTGAGATAGGTATTTGTGTGTGTGTGTGTGTGTGTGTGTGTGTGTGTGTGTGTGTGCGCGTGTGTGTGTATACTGTCCTTGCTTTACTTTTACTTTTTTAAGGGCTTTGTCAACATCAGAGCCCAGACAGAAATGATTCATATTGTTTGGAAGAAAATGTTTTTAGACAGGATTATGCTGTAGGCTCCTTTTTGCTCATTCTAGTCACTGCCTTTATGTCTGTTTTCCTACTGAGATGGAGGACAAATTCCTAAACAAGATTTGGTAGTTGCTACCAGCTTGCTGGTCCCATAAATTATTTCTGACGAACTCTTTTGTAATGTAATCTGCGAAGTGGCTTGGCCCTGGTTCTGCAAGTCATATAATATTTGTGGTTTTAAAACAATGTGTCACAACTCAGCAATATCTTGAAAAAAAATTGATTGATGTGGACTACCTACATTGATGCAAAGCAAAAAGGAATGATGATATTAGGTTAAAAACTTAATTTTACTGCAAAATATCTTTTTAAGTTCATTACTCCCTTTATTTAAATCTTTAGTGTGCCCCTTGAATTCTTGATAGATTCAGTTAATGTATCTCTTCTTTCCATTAGCAGTCTGTTTTGTGTCCTGACACAACCCAGACACCATTTCAAAAGTCATTAAGCTCTCAAAAAATTTCATTTGCCTGATAAATTTGCTTTACTTCCATATTTATTAAGTAACCCCACAGTTTCTTCTCAATTTTTTATACCAATTCTTACTCTCCCTTAGACTGACAGGGAAAGAGAACATAATGGACCCTGTGGTAGGTTTTATAAAAATACAATAAAAACATTTGCTGCCTCTCTCTTCCCAGGCTCCCAATTTGAACACTGAAAATGACATCTCACTCACATTATATTCCTATGGGACGGCTCTAATCTAAGTCAATCATGGCACAGAGAGAGAACTATGTGCCAAATTACCTGTGTGCTCCCTTGTAAGAAGTAAACCAGCCAGGGACTACACATCCCAGTATCCCTTGCATCTAAGTGGGTCATGTGACTAGTTCTTGCCAATGAAATGCAAGTGGACATTGTATGAGCCACTTAGAGGCTAAGGTGGTTGGGAAGCAGTGAGTCTTTTTCATACTCTTTCCCTATTCTGTTAGCTTGATGCAGAAAAACATGATAAAATTGGAAGATGAGAGAGCTACAAGATGGAAGAGACCTGGTCCCTGTATCACTCAGAGGAGAGTTGTAATCTGTTTTGAACTTCACATGAGGGAGAAAAACTTCTATTGTATTTGAGACATTCTGCACCTAGTTATAGAAACCAGCATTACCTTACCTAATACACGTGATCATCTCCTTCCCTTTGGCTAGTGATTAGCTTAAGGGTCAATGTAAGATCAAGTACTGGCCAATGAGAAGTTGAAATGTGCTGGGAGCTTCTGGGAGTTTCCTACCTGGTGGCAGGAACGAGCAATATAAGGATCAGTCTGCCACAGACTTCTTCACACCTTTGACCACCATGGAATGAGGATGAAATGCTGGTGCCAAGAAACTCAAAGAAGTGCTGCCCCAGAATCGTGATGTCATTGAGCTGCCATTGGAGCTTATTATGTATTATCTGTGATTAATAAATGTCCTGAATATTGAAATCGCTTTCTGCTTTGTATAGTGGAACCATCCAATTGGTACAATTTTAAAAAGCCATTTATTCCACAATGATTTATTGTAGGGCTACTCTGTGACAGGTGCTGTTCTAAGTGCTGGAGATCCAAAAGCAAACACAAAAACCAGGATCCTTGAGATTGTCATCTCATGATAGAGTGTGGGTCTGGCAGAAAGATATGCAGATCAGAGGCTATGGATTTTAATTCATAGACCTCCTCAGTAATAACTGTTTATTCACTCACAAATATTTACTGAATACCTGTGTTAGGTGGTAGGAATATGGCAGCCCTGCTATCAGGATGCTTACAGTAAGGGAGATAAACATTAATCAAGGTATCACACAAAGAAATATCTCATCGCAAAGTGTAATAATATGAAAATGTATAACAGCAGACCTGACCTCATCACCCATCACAATTGCAAATAATAACTTCTTAAATTATTTGTCTACTGTCTTTCTTCCCTGCTAGACTATGAGCTTCTGGAGGTTGGGGAAAATATCTAGTCTTGTTCTCTGTTCCATCTCATCCTTAGCAAAATGCTTTACATGGAGTAGAAAGTAGGTATTCATATATAGTTGCTTAATAAATGAGCATTTATGACTTGGATTTCCTCCTAGATGACAAAAAATAATCCTATACCAAGTGTCTGTGCTTCTGGAAAGAGGGTGCAGGTATTCTGCTTGACTGAGCAATAGAAAAATAGATCAAATGCCCTCAGCAAAAGATTCCTAGGGATTTACAAAGTCAGCAACAACTTCTGGTGAGGGAAACTGGTTGAGATCAATTGGGAAGCCTGCAAATGTAGCCAGGAGCTGTTGTAGACTGGCAAGAGCTTCTAGGGTTTGGGTGTGTGGTGGTGTGGTGGGCCAGGGAAGGAGTAGGCTCCAAAGCAAGCCTTGGGCTTGGAGCTCAGTTGTACACTTGCTGGCCTTATGTGACCTTGGACAATCAACTTCACCTGCCTTGGCCTTCATGGTAAAGTGAGCACGGCAACAGCGCTTATCTCAGAAAGTTGTTCTTAAGGGTAAGAGACAAAATGCATGAAAAGCCCTTAGCACAATGCCTAGCTGGCATAGGTCCAGTTCTCCAGGTACAGACTTAGACGAATTAATATGCATGAAGTGCGTGGGGAGTGCTCGGGGGAGTGAAGGACAAAGAACAGAGAACTTGAGCCACACTGCAGTCTCAACAAAGGCCTCGGGCAAATCCACAGGGAGCTCTGAAGCCAAGACATCCCTTCTGAGTTGGCCCACTTGGTACACCGAATTATCCTGCCATAGGATACAGGCTGCCCAAGCGAGGGGGTTTAACCTTGGCGAGGCAGCCTCCTTCGGTCAAGGGCAATTCTCAGGGAGAAACTCCACAAATAAGACTCAGCAAATGCACCTCCTGCATCTGGAAGAAGACATCTAGAAAGACAAACACCTCAGTCCTAAAGGGGCGGTCCTTCGGGTGGTGCACCATGACATCCACTATACTAGCATTTAACATGAACCTTTAAAGCCATTATAGCAGTTATTTAAATAATTTCCCAGAGCCTGCTGAGGACTTAAATCTTCCTCATTGTCAAAATATAACTTCCCAAAGGTTAAAAGCATAATTGTGATATACCCAGTGAGCATGTATAAATAATGTGTTTAACTCATTAAGGAGCAGGATGACAAAGCTGGATCAAAGGAGGATATGGGAACTAATTGTTATGCGCACGCTGATGTAGGTCTACACACAGCAACATGCACATCCATTTAGTGGAGAAAGAATGCTGGATTAAGACTGCAAAATTAGATACAAAATTGTTTAGTGCTCTACAGGGCCAAACAGACACAAGCTTTAGAACTAGCTTTTCTAAAGGACAAAAGTCATCTGCAACGTTGTCTACAAGTGAATAACTCCAGAGTCTGAGTTGTAGTTAATAGCACATGGTCAGTCATAGGAAGTCACCTCCCCCTGGCCTCAGAGGCTGCTGTGCTGCCTCATTGAGACCACACTCCAGAAGGGCTTTGAAAGGGCACACAGTCAACTTTTGGCCCTATTTCCACATTCTAGATAATTTCCTACTATCGGTGAATACTGAACACCTTACACTAGCTATCAAGAGTGTCACCACATAGGCATGGCCCCTGAGAACCCTTTAGAAGGCCAGGTCCCCTGACCAAATGGGATTCTTTCCTCTTAGTGGCACTAGGAAGATTCAGTTTGTTCTAAAACAGCCTTTGAGTTGCACCGTGGGCACTCCTCACATCTACTGTGGGTGGCCCCTTTCCAGCTATCACTTCCTCATTAACAACTTTCTGGTTGTTTCAAAGATGAGCCCACAAACTACTAGGAAAATATGATTAAAAGACAAGTATAGCTGACAGAGCTGTTGGCTCTAATCCGAAAAAGAAGTGACTTTACCCAAAGGTCCAATTCCTTGGGACTCTATTCCTTACATTTTGCATTTCCTGAGAAAAAGTGAGATGTGAAAAGCCTGCCTTCATTCTTTCTTGGAAGTGCACAAGGCTGGACGCTTTAGATGTTTCTCTAATGTTTCCCCTAACGCCAACCACCCTTCAGTGCCACTTGGAAGGATTAAATGTTGGCATTTCCTAACTGCCTCCCAGAAGCTTCTCATTTATTTACTGCATGGCTGAAGGGAGAGGTGGGGAGTGAATTCTCCAGGTGCAGCATCTGTGGGAGTGATTTCTTTCCAAGTGCAGACAGTACCGGCTGTCTTGGACCCTCACCTGGACCTTAGGGGCAAGACAGAAAAAAGGCAGCACTGAAACACTCTGTCCCTCCTGGTTAATATGGGCTATCTGCCCCAGTAACACAAGGTCAGATAGAGCCAGCCCACGCTTCCCCTATCATGGTCACGGTTAAAGGCACATCTCCAGAGGTTCAGGATTTTCAAAGCATTTTAAATCAGTTTCACCCACTCTATGTCTGTCCTTGACCTAGAAGGCCCATGCCGGATATCTAATAAGTGAGCCTGTGTTTGGCATTTAATTCAATATTTGTGCACAAAGAATGTAAAATCCACAAAACAGCCCATATGCATTAGGCTACATAACTATCCCCTTAATTTGACATACTGGAAGTAGGAGAAGGGGATGTGGCTGGTTCAGGGAATAGGATTTTCAAATCCGATGTTCTTGCTTCCAGGTACAATGGGAACTAGAACTAATAAAGTCAAGCTCTGCTGCTTTGAGTAGACGAGTAGGTAAGAAATCTTTGCTTGCAAAAGCAACTTGGATGAAAATGTTCTAGAATGATAGTGGTGATGGTTGCACAACATTACAAATAAATCAAAGGTGGAGTTGTATACTTTAAAAGGGGGAGTTTTTATGGTATGTGAATGATGTCTCAATCGTTTTTTAATAAAAGCACACTCAGAACTAGGATAACATGTGGGGGCTTGGGCCCTTCTCTGATATAAGCACTTGCTCCAGCAAAACACTTCTGCTGTTCTCAGGGGCGGAAGAACCTGTCAACTTCCCTCGCAGTACCACACTGGGGCCTTGGAGTCAGCCCCAGCTCTGCTAAGTTCCAACTGTGTGTCCTTGGGGATATAATTCTCTTCTACCTACCTCATAGCCTGGAGAAGTCTTAGGGCCACCTCACATATGGCAAGAACTCAGGATGTGCTGAGTGTCAGGCTCCACTCCTGCAGGAACTTAGACTATGGCGAGTAGAGGCCACTGCTTCCTCAGATCACAGCACGACCTGGGGAGGGGGGGATCAATTCAGGGTCTTTAGAGACCGGTACCAAGCCTTGTGTCTAAATTCTTCCAACTTAAACCTTCAACTATAATTTGTACCCATGCATTGGAATCCACTCCTGTCTTTATCATTTACCCACTGACTTCTGGGTCCTTACCCCCGCTCCATCGAAGATGTTAAACTAAGTCCCTCGGGAGACACTAAATCACATGCCCTCTCTCCATAGGAACAAATGTTCTAACCCCACCCCATCATACATTAAATTCTTATGACTCTTGGGTATGTTGCTGATCTTTATTTCTATTCCAGATTCTTTTCCTCTATCAGACTATACTGTTTTAGTTAGGGAAGTTTTATCATACATTTTACTAATTGTTGGAGAAAATTGTCCCTTTTTAAAAACTCATTTTATGCTTCTTAACTTTGTGTTCATATTCTTACATGAGCTGTAAAATTACATTTTCACGTTGTGAAAAAGAAATTCCACTGATTAGAGCTTCATTTAGTTTACAAATACTGCACAAATGTGAGGGCCACTTACTATTAGGCTTCTTCACAAACATAGGTTTTCCCATTTGGGGACATGGCTGGTCTTTCCATTTGTCTATTCTAATGTTCCACAGTCAAGTTTTAGACAGCTTATTTCTAGAAATTGCATGGGTTTTGTTGGGATCTACTTATTGTTAAAGTGTAAGAAAACTATTGATTTTTCTTTACTTAGTAGCTGGCTCCCCTGTGAAATTATTCTAAGAGTTTTTTTGTTTCTCGGGTTCTCCCAAAAAGACTATTTGCAAAGGCTTCTCTTTTCTAATGTTTCTAAGAGTTCTTGCTCCATTTCTTACATAACTGAGCTTCCTGAACAATGCTGAAGATGGCGGTTATCCTGTGTCGTGCCCCAATGTAATGGATAGACCTCTAGGAACAAATTAGTTCTTTACCTTTGCTTTCTAAATTTGATTTACAAAAGCATTTGCTAGTAGAAAACTCATGCATATTAAGTTTAGAATGTTCACAAAATAGAAATTGCTCTTAGCGACTGGCCTCCACTGCGACCCTCTGACCAGAGCTTGTGATAACAGCAACTACTTGTAAATGCACTGTCAAAGGCCAGCACACGGAGTTAAGATGTCCATTCCTGCACTCTCACCAGAAGCTGTGTCAGCAGAGATGGAGAGGGCTGCATTGATTGGGCCCCCAGCCTCGGAGATAGCAACCCAGAAGTTTCGACAAGGGTTCCAACATCCTCATTCCAGCCCTGTCTCCCCGGCTCTTGATCCTGGCTGGTACCGAATCCCAGGGTGTAGGCAAGCCATGAATTAGATACATAAAAGCTGCTCTGGGTTTCAGCTTATTGGAAAATAAGGGTCACCATTCCCACTATAATTGGTTAAATGCCAGACTGCTACGTGGAATGTTTTCATAGACTATACTAAGGTTAACTTCATCTTAGCTAGAAATCCCTCCTATCGGTGGTCTGAAAGTACAGCAGCTTTACTGTACTTAGAAGTTCATCACCTCCTAGCGCAGCTCATCACTTATTTCCACAGTTGGCTTTACTTGCAAGTGACAACAAAGGAATCTTAATGAGTTTGACAGGAAAAGGATACCCACACAGGACTTTTGCTTTTTTCCATGAGTTTTAAAAAATCTGATTTGGTTTCAGCATATTTCTTCATTGAGCCTACAGAAACAAAACACTAGCACGCCATCAGACTCCTCAGTGAAAATGTATTTCACGTTAAACACAACGTACACATCATGCAAATGAGGCATCACCACGGTCACAATGGTGCTGTGAGGTACAACAGATCACAACGAAACAGACCTTTAGTGAAATAAAGCTGTAAGAAACATGGGGAGGCATTTTTTGAAAGTCAGACCATGCTATCATTTTCTGTGTGCTTGTCATAAAAGAGATTTTCCCCGATAGTCACCAAGATCAATGGCACTGCATTAGTGGAGGCATATATTTTATTTCGTATATACGCATACATGAACAAACACAATTTCCATAACTAATAAAGTCTTAAACTGTAGCTGGTTCTAAAAGCACATAAACAAGATTTCTATTAAGACTTCTTTATATTTCCTGGTTGCAAACCTCAGTCAGAATTATGGATCTTTCCAAACTCTTTATTGTATAAGTCAAAAAAAAAAAGTTTCAAAGAAGAAAAGGTCATTTTAATCTGAAAGTTACATTTCACCACAAAAAACAAAATTAAGAAAACCCCCTATTATATGGCATAAAACATATAGAGTATACATTCTAGTGTAATTTGTCCCCCGTTCAGATGTATTTATGTTAAAATCCATTAAAGTGACATACTGGTCCAGTTCAGGGTCCCCTTGTCTCAGAGCACTATGATTTTCCACTTGTGTCTGGTTTTATTAGAATTGAGCAAACACAGGAGCAAATAAACAAACAAAAGCCCCAAGATACAAGAGAAAAACAATAGCAACATCATGAAAACCAAACACCTGTGCATGAGACACAATTCATTCAGTCCAAAGGCCACTCGATGGTTTGGAGTGCCTACAGCTTAGAGATTTTAAGGAGCAACATGAAAAGTTCCTTACTAGGCTCAGTTGCCCATGTCTATAAAACTGCATAAGGAAACAGAAATCATTCCCCACTGTGTTCACTCAACTGGACTTATTCTGTTAGCCACCCAAGGAGTAATGTAGGAAAACACATTTTGCAAGTGACTAAGCTTAATAAAAAACAAAAAAACAAAAAACAAAAACAAAAACAAAAAATGGCTTCTAAATAGTAACTTCTAACAAAGAAAACCCAAAGATGGGGAAAACTCTGGAATTTCTTCTCCCTCTAAATACAGAAAGGGAGATATGCAGCCCAAGTTCAGTATATGTTTAAGTAGAGTCTAGGTAAATGTCTAGAATATTTACAGGAAATAACATCTAAATGTTTATATGCTCCAACTTTGGGAATAAGAATGGTTACAGGGTGAATTTCCAAGCTGGAATGACTGCATTTGAGAGGATCACTATGATAATAGAGTACATAGTACAGGAAGCATTTTATCAGCAGCCGAAGCTCATAAATAGAACCGTAACATGAGACTTCGCTAAAGACCAAGGCCAACGTCGCAAGGTTTCTATCAAGAGTGGTCAGTATTTGACATACTAACTAGGAATACAGTTACATTTCAATTTAATAATTTGGAATCCAGTGGTTAAGGATGACAGGAGCTTCTTCTAAGGGCCAGCAGCTCGGATTTGACCACCAGCAGCTTCATGGATTCTCGCAACACAACCTGTGTCAATTCACAAACAAACCCTGGTGAGACATGAAGACACTGAGCGTTTGGCAATTTGTAGTATCTATTCTCTCTCACTAAAATGCTCATACGCTATGTGACTTTCTACCTTCTTGGTAATTATATTTTCCTTGGTTCACACCGAATCTATCAACAGAAGTGCTACAGCATTTTGTGCAGGACTATACTTTTAGGTGGGCCAAATTTTCTTTGTGTGGGACTGTCCTAAAACCTGTAGGATGTTCAATGTCCCAAGCAAGCTTTGCTTTCTAAACACCAGTGCTGCCCCAGCCATTGTGACAACAAAACTCCCCATTTCTGAATGCCCCCTTTGGGGGTAGTGCCACCTCTAGTTGAGAATTTGAGAATTAGATTATACGACAAATGAAAATATACAATCTGTGTGAATACAATTATTTAGCCAACATTTTTTTTTTCCTTTTTGGACAGGGATTTTGCGCTTCTTTTAGTTAGAAATGTAGAAAATAGATTCAAGAAGTCTAAGTCTTATCAATTTTCTGGTCCTTACTGGACAGTCGGGTCAGTGAACTGAAGGGTTCAAGGCATGCTAACAACAAAAGAAAACTTTTACTAAATAGTAAGCCATATAACCATCAGGGAAATAGAATGATCAGGTGGTTTTTGTCTTTGGAGTGTCCAACAAGGCAGCTGCGCTCCCAAACCAGGGATGTGATTTATTCTAAAAATTACCTGTCATGCAACTCCTTTCCCTAGAGCCAAGAGAGGAGAACTCTAAAATGCATTGCCCACAGCCAGTAGCTGAGGTCAGCTAGAAACGAATACAACTATTCCTTGATTTACGTGGATGATGCATTCCACGCGTCTTCTTTTTACACGGAAGAAAATCACATAAAAAGAGTCCACCAATATGAAAAAGAATACTAAATAGGCCAATATAAGTCATAAAAATATTTCACATGATTGCACCAAAAAATGCTAATGAAAATTCAGAAAAACCAAAATAAATTTTATTTGCTGTCAGTGGCTATACTGTTATCTAAAGCAATCAACCTTTCCTTTTTAATTGGCACAAAACTACTATTTTCATCACTCGAAATATTTGGAAGTACTGCTTCAGCTTCATTATTTATGTTTCTAGATGATCTTTTTCCAACTGCATCTTCTGCTAAGTTTTCATCAATTCTTGGATAGTTGTTGCAACATTTTTAAACATCTTTTTGAAATTTTAAAGCCCGTTGGATGTTTGGATCAATATATAGAATTACAGTTTCCAGTTCTGTGGCCAATTGAAGAGCTTTGTAAATATTTTCTGCAGTGAATGAAACTGGTTCAAGGTCACTGCCGTATTCATCGTCAGGATGGGCTTCAGATATTAAGTGAATTCATTATCAGTTAATTCGTGATCAACCAGTAATTTGTTAATATCATCTACATTCAAATTGTCACAGCCTTCTTCTTGAAATTTATTTAATAAATTAATAATGCCAGTTAATCCCTCTTCAGTTATTGGAACCATATTCCCTGGTATAACCACTTCTGGCCATATTGCTTTCCAGCCAGCATTTAAAGTTGATGGCTTTTTATCACTCAAAGCTAAAGCAATATTCTTGAAACAGCTTAAAATTGTGTACTTATTCCAAGCTTCTATACCTATGATTCATTATCTTTAATTTTATTAAAAATATCATTAAAACTCCGTTTAATATAATTAATCTTAAAGGTGGAAATAATGCCTTGATCTAAAATTTGTATCAAGGAAGTTGTATTTGATGGCAAATATACATTTTTATATTTGGGTGTTCTAAATTGTGTGGATGACTAGGTGTATCATCTAAAAGTAAAAGTATTTTAAAAGGAAGACATTTTTCCTTTATATAATTTTCAGTTTCTACAGCAAAACATTTGTGAAACCAATCTTCAAAAACATCCGTAGTCACCCATGCTTTTTTATTTGTCATCCAATGAACAGGAAGATCACTAATCATTGCGTGTTAGTATTAGTTCTTTGTATATTGCTGAGTTAAGCTATTGTTTTTTAGAAAAAGTAATCACCAATAACGGAAATGTAAAATGAGACCACGTAAATGGAAATTGTGTATAAAAAGTAGTCTGTGTAAATGGGGGTGGGGTGGGAATATTTATCACATATTGAAAAAACTCGTGTAAAAAAATACTGCATAAATCAAAGGGCAGGTGTATATGACGCAGACTGACCTCAGCCGGGTGACTTCCATAACCTGTTTCCCTCATCTAAGAAATAGAAAGATTGGACTAAATCCTATCAGGCATCAAAATTTTCTTACAGGAGTGGAACATCATAAAAAAAAAGTGACTGAGAGAATGCTGAGAATATAAAAATGTTTTAAAAAGAGTCTAAAGTGAGAGAAGATAGGCTTTGTTGAATTATAAAAAAATTTATGATAAATTCTAATTACATTGTCATCATTGAAAAACAAGCCCGAAACTCAAGTAAATCCAGTGTGAGGTGTGTATAACTAAGTGTACACAAATGCAGAGTGTTTAGAACCCACAGATAGAACTTACTCAAATGAGAAGAGCTTCTAGGACTTTGGCAAGAAAAAGGCCAAAGGCAGGGAACGAAAGCTTCAGGGCACAAACTTAGTTCTTCCCTCACTCCCTCAGGTATGCGCCAAGAACAGATGTTTGCTTTGAAAGACTCCAGAACTGGTCAACAGAACAGGAAATCATTTGGCCCAACGATCATTAATGTATAAGAATGTTTCTAGATAGAATGTGGGGCGTCACTGAGTAAAACCAGGGGAGAAATTCATTTTATTAACACTGCCGTGCGCCACTATTAGAGAACTCTCTCTTTGCCTCTAAATGAGGTGCTAGTTGAGACGGATGGTCAGTCAGACTTTTAGCCACTGCTTAACACCCTCCACCCTGAACAGCAGGGGCAGGCTTGGCAGGTATGGCACTGAAGGCTCCCACATGAAGGATTTACTCGAAATCTACCTCAATTCTTGTATATGCTGCAGTGTATATACACCATGTATTCATATTCATGTTCACATTTTTCACATAAAACTGACCATCCAGGAGGCTGAGTGATGTTTATCTTCATGACCCCAGATGGAGAGCTATGAATTCAGACTATCATCAAAAGACTGTACCTTTCATTAAGGAGATGTTGTATTTGTCAACAGAAGGTGTTCAGAGTATTTTCTTGGCTGGGACTGTTAAATCCTTCGATCAGGTTTTTGTTACAGTCATCCAGGCTGAGATTTTCACTGGATCTCTTGGGGAACATGGGGGGACCGGTGAAATCTAAGAGATCTTGAAGAGCTCGGGCATTACCAGTTCCATTTTGGTCCAGAGACACCCCAGGAATCATTTCACTCACTGGTGAAAATTCTGGGATGGAGATAAGCTCTTCTTTTGAAACAGGACTGGGGGGGGCAGGGGTGGAGGAGGGCAGAGAGAGGAAGGGAGAGGGAGAAGAAGAGAGAGAGACAGATAGACAGATAGAACTATTAATTCTAACATTTTGTTATACTCTTCTTTTCTAGAGAAGATGGATTTCGAGCCAGAGCTTGTATGTAACACATTGTAAAAAAAATACGAGTTAGTTCAAATCTGAGATGCCGACAGACACAAGGACCCAGGGATGAGAACAAGGAAAGTGGACTGAGCAAGACTGTGTAGGCCAAGCTCATACTGTCCACAGAAGAAAGAAAATAAGAACCGCAGGCGTCAGCACTCTACTGCAGAGAAGCCAAGCACTTCTGAAACCTTCGGAATGGGAAACCCAGACAGAACGCAAACGCTGGAAGTTAAAAGTGAGCTGAGGAAGGGCCTTAATTAGCATCGGGGTTCCAGGAGCTCCCCCCACCAGCAGGGCCACCTTGGGTGAGCTGCTTTTCCTTCCCTGGCCTCAGGTTCTTCCGCTGTAAAATGGGCGAACAGTCATTTCTTACCAGGGCTCATGCTAGCGTGATGTGCTCATGCTGAGGAGGAGCCACCGGGAGCAGGTGCTCAGTTAAGGATGGGGCCATAGTTAACGAGGACCTTGTGGTCCACCCAGTCACCTGCAGAGCAAATCTCTCCCATTGCTCCACTTTTCAAGTGAGGCTTCTATTCCACCCCGACTTATCCGGCTTCTGCCTCTCATCTCTCTACAAACGAAAGCAGTTTCACGGCTTGTCAACCATAAGCCTAGCTCAGATGAGTGGTGGGCTGCAATTTGAGGGCCTGTCACCTGCAGTCTCTCTGAATAGCCAGGGTAAGGCCTCTACCAGGTTTGTCTTTTATTTTGTTCCTTAATGAGATCTTAGAGAAGAATCCAGAAAAACTTGAACTGCAGAAGCGCAGAGGACCCGTCTCCCTCATAATGAGCACCAGCCAATCTAACACTGCTGATGGCTGCAGCCTGGGCAAACCGCCTCATTAGCCGAAATACCCGCCCCACCTCCATCTTGCCCCACCTCCATTCCCTGGGTTGAAATAGCTGGTCCGAGCTTAGGGAGGAGAGAATGCCACAGGTTGGGGTGCCGCCTCCAGGTATCCCCTTTCCAAGTACAGAGGTGGCCAAAGGGAGAATGCAGTGCACCCACAAAGCCCCTTCACACTTTCTTGAACCTTGGCAGGGGCATGCCTTGTCCCTTCCTCGCACCCAAAGATATAAATAATAAGCACAGTTGGCTCAGAACAGAGGTGGGAGGAAAAACATGTCTCAGCTGTTTTCACCCGGGGACAGAATGACTCCAGTTAGGGGAAACCTGCCATGATGGTGACCCGTGGTGGCAGAGGAAATGAGGCAAGGTGGCAGGGGAGACGAGGCAAGGGCTGAGGAGGCCCTGCTGTCTGTCTGCACAGGACCTGGGGCACCCTGGGTTTTCACATGTCTGGCTCAATGCCAGGGTGCACCAGTTGGCATAATCACTGTGCTCTGGGAAAGACGCCCCCCCACCTGTGTCCTGTTCCCCAGACGAAGCTGAGAATTCACAGCCACGGAGAGCAGGGGAAGCCCTCGATGGCTGGAGCTCTGGCAGAGCTTGTGCACGACACTATTGTTTCCTCCTGACTCAGAGGGCCACCCAACATTCCAATGGCGCTGCACAGGGCTCTGGGTTCCAGCGCCTTTGCCCCAACCCCAGGCGAACTGAGTTCTTGTTCCATCTGGGATTAATTTGTCAGGGGTTGTCATCCACAAACATACCAGTTTAAGAATTCCTTAAGTTTTTAGAACCTCAAAGTAAATAAGTTCCTTTAATAAGTCTCCAATGACAAGTTTACATGAGACACTGGACACAGTAGGCCCTGCTGGTGCCCCACCCAGATCCCCTGTACCTGTAGCTGCACCCATCCCCCAGCAGCTAAGGACTCAGAGCTGCCACCCTTTTTCTGGACAAGTGCCTCAGGCTGACAGGGGCTCCATGCCCACACAGACAGTATATCTGCATCCCCTCACTCTGAGGGGCCCACAGCCAATGACTGACGGATATGGTGGCACGAAGACCACCTCCCTTACGTCATTCCGCTCACTTTAGTGAAAATGCATCCTCTAGAGCTCCTGTGAGACCAGCTGAGACAGCATCGTTGCCCAGTGACTTCCCCTGCTCCATCCTGCTCTCCCGTCCCTCCACTTTCTCCTGAGAAACCTCTTCAATAAATTGCAGTCTCTAGACCCCCTGCCGCAGGCTCTGCTTCTAAGGAGCCTGACTCAAAACACTAATGTACCCCTGATGGCTTTCCTGAATGGCAACTGAACCTCCCTGAGGGGATCTGGGTGTGTGAAAGATGAAGGGATCAACTACGAGGCAGTGGAGGTGTCGTCGGGAAGAGATGAGGCTCAAATGTAAAAGAAATTGACTTACCTCACTTCCATAGACTGAACTTCTTCAGTTGAGTCATCCAGACTGTTTGATTTCCCATCAAGGGCGTCCAGATGAACAAGTCCCCCAGCTGGTTTAAGCCCATTGGAGAAAATGTCTTGGGGGACAGTTTCTGGGGCAGCACTCCCCACACCGTTAACCTCCTGGCAGGTGCTCAATCCATTGATTTCTGATTGAGAACACAAGGCCATTCTGTTAATTATAAAATATTCGAAACAATGGAGCAACAGAGGATATCTATCGTTATCTACCAATAATGCAACATCTTTGACAAAAACAACCTCAGGTAATCACCTTCACACAGGGGAAGAGAAGACAAATGGTATTACCAGTGTCTGTGCAGGGCTCATGACCCACCCAGGAGGCTTGGTGTCATACACTGTACAGGTCCCCAGGCTCCGGTAGCAGGTTCTTGACCCACAAGGCAACGGAGAAATGCGAAGAGTGATTTTGAGCTAGATACACCTTTTGTGACTTTGGCCGCCATAAGATATTTAAAACCAAGGAGTCTTCAAGTGTACATGCTAAAAAAGAGCCCTCAAGTGTGGAAGGCAGGAGAACGCCACAGAACAGCAGTCAGTCCTTAGAAACCTGCCCAGCAGTTAAGCTCTCTGGACAGCAGCATGGGCCAGCGGACAGCCCACTCCTGCACTGGCTTTTTTAGAGTAACCGAGGGACCCAGTGGCTTCCAAATGGGCTGGACAGACCCACTCTGGAGATGGAGGCTCCACCAGGGAAACTGCACTCTTAGGGCCCATGGGCGCTTGTCCTCTGTAGGAAATGCTTCAGACCCTCATGTGCTGAGAGGAACCCAAGAATCAGATGCCACACACACCTATTTTGTCCGGGACAGCTGGTTTTGTCTCATTTTCCACGCACACAGCAGGCTGAAGCTCCACTGTCAGGTCTTCCTTCTATAAACAAAGAGAAGAAAAGGTTACTTTACATAGAGAGATGAATGCTTTGGAAAAGCATCACAGGAGATTTGGAATCAGGCTGGGTCATCTGCCTGTTCTGTGATGATTCTTTGAGTCTTCTGCGCTTATTACAAATTAATTAAAAGGTTACCATTCTCTTTTTTATTCATGGGCTACTATATCTCCCCTGCATCCCCATCTCCATTTCTCTAAGGAAATTTTTAAGTACCACTCCATCTCTGAAACTCCTCTCTTTTCAGGCACCTACAGCCTCCTTAACCTAGCCAGGAACAAAGCAGTAAGAGTCCATTTTCTCTGGCTAATCCTAAGACCTACAATTCCACTGAATACATTCTGCCATTCTTTTCTACTCAGTATAGGAACTATTAAAATGGTCCTCTGAATGCCTACCTTCACTTCTGGAGACACATCACTCTTCCTTGTTCTCTTCATGATTTCATCTATTCTCTGAAAAAAAAAAAAAAGCTGAGTCTATATGCAATTTCACATTTCTCAGTAAATTCAAAATGTCTTCCATTACTTTTGCAGATGTTCACTTGTGCTCTATGAACAAGGTCAAGTGCTTGAGAAGTGAACTAGAAAGTATCTCAAAACCACATTCAATTTATACCCCATCTTTCTCCTTCCTCTCCTAAGGTTACCTAAAAATCAATAACTCACCACCTACCATTCAAAAGGACCACCCTAGAGAAAGAGAGGCTGGGGTACAAGTCAGGAGGGGAAGCCACAGATTGCTCTCCCAGCTGCCAGGCCTACTACAGCAACACAAAGTCCAGGCTGGAGCTAGGATGCCATGGGAATGAACGTTTATAATAAGCCTCTTTAAACGCAACTTTATTCATAACTGCATTAAATGTGAATGGACTAAAAATTCCAATTTAAAGACAAAGACTATAGAGCTGGATTAAAATAACAAGTCCTGGCTATATGCTGCTTACAAGATGCACACTTATAAGGATACACAAAGGTTCAAAGTAAAAGGATAGAAAAAGATACACTAGGCAGATGCTAATCATAAAAAAGGCTGACAAAGAGGACTTTAAGGCAAGTATTACTAGAGATAAAGGACATTTCATAATGATAAAGGTGTCAATTCAAAAAGGCAATTTAATAGCTTGAAATATATATTCACCTAATTAGCAGAGCTTCAAAACATAAAACAAAAGTTGATAGAACTGGAAGGAGAGATGGACAAATCCATAATCACAGATGGAGCTTTTAACACTTCTCTCTTAGTAACCGATAAAGTTGACAAAAGTAATTCACATATAGATTTTAACAGCATTATCAACGAACTTGACCTAATTTGACATTTCTAAGGTCACTCTACCCAACAACTACAAAAAAGAACTGGATTTACTTCCTGTTCTGCCTCACCCTAAATTCTCCTAACGCCTTGGCCCTTACCTTCTTCCTCTCCAGTCGCTCCTGCTCAATCTGCAGCATGATCTGTTCTCTTTCCAGACGCATCTGTTTAGCTGCTTCCTGGGCCTTTGCTTCTGCTGCTTCCTTCTGATAGAAACAGGTAAACCAAGGCATAGGCTTTACCAAGTGAAGAAAACACTGTACTAATACCCTGGGATTTGCATATGTTCCTCCACGGCATCATCTACTCCAGAGTGGGTACTGCTCCAATATTCAGTGTGGATTTACACAGCCGGCTCCATGACACGACATGGCCGGGCCTCACTCATATACCCTGGGTCCACCATGCAGATCACCTGCGAACAGTTCCCATGCATGGCCAAGGTCTTTCTGTGTCTGAGGGCAGTCTCTGGCCATGAAGTGTGCGTATGGCAGGAGTTTTAGGAAGTTAATTCCCCAAGGATTGACCTTCAATCATGACAGGCAGAAGTTGGTAGATAAACAACTGTTTCCTCATCCCTCAGGGAGACGGTTCTGAGGCCTGTTCTACAGTATCTTAGTCCCAAAGGGAGGGAGTTCCCACTGTCCACAGGAATTCACTTATACTGGCCTTCCACACTCCCCTGCCAGCTTCCTGGGATCTTCTCCCAAGTAAAATACTGGAGCACAAATTCTCATCCACGACCTGCCTTTGGGGAACCCGAACTGGCATACAGCAAACATTACCAACTTCACGTTTATTTCCCAAAGTAACTTATTTACAAACCAGCCCAGTTAGTTTAAAAAGACACTCCAAGTACATATAACGAGTCATTCAAATTTAACTAATTTTATGTAATATTAACTAGGGCCCTTAAGGAAAATCTCTGAAGACTCATACAGTACCTGCTTTTCAATTATGACTTTTTCTTGCTTTTCTTTTTCTTGTTTTTCCTTTTCTTCCTCTTCTTTCAACAACAGCTCCTCCTTGGCCTTCCTGTTGGCCTCTTCTTCCTCCTGTTTTTTCTCTTCCTCTTCCTGCCGCTTCTTTTCCTCTTCCTGCTTACGGGCTTCTTCTTCTAGGCGAATTCTTTCCTCCTCTGCCTTTCTTTTCAATTCCTCTTTCTCCAACCTTTTGAGAACATAACTGTTGTTAGAAGACAATGACACGCTCAAAAGGCAAATTGCCAAAGAGCCAGGTACTGACAGACAGTGGAGCAGAATGAGCCGCGCAGTCATAGGCACATGCAGTTGAATTAGTATCCACTTAAGAAAATGACTCATCTTTCCTGGAAAGCCACTCCAGTCCATATATCAAAAAAATATTAACCAGGGTTGACCTTAAATTCTGTTATACAAAGAGCAATGACATATTGATTTGTGAACATATTGTAATAAAGACAAAGATGTTCTCTAGTCAATCTACAAATGACCATAGCCCCATCACTCTTATTTAATGATTCTTTAAAAACTAAAGAAAATAAATATTTAAAACCAATTTAAGCTAGAAAAAACTAAGTGTCTCAATGGCCACAACCATGCTAGTCAGCAATTTAAGAGCACTGACTAAGAGCTCAAAAAGTTCATTTTGGGTTTTGACTGGTATATGACTTCTGAAGCAGGAAATGGAAGAAAGTGCTTAAAAGAAACTTGACATTTAAGACAGAAATTAAAATATCTATTTCCGTTTATTTTGGCAATCTTTAAACATCTATTTTAGCTTTTATTCTTTGCTATAAAAAAATTAAATGACATTTAGACGTTTTCATCCATAGACAAATGGGTGGTGATGTGATGATAAAGAACTAAAAACAGTACAATGTCTAAGCGCTTGTTTTTAATTTCTAATGTTCTTCTTGCTCACATGTGTGCCACTTTCCTCATCTATAAAAAAATGTGAGAAATCACATTCATCTTGCAGTGTGTTACTGATTGGCAATGTGACAAATGGGCAAGACCAAGATTGCGTTCTGATTGTGCAACTCAACATGTGACCCTTCCCTGGAAAGTCACTCAACATTTCTGATGTCCATTTTATTTTTTTGTTTTTACTTTTTGTGATGCCCATTTTGAAAATGGGAATAGCTATACTATTGGCTCCATGACATCACTGTGAGAAATGAGATAACGTGTGAGAAGCACTTAGCACAAGGCCTGGGTCTAGATGGATTCCCACATGCTAGTTTGTCTTATAATTGAAAATGAATCCTCTCTCCAACTCCCAATGTCCTTCTTTTAAGTGTGTTAATAAATCTGTACATTTTTTGGAAGCTGCCTTTATTTGAACGCATGTGCCACTGATTTACAGGGTGCTGGTATAGTGTTATAAAAAGATCAAGGCCTAAAAAGAATATCCTTCCATCCTAATGGTCGGCTTCAGGAATTGTGGAGGCAGTTAGCATATGTGTCACCAAAGAAATATTTTAAAAAGACATTAGCCTCAGACTGTAACAGATTATGATAATATATTCTACATTAGAAGGGGTTGCAGTGCCCCAAAGCATGTCTGGAACAACCGAAATTAATGGATATTCTGGAGCACTCTGGAGAAGAAACTCCAGTTCTGAGATTCCTCAATGATAGACTAAGTACACCTGACACAGGATTATCACACATGAACATGTGAAGATTTATCCGGTTCATCAGAGCATTCAGTTTTCATCTTTTTTAAGGAGCCGATTATGGTTGTCCCAGAGAAGTTAGTACAAAAAGGATACGTTGTGTGTGAATTAATGCCCAAGCTGCTTCACCTTTATCTTCATCTTCAGGATCTGAAAGGCCAGTTTCTCCTGTTTTACCATGAGGACTTCGGAGGTGCCCAATGTGCACACACAGTAAACAACACAGCCTCTTGGTCCCTAAGTCTCCATAATCACCCACAACAGAAATCCCTCCCCACAGGCCCATTAGCCCCTACTTGTCCCTCCTGTTACAGATTCTTTCCATTAACCAAAACTGGTTCTCCCTAAGTAGGTAAAAAGTGGCTTCGCCTGTGTGAAACCGAATCCTTCACTATCCTGTCCAAGGATGAACATTCTCTCCTTGCTTAAAGAACCAGAGAGAACATGGATTCGGTCATTTACCCATTGCCCCTGTGCTACAGGCCGCCCCCACCCCACTGCCCTTGCCACCATTATGCAGTTCCCTCCAGAGTTCACCAGATCTTGTTCTTGTCACTCACCCCGAACCCATCCCCCTTCCTCACCAAGTGCAAAGTACCAGAAAACTGCATCATGGTCATCATTCAGCAGATGCATCCTTACCCCTGTCACCGGTCACTAGTGAGGGTCTTCATTTAACACTGCCCAACCTCCAGCAGCCCCTCTTGTCCCACCCTTTCACATGTGCACCACAACTGCGACGCATGCTCAGAATCGAATTGTTCAATCCATGGACAAGTAGGTGCATTTCACTATAGTCTTTTCCTTATGTGCTTAAAAGCTTTTGTTTAAAAAAGCTTAACCTTTAACATCCTAAACGTCACCTTCTTTGATCTGTTCTCACCGCATCCTTCACCGCCTTCTCTCCTGACCCGCTCCGGGTAGCCCTGTGCAGTTGCTTGCGTCTGCTCCCTCTTCTCTCAAGTGCCCCAGGGCTCAGATGCTCTCCTGAGCATTTCTGGGACAGCATGGAGGCCACTCTGCTGCCCAATTGCAGGCCTGGGTGGCCCTGAGGACCACCTGTGCTCCTCCTAGGCTGCCAACACTGGTTTGAGTAAGGCCCAAACAAAGATGACTGGTCATCTGTCCCTGAGCTCCTGTGGCTACTCCAGACTTCTCAGCCTCCTCCCTGTGGAAACAGTCCAAACCTTTTCTGTCTTCAACATCCTCCTCAGTTGATGGCATCACCATCCAATTCACAGAGAAGCCAGGGGCCACCTGAGCTTCTCTTTTCTGTGGCATTGCTGCTCAGAAATTTCCCCTTTCTTCCTCTGTTTAGAGGCAAAGGATTGTAAATGCCACCACTTGCGCTATTAACTCCATACTCTTTCTTACCATGTTCCTACGACCATCCCATCTCTTTCTTCCATCGTCTCACCCTTCTATAAGCACCTTTCTGCAGCTGGCAAAAATACTCAGCTCTCAGGAGTTTCAAACAACTCTCTCTTGCCTTCCACCCACAGCCTCTTAGCGTCCAGCTGACATTCAGAGCCTCTGCCCTCTGACCTCTTCCAAGCTGGCTTATGCCTCCACCGTCTCCACAATATCCCTCCAAAATCTCAGTTCATCTCCAAAATGCCAAGACCAGCAGCCTTTCTTCAGCCTTGACGTATCCTGCAGGTTTAGACAGCATTAAATGTCCTTCCCGTGAAGATCTCTCCTCAAGCCTGCACCCACGAGGTTGTATCACCCAGGCTATTCCTTCCTGCCTTGGCCGCCATCATGCCTGCCACCACCGCAAATAGGACAGGTCCTACAGGCCCCAGCTCTCACCCCAAGAGCCTTTCCCCTGGAGGCTCAGCCAGTGACACACCAGGTCTGAGCAGCATAAGGACCTCTGTCTGCAGTCCCAGGCCTGGGGCTAACGCTTGTGTGGATACCGACCTTTGGCCTGGCTACATGCCTTTGCTTGTGGGGTCTGCCTAACTTGCATATTTTTCTATATGGGTCCCTAGCAGCTATTTTAGCTTCTTAATATGACTTAACATGCCCCATTTCGGAATCACAGTAAGATCTCTGGCTTGCTAGTTTCTGCTACTGCCTTCCCCAGGGTGGACCTGGGCTCTAGGCTTCCTTGTCTCAATCCAAGAATCCTGGGATTGGGCCACCCATACGCCCAGGGGCTGTGCCCTGGTCTGCGTGCTTCCAAAAGAACCCTGATGTCACTGCTGGTGGGGACTGGACCAGCTTTTGCTGTTCTTCCTAGGCCCTAGCTATCTGGACTCTTGTCAGCCCTTTTGTTCTGAACAGTCTCGTCCCTGATGGTGTTTCCCTCATCAGTTTGTAACAATAATTAGCTTTCCACAATTCGGCTCAAGTATCTTTATTTTTCTCTATATTCTGTCATCTGAAAACCACATTTCTGTGGCTTTGACTATTGACTCTAAGCACAAAACAGATGTGAGGATGATCTTATTTTAAGAGATATCCGCTGTGTTCCAGCCCCAGGTTGTCTGGTACTTTCTCACCTCTCCCGTGGTGCTATGCAAGGCTCCATATTCTGGCAAGAGAGAGGAAAATTGGTTTTGGGTCAAATGTATTGCTCTCCTTTTTACCTAGGCCCCAGGTGTCACCTCCATTTCCAATCACGTCAACATTTTGCAGGCACTTCCAACTTAGTTTATTTAAAATCAAATGGATAGTTTTTATCCTCTAAAACTAATCCCTTCTCTCCTTCCTTCATCGGTTATTGGGTATACCACTGTCCTAAGTCCTTAGACTCACACCTTAGCTTCAACTTTGAACCGGCCTGTTTCTGTTGGCTGTGCGCGTGCGCAGATGCAGACCAGAGCTGTAACACCTGCTGTGAGCTCGCCCTCCCTTTTTCCAGGTCTACCTTCACCAGACTACATTAGCCCTCTCCTTCTCTTAGCCTACAGTGGTATCTTAGCTGGCCTCTTCCTCATTCTCTGCCTTCCTCGTACATTTACTGAGTGCCAGCATGAATGATTCAAAGATAATCTCAGCTTTTTAAGGTGCTTAGTAGGGGTAAGTGGACCTATGAAAAATAATGAGGCTGCTAGTCTGCTGGACACTAGCAGGAAGAGGGAAGAGTGGGAGAGGTCAGGTTTCTCCCAGGTGCAGGGACAGAAAGGCTTCAGACAGAGAGCTAGGCTTGAGCCGAGTCTGGAGAAAAGGCCTTTCTGGAGAGGAGCATGAGTCTATGTGGTGCAGAGTGAAAGCAGAGGTACAGAACTGCGTGGTAGGGCCTGTCACGGAGCTCGGCACGCCGGTGCCAGAGTGCTGGAGGTGGAGGGGTGGGCGGTGGCCAGGTCATGGCTGGCCTTGAGGGTCTGTTGGTGGGTTTCAGTGGATCCTGTGGGCAGGGGAGTCTCTGGCTAGGTAAAGAATGGGAGCATGACAATGACACTTATGTGCAAACAGTCACTGGGGACACAGTATGGACAAGCTCTGGGAGATCTAGAGCAGGGAGCTCAGCTGGGGTGCCATAGACACAGTCTAGTTGAGAGACAGCAAGGGCTGGAGCTGAGGACAGGAGGGCCTGGAGAGGAAGAGAGAGGAGAGGGATGCTAAAGAGGCATCCCAGATAGACCTGAGGACAGGCGATACCAAGGACGAAAGAGAGCTGCCTCTGACACTTCTGATTTGGGTGCTGGAGATTTGGAATCACAACTTGTGAAAGGAACAGGAAGTTTGGGGAAAAGATCAGGTTTGCTTTGAAAATGTTCAATTTGAGGTGGATATGAGACACTCAAATGAAAGTATACAGGCAATGTAAAATACAGCCTCTGAGTTCGAGACCAATGTTATCCAATAGAACTTTGTATGATGAGGGAAATGTTCTAGAGATCTGTGCCACCCACTATGGTAGCTATTAGCAGCTACTATGTAGTGGCTGTGCACTTGAAATCTGGCTAATACAGCTGAGGAACTGAAGTTTACTACACTTTAGTGATTTATGTTTCCGTAGCGACACAGGACTAGAGGCTATGGTATTAGACGGCACAGCCCTAGTGAGAGACCAGGCCATAGGCACAGATTCAGGAGTCACTGGTACACATGTAACTTTGTGCCTCCCTTGTACCAGAAAGTATTGATGGTTTACCAAACAAAGTAAGATGAAATCAGCTTCAGAAACAGATGCAAAGAGAAAATGAAGGTAGAAAGGGAGATGAGAGCAGAGTTGGTTTAGCATACCAAGTACTCAGTATGGAACCATGGTGTGACATGTGAGCCCCAAATCTTTTGAAGCATGATGAGGGCAGTGGAAGGAGGAGGAAGCACCACTGTTCAGGAGGGCTCATCAGGTGAAGATGGTCAAGGACTGAGGGTGAGAACTCAGGTGACATGTGAGGGGTGGACCAAAGAGACCGAGAAGGATAGGCCAAAGAAGCAAGGCCAAGATGGACAAAGCGAAAACCGACAGAGGAATGGGTTAGGAGTCCGGCAGTGAGAAGGAATGATGAGTGTGAGATATGAAGACCGAATGTGGACTGAGGACATAGAGAGTTAAGTACAATCAGTTCTTTCAGCAACCGGGCTGTGAAGAAAATGTGAGAGAGTAGTCGCTGGAAGGTAGAGAACCTACAGTCAGGTTACTCACGTGGCTCAGTGCCTGCAATTACCAAGGCCTGTCATCTGAGGGCCTGGGATGCATCTTCATCTCCTGTGACCTCCCTTCGCATATCCTGTGACCCACTCAAACCAGCCCAAGCACACCACTCAATGAAAAGCTCTGCCTCAGTTGACCAAAAGTCTAGAGGTATGAAAATCATCACAGAAGTCCAGAATTTGAAGGAACCAGCCAGACCTACCACCGTACTCCTTTAAAAAAAAAATCAACAAACCTGTAATCACAGACCACAAAAGACTTGCCAAGGTCACTTAAAGATGAAGAATACTGTATTATTTATTACTCTCAGTTCAGTGCCTGCAGCGTAGCTTGCTTCCTGTCATGTTAATTCTCTAAATAGCATTGGACTGCACTCTGTGATTATCGTAAAAGCTTCCTTTATCAATTTAGAAATAAAATCTACCTTGTCTTTCAACATGCATTCCTTTCTGAATACAGAGATCAGAAAAGGCAAACTGCCTGGATCTTGACCAAGTGCCTGGCATTAATAAAGCAGTGGCTCTCACACTTTGGTGAGTTGTTGAGGCAGGACAGGGCCTGGGCCTGTGTATTTTCACTACATTCTCAGGATGATTCGGACACCTTCCAAACTTAGGGACCAGTGCCATGACTTCTTCTGTCATGAGAGTCCCCATACCTCATATTTCTCAGACTATGAGGTTGGCTTCCACTCCATCCAGGGGCCTTGGTTCAACCCTCCCCTCTCTCTTGCGGGGTGCGATTTAGGATAATTGGAGAACAACAATTCAGGAATCAGAATCAAAACCTCTACATCCAGAATCCCTGTCTTTTCAGGGAGAATCTCATTCTATAAAGAAAGCTCAAAATCATTTGATAGCTCTACGAAGCCTGTCTGGTCATAGAGTCCAAGAGGAGAATGGGAAGCTGCTGGCTCCAGGAGCTATGGGTTTCCAGGTCATCTGAAAAGGGCCAAGTTCCATCGCTGTTAATGACATCTACTAGGAGATACAGTCTCCTGAACACCTGCCACACAGACCTATACTTTTCTTAAGGTTTTATCAATTCCAAAACTCGAGAAAGGAAGGTGAATTGCTCTTTCCACCATGGCCTTTTACGCGAGAGCGCGGCAGAACTCTGAGAACCCCCATACCTGTCCTGCTCTTCCTTCTCCAGCCTTTCCAGTTCTTCCTGTTCTTTCTGCAGCCGGGCCTGTCGTCTCTTTTCAGCCAGGATCTTTGCAGCTTCTCCTGCATCGGTGGTACCTGCTGTGGGCTTCCCTGAAGCTGCATCAGAAGAAAAGGTCAAAGGCAATGAAATTGTGATTGACTCACATGGCAGCTGCCACTTGGAAATGAGAAGCTCACCCAGTGGGGGATGGGAAATGCTCAACGAAAATATCTGCCTCTGTTGTGAACTAGCACAACTAGCCATTGAGCAGATGCTGCAATATGCGGTTGTGACCTGGATGTATTTCACAGTGGACAGTGGTGAAAAGGTAAGGAGGAGAGACAGGGTCACCAGCAAGTTCCACAGCAGCCACCACTGCTGCTCTCATCTGGATGTGAACTCACTGCATCCATCATAGCAGCTCACACGACTAAAGAAAGAGACTATGTGGACGTGATGATGCTGGCCAGGTGCAGCTCAGCCCCCCTGATGCCTCTCCTGCCAGGGACACTCAGGCGACCAAGGGGAAGGACTCAGGCAACATACAACCTGAGGAAGCATGAGGGTGCACAGCTATCTTAGGGAACACTCCTCTCCCCCTCGAAACACAAGCCTCCCACGTGGACGGGGTCAGAGGGCCTACCTCCGCTGCTCTCGGCCTTCCCACCTGCAGCTGCATGCTTCTCGGTGACATGCTTGTCCACCACGTGCTTCTCTGGGGCATCCTCCCCCAGTGGGCCAGCCGCCCACTGAGCCAGGGCCACCTCTCTCTCCTTGTTGCTCTTCTCTTTCTCTGCTTTCTTCTTGGGTGTGTCCAGGCTGGGAAAAGCAGGTAAACGGTACTTCACGGGAGACCCTGGGTATGGCGGCTTCACATTCTTTGGAGACGGTGGATATACTTTTGAAGTTCCCCTGGAAACCAAAAACAGGCCAAGAGGTAATCACTGGGCCTGACCACAGCACTCTCTATTCTTAAGATACCTGGTTCCAAAAAGTTGAATGATTTCATCTTTCAAGAGGAACAAATGTAAGGCTTAGCACACACTTAAAAGTCCCTGAAGTACTATCCCCATCCCCCCAATAGGAACATATGGTAGCTATAAGATGTCCTGGTAGAAGGGACAATATTTTAGGAAGCCCAGCTGGTAACATCCATGTCCTAATTTCACTTAAGTTTGATGACAACATAAAGATGGAGCATTAGACATTTTCCCACCTCCTATTTTTAGATGAACACCAGAGCTAGATCTGACATCAGCATATGACAACGGACAAGCTGGCTCCCTTTTCCTACTGTGGCAAAATTCATGTAACATAAAATTTACCATCTTAACCATTTGTAAGTGTACAGTTCAATGACATTACATGTGTACTGTGGTGCAACCATCACCTCCGCCCATCCACAGAACTCAGCGCCCAATAAAACACTAGCTCCCCGTTCCTCCCTCCCCGGCTGCTGGCAACCTCCCTTCCACTTTCTGTCTCTAGGAATTTACCTATTCCTGGTGCCTTACAGAAGTAGAATCATGCAGGACTTTTCCATTTGTGTGTGGCTTATCTCGCTCAGCTTAATGTCCTCAAGGTCCCTGGTTTCTTTCTTTCTTTCTTTTTTTTATTTCACCTTTACTGAGATATAATTGACATCTGGTTCCTTTTATTTTTTATTTTGGTTCCTTTTTAAATGCTGAGGAACAAAGTCGTCCAAGAGGTTGGGAGAAGAGGTGTCTTTTTGGAGAGTCTTCAGGTTTAAAAGAACCTTTATTGCTACTAGAAAGGTGCAAAAGATGAAGACAAGGCTATTCTACCAAGGAAAACACCACTTTGTTAAAATGCAGGAGCTTGTCTTATGTCTGTTGGAAGAAGGTCCATTATAGGTGTGCTGGCCTAGGCCTGGCTCCTGATGAGGCCTACATGTTGATTATATAGGTAAAAGTCTAGCTTTAGACACCGAGTTTACACAGCAGTTTGCACAGGGATGTGGCATTTGTACAGAGTTCCTTTAAGGAAAACATAATCTGCACGTAAATTACAAATTGTCACTTTCAATCCTGTAGCAGGTTGAACCATATGAAATTGCTAATATTCAACTGTTTTCGATCTATAAAAACAGCAATAAAAATGGCAACTCAACCTAATATTAAAGGTCAACTTTTCACCAGAGGCTTTAAGAGTTACCTAATCAGATCCTGATGAGAAGAAAACATGATCAGATCAATATTAAATTTGGTCTTGAGCTGGAAAAATAATCCTTAGGTGGTATGTGGATTGACTAAAATGTGGACCAGTAACGATGCTCTCATGCTAAATGGCCAACTCCGAGTGCTCAGGAGAACACCTCTCAGTTAATGCCAGGCTGAGGGCCACACGGTAATGTGATCACTTGACCCAACAAATACAACTTGAACATGGTTTGAATTTTTGAAATTCAGTTTCTCAGCATTAACCATCTTTCTGGTATGGAATCAGTCCAGATCCCACTTCCAGGTGGGCTGTACGCCCCTCTCCAGTGGTGCGCACTGGACGGCTCTAACCCCAGAGACAGTCGCTTCACACAGGCCGCACTGACTTCCCTGAGCCATCATTCTGGTGGGCCGGGAGCCACACAGAACTCCTGTTGACACCTCGTCTGTGTGGATGGTGCATCCCTTCTGCAAACTGTTCTCCCTCCACTCCTGGGCTCAGCAGACTCAGCCTAAGGGACCTCTCAGCAACGAAGAGTTTCTTTCCAGATGAACGATTATAACCCTGGTTTTCTAATTTCATTGCTAGACTTACTCAAATAAAAGTGGTACACAGGACCCTCGTACCCTCCATGTACAGATAGGAGCACATGCACCAGGGTTTCTAAATCCTGCCACTCCTGGCATTTGGGGACGGATCATTCTTTGTTGTGGGCTGTCCTGTGCACTACAGGATGTTTAGCAGCAGCCCTGGCCTTGACCCACTAGGTCTCCATTACCCGCCCCCACTGCCTGCAGGCTATGACAACCAAAAATATCTCCAAACGTAGTCAAATGTCCCCTCAGGGGCAAGACTGCCCCCAGCTGAGAACCACTGGGGTGAGACAGGCATACGGCCACCCCCACACACCTTCTGTCTATCTAAAGCAGATAGAAGTGGGGCTGCTCTGGTTGGAGGGGCCGTGTCCTAAGCCCTAGTAACGTCGAGGTGCACCAATGAGCTTCCTGAGAGCCTGAGATTGAGAGATAATTACTAGTGCCTTATGTGTTCTGACAGAGTCACACCTGGGTCCCTCCCCAAATGATATGGAGTTCAGCCTTCCATTATCATCCTCTAAAACACTGTCCATGCTTCCTGAGTGCTGTCTACACACCAGCCACTATGCTGCTACGTGTATACCTACACAAATTTGGGCATGTATGTGTGTATATATGTGCCTTTTAGTTGTCAAAAGCCAATATGACACAATACTACTATTATGGTCACTTAACAGAAGAGGAAACCAGGCGGGCAGAGGTTAAGGAGGCCATGGACCTGTGGTCTTAGCCCACGTCTCCCTGACTCCACTTCTTACAACTCTGCCCCATCCCTTGTGTTGCAGTGGTGGCTAAGCCTGAGTTTAGAGTCACCAAGACCCCATATGCTCACTTTAGAACAAGCACAGAGTAAGCACCCAATAGCTGTTAGATATCAGTGTTGATTAAATATTTGATGAACTAAAAATCTGAATTCTCCTCACAGACAAGAATGAACCAAAACCAGGAGGAAGAATGGTGACGCTGGGGACCTCAGGCCCCGCCCTCTCACGATGACAATGCTCCATTAAGCACCATTTTCCAATCAGCTGCAAAACCCTGTGTTTAGGTTCAAATCACCTATATAAACACACAGCAGGTGAACTTTTGCTTAGTGATGCCCTCCTTGCACACTGTCATCCAGGGCCACAGTGCTGCTATAACCACAGGAGGGGTCTCAAGGGACCTGGTCTAATGCCTTGTGAAGATCCAAACAAGTCACCCATTCCCTGGAATATCATGTGCATGCTAGGTGTGGCTTCTGTCCAAACACAGGGACAGGGAATGGCAAAGAATCACCCTGGATTTGGGATCTGGAGAGAGAGGCAGTACGAAAGACTTCTATTTTTATGGCAGATGATGCTGACGAAAACAGCTTCTCCTCCATAAGCATTCCTACCTTGACTCATTAAATAGGAATTTCTGGTACTAAAAAGACAGGCAAAAAGCTATCTGCTCTTCTTCCTTGCCCTCAGCCTCTTCCCCAAGGGGCGAGGCATGATTTCTCTGTCTGATAGGTGGGACTGATGCTGGGTGTCTTTGAGTGTTCTCTGGACCTGCCTGTGGCAAGCCCGCATTCTGAGCTTCTGTAAGCGGTGCCTGAAGAGGCAGGCTCTTCCCTGGGGGACTTGCAGTGTGCTGGTGCCTCTGCCCACGAGTGGGCAGATGGATGAGGAACTCTTCTACAGAGAGAACTGCCACCATGCGGGAACCAGGGTTGGACCAAGGGGAGTGGCTGCAGGCCCAATCCATTCGATAGTTCAGGCTTAGCAGCAGAAAGCCAACATCTGGATCCCAACATGACCCCTGGGTCTGATTTAAACGGTTCACTATCAGAAGGGAATGGAGCCTGATGAAGTCACCCTTAATCAGTGTGCCTGGAGCCTGTGGATGACAATGTGGGGCATGATCACAATTCCAAGGAGGAAAGGCCAGACTGGCCTGGGCGGAAGAGGGTCTGACAGCCTCGGGTCAGCTCGGCCCCGAGGAGCCTTGTCCCAATTTTTTAACAAAACAGTCACACTTAGGTTCTGTTGACACCACAGACTGTGAGGTTCTATTCTAAATAAAACTGGGCCAATTATCCATGAGCACACATCTAAAAACAATTTCTACCTGAGAAGTAATGGATTATTTGGGATAAAACTCAATATATGAAGAAGTCTGATTATACTCACCTACCCCAGCCCCTGCCCAATAAACAGAAAAATTAAGAGAAACACACACACAGCCTTCAAATTAGAAAGTACAGGCAATTCAGATTTTTTTAACAGCGCAAGTGACCAAAATATAGAAGACAATCTTAGAAGTTCCCTATTTTATCTCTGTATCTTTAGTTTCCTGCCCATCCTGCCTTGCCACTTCCCCACATGCCTTTAGCACCGTGTCAGGCATCTCGAGAGCTACTAAGCTCGGGCATCTTGAACCAGGTGAGGTGGGTCTGGCAAATCTCAGAGCTCTCTGGCCAGCCCTGCTCACACTACTGCAAGCCAAACAAAGTCTGGCAAAGTCCTCTCGCCCCCCTCCAATTTCCTAGAAATAAGTATCTTGGTTGATCAAAGAAATTAAACACAAATTAACCAGGGGGAACTCACTGTGTTTTCACAGTGTTTTATTTTTAAGTACTTTCTCTATTTAACAAGGGTCTATTTGATCACCACAATAACCAACTGAGGTAGGTGGGAAATGACTATTTACCATATTTCAGATAAGAAAACCAGTCTTAAGCATTTAAATGACCTTTCCCAAGAGATGTCAACAGATGAGAGTCATGGCTGGCACCCAAGTCGCTGATTATTCATCTTTTTTTTTTTTATAGCTCTTCCACTTTAATTGTTAGAAGTTCAATACCTCCAGTATTTAAAATCTAACAAAGGGGATTCACAACTTTTGTTCAGGTGGCAGAGACAGGCCTTCCTGGTGCACAAGGCAGGATTATATAACCTTCTGTGGTTCCATGACTATAGGAAATATGAACAAACACCTCTGTAAGTAGAGCAGCAAGAATAACTCTCAGGAGAGGAGTTGTCACGCTTCTGAACATGAGCTTATTGCAAAGCAGAACCCCAAAGGACTTTTTTCCTCTACATCTTGGAATCTAGTTCTATTTTTTCCAAAGCCACTTGACACCAGGCACAGTGAATACAGCCCACCCACAGGATGGGAGGGGTCTGTGGCCTTGTCAGCACAGCTCAGCCACATTTTGAAAAGTCTTTGTTTGTGATCACAGTTTATTACTTCCCAGAGAGGAAAAGAGCAATTGTATAACAGAGAAACCTGTGTATATCACCTTAAGCAAGTGACCTAAGTTGCCATCATCATTAATGAAACAACCCAACACCTTGGCCTCCTGATAAAATGCAATGAGAAGAAGGCAACATCCCTTCAGTGGAATTCCTACCCCAAATGCATAACCTGAGTCTAATCATGAGGAAACAGCAGAGCGACCCAAATTAAAAAACAGTCCTCAAAATAACTGGCCTGTGCCCTTTTAAACTGTCAAGGTCAAGAAGAAAACAGGCTAAAGAACTATTCCAGGTTAAAGGAGACAAGACAACTCAATGCAGTGTGGGAGTCTGGGCTGGATTCTGGACCAGGGGAAAAATGCTATAAAGGATCTTATTGGAACAACTGGCAAAAGTGGCATGTAGGCTGTAAATTAAGTAATAATATTATGACAAAGTTAAATTTTCTGACTTTCACAATTGTACTACGCTTATATAAAAGAATGTCTTCATTCTTAGGGGTAAAGGGTCATGACATCTATGACTCCCAAATGGTTCTGGGAAAAATGTGTGTGTGTGTGTGTGTTGCATCTATGGAGAGTGAATGAGAGTGAGTAGGGAGATAGGAATGATGAAGCAAATGTGTGGCTAAATGTTAACCGGAAGAAAGATATACAGGAGTTCTTTGTTCTAGGCTTGCAAGTCTTCTGTAGGGTTGAAACGATTTCACAATGAAAAGGCTTTTAAAAATTGGTCTAAAGTCAAATTACCCTCTAGTAAGACTGAAAAATATAGGACTATGGACTGAGTGAATATATAAGCATGATTGTGAGGAAAGGGTATAACTTTACAATTTTAATTATCCTTTTCAAGAAAATTTTCAGGTAAGAATATAAAAGCCAATTTGACAATGGTGGTGAAAAAAAACAACAGTTAAATTGCCAGTGCTCATCTGTAGGTAGGGGTAACCATATCACACATCTACCAGAGAAGACTATGAGAATGGCACCCAGGAACAATCAATTATTGTCCTCAATCACCAAAGGAATAGGCTTGTTCCAGGATTCGTCCATGAGCTTGTGATTCTGAGTAGGAGGTACTTATTTGGAGCCATCCAGACAACCTGCTTTTAATTTTTTTCCTCATATGGACAAACAAAATCTGTTTTGTTTCCAATGCATGATAAAATGAAATACATGTAGGCCAGGTTCCTGATATAAAATTGATCTCAGATATGAGCTATGTCTGAAAGTGATGATCTTTGGCAGATTGTATTTTCCAAAGTTAGCCACAATAATATCTCCTCCATTCCGCATGACCTTTTATTTCTCTATCCCATCGAATCTGGGTTGGCCTGACTGCTTTGACCAATAAAATACAACAGAGAAGGAATGCTGTGTCAATTCAGGGCATAGTCCTTAACTGGCCTGGCAGTTTTCAATTCCTATACTAGGAGACACCCATTTTGGGGGATGCTCCCTCTTGGAACCCAGCTGCCATGCTGTGAGGTGCCTAAGTCATGGAGAGGCTACATGTGGGCATGCTATTCTGGTTGACACCCCAGCTGAGATCCAGCCAACAGTCAGCATCAACTGCCAGCCAGGTGAATGGACCATGTTGGACCTGCAACTCAGTCAAGCCCTGGTTAACTGTAGCCGCAGCTGACACTGGACCATAATTACATGAAAGACTCCAGCTGAAAAGCACCAGGTGAGAACCAAGTCAACCCACACAACAACCACCCAAAAGACCCAAATAGAAACCCTCCTGGTAAGTCCAAGTCACAGAGCTGTAAGAATTAATTTTTTCTTCATACAGATGAACACTAAATTTGGAGGCGGGGGTTGTTACATCAGCAGTAGACAACTGTAACAGAACCCATCATAATGACCAAACTGACTTGGAATATATTTCTAAGAACCTGAAGCCATTAGAGACTATTTTCATACTGAAGACCTGGGAGTACAGGCAGTGCTGGAGCTCAGAAGCTGGTCAATCCCATAGGCCACACTTGATTTCCTCTCTCTAGGTTACAAGAAGAAAGCTATGCTCCCTCCATCTACGTCTTTCAGAGTGTTGCTGAAGCTAGTTTTCTAAAACCCATACAAGCACCCAACAATGCGAACAATGAAAATAAACTTGAACGCTTAAAAAGAGCAATGCCATTAATATGCACAGCCACCTAACCGAGGCTCAGTTTATCTGAGATCCAGGAGGAGAACAATGCACTGTCAGAGCCATTCATCACATAACCCCTCTGGGTTTCTGGATGAGAGTTCAAAGGGACTAACCAAGCCCAAAGCCACATGGCACCATAAGTGTATGCTTTAAAGATCACAGACTTGGTCTGCACAGAAGGAAGGTCAAAAATGCCACTTTGGTTGGGGTTTATTTTGTATGTGACACCATTTTAAAAATCAAGGGTTTCATTTTTGTCTTTCTTCAATATTGAGTATACAAAAGAACATTTATAAAATACAAAAGGTATAAAGAATGATATAACAAATGACCCCAGACCCACCAACTAGTTCAAAAGGAAGACATTATAATTATGCCACAATCTCCTGTGTGATCCCTCCGACTGCCAACCCCCTCCTTACTCAGTGGCCATCACTGCATTTCGTGCCTGCTGTCTTCTTACTTTTTCTAAAGATCATTTAACTCATTTATATTCTTAATAACACATTGTTTAGGTTGCACATCTGATAACTCAATATATATAAATGGCATTCTTCTACAACTTCCTTTTTCTCTATGTTCCTGAGATCCACCCACTAGTTGTGGGTGGCTGCATCCATTCTTTTTCAATGCTGTATAGTTTGGTTGGATTTTCAGAATTTACTGACAGTCTACCTGATTACCCACATTTCTCAGACCTAGTCCATACCCAGTGTACTTCAGCTATTAATTTTCACCAGGGAGAAACTATCTTTTTTTCTGAACTTCTTGAAATCAAGAAATGTTTGCTTCTCCTTAGACCTCCCAACACGTAATTCTGATTTAGCAGTATCCAAGCAACTTCTATCTCCAGGGTCCCTCTCTCAAGTTGACGATGATTCTGGTAGTTTGGATGGTACACAGGTAGTCCAGCTGTGTTTGAGTTTACTATTTTTTCCTGCTTACACCAGAGATGACACATATAGGGCTCTGAAAATATATGACACTCTATTCGTTGCACTTTGGTGAAGTGGCAGGAATACCCCGCCGCACAGTACAGAGCCGGCATCTTACATCATTCAAAGATCCCCCAAGTGAAATATGCACCCCAGAAAGGTGAACATTTGAGGGGCTGATCAGTGGGGGAATAAACTGATGTATGGCCCAGAAGGGAAGAGGAGGCAAAAGGCCAGAGTCCTTGGGCAGGACTGGTCCTAGCACTGCCCGCACTGGCCAGCCAAGCCCGCCCCTGCCCTTCAGGCTCTCCTGAGCAAATACTGTGCAACAACAAATCGAGTCAGTCCTCATCCTCGCAGCAGGAGGTGACACAGTACACGCAGTGAGACACAGATCAATGTGGCCTGACCCCTCATTTCATGCAGAGCTCTGCTCAAATGTCACTGCCTCAGAGAAGCCTTTCCTGGCCACCTTATCTAGCTACTTCCCTCTGCCACTCTTTGTCATCGGCCTGGTTTTTTTTTTCTTATTTTATTCTATTTTTAATTTTTATTTTATTGTAGTTTAGTTTAATTTCAGGTATGCAGCACAATGCTTAGACATTTCTGTAATTTATGAAGTGATCCCTCTGATTACTCTAGTACCCAGCTTACACTACGCATAGCCATTACTAGTTTTATTTTTCTTCATAAAACTTCTTACCACCTGACGTTATATTTGTTGTTCACTGTCAGGTAAGCTCCATGAGGGCTAAGAAGAAGATGGCATGCAGAGCAGCTGCTCTCTAGATATTTAATGGGTGGATGAATCATAAAACTCTGCACATAATGCTCTGTGAGCACAGAGAAGGGGTTGAATTCAGCTTTGGCTGGTTCTGGAGAGGATAATGGCTGAGCTGAGTCCTGAGCAACTACCTCTTTGCACTGGGCCTGGAACTGTCCTCCTCTGCATCCATATCTCCCCCACCTGGCTTGGGGCCCATTCACGAGGAGACTGTTCTCTACCTGAAGAGCCTCTGAAGTGTCTGGCATAGTGGTGTGCATTCATTCATTCCACCAACATATATGAAGCACCTACTAGGTGACATCACTGTTGTAGATAGAGTAAAAATTATTTGAATTTCTCTCAACTGAACTGCACAAAGAAAGTCTGGAATTTTGTTCATGCCTCTTTTGTCAGAGAGAGCTTTTTTTTGTAAAATCCAGGTGATATGTACTTTAAAACGTAAAATAGTTCCATAAAGAACATGTGGTATATACATACAATGAAATACTATTCAGCCATAAAAGAAGAATGGAATCTTGCCATTTGTGACAACATGGATGGACTTTGAGAGTATTATGCTAAGTAAAATAAGTTAGAGAAAGACAAATACTGTATGATTTCATTTATATGTGGAATTCAAAAAATAAAACAAATAAAACAGAAAAGAAATAAGCTCATAGATACAGATAACAAGTTGGTGGTTGCCAGAGGACAGGGGAGATGGGATAGAGGGTAGGTGAAATGAGTGAAGGGTGTCAAAAGGTACAAACTTCCAATTAAAACGTAAGTCATGGGGATGTAATGTACAGCATGGTGACAGATAACTAGACTTACTGCAATGTATACAAAATCGAATCATTGTGTTGTACACCTGAACCTAATATATTATATGTTAATTATACTTCAATGAAAAATAAAATATAAAAGAGTTCCTGAAACACAACCTTCAAGATTTTCAACTTCAAAGAAATATCAGAGAGTCCACTGAGAGTTTGCTTCCAAGAACTGAATTTTCATCTCTGTAGAGCAGGGGTCCCCAACCCCTGAGCTGTGGACCAGTACCAGTCCATGGCCTGTTAGGAACTGGGCCGCATAGCATGAGATGAGCAAAGGGTGAGTGAGCAAAGCTTCATCTGCATTTGTAGCTGCTCCCCAGCACTAGCATCACCACCTCAGCTCCACCTCAGGTCATCAGGCATTAGATTCTCATAGGAGCACCAGTCCCTAGTGCCAAAGAAGGTTGGGGACCGCTGCTATAGAGAATAACAACTCCTTGTTCACCTTAGCGAAATTACAGTGACGATGATGAAACTTGCCAGCTACTATCCATGCTGGCATCATGGGTCAATATCCTGGAAAGAGAGGGGTGGAATATGGAGAAACCCCAGTATGAATAGGCTTTTCTCTCTGCTAATGTCAATGTTCCAAACTCACACAAGAGTGGTGACATGTGAATGGAAGTGACATGTGAATGGATTTAGTTTGCAAAATAACAGTATCATAAGCAAAGATAGGCCACATGAGCACATAAAGAATGCAATGGACTGAAAAAACAAATCAACAAACCAACAAACCAAGATGCTATTAATTCAGCTAAGCGCTATGGAAGGCTTTTCTATGTGGAAGACGGATACAGCAATAGCAGGAATTAGTTGTCTATAAAAACCATAGTGATCTCTGAGCAAAACAATAGTAAGGTCTGAAAAGGGCTCTTGTAGAAAGCAACAAATTTGAAATAAGAGCTGATGTCACCTCGAAATATTTTTAATAAATTCCCAAATGTTTCATTAAACTTGTGTTTTATTCTATGTTCTCTGAACCAAACTGATGCACTAAACATATGACTCTATATAAAGTTTTACGACTTTATATAAAGTTTCCTATTTTTCAAATTAAAATATTTCTCTTTCTCTGTCAATACTACTCAAGATATTTTCATTCCACTGCTGGATTGAGTTATTTAGTGAGTCATATTTAGCAGTTACCATCAGTAGAATATTTTCATGACTTAAGATAGTGGTCACACAGCGTAAATTTGCTTTTCAGTTACATGGTTCATTGGTGAGTTCACCCAATTCTTAATAAAAAATATAATGGCTTCATTAAAACAAACATTTGCCAGTGTGTCTGACAACTTATTATTGTCTCTTTTAAAGAGACAGAGGAGACTGGGGAGAGCACAAGAGTGCACAGTCCAGATACGATTGAAAGAAAAAAGGAGAATGCCAGAAAAGCAGACTGGAACTGATGCACCTGAAGAGAAAATGCTGAATATATCACCTCAGTAGCTAAGAGTCCTATATTTACCAGGCAACAAAACTCCTTAAATTAAAAGCCCGTCGTTTATCCAGAAGATGCTCAGAGCGTGAAGGAGGTAGCTCACCATCCAGCATTCCTCCTGTCCACCTGTTAGGGTCGGCCATGCCTCATGCAGAGCAGGGGTCACACACAGTGCTGCACAGAGCCCCGCCAAACTGCTTTAATCATCTGACTGTAGCAAAGGGGAAAGATGCTTACTTGGGTGTCACAGGAGAAGGTGACCTCTTAGAAATGCCTCCTGGAAACTCGTATCTTTTTAGAGGGGACCCAGGGCTCATGCTGGGAATGGAAGTTGTTGTTCTTGGCCCTCTCTTCATCTTCTCCGTCTGTAGGGGACAGAGAATAGGACAGCCATGGCCCATGATCAGCACTACTTCTACAACTTCTAAAAATGCCCCCATGGAAGCAGTGCACAGCATTCTTTCAGAAAGATCCACACGAAGCTATAGTGCTCCCCACAATGGAACTGTTTGCAGAGAAGCAGCATGAGGTCCCCACATTTAGGTCATCTAGTTTTAAAAAATAGGCTTGAAATGCAAAGATTTTCTTCTCCGTGTTATTGTGCAAAGAACCAATGACAGAACCATGGTATGGTCCTGGGTACATGGAAACTGAAGAGAGTACAAAGATCTATGATCACTACAGAAAAGCTACAAGTGGGTGCAAAAGTGTGGTTCTAACACTCAAGACAGTGAGCCGTGGAGCCTAAGAGTGTACCCTGTATAATGGGGCCTACAACATCTCCCATCCCTCTACGTCTTCCTCATGGCCTCCCTCGGCAGGAAGCCGCAGGCATGGGCCTTGGTGCCTGGCCCGCTGTGGGTGCTCCGCAAGGGTACTTCCCTTCTCTCCCTATCGTACTTTTCATTTGGCCCCTGCACCCATGTACATCAGCCCCCTTCCATAGTAATCCACCCTATGGTAAAATCTGAGGATCTGAATGAAACATTCACTTCTTATGTGAGAACCGCAGGGCCACAATGACCTTAAAAAATAAATATAGTATTATAAAAATAAATGCCCAATAGTATGTACTATGGTGGCTGTAAAAGAAGTCGACACATTGTTGGATGTTCCTCCCTTCAACAGGTGGAACTCAATCCCCTGCACACCTGCAGAACTCACGGTGTGCAACACCTGAGTGGTGCATAAAAAGTGTTGCATCTTTCCCTCCCCCTCCCCTCTTCCTCTCCCTCTAGAGTCTCTTGCTCTGGGGAAGCTGGCCGTCATGTCATCATGTTGGCTGCCATATCGTCATGTCGTTGGGACACTCAAGCAGCCCTACGGGAAGGTCCACACAGTTGGGAAATGAGGCCATGTGAGTGAGCCATCCTAGGAGAGCCCCAGCCAAGCTTTCAGGTGACTGCAGCCCTGGCTGCCATCCTGACCACACCCTCGTGAGAGACCCTGAACCAGAGCCACCCAAGCCGGCCTCAATTTCTGAACCAAAGAACCAATGAGGAAATACATATTTGTTTTAAGCGGCTAAGATTTTGCGTAATTTGTTACATAGCAAGTGATAACTAAAAGTAGTATAGTATGTATAATTTCTAAATAGATATACATAACTGGGGGTACTGCTCAACATTTGTTTTGCTGATAGTGTCATTATAATAGCAAAAATGTTTAAAAGCCACTGTTGTGGATGAAGGTTGACCTAGGACCTCGTTTCTAATTGCCTATAGAGGCGAGACAGGCTCAGAATCAAGACATCTTTAAAGAAGCAGACGGGACGCTCGGGACATTACTTCTGATTCCTGTCCTCTGGAGGGCAGGCTACAACAAGAACAAGGTCTTTAGGATTTTCCCTGAGGCACTAAGATTTAGGAGGGCACAGAAAGTTAAACGATTTTCAAAGGTTGGGTGAAATTTTAAACCAAATCTGCCCCAGAGACTGATGGAAACAGAGGGCCAGGTCAAGCACAGGGAGCAGGCACACTGTCAGACAAACTGTCTCCAGGGGCGAGCCAGGGGGTCTAAACCTACCGGAGAGGCCTCCGCTCCTGCTGGGGCTCCTTTCCCACCATCTCCTACGCCAGATGTTGATGTAGTCTTCCTCTTCTCGGTGTTCCGGGTCGGAGAGGACTTGTAAGAAGATTTAAGAGGGCCAGCAGGAGCTACGTGAGGACAAGCATGGAATACTAGAGTTACAGTTTAACAGCCAGAGAGACAGGGACATAGACAGAAAAAGGAGCAGGAGTGGGGAGTTGGGAAGAATACCATATTTCTGTTAAAATATGACACAGCTTCAAAACACACCATACTTTTTCTCATGTGCACAGAAGGGACTCCATCTTAAAAGATTCCCAAACTCAGTGCTCGAAGAGTCCAGTTCATTTCTGGAGTTCCAAGTCTGGGCTTAGGAGACAGACCTAGCGCTGTCACCTAATAGCTGGATCATTTTGGGCAGGTTACTTAACCTCTCTAAATGTCAACTTCCTCGTGTAGAAAGAGTTAACACAGAAGGCATGACTACTGTCCTTGCAAAGGCCTTCTTGCAAAGCTGGCCCTTGATTTCAAGAGTGTTCTCACCATTAACTGACTTCTCCTGCTTTCTTTCTGAGAGCCTGGAATTTGGGTATGAGCCTGGCAGGGGCTGCCTACGTGACCAGCCCCAATAAAAACCTGAGGTGCTGAGTCTCTAACAAGCTTCCCTGGTTGGCAACGTTTCACGTATGTCGCAACTCATTGCTGCAGAAATGTGTCCTGTGTGACTACACTGGGAGAGGACTCAGGAAGCTCATGTCTAGTCTTCCCCAGACTTCATCCCATGCGCCTTTCCCTTTGCTGATTTTGCTTTGCAGCCTTTCGCTGTAATAACTCACAGCTATGAGTCCTCCTAGAAAATCATCGATCCTGGGAGTTGTCTTGGGGACTTCCTGACACATTCACCTTCTCAAAATGAAAATATTTCCTACTTCCCAGGAAGTTTTTATTTGCTTGAGATATAATTCATATACCATAAAATTCATCCTTTTTAAATGCAGTGTTTTTTAGTATATTCACGAGGTTGTACAACCATAACTATAGTCGAATTCCAGAACGTTTTCAACACCCCCAAAAGAACCTCTGTAACCATTAAGCATTCACTCCCCTTTTCCCCTTCCCTCATTCCCTAGCAACCACTAATCTACTGTTTCCCTGAATCTGCCTATTCTGGACATTTCATATAAATGGAATTACATAATTTGTGGCATTTTGCATCTGGCTTCTTTCACTGAGCATAATGTTTTCAAGGCTCATCATGTAACATGTATCAGTAATTCATTCCTCTTCACGGCTGAATAATATTCCACTTTATGGCTATACCACCATTTTATTTATCCATTCATCTGTTGATGGACATTTGCATTGTTTACACTTATGGCTATAATGCATCATGCTCCTCAGAATACTTGTGTATAAGTTTTTGTGTGAACACGTTTTCAACTTCCTTGCCTCTATACCTAAGAGTGGAATTGCTAGGTCATATGGTAACTCTATGTTTAACTTTTTAAGGAACTTGCCAGACTGTTGTCCAAAGTGACTGCACCATTTTTCATTACCACTAGCAATGTATAAAGGTTACAATTTCTCCACATCCTCACCAACGCTATTTTCCTTTTTTCTTTGAATTTTGGCCATTCTAGTAAATGTAAAGTAGTATCTCATTGTGATTTTGATTTGCATTTCCCTAATAACTAATGGTGTTGAGCAACTGGTCGTGTGCTTATTGGCCATTTGTACGTCTTTGTGGAAACAGTACAACTACTAGGAAACAGCTAAAACTAGGTAAAGGATTGACTCCACGTCATTTATGTCACCTCACTGAACACGCTATCATGGGAACTGAGACTAGACCTACCCTAACATGGACATGGCGTTGCTCACGTGCCAACAGAGAGTGCCAGCCTTCATTAATCTTGCCATGATCATTTGATTCACTTTGGTCAAGAAAGGGCTTTGACAGTATGGCCCAGTGTTTCTCAGACATCAGTGTGCAGGTCTGGTGGGCCTGAGAACCTGCCTTTCTGACTAGCTCCCAGGTGATGTCAACGCTGCTGGTCCACGGACCAGCCCTTGAGTAGCAAGGCTCTAGATTATCTGTTGAGTGCTTGCTGTGCCGATCACTGTGCTATCTCATTTAATCCTCGTGACGATTTAAAATAACTTCATTTTATAGATGAGGAAACTGAGGCTTAGAGAGATTAATTAACTTACCCAAGTAGTAAGAACTACTAAGTGGTAGAGTTCGTCATGGGACTCCAGAGACTGGTTTATGGGCTGTTTTGCCAAACCATCTCTTAAAAAATGTCTACTAACCTCCATAGCTCATGAAGTGGACTTTTCCCCTAATCTACATGCCCTCAATGATAAAATAATTTACTCACCTTTGTGACACTTAAAAATAGCAATAGCAAAACGCCGGTGGATAGAAAATGTTATTAACCATTGACGACATTTCACGAAGCCAGCAAATGGGAAGCAAAATACACAAATATAGGAATAACTCATAGGCCGACCAACACCACTTCTGTCATTTTCCTCAGTGTCACCACCTTGGCCTCTTTTACCTGAGTCACTGGCCTGCTCAGAGAGCATGAGTGAGCTTCTGCTTCTGGCTAAAGAAGCCTGTGTGGGTGTCAACAGTCGCATAACAAGAAAGTTTTCCGTGGGACTAAGGTGCATGCGATGAGCTGAGGGACGGAATCAAATAAAAATTTTAAAAAGCAAAATTAAAACAAAACAAAATGCTTAAAACAACAACAATGCATGATGCAGATTAAGTTTTGGATGGTAAAACGAATGTGGAAATTAAAGATATTCTAGCAAAGGATGGCTTCAGAGTTTGTCAGAGTAAATTAAAATAAATGATGTGTCACCTGGAGTGTGAAAGAGTGTGTTAATCCTCGTGGGGGCCAGAATTCATTCAATATGCGATTATACTACTACCTGTATCACTCAAAGAGAATTAGCCCATCTTCCACAACATAATATGGACTCAAGAAACCATTTACTCACCAATTAGATCTAGCATTGAAAAAGAGATTATTCCTGCAGAACACTTGTTTTAGGTCCCTCTGTTAAGAAATATTTCATAACAGACTGATTTCGTTAATGTACAAATATGCATTCTTTCATACTTTTTCCATGTAAATAAGGGCAAAAATTAAGTAAGCACAAAAATAAAAACAGCCCATTGATTATCAACTTTAATGGAAGGAATAGTATTCATAATCCAAAATTCAGTGACTGAAATGTCATTTTGATGGTTTTGGAATGTATTGTATGATAATGGATTAACTTGTCCATTACTTTATATTTTGGGGGTACCCAGTAGCCAGTAAATGGTTTGAGAATTAAAACTTTTCAATTTATAATCCACAAGCAGATAATTCCATTGCCAACCAAATATAATAACATACTGATATCTTTACATACTAATCAATGCAAATATGAATTTAACATTAATTTGTAACCATGTGAATTCATGAAAACATGGAATATACTCGCTAACGAAACAGCTAGAGTTAATAGTATGCAGATGTTTTCTCATTTAACTCTAAATTAATTCAAGGTTTCCAGGGCTTACCCACGAACAACATCAGAGATCAGCCACACTGACACTTATGTGGTCTCTGACACATGGAGGAGGTTCAAGGTCAATGCCATTGAAAAACAACCAGGAAGACACACTGGCCTCTTCAAAGTCACAAATATCCTTCTGCTCACCCTTTGGTGATGACTTGATGTATTAAATATTCCACTGGCACCTGACACTTCTTCAATGCTTTAAAATACACGTTTGATACATGAAGAGCTTCCCTCCCTTCCTTAACCTAACATACTCTGAAAGGTATAAATTCAGACTTTTCGTGACGCATCTGAGCTTCAATGAGGACTCAGGTGGTTTTAAATCTATTCAGTTTCTGGAAGTGGCACACGTCCTCTACATATCATCTCTCACCTCAAAACAGAATGCCAGGAAAGGCCACCCATCCTTTTCCTATTTTAAAGGCTTCATATTAATTCCGAACTTCTGTTTTCAAAGCAGAAGTGTGCAGGCCTACATATCACAGAGCCCCATTTTTTCACACATCTGAGTTTCTCACGTACCTGTGCCTCATCAATTCTGCTGTTTCTGACTAACTGACTATATCGCATCGATAACGGAGCAGTTATTATTTTAAAGGTCACATCTGCCCACTGGTCAGTTAATTCTGAAAGGATAACTCCTGCATGCACTGTGGAAGATGGCATAGTGTCTTTCAGACTGGGAGAATAGCATTAACTCCTATCTCTGTACAACACCAACCTGGCTCTCAAGGGCGATGCTACTTTCCAAAGTCCCATTAGTGAGGCCCTGGGGCTCCCACATTTAGACCACAAGACTAGGATAATGGAGGTATTTGCACAAGACTCAAGAGAGGCTCTCACAAAGACTGACATTAAGACGCTCACACTAGAAAAAAAACTGGAGAGACCAAATCTGCACATTCACTTGCCTCGGTCTGGGGAATAGGATATGGCCGCGGTGGATGAAGACAGGCGCTTACTCATGGGAGTCTCCGTCTGCTTTGGCAAATTCATGGTTGATGTTGAAAGTTTGTCACATGCTGCAGAGAAATGCATTAAAGACATTGGTATCCACACCACCGTAGACTGAGAAATACACATCCCAGTGTTCTTCCTGTCCTCATCCACACGCCTTCCAACCGCTGGGGCACAGTGCATTGATTCCATCGTCCTGCTGCCTACCTAGCTTATCTGGAAATGTCCACAGCAGCTAGCAGTCTGAGGCAAGGTCTTGTCTTCCATTTCTCAACTCTCTTCTTCTCTTTGATTCTAAATGTTCAACCTCACCCAACTAACTGTTCAACTAAAGCCATGCTAATCCCACCAGCAAATCATTTCCTTGTGTTCAGGGGCTTTTATTCAGTATACTCAGACCACAAAAAAACAAAACTGACCTGGACCCAGAGACAGATCACCACTGGAAAATGTCCTATGGTCTGACTGAGACTGTGTAAGCTGAAAATGGACTCTTTCTGAAGGTTATCTATAGCTCACGTCGGAGAGAAGTAATTTGCAAGGCAAGGAGCTATATTTAAAGCAGAACAATCTTTAGTAGTTGGTTTCTTCCTCTCACCAAGAGACGGGGGTCGCAATGGCCTTTTGTCAAATGCTATGACTGTTTATAATTAGGATTTTAACATGTGGTCCCAGGTTTGATGTTCTTAATTTCCAGCCATTATTTTAGACTGGTTTCTAAATTAAACCATTACAGCGAACGAAGACGCACTGACAGTGCCCTGCCAAGCCATACCAGAAAGAAAAGATGTGTGTCCTGGCTTTTAAGGAGGCAAATTCATCCAGCAGATTATCAAAATCTACTCCTCCCCTCATGTTTTCAAATGAGAGAATTGCCATGTTTGACCATTTTGTCTGAACAAGTGACAATCTTAAAAAAAAATTTAACTTAAGCCGAAGTAAAATTATAATAAATTCTGTTTTAGTATAAATAAAACATTTAAACTTAAAGTCAGAGTTTCAATACACCTACTTTTCAAGTTTTCAGTACTTTTGCAACTACTTAATGTTCTAGAAAAAAATGAACCATTAGAAATTACATAAAGCCATGTATTTAGAGAGGGGTACACATTTCTCTTTGCCTCAGGTTCCAATATTTCTCAGCAGCATGGCACTGGTCTTTAGAAATTCAATATTTTATTCACCATGGATTATTCTGCAGTAATTTTGATTTATTTGAATATTTTTTTATCTTGATTAATGAGATTTATGGTGCCCCCTTAAATTCTGTGCCCGAGTCCAGTACCGCACTCACCTGACCCTAGCCTGGATCCTGGGTGTGACTCCCAAGGGGTAAGTATCACTCTATCTGCCCTTCTCTGTCGCAGGAAGGCCAGTGCCCACACTACAGCTCACTCGGCCCATGTATCAAAGTCTGTGCTACTCAGTAAGACTAATAAAGATTATTCTTTGTCAAAGGAATGCTGGAAACCAAGATTATTTATTCCTACTGCTATAAACTGATCTTCTGCATTGCTGGTAAATACTGCATCCCTCTTACATCTTGTTTTTTCCTTGCCTGCCAAAGACAGGTTGAAGTTCTAAAATTATTATTCAACGGGAGCAAAGTTTTGCTAGTTCTGCTTTTGATCTAGACCCTAAGAATTTCCCACGCCTGCATCGAAAGCAGACAGCCTATTAGAGAAATGAAATCAAGAACAAAGGCAACTGATCTTGTTTAGATCCCCAGGGTTAGGACAGATAAACTCCCTACCACTCCCTCTCAAACGCCTCTCCAGACATCCATCACATTAACACCCAGAACTCTGTGTGATCACAGGTTTTGTTAACCAGAAGTGATTGAAACACAATACTACATAATGCCCAAAACTGATGATCAATGAGTGTGAAAGATCTAAATGCACACAAGTCAGACATTGACAAGATTTTCAAGGCAGAAGTTGGTGAGCTAAGGATGAAATGTCTTCAGGGCACCAGGATGTAAGGCATGCACAGCTCCACCGTGACAGAGGAACAAAGAAATGTGGGCATGTCATTCACATTGCTAGAAAAAAGTTCTAAAGGGTCAGACTAAGAAATCAATTGTAAAGAGCTTGAGACAGACACAGTGATGGAAGAGGGTGATCAGAACAGTCATCACAAAACGTCATGGCACTGTGATGCTCAAATATACCGTTGGTGGACTCGGCAGCAGCGGCAGTGGTCACTGGGTCCGGAGAGAGGGTGCTGGCTGTTAAACCTAGAGGAGGGGGTGGGGCATTTTCTGATTCACCTACACAGCAAAAAATCAGAGCAAAGAGAGGTAAAAGGAAAAAGTCCCAATTTCTGGTTGACTTTAGTTTCTAATTAGGAAATTAGAAAAAGTAACTGAAATGAGTTGTTGACTTCTCAAAAACATAAGAAAATAAGGTATATTCACTGACAAAAGATTAAAAGCACAATACGGCAAAGCCAAGAAATGTAAACGTAAACCCATTTGCTCTCAGTAAAAGCTAGTATATAACTCCTGCATAAAAGAATAACGAGATCACAGAAAAGCAGACTCTGAAGACAGGGAAAAGCCACCCAGAGACTGGTAACAATCCATACATTAAATTAAACATTTGAAAATTTAAAGATGAGTATGAACTGGATAATGGAATAAATAAGTCATCTTGAAACAAAATTGAAAGAGCAACAAAAATTAATAATGAGGAGGGAAAAACCCTAGCCACTTTTAGAGGGTAACTGCTGCCCAGGCTTTCCGGGTCATGCTGCAGCAGTGACTTAGCCTACTGCCATTGACACCCCCAACCCCCCGTGAAATTGGATTATCCTTGGGCTTGCAAGGTGAACCCGGTTAACCAGACTGCATTCCTTTTCGTTGCTTTCCTTTTGCTTTACCTCACAGCCCAGCGACTGTATCAACTGCTGTCTGCTAGCAAAAAGAATGCACAGATCCAGTAAAAGGAGAAATGCACAGGCAGAATGCTTGGCAGTTTGAAACATTGTATCTGAAAGAGGTACCTGCAGATTGGTACAAAGCATCCCGCAGACCCTATAGGCTGTGTCTAAGATCTCCCACCTGCCCTGGGGCCCTGCAATGCAGGAGCAGCCCTACACTTACCATCACGTCCTACTGGCCCTGCAGCTGGCGAAGTTCCCCACGAGCACTTCTTCTTCAGCTCCAGCTGCTGTGTGCGCTCTATGGACCTGCGCATCATCGCCTCCAGCCGTTCCTGCCCAGTTCATGCAAGGGAGCGCAAGATTAACCACCAGCCCCTCAGCGCTGCCGCACTTCAGTGCTGAAGTGAGTCACCAAGTAGGGCTCTATGCTCAGCATCCAAAATCCAGGCACACGTGCTCTCTGCCACACCAGGCGCTTCTCAGTGGGTGGAGAGTAAACAATGCAGCTGGTGCAGCTCTCTGCCCTAACACCTCATCTCTGGGCGAGGCTGCTGAGGCTGCTGCAGCCAGGCCTTGATTTGTTTAAGAATAATGCCAGACAAGCATTAACCCCTTGAGGCCTGTCTCAAGTCCCGGTTTGCCCCACCTAGCAGGAGAACTGGAATTGTGCTCTAGAACCAAACACATGCTCTCTAGTTGAAAATGCATAAAGTGTTCTGATTTGCAAAGACTTAAATTTAGATATTATAAGACTTAAATTTAAATATTATTTGAATTTTATAACCTTAAGCCTAACTTTTTGAGGGTGATACCTGATACATGACTTTGAGATCTATTTTGCATTTTTGTGTCAGAGCTTCTTAAAGGGGAATCAACTGTTTTCCACATTGTAATATTTTCTGCTACATAGTTATCTGAGGATAATGCTACATATTTCAAATTTTATTTTTTATTTTAATTATTAATTTTTGCTTAAAAATTTTGGGGGTGACATTAATAAAACCAAATAAGTTTCAAGTGTGCAGTTAAACAGTGCGTCATATGTATACTACACTGTGTGTTCACCACCCAAAGTTAGATTTCCTTCCGTCACCCAATATTTGACCCTCATATTTCAAAATTTAAGAGAGACAAGAGTAGGGAAACTTCTAGCTACAAAACACACACACACACACACACACACACACACACACACACACACGTGCATCCTCAGACTTAGATGGGAGAAAAACTAAACAGACTGTAGCCAGAAGAATAAAACAACAAGCAGCCTTCTCTTTTAGCAGAGCCTTTAGCAAAATCACTTCCTTCCCCCGCTGTATTACCCCAATTGTCACTTTCATGAAGTTGAGCCTGGCTGGTGGCAAATACTTCCCTGGCATTGGAGTTCCAGTTCTGCACTTCTTACTGCTCCAATGACACTGCAAATACCGAACCCTCTCCCTGCCTCCACTGGAGCAGTCCAAAGCAAGGTAAACAGTGACACTGATACCATCTGTCCCCCATAAAACCCACCACGAGGTGCTTCAGGAACTGGGCTAATCATAACCCACCTCCAAAGCAAAAAGATTCTCTTTTCTCATGGCTTAAATAAACAAGCCAAATTAAGTTAGGGCAGCACCAGCTGAGTAGCGGTGACTTAAGGATTGAGGAAAGGCTCCCTTATTCCACTTAGTAGAAACAGAGAAAGGTCACTTAGAAGAGACCTGGATCTATCCCCTTTGTCAACGCCAGAGGGATGGGAGGAGCATTCTCCCCATCTCAGCCTCATCTGCATAATTTCTCTTTGAATAGCACATTGCTAAGAGGCAGCCTCTCCAGGGACCTGTGAGCAGAAAAGGGTTTTTTCTCCCTCCTGTACATCTCAGAATTGTATTTGCTCTCGATTTTGGCTGAGGCCCTATAATGAGTGTGCATTTCCTGGCAGAGTCCTGTCCTCACAACCCTGGCTCAGCAAATTCTGACAGCCAAGCCTGGGGGTCTGCCTGAGAAAAGCTGGGAATGTGGATGGACTAGAACTTGACTATTTATTAGACACTTGAAGTATGGTCACTAGAACTGAATAGTAACTTCATTATATGGATCTAACAAAGTATTTATCCGATAACCTAATTTAAATGTTCAAACCGTTCACCTCAGAGTCAATTTACTATTGACTGGGTTCTGAGAGATTTCCTGCATGCTAAAAGGACTTCACAAGGTAGTCCTTTGTCTGACAATGACAAATGAGAATATCAAGATTCGTCAAGCCAACCTTACCACCGAGTAGCTATCTAGGAGCATAATTAGAAGGGAATGCTCACCCAAAGCCAGACCTACTCCTTGACTGATCAGCTACCTCTCCATCCAACCCCAATCCACTGAGCTCTTCTAAATTCCACCATTAGAAATTCATTCCTTTGAACCATAAGTAGGATTATAAAAAATGAAGCTATCCCTAAGAGAAGATACAATCACTTTGTGTCACCCACTTTTGGACAGATGATGAAAAATAGGTGATAACCAAGGGACTATGGAACTCAAAATCATTAGAATGGGGTGATTCAAACATGTCAAAAACAAAACTGGCCCATTTCACTCTTGTTAGAGGTTAATCCCATATAAGTCAGTATTACTTTGTGTGTGTGTGTGTGTGTGTGTGTGTGTGTGTGTGTGTGTGTCTTTCTGTTCCTTCATGTGAAGGAATAAAAAGAATCCTGGCTTTGGAGTCAGGACATATGGATTCAAAACCCACCTCTGTCTGCTACTTTTTAGCCTTGTAACCTTTGTTTAACATCACTGGGCATCAGTTTCCTACTGTATAAAATGGGAATGACGATATCTCCATCAGCAGACCAGCCAAGTCTGCAAGATAATGACTAAGATAATAAGTTCTGAGCCAATGCTAACTGGATCCAAATTTGAAGGGGAAGATTATTAACAGGGCAGTTTAGAGTAGTGGTTCCCAAACTAGAGTGAGCCTGCATCAGAATCCCCTGGATGGTCCACAGTACCACTGCTGGGCCCGGCCCCCAGAATTTCAGATTCTGCAGGTCTGAGGTGAAGCCTGCTGAGAATGTGCATTTCTGACAGGTTCCCAGGTGATGCTGGTGCTGCTGGTCTTGGGGCTGCACTGTGGGAAGCACTGGTTAGAGCGAAGGCTGAGCATGAGAGAGCGTCTGAGAAAGTTCAATCGCATCAGAAGAATATTAATAAACATTAGGGTTGCATACTGCATAAACAGTTCCTGCCAAGCTCTGGTTCTCCTGATGATCGATAGAGGATGGAGAAAGGGCAAGGCAGATTTTTGTCCCTAAAATGTCCTCTTTTGGGTGGGGCTTAGTAGGAAGGAACCAGGAGAATCCCACCCTTGACCCTTTGAGCTCTGGCCCTAGATCTGCCTGGATGAACCCAGAAGAGAATCGTGCCCAAGGTGACCCACTGAGCTGGAACCACTGAGCTGGCCAAAGCAGCATAAAAGGCCTCCGGCAGGGCACAACCCAGGCACTGCAACCCAGACAGCCAGCTCTGGTAGGAGTGGAGGGCTGGCTGTGTCTTTTTCAGTGCCCTTATTACGCACACGTTCTGGGGATGACAGTGTGGGGACAAGGCCCCAAATGGTCCTCAGCATGGTTCTGTTGAGGGTCTTTCTCTCTACAGACATCCACATCTGACCAGAAAGGCCAGGTAGTCATGTCCCCATGATAGCGAATGCCCTCTGGGAGAGGCCAGCTTGCAGTTTAGTGAAGCTTTTGTTTAGTTAAGTTCAGAAATGTCTCATTTTTATACTCAGCCTAGTGGGTCTTGTTAGGTATCAAGCAATAAGAATGTGTGGAGTTGTAATGTGTTGAAATATCTTGTAGAGATGAAGCTTCTCTCTGAAAGAGGCCTTTCCTAGGTACCCGTTAAGCAGAGGAACGTGCAGTTAGGTTAGCTAGATCTCAGGTTCCAGGGCCTCTAGTCAGGAGGCTATACTCCCAAAGTGGGCAAAAGATGAGAACATTGTGTTGTCAGCCCTAACTCGGGGAGGTGACAAGAGCTTGTTCCAGAAGCTTGATTCTTGGGGCAAGTGAGGGTTGGAGGAACCCGCCTTGAGGATAAGGCGGCCTATAGTGAGCGAATGAGCTCAGGGTGAGGGTGTCAAGTGGACACTGGAAACAGCCCTGCTTCTCCAGGGCAGGCCTGACCAACCTCCAGTCCTCAAGACCTCTGAGAGCCAGGCCGCCTTTGTTGATCACTTCTGTGTTGGCAGACAGGAGGCCTCCTGGCCGAGTCGGAGGCTCACCCGCACAGCTGTGAAGAGCTACCAAGAGCAACATCATGGCTTCCCTAGTGACATGGAGCCAGAACAGGGCTGGGGGAGGCGGGGAGTCGGCAGGCCTTTAATGAGCTCCTAATATCAGCTCCACAGAGGTAGGACTTGATGGGCAACCCAAACACTTTCCGACAAGCTAGAGAAGCAAAATGGGCTGTGATGGAATGAACAACGTCTTCCGGTAGAGGCTTCACTCTGGTTGACAAGACAGTGTCACCAAAAGAAGTGAGATCAGCCGCTGGGAAGAAAATGGAGAATCTCCACAGCCATGTGCCAAGCAGGCAGCAGCCCTTCCAAAGATCTCCAGTGATCCATGGGTGCAAATGCAGAGGGTGTCCTGAGGAAAGGGGCTCATGCAGTGTAGGCTTATCCATTCTTTCCAAACAACACTCATGAGAATGCCAAACAGGCCTATGCGTGGGCAGAGCGCCAAAGCCTATGTGGTTAACACGCCGGCCTGCGTATGGAAAGTCCCTAAGCTCTACCTAGGTCTCCCGGGGGCCGCGAGGGTGGGAGCAGGTGGCAGAAGGAGCCTGCAGCTTCCTTGCGTTGCTACACAACCACGGGAGGCCCGGCTCTCAGCCCTGCCCTGTTGTGTCCAGGGAGAAGAGGGAAGGAAGCTTGGCTTGTGTCTGTGCCGACGAGGACTGGATGACATTTCTCCTTCCCTGCCATCGTCATGTTAGTAATAAACGGGAGCACACAAAGCAAAGAGAAAATTATCTGGAGGCGCAACCATGAGAGATTCAGCTGCATCAGGACCAACCACCTTGTGTGACATTCTCTCATCTGCAAGAGGAGGGAGTCTGATAGCTTGATTTAAAATGCTTCTGGCATTACTGTTCAATAAAGAAAAATTACAGACAGGGAGTGCCTCAAAGGTGAACCTCTGTGACACTGTCAGGTGTATCAGAGGCTCGGGAAGTATCTCTCATGACTACATAGCACCCCTCCCTTCCTGGAAGCAGTAGTGACACACTCGCTCTGGAATCAGCAATCCCACAGGATGTCAGGAATCAAAATGGAGACCAGGGACAAAGGGGATAAGCTATGAGTCAAGGACTGGAGGATGGGAAGAACACAGGAGAGTCCGGTGACTCAGGACAAATACATACAGGCTGGGAACGGGGAGATTGGTCCCAGGTTACTGCAGCAGCCTAGCACACTGTGGCTTTTTTCTTAGTCTATAGACTATGCCATAACCTTTTCTGGGTAGCTCCCTTTTGACCTTCCTTCAGACAAGGTCAGTTGAAGTCACTGAAGGGTCTTAAACATTTCTAAGCATTAGACTGTGCTAGGTGCTTTGCTGGGCACTTTCATAAAAGTCACCTCCTTTAATTCTTGTGAGCACTTCTGTTTTGGGCTAAAGAGACTGAGATAGAGGGTTATGAGGGGCTATGTGACTTGCTGCTAGTTATTGGCTATCTAGTGGTAGAGCTGAGATTTGTACAGGGAACAGATGAAGCCACACAGTGATCAGGTTGCAGCTAGCAACAGCACACTGTGGTTAAGACCCCTGCTTAGACCTTCTTTTGCTAAGAGGAACAAAGAAATCTCTGTGTACATGAGTGTTTTGTGGGCAAAGATAGGTGTAATTGTGTGTGCGCGTGCACATGTTCATGTTTTTTAAATTGAAAAAAAAGAGGAAGAGGTAAAGACATATCATGATAAACCATTCAGAGATTAAAAAACACTGATTTATACAAATGTTTCTGTATCCTATAGTGTTGGCGACTAACAAACCTCTATATTGTTCATACTAAATGATGAGTCATTATACCTTATGAATAAAATATGATCATCACCTGATACAAGGCTATGATTACATCCTTAAAATAGACTTGTTAAGAAAATTTATACCCCAAATATGGTTTCTAAATTTATTTTCAAAGTTTAGTAATAAGGAACTCTGTAGAGATAATTACATTCCATTTCTTTTTTGTAAAGTAACCGGAGAGAAAGGTTGATTAAAGCAAGGAACTACATTAAAGGTTAAATATGCCGGCATCTAGACTACTTGATTTTCCAGTGGTAAATAACGGATCGAGTTCTCTTCTATCCTCACAGCCCTTCCTCTGGCCTCACGTCTGCCCTGCAGGCACAGATCCCCAGTGTAACCCCCAGGCCTGCATCACCCAGCCCCTGTCCATGATCCTCTTTGGGTCCTAGAGTCAGAGAAGGTTAGGCCTTGGAGACCCCCTCACTTCAGAGACGAGCAATTCAAGGCCCAGGGAGACCAACTAGCCTAAGGTCACACAGAAAATGGACAGCTGAGCTAAAAGGATAAGTCTCTTCGCTCCTATTCTAGTGCTGCTTCCACTGTATTGTGTCACGCTGCTGAAAGAAGGCACGGGGAGCCACTAAGGAGAGAGCTTACGCACAGATCTCTCTCATACCCCTGAACTGGGCAGGACACTCAGGTGCCCAGCGCACCAGCTGTGTGTGAGCTGCCGAGATGGCCTGGGGCTCCCAGGACCTTACCTCCTCCTCCCGGAGCTTCTGCTTCCTCTTCTCTTCCACGGCAGCCCTCTTCTGGTCCTCCCGCTGTCGTTGCTCCTCCAGCTTCCGCCATCGCTCCTCAATTTGCTTTTCGTACTGGAGCTTGGCTCTTTTCTGTTTCTCTAGGATCTGCTGCTCCCGGGCAGCTGGGGGAAGGAAATCGGAAGAGAGGTGGCATTACCAGAGCACCTCACATTGTTTGGATTAAGACCAAAAACACAGAAGCGCAAGTGAGACCAAAAATAGAGCCCGGTAGGATCTCAGACTGTAGTAACCGAGATGAGGGGTTCTGGCACCTCGGCCACTAGCTGGGTGACCCTTGGCATGTTAACCATGTCACTGTTCTGCTTTGGTATCCCCCTCTATGAAGTGGGGATAGTCATGTTTGCAACATCAGAGTGCTGTGAAGACGGAATGAGACAATGCACAGAAAGTGTACAGTAAGTGTCTCTACGGGCAGGAGCTACTGCTATCATGAAGTTAGACTCATCGCACTGGCTAAGCCATACATGGGTTGAGAAACGAGAGTTGCAAAGGTCTGTTCATTCAAAACACATTAACTGGGCACATACCAAGCAGCAGACACAGGGCTAGGCAAGGGGGTGAACACATGAATAAAATTGGCCTTCCTCACAAGACGATTCCCAAAGGGGCCTTACCTCCACCTGGCTGCAACAGGGAAGGGACCCCTGGAGGACATGATGCCTGAGCCAACCAGCAGGGGGAAGTCAAGGAGATCCTGAACGCTCCTCATTCGTCTCAATTCAGTGGGGAAATCACTACTCACCTACCTTAGAGCTCCCTGTGGCACATGCCATACTTATCCATCGATGGCCTCCAAAAGGTAAGAACCTTTCTCAACTGCATTCCCCATCCTAACACTGAAAATGTCTTAAGTGCAGATTTTCTCAGTTCTCCCGAGGATGCCCCTTCTAGATGCCCGAGAGCGCCCAAGTGATAGCACACAGTGGACGCCCAAGGCGCGGGGGCAGCAGCTGCTTCCCACTCTTCACCATGCTATCTGCACAGTGCCCGGAACACAGCACAGGTTCGCTGTTTGCTAGGTGAGTGCATGAACTGTTCAGAGAATTATGTAACTGTGAATGTGCCACAGGCAGTGTGGGTTTGCCCCCAATTCTCCAGATTCATCTAACTACTGTCCTAGTTCTCTTCCAATTCACTCACAAATCTCTAAGGCTCGACACCACTGTATCTCCACTTCCTTGGACCTAAACAGCAAAGGGCACAACTTACCAAGACATTTTTCTCTTTCTTCTCGTCTTTCTTTAGCTAGTCTCTGTCTCTCATCGGATCTTAAAAAGCCATCCATGCCTACAGGAAAGAAAACACAATGAAACACTTTTTCACTCTCCCTATTTGCTGAGTGCCAGCGTTGCTGGGTCCACACTCCGGGTCTGGCCGCATGCGCACAGCATCCGCCACCACTGCTTCATCCTCGGAGACCCGATCTGTCACTCTTCATCACGCACATAGTCCGCCCTGGGAGCTGACGGGCAGTAGCCATGATTTCCACACTCACCCACCAATGTGAGCCCTGGAGAACAAAGCTCTTCCCCTAGTCCTCTGTCCCTGGGCCTGGCCTTGGAGGGGTCAGAAAGTGTTAACAGGTGACAGAGAGGCCTGGCAGAAAAGCCCATCAGGTCTCCCCCAGCCTGGCTCCCAGGGGAGGAAAGAAGCACAAAAGTGGACACGATTATTACATAGATAATGAACATTCTACTGTCTGGAAGGAACCAACTGCCGAGGGACACGCATGAGTTCCTCAGGTGAGCTCTGAGAAGCAAAACGCTCCAGTTTGATTTCACTTCCATTAAGTTTGCTCCAATGGAACTCTTAGTATTTCTGAATCACAAAGAAACAATATAATGTACTCCTGTTTATCTGCCATTTAATTTCTACAAGAAATAAAATGGAACAAATAGTGGTCCCTCCCCCTTAAATGCCCATAAAGTGTCCCAGGAGCTCCTCACCTCCGGCCACCTTCCACAGGCTCCTAAAGGCTTTCTAGGTCAAAGAATGAATGATCTTCATGGTAGTTTTAGGATGAGAAACAATTTACTGCTCTCATGAATGACAACTGGTCATCCATGAGTATTATTTATACCACGTCCCAGCAGAATATCTGGGAGCAATCGGCTGTGGTGTTAGCACAACCAGACTGGCTTTCCCAGTGCCTGGGTCCTCTTCTCTGGTAGGGTCACATGCTGACTTCATAGTGTGCCCCGCCCCTCTCAGGGAGGGGCCTGCCCTGCCCAGGACAGGGACCTGGAAGACCCGTCAGCAGGGTAGGCATGGAAACAGGGGACTGGGATGGATGCAATAAACACTGGTTTGTCACAATCCCTTTTGCAGCGTGGATTATGGATCAGGGATATTAATGCTGGAGAGACAAGTACTAGAAAATCAACCTGGACCACAAGTGTTACTCCCCATGTTTGTTTTCTGTCAACTCTTAATCTTTACAAAGCTACCAACACCACCATGAATGGTATCAAAAAAAACAAGGCCCAACTTCTCGGCTTATCACTGCTGCCCCCCAAATCAGCCCCTAAATTCTCTTCCCAGCTTGACCTCAGCACTGCTCCCTTCTACGCACCTTCCAGCTCAAACCTCCTCTTCTCCCATCCACCCCCGCACATGTTTAAACCCCACCCACCTTCAAGACCCTATAGGTCCCTGGATCCCAGGTTATACTGTGCTCCCACGTAGCCGTAGAACCATAATTTCATTGTTTGGTTGTTGTGTTCTCCTGTCAATCAGTCTCCCTGGGGAGGGAGAGGCTACCGAGCCAAGATGGCTTACACATCTCTGGGTCACACGGCGCAGGCCACTGTCCCCCACGCCACAACAGCCCTGTGGTGCACACTCAAAGGCAGGCATGTAGTCAGTAGAAGGGGAGCAGTGAGAAAAAAAACTCAGGTTCTTCTTTTCTCTAAATACTTTGAGGTTGTAGTCTCGACCTCAAGAGTTTGGTTAGTAAGAATATGTTGTGTGAGAAGCTACAAAGAGAAGTCTAGGGGCCCTGGTCAGCACCCACATCAACTCATCCACCCCCTCAGGACCTGCTCCTCTCTCTGTATTGCCCATGCCGCTCTCCAGATGTTAACAGGCCTGCCCCACTGAAAGTGCTCTTCACACAGAAGGAAGGAAACTGAAGGGAAAGGGCCATGCACATTTGAAACTGCTACATTATCTTCAGGCTTTAGATACAGAAGGCTTAGTTCCTGAGACATGCATGATTCTAGGCTGCCCCCTTGTGGGCACGTGTAAGAGTCACACCTTCAAATATTTCCCAAAATCTTGATTATCATGCTTGCTCATAGTCCTCATCACCTGCTTCATCATAACAGGAGGTGACAACTGAGCAGTTACTGTGGACCAAGTGTACTGCTTGGACTTACTCGGCCCAATCTCTATGATGACGGTGGTACTATCACAACCCTCAACTTACAGGTGCAGAAAGGGAGGCACAGAGACGTTAATTAACATGTCCGAGGTCATACCATCAGAAGTGGAGAAGCTAGAGTCCCATGCAGGAACTAGACTCCAGGGCCCGCACTCCTAACTACTGCTTCCCTATGTGGCTTTCTGGCAAAGGAGGAACTGTAACACCTTGACATTAGTGACCAGGAATGAAAGTTCTGACCCACTATCCAAGGCAGGAAACAAACCCCATCCTAGTCCCAGGAACGAGCCTGTGAATTTGGGGAGAAGTGTGAGTCTAACTCATTACAGAAGTATCAACAAGTACTACTGTGAGCCAAGCACTGGCTGGCTGGGCACACGTGGGGCCACTGCCTGGGCAGGCCAATTATTTGCTTCCTCTTAAACTGATGGTTTGAAAATGTTTGCTAGAGGATGTTTTAGAGAGGCTGATGCTCCTGGGTGGAGCAGGGGGTAGCCAGAGAACCCTGGGGACAACTGCAGCAAACAATTCTGCCTTGGCACCACTGAGAGGAGTGGAGTGATTTGAAAAGGCCAATGTGGGTAAACCTGGGGTCTCTGTGCTATCGCATGGCAGCCATGAGCCATGTGCAGCCATTTAAATTTAAGATCATCAAAATTAAATGTAATTAAAAGCTCAATTTGTCTACGGCCATGCTGCCCTGAACGAGCCCAATCCCGTCTGATCTCGGAAGCTAAGCAGGGTCGGGCGTGGTTAGTACTTGGATAGGAGACCACCTAGAAAGCTGTAGGCATAAAAAAATAAAAATAAGGGATTGTAAACTGACAAGGTCCTTGTAATCTGTGAAGTCAATCAAGGGTTGTCTCGCCTAAAAAAAAAAAAAAGAAAAGAAAACTGAAAATAGAACTACCATATGATCCAGCAATTCCACTTCTGGGTATTTATCGAAAGAATATGAAAACAGTATTTTAAAAAGATATGTGCACCCAATGTTCATTGCAACACTATTTTTTTAAAATTTTTTATTTTATTTTATTTTTAGGCGAGGCAACCCTTGGTTGACTTCACAGATTGCAAGGACCTTGTCAGCTTACAATCCCCTATTTTTTTAAAATTTTTTACACCTACTGTACCTGGTCTTCCTAGGTGGTCTCCCCTCCAAGTACTAACCAGGCCTGACCCTGCTTAGCTTCCAAGATCAGGTGGGATCGGGCTTGTTCAGGGTGGCATGGCAGTAGATGCAGCACTATTTATAGTAGCCAATATACAGAAACAGTATTAAGTATCCCTCGATGGCTGAATGGATAAATAAGATGTGGTGTGTGTGTATATAACAGAATACTACTCAGCCATAAAAGGACTAAATATTGCCATTTGTGACAACATGGATGGAACTTGAGGGTATTCTGCTAAGTGAAATAAGTCAGATGGAAAAGGCCAAGAACAGTATGATTTCACTCATATGTAGAATATAAAACAGAGAAAGAGAGAAACAAACAAACTAAAAACAAATTCATAGATACAGACAACAGATCGATGGTTACCGGAGGGGGAAGTGGGTGGAGAGAGGGCAAAATGAGTAAAGGGGGTCAATTATATGGTGATGGATAGAAACTAGAATTTTGGCGATGAGCATGCTATAGTGTATACAGATATAATGTTCTATATCTGAAACTTAAATAATAGTACTAACCAATGTTACCTCAATAAAAATAAAAAAGAACTGTCAAGAAAACAATTAACTCACATCTCCAATTTCCACCTTGTGACTCCTGATGACCCTCCAGGGGCCCTGCTGAGAGGCCTTGGGCTCATCTTGATGGAAGAAGGGGTGAAGCACAAACCAGACAGCCCCTGATTCGTTAGGGACCATGGACTTGACCAGTTATTACCACCATAGCAGCACAGCCAGAGGAATTGAGGGAGACTGTGATTAACAGACCCAGGGCAGGTAACCATAATACCTTAACGCTAACAATACCAGGCGACCTCCTCTAACGACACGGCATACTCAATACTGAATTCAGTTCCAAAAGGAAGCCCTCTTCCTGTACGGGCCATAGTCCTAAAGTGTTTAGTTTTCCTACGCGATCATCCTTTGGCCCTTGTCCCTGGTATTATATGTGTACACTTATTGTCTTCATTTGTTAAATCAGAGACCCAATTTTATCTTTAAACCCCATGAGAACAAATGGAGAACAGTGCTTACCAGGGGGTAGGGAAGAGGGGCTATATAAGGGCATCATAAAGGGGCCTTGAGGTGATGGAAATGTCCTCTATCTTGACTGGACCAGTGTCAACATCTTGGCTGTGACAGTGTAGCACATGCTGCAAGTCAGCACCACTGGGGGAAACTGGGTAAAAGGTACATGTGACCTCTCTGTACTACTGCTTATAATTGTATGTGAATCTACAATGACCTTAAAATAGAACGTTTAATTTAAAAACTTCTGGTCTGTGTGGAGTCTTGGAAGAGATCCACAAAGAGGGAGTAGAAGAGGTATCCTACCCAGGAGGAGAACAAAGGGCACACATGTCAGAAGCACCCCTGCCCCATTCTTGATACAGTAATGCTTCCCCGCTGGACAACCGCACCAGGGTGAAGTGCACCTGTAAAATGGAGGCCTTTTCCTGGACAATTGATACTTTCAGGAAATGAGAATGAAATAGGGATACTGGGCTGCTAAACAACTATTTTATGTTACCAGAACAGCACAAAATTCCATGTTTCACTGATTTGCTCTTGCTTGGAGTAACTTCCTGTTATCCTTGGGCTGCAGCAAAACATTTTGAAAAACTAATTTTAAAATGAATTTCATTACCCTGAGGCACTCTCCCACTAGAATATTAATGAGATGATATTAGTCAATTATTCATGTTACTGGTAATAACCATTATAGAAATACAAACTTTTTAGGGGAAGCCAGCTGTGTTCGACTTTTAAAAATTAATTGCATCAAATGAATTTTAATGTACCCTTCCGTGCAACTGCAATGTCCAGAAAAAAAGAAAGGGAACCAGGAATGAAGAGCTCATCAAATGGGGAGTCCAATGCCCACCAGGCCCTCCCCTGGGAGCCCTGCCCTCTGCGGACCACCGAGCACTGATGCATTTACACCTGCACGGCGACTGGTTTGTGTTGTGATGATCTAAGCACAGGGACACCACAGTTCTCAACTGTGGCTACACAACGGAATCACCCAAGCAGCTTTAAAACTTACAGGTGCCTGTGTCTTCCTCCCAGAGGCTGACATAGTCGTCACAGGTGCGGCCAGGGTGTTGGTGCTTTAGAAGCTCCCATGTGACTCTAGCGTGCAGCAGCAGGACTGAGGACTGTCCTCAGCCTGCTCCTCCCTCTGGAGCACCGGAATCGCCTGGAGGGCTTGTGACCTCAGACTGCTGGACGGCATTCCCCAGAGTTAATCCCATCTGTGGCCTTCCCCCAGGTGTCCCAGGTTTCCGGTTTTACTTTTTCCTCTCAAATATCAAGATGATATATCTGGTTCCACAAAGCATTTTTTAAATTAAATTTATTGGAATAACATTGATTAATAACTACGTAAATTTCAGATATACAACTTTGTAATATATCTGTATACTCTATTGTGTGCTCATCCCCTGAAGTCTAATGTCCTTCTGCCACCATATATTTCACCCCCTTTACTCTCTCCATCCTCCCCTGACCCCCTTCTTTCATAACTATATCTTTGAGTTTAGTTTTGTTTTGTTTGTTGCTTTTTGTTTTATATTCCAAGCAGGAGTTAAATCAGGTAGTTCTTGTCCTTTTTCACCTGACTTATTTCGCTTAGCATGGTAATCTCAAAATCCATCCAAATGGCAGAATTTCATCTTTTTTTATGGCTGAGTAGTAGTCCATTGTATTTATGTACCACAGCTTTATCCAATCATCAGTCAGAGGACACTTAGGGTGTTTCCATGTCTTGGCTATTGTAAATAATGCTCAATGAACATAAGGGTATATACATCTTTACAAATAAGTGTTTTCAAAATTTTTTGGTACGGACCCAGAAGACGAATTGCTTGATCATATGCCAATTCTATTCTTAACTTTTTGAGGAGCCTCCATACTGTTTCCTATTGTGGTTGCACCAATTTACATTCCCACCAGCAGTGCACAAGGGTTCCCTTTCCTCCACATCCTCCCCAACACTTGTTTCTTGTCTTACTGATAACAGTCATTCTAACAGGTGTGAGTTGGCATCTCGTTGTGGTTGTGATTTTCATTGTCCTTACAGCTAGTGATCCAACAAAACAGTTTTAATAGAATGCAAATGTATGTGGTTCATTTGAGTATGTAAAAATCATATATCCCCGTAAAGTGTCTTTGCCACATAATCTCAAGAGCTTTGTTATTATATTTTGTAAATCTGGGGAGCAAAAATGAACGTTGGCAGGTCGAAAGAAAATTAGTCTGATACTATTTATTAAAAAAAGGGGGAGAAAAGAAAAGATGAAAAAAATTGCCAATGATGATAATATGTTATAAGAAACACATTGTGATTACATGAAATTATATATGTGAAAGTTTTCCATTATAATAAATGCTCATTAAATGTTAGTGGCTACTTTGGGGGGGGGCTATTCTGAGATTAAAGAAATGGAGACAAAAAGTCAAGTGACCCACCCAACATCACATTAAGTGGGAAGACCCTCATTATCTTTCTGACCCTTTAATCCATTGTGACTACTCCTAGACTCTGCTGCTGTCCTAGGAGGAGGGGAGACAGGATCAGATTTAGATCAATGAAGGGTAGAATGGTGGAAACCAGGCAGGGGTAATGATATATGTAAAAATCTGCTAGAAAATCATAGTCAAAGCCTCAAATCTCA